>CM061164.1:12473922-13673922 GCA_030710495.1 Labroides dimidiatus | reverse complement strand
GCTCTGCTGTGTTGTCACTAAGCTACGGTAGCCGACACGGACATTTCTCAATGAGAAGTGGCCTGAGGTAACCTCAGTGACATGTTTAACCCATAAATGAGTAACGTATATATTGTGCATTCATAAATAATGTATGTGAAACATTGAACTTTTCCTTAAAAACATTTTTGGCAGTATTAAATTATTTGTCCACATAAAACACAAGCAACAAAAGTGAGAAATTTAAGTGTTTACATCTTTATTCTTAACAGAAATATATATACACAAGTAGACTGAGGTTTAAGCAATTAGATTTCATAATTTTTGACTTCTTCTGGTTGTTTCTCAGGATCTCCTCCTTTCTCCACGAACAGGTTGTTAAAGGGATACTGTTTTGGAGCCTGGAAGAGAGATAAAAAAACGTTTTCCTTAGTGCAAGTTGTTTAAATGAAACAAAATAGAAAGCATTTCATAAAAAGGTTATATCACACATGCAGAAAGTAATGTTTAAAATATTAAAAACATGTCCTTACATGAGCCCATTCATTGTGTTCAAAGTTAACTCAAAAAATTCCAAATCAGAAAGGGGCAAAGTTTACTGCACATGGTCGCCGCCTGTCTGACACCTTTTGTATTTAAAACTGAAAAACATTATATAGAAACCTCTAGAGTGAAAAAACTCAAATGTTAGCTTAAAACTACCATAAGGCAACACACACTTCTACACCTTTTCAGAATGACTTAATGAGTTATATAATTTAGTGTTTTATTTATACTTGATCAAATTAAGAGAAAAGGTATTGATATCTGACATGTTCTGATAACTTTGTGATCCTCAAGTCTGAGAAAAGCTTTTAAATCAGACAGCGATGTTTTCTCCATTTGCTCCATATACTCACAACAACGTTTAAACAGGAGAAACTCCCCTTTCAATACAGTTAAATGAGAGAGGCAGAAAAACCTTAGTATTGCACTACTCACAACAGGCTGATAAGCTGGATATTTCTCCCCAAGGCAGAACATGATCAGCATGAATGCAAGGAAACCAAACAGTTGTTTGCACATGGAGGACCAGGGAACCGGGCTCGGAGAGGTGTCCACACGGTTCCTGATGAACATGTCAAAGTCCCAGTGCATCTAAAGAGTCACAAAAAATATTAGTTTGTTATTGTGCGTTTCTTTTATTATTTGCAAACTAACAAGTCCTTTAATCCTTTAATGCTTTCACAATGCACACAGACACACGGTCTACATGTAACTACAATTTAGGACATCATAAAATCCTGTGATCAGTTTTGTTGTTAGTACCATTTCAAAGATAATTCTGGCTTCTGATTCTGATAACTTATTTCAACACAAACTACAAAACTGAACCCGATCAATCCTGGCAATCACGCACATAAATCGTTCACAGTTTCTACAAAGCTCTAGCATTTTTATGCATTCTTAACAAGAATGTCATTCAGTGTAAAGTTTAAAACATGTTCAGATCACCAAGTATTTGGAGCACATGCATACTGTCAGATAAACCTTTAACACATCTAATGCACGTCTGTGATGGATGTACATCTTTATGACACAACGTCATCACAGTTTCTTACCGGCTCTCCCCAGTTTCTCCTGAGATCAGGGTGGTCCCACTGATACCAGGGGTCTCTGTCCTGCTGGGATCTATCTGGTAGCATTGGGTAATCACCATGGCTATAAAAAGAAAATGAGAGAATTTTGTTGATCTCCCACTACTTATATATGTTATAATAAATTTAGAAGCATTTCTAAGACACAACTCTTACCCCTCGCCTTTGTCTGGAATTGGTTCATAGTCCTCAACTCTCATGTTGTACTTCTTTGCAGCAGCAGCTCTCTCCTCGGGGGTCGTGGGATAAGGACCAGGTAACAAATCCTTTGACCCACCTGAGGCTGAAACACCGAAAACTCACGTTAGTTAAACAAGTCGAATTTTAATCATTAAACGTAAATCGGAATGAGGAAAACACAAAGTCATCCTGGTAGCCTTTACTCAGTGAAACCTGCGGTAGCCATTCAATAAGATGAGCTAACGTTAGCATGTCAAGGTTATGTGCATTCGGGGCATTAAACTTTAAACCCTCGCTCGAATTTTAAGAGAAATTCTTCACATAGATTAATTTAAAGCTTAATTTAACACAACTGACCTGCTCTAGCACCAGACAACAGCCCTGTAATGCTAGAACCGTTCCCTTTGGAGAGGGCTTGGGCCCATCGCCGGAACACAACACCAGCCATGTTTACTGGCTGCCGCTGACTGACAGATTGCGAAGTACGCATGCGCAAAGCTCGGAGTACGGGTCGGTTTAAGGACCAACTCAATCTCATACCAAGCAGAATGTTCGAATATATTGACCAGCTAAAATTATGTATAAAATATTAAAACCAGGGTAGATAAAAATGAAAACAAACAGACCTTATTGTGTTCATTCATTTATGTTTATTTATTTTGATTTATTTGTGAACAGCAGATGTCATCATATGGGAGAAAGGCAGGATAGTGAATTAAAAATCCAACAGTGGCAGAAGGGAACTAGTTCTCAGAGTGAATGCACAAAAGATCTGAGGCCTGCTCCTCTTCCCATCAGATCCAGCTCAGGTACACAAGTGCATTTACTGGGGGATCGTCACTCTTCCACTGGTTAAAATGGAGTCTGACCCATCAGATAAGATCAGCTATGTCTTTCTCGACTGTCTCAAGTGGGCAGTGAAGTTCATATCTGAAAGGAGAAAAAGAATCCGTAAGAGCCACAAAGTTTGTTGAGGACATATTAAATTTAACCTATTCTTTTTAATTGAATTTACCGTTTGAAGGGTACGCCATCTGCAGTAATTAGGAACTTTTCAAAATTCCATCGTATGTCGTTGACTTTGATTGGAGACCAGTAGAGTTTCTTTATGTCTCCAATAACAGGGTTCACGAAAGGGAGGGATTCCTGTGGCAAATGAAAAATGACAGGTGGAGCAGCTGGTATGAGAAAAATGCACAAAGAATAAAGTTCTATCCTTTAAATTCAAATCCCAGCACACACTTTACCTTTAGAAAGGTGAATAGAGGCTCTTCATTTAATCCATTCACTTCAACTTTGCCAAAGACAGGGAACTTTGGTACAAATCCTCCTCCAGGTCTCACGTACTTTAGAATATTAAGGGATTCGTGATTCATCTCTGGAAGAAACACACAGTAAAGCTACTACATGATCCTTCTGAAGGCCATCAAATGATGAAATTATCAGTAGAATATACTTTATGACAAGGATGATTGCTAAAATTTGTCAATGAATTGTCTTAATTTACAATCACCCTGTTAATTGAATGAATTGGTAAACATTTTTTAGATTATATCTCACTCTTCACAGAAACAAATATAGCCAGTAATGAAAAAGTATAATACAAATAAGATAGGAGGCATAGAGTGTACCTACCAGGTGACTGAAGGCCAAATTGGTTGCATGTGAATGCCAATACAGTGAAGTTGAGGTCACCAAACATTTCCATCAGTGCATTCAGTCTGTGGTACTGAAAGGAAGAAGACACAATAGTCAAATACCTCTTCAATAAAACTCATGCAGAAATTATGTGCAGTGTGATGTCGTGATCTGAGTGTGATCAATCATCTCTCCTGCAGATTATTACCTCCTCTATAGTTGACCCTCAGAAGGTGGCGACGTTGATGATGAGCAGCACCTTCCCCCTGTAGTTACAGAGCGGAACCAGCTGTCCATCCAGATTCTCGACAGAGAAATCATAGATTGATTTATTCCCCATGCTTGTACTCTGTACAGGCTTGTATATAGGATTGTAGTCAGTCAAGAGTGAGTTTTCACTCAGCTATCCTGTTGGCTCATCTCATTCACTGAAACATAACTCATGGGTCAGCAATTGTTCAGCATGACTGACTTCATTGTTCTCCTGGGCAGAGGTGAGCTGGCAGGATGGTCATTTGTTTAACACACGTATCCCAGGGAACAGGCTGCTAATATGGAAACAGATTGTTGTCACTGGAGGATAAATATTCAAAATAAACATCTTTTATGCAAGTATGCAGTGCAACACAATTTGGTGATCTTATGGATGAGACAAAGACGTATAGAAGTATGAGAATTAAATATTGTTTACTTTGTGTGGTTGTTAAAACCACTGTGTATACAACCTGCTGCACAAGAGACTTGCCTCCCCAACACATCAGCCAATGGTGTTATTGTATAACATTACACGTTGAATATCTTTGTGAGATAATTTTAAAACACCCACTGTGCTTTAAATCGCATCCTTATTGAGGTCAGCTTTTTTCTGTAATAATAATATCACGCGGGCTGTGTTAATTGCCGGTAATATGACTGCTGACGTTAAATAGGAAAAATGACACTGGTGCGTTCAGGATTCGGAGTGAAAGCAAACACCTTGCTGCCAAAAACATTGACACGAGAACTTTATTAGTTTTTTTAATTCAAGTTTTTTTTTAACATCATATCAGTATTAATTGGTTAAAAATGTAATAGAAAAAAATCAAAAGGATAGTTTTTGTTGTACTAGTTTAAAACAGATATGGTGGTTTAATTTTTTTTAATTATATAACAAGATTAATAAAATAAAGTAAAACTGATTCATTAAAAACATTATTCAACATTTTCCCGTCAAATCAGCATTGGGTTTTTTTTTAATTCCTTGAACGTTATTTCTTCTCATACTACAACATTTGCTGTGCGGACATGTTCCTCGCTGATGTCATTCTTAAGTCTCCCGACGGTTCCTGAAGGCAGCATTAGGTTTGGGTTATGGTTACACCTCAAGTGTGTGCAAGATGCTAACGAATAATACGTTAATTTGGAATTTATGGGGAAACCAACGAGTCTCTGTTTAACACCGAAGAGAAAGGATGGACGAAGAGGCCAAGACACCCACGTAAACGCCTTTAAAAACTGAGTTTTGAATTAAAAAAACACTGGAAAGGTAGCCCGGCATGCTAACCTTACAGCTAGCAGCGGTAGCTTTCCAGTAAAAACAACCTGAGATGAGTTGCTGTTGTCGTTATTTATTTATAGCATGCTAACTTTTTAAATTAAATATAGAATGGTATAAAATTGCGATATACCATTCTTTGTCGCTAATTTGATAAAATTCACACCATACCAGGCTTTTTAATGCGTGCTTCAACGTTTAATTGTTTGTTTCCTATGAACAGCTTTGCCCCTGCACGCGGTATCAAAGTTCAGCAGTTTAACAAGCTTTACATTCTTTCAGGTGTGATCTGTTGGATTTGCCCTGGGAGGATGTACTCGTCCCACATATTTTATGCCACTTGCCACTTCAACACCTCGTCAGTCTGCAGAGGGTGAGCAAGCAGTTCCACAGCCTCATCCAGGTGTATCTAGCAAACTGTAGGACCTTTGATCTGTCCCCGGTGAGTGCTCTGTGCTAAAAATTAATCAGATTCAAACTACTGAGAGGTGTTGTTGAAATGTCTGTGTGATGCTTTGTTTTTAATATTCACAGATCGGTCCATCCATTCCCAAAGAAGCATTTTGCTCCATGTTAAAAGACAACAAAGTCCTCCACAGCTTGTCTCTGCAGAACTGCTCGGACTGGGTGACGGACAAGGAGCTGCTGCCAGTGATCGGCCAGAACCAGCATCTGCAGCGAGTGGACATGAGCGGGTGTGCTTGGCTCACCCGGCACTCCTTGGTGGCAGTGTCCTTGAGTTGCACACACTTGCAGCACCTGGGCCTGGCACACTGCGAGTGGGTGGACAGCCTGTCCCTGAGAAGCCTCGCTGACCACTGCGGGGGGCTCGAGTCGATCGACCTCACTGCCTGTCGCCAGCTCAAGGACGTTGCCATCTGCTACCTGGCTAAGAAGTGTCTGAAGTTGAGGTCTCTATCATTGGCGGTGAATGCAAACATCACTGACGAGTCAGTGGAAGAAGTGGCCAAAAACTGCAGGAGCCTGGAGCAGCTGGACCTGACGGGTTGCCTGCGGGTCAGGAACCAGTCCATCAGGTACATGATATCTTATTTTCAAGTTGAGTCCAGCTAACTTTTCTCACACTTTCACTTGTGCAACCATCCATAAGATCATTGATGCTGTGCTTGTAGGACGCTCGCAGAGTACTGCCCCAAGCTGCAGTCCCTGAAGGTGAATCACTGCCACAATGTGACCGAGTCGAGTCTGGATCCTCTACGGAAGCGCAACGTGGTAATAGATGTTGAGCCGCCTTTACAGAGGGCTCTGGTGCTTCTTCAGGATGTGCTGGGGTTTGCTCCCTTTATCAATCTCCAGATCTAACACAGGGTCCGTCTTTCTAGCGCACAGGTAATTCAAACACTATATCTATTTACAAGCTTCTGACTTCTTAACAGCCAAAACTGTCCATCCCACATCCAAACACAATGAAATACTACTTGTTTAGACAACTACTTGTAAATACTTCCCATCATTTCTCCTCTTTTCTCTTGTTCCAGGTGTCTTTGTCAGAGCAGTCACTCTCAGCTCCAGAAAAAGACACGTGAGTTACTCTTAAACGAAAAGTCTTAACTGTCTCAAGACAATCCAAGAAGGACCTGGATGTTTTGCACTCAACTTTGTGTGTCAGAAACAAAAAGACCTCACTTTAACGTGCATAAAGTTACACTTTTAAGAGCTGAAAAAATATTTGCAACTGACTGAAAAAAAGCCATGATTTTTTTAAGGATTGCTGCCACTTGTCTAAATGATGTCACTTTTGCTCTTTTTGTGTTGTAATATGTTCTTAAAATGTCAAAACGTGGCTTTTTAGGAGCTGTTCTAACCTACGAACAGCGATGTTTGTCTGCCAAAGTACACAATTAACTTTGTGTGTACAATAAAAAACAACATTTATGTTATGTTTCATTTAGAAACATTAAAATAATGTTTGAGTTTAATTAAACATTTCAGTTTGCATGTATGTGTTAGTTTTAAAGGATAATTCACCCAAATACATCCAAACAACTCTTCTACTGCCATCACAGTGCAATGACATGACTTTAGTAAAGGTGAGCGTGTTCCTCTGGATTATCCTCACACCTCACGCTTGTTAATACTATCTGCATGGCGAGATGCCTCCTAAGATTAGTCAGGAAGTGTTTGTGTTTTGTGTTGCAACAGAAACAACCCTTTAACTCCTGATATTAATACAAACAGTACATGCTTATAAGGTTCAGTTTGTGTGTGAGAGAAGTTTAGGAACTGATCATGAACTTTTTCCATCAAACCTTTAAAATCTCTTTTGTAAAATGTTGAATGCATTTAGCCAATCATACGGTGTGTGAATTATATATGAATTAATAAATTATAAGATCCAAAGACTCGTCACTTCTTCACTTCATAAAGAAACCAATTTATTCTGCTTATGTGAAAAATTACAGAAAGAAATCAAAAAAGTATCAGAAGTGAAAATGAGCTACATTTAAAAAGTGGACTTCCAAAGTGAAAACAGGATCCGCTACTGTAACAGTGCAACAACAACAATAACAACAACATAAATCTTTTATTCTCGGATGCAACTTTTTCTGTAAAGATCAGTCACTAAGTGTGCTCAAACATCCCTGTTCAATCATTACAGACTGATGAAATCAACGCTCACCTGTTCCTCAGGTGTCTCTTGATTCCAGATGGTGAATATCAGCAAACTCTGCTTCTGACCAAGGAAAATCTTCTCCATTAGGGGGCGATATGGGAAAAATATGTCAGGATGTTTTTATAGCAGGATCAGGATCTGAATTTTTACCAGGAATGCTTTTCAAACTCAGACTATTTTGACTTGAAAACAACATTTTTAGATCCAAATATAACTTATCTACTCAACTTGTGTGCTCTAATGTGTTTTATTTTTAAATTCAACATCTTTTTTTTTATTATTAATTTGGCACAGAATTAAACAAACATTGCAAACATCAAACATAGCTTCGAGTTAGCCCACCCACTCTGATCTAATCCCAAAAGGGAGAAAAAAAGTAAAACCCACCCAAACAATAAATGGACTTAAATACATCTATAAAGAAAATCAGAACAAAAATAGCAAAAAAAAGAAAAAATGAGAGGATTCTCGATTGACTTTGGTTTTGTTTGTGCCCTCGAGAAATTGTAAATAGTTTTGAACATCAGTCATTTCAATGCCATAATTAATAGATTATAAGATGACAAAAAATCTGTTGTAAGTAGACGGTAATGTGAAAGCACTGGGGCTCATTTCTTTAAATTTGTTGATGTAGTGACTCAAAGCTGTCACAAGGTGGCAGCAGTGAGTCAGGATATTTATCTGTTTGAACGGTCCAGAGGTTGCATGACTCCTAGATTATAGTCTATATCATATCTATAAAAACACGGGGATGTTTGTTTTGATAGTTTTGAGTACAGGTGTCAGTAAAAATAGCCGTTAAGGTTTAAAGAACGTGCTTCATTTGCAGCTGGTGGTTTGACAGAGAAACAAACACCATCTTTATGATCTTGTTAATACTTGATTGAGTGATTGCACACTAAGAATTAACGTTTCCCTTTGTTGCCGTAGCTTTGTGTTTAAACCCCCCGTCCCCTCACCGTTTCCTCTGGTGGTCCAACTGGCAGACTAACTCGTCTCTGTGACAACACAACAGGTCTATTTTCCACTTGATGGCATGGTTTGGTCCATCTGCTGCGTGCTGTCCACAAGCTGAATGTGCACCAGCAGAGAGTTGTGTTTGGAGGGCTTCAGGGATCGACCAGCGTCCTTCTGTTTGCTCTGCTCATCGTCATATTGTAGCGCTCAGAGCCTCAGAGGAGACATCACGGTGTCAGGAGGTAGAGGGAAAAGCTTGAAATTTCAATTTAGAAGCCGGTCCACCCAAAAATTAAACAGTTCTAGAAAATGTCATCTTTTATTTTTGGTTTTCTATAGATTAAAAATGAAGCTACACACGTATCACTCAATCTTCCTTGAGATTTAACACATTGGTACAGGTTTCCTATTTACAGTTGATGCCATCATTTACTCAAATCATTCAAATATTAAAGGTAGTCTTGTACAGTGGTTCCCAAAGTGTGGGTTGGGACACCCTGAAAGGTCTCGAAACACTGATAGGGGGTCCTTAGATGGCTTCCAAAATCAAAAATAGTTTAAAATTGCTTTCAAATGTTTCATCAAATTAAGCATCTTTTTGAAATTATTTTTAGGGGTTATGGGCTACAAAGTTTGGAAACCCCCTGCGGGATGTTTTCTCTCCTTGCTTTTAAATAAAGTTTGTTAGCGTCAGTGAGGAGGTGAACATTGTGACTCTGATTTTTTTATGTGTTCAGCTGGAAAAGAAAAATTTGAATACAATAAAATATGTTTAGAGTTCGCTCTGCTCCCTTTCACGTTACCGTTTGGGTTGAGTATTTAAACAGATGTATAAGTTCACTTTATGTACTTCTAAAATAATGTATCTAAGTTTACTGAATTTTTTAGTGAAGCTGTTTTTTTAAATGTTCAGATAAAGAATCAAGTCAATCAAAATTTTAAGAGGCGATGAACAGCATTTTCTCAAAAGTTGCAGATCTGACCAGATTTGGTAAAACTTTCAACTGTTTTCAGGCAAGAATCAAATAAAACATGATGCAAAATAGAAAATACTCATTTGTTCTTCCCTTTCAATGTAAGACCAGAGATTTTTAGTGTTTACCTTTAATGAGTTTTTTTTTTTTGGAATCAGACTTTCTTATAAGCCTTTTTCTCGTCAAGTAAAAGTGTGAAATAAATTCGGTTGAATTAAAAAAAGATCTTTTGTTACTGCACCATCAAGTCAAGAATAACAAATCAAATAATTCAGAGTGTTTGACTAAACGATAGAATATGAAATACTTGTGATCTTTTGGATCTTTTGCTTTTGCATTCTTGTGCACGGACAAAAAAAAAATTGAATTCCAAAAGTTTTTTGACATTGAAAGCAAAAGTAAAGAAGAGATTTCTGGGTTTTTTTTATACTAAAATAGATGCACATTGTTGGCCTCATAGCATAACTGCCATAGTTAAAGAAATATAAATAAAATAAATAAGTTAACAATATTAATATAGAAAATTTTAACATGAATAATTATAGAAAGTGTTTTTTTTTCTCTTTTCTTAAAACTTTGAAATGTGACTCAGGGGATAGTTAGAGACGAACCATATGATATTTCAATTTACAGTAAAAGACAGGACTGAACTGAAAAATAAAAACCATAATTAATCATCTTCTCAGAGGCCGAACAGAAGCCGTCGTGTTTCAGCATCCAGTGGGTTAAAAACGTCTCAGACTACATTCATCATGTAGAACCTCAATTAGCATTGATCTGCAGGGGGGGAAGAAACATCGCTGTGTTATTATATACCATGGAGCAATTTCTGTTCCAGTGATTGAGTGTACGAGGGGATTTCTGTAACACAGCTGGCCGAACATATTTTGTCTTCCTGTCAATAATCTAGCACTTGTCTAAATTATTGATCAATAGCAACTGATCATTTTATACCCAACACAGAGGGTGGTCCGTTTCATTCAGTCTGCAGTTTTAGCCCCTGGCAGAGTGAAATATACTCTACTTATTACAAGAAAGAATAAATCCGACTTTACTCTCTGGCTGCTTTCACAGAGCGCTCTGACAGACCACTAACTTACAGATGGAGTTCAGAGAGAGAGAGAGAGAGAGAGAGAGAGACTTTTGATTGTGTGCTGGGCTCTCAGGTTCACAAAGACTGTAAAGGGTCCAAAGACTCTTTCAAACTGCATGTTTGTTTCTGCATACGTCAGGATTGGTGTCAGGAGAGGTGGCACAGGTGTAGATAAAAGATTTTTAAACAAAAAACTGGACAGATTTAAAAAAAAAAAATCAACAGATGTAGACATGCAGTGTCTAACTTTTATCACATTGTTTGTGTTTTGTAAGTTTTATGCTCCTGTCTGTATTAACCAGGACACTGATGTAACAAGTTAAAACAATGAAGGTTTTCCTGGTTAAATAAATTCTTAACAAAATATAGTTTTTTAAAGAAAATGTTTTTTTTCCCACATTACACTGATATGGACAATAATAAACAACAAAAAGAAAAGAAAATAAACAAGACACAAGTAAGGTGCAAAACAATGAAGTCTCAACAATGTAGTATTTTCTTGTATAGCTCTTATTAAGTTGTACTGCAGGCGTGTAAGACAGGGCTCCTCAGTCTTTCAAGTAATGAACCAAAGAATAATGACGCAAAGCATGTTTTTTTTTTCTTTTTTGTTCACAAGAATAAAAATAAAGCAGTAAAAACACACCATAAGGAATCTGGAAATAAACAAAAGGCATACAAAGACATGTTTTTTGAAAGCACAAAGGAATCTATGGATTTATTCTCTTCTAAGAACAAATAACAAATTTCCTCAAATCTTCTGAATTACACAAAATATAATTTTTAATTCAAAATGTATCACAACTAGTGATGCCAAATTCATCTTCTGAGCTTTGTTCCTTAAGGACTCGAATAGTCAGATGTCAAGCTGTCAAATGAAAGATGTGGTCGGTTAGTATAAGTGATAAATGGCAACTGGTGTAACCAATGATTCTCACAAAAAGTCTGATATTGTGCAAAAAAGTTCCTATGAATCTGATTTTATAAGTCTACTACACTGTAAAAAATGAAATTTAAAATGGTTTTAAGTCAACTGAGCCAAAAATAGAGAGAAAACATTGATGTCTATGGCACACTGACTCACTCAGTACAACAAAACTCATATTATCAAGTTTAGAAATGAAATATTTTAGATATACTTTGCGATGATATTTCATAACAAATTTGGCTTTTTATAACAGATGGCTAAAAATAACTTAATCCTGAGAGGTGACGGTCTTTCAGCTTACAAAACTAAGATACTAAAGAGTGAAGGCATCAAAAGAAGACCAAAGTGCACACGGTGATGTAAACAAACATAAACATGGCATCATTTCCTGCAAACACAAATAACTCCCAAAGTGATCATTCAAATCAATATTTAAACTTTATTAAATACAAGTAACAAATGTAAAGTACTAGAAAAATCATTTCTCATCCAACCTTTACGTCAAACAAATTATGTTACAAGAGTTCTTAAAACTTCAATCCTAACTTGGCGAGACCAGAAACTTTGCAGCTTTATAAATCATCTGAAATAAATGCCATTCTTTTTACTGCCACTTCACTTTAAATTTCATTTAATTGACTCAAACACACTATTTTCCAAGAATAAAAGTTCTGAGAAACTTTGCGTCATGGCCTGTAAAAGTATCCATTTCATTAATTTTATGACGATTTCAAACTTCTAAAGATTTTTAGTACTTCCAGAGGCCTGATGTCTTTGTACGCCTGTCATTTGTCTTCTGTCACGATGCAACAAAGTGAAACCAAAGTCTTAAACATAAAAAAGTATATATTTTATTTTGAAAAACTAAAGATAAGATAAATGTTTAACATAACATATAATTATAATGATCAGGTTAATGATTTTTAAGTGATAGTATGAGTAAAGAAAACCTCTTCCTGCCTTTGAGAATCACCATAATGTGTTTTTAAGGCCTCCTCCTCCTCCTCCTCCTCCTCCTGTGAGTTAATCAAAGTTCATATGAGGTGGAAAGAGAATCACTGTAGCTGTTCAGATGGGCCCAAACCTGTCACAGATTTTTGTTCATTTTCATATTTTTAATTACCAGACTTTCTCCTTCCGTCTTCCATCAGTGAATGAGTCTTTCTTTCATTTATTAGATGAAGTTTATCTCCTCCAACCATTCACATACAACCTTACTGGCTCCTGAGACTTAGGGATCCATCTTTTGGCCACCAGAGGAGCAGAACTAATGACGACATTAAAGTGGCTTTGTGAGCGTGGCCATCAAAATGTTGATCAACCAAGCAAGAAATAATGTTGGATTTTAAAATCAACATGAATAAACATGAATTTTTGGGAAACTAAAGTGTGAGGGGCTCAATTTTTTGGTGATGAAATAATGTCCTCGTACAAGGATTCTGACGTGCATCACCAGGGCTGAAATAAAAAGTGTCATCGAGGAGTCTTTATGGCTTAAAGAATGATGATGCCTCACAAGACGTCTTCAGGGTGCCGTCTAATTGAAGTGACGTTTAAAACTTTCCCAGGACTCATTACTGTCAGACCCATTAGAATCTTCTTAATTGCTGTGCTCTTAACCCCAGACTGGACACAAAATGAATGGTCAGCGAGCTCAGGCTCCACCTGATCTCACTCAAAGACGTGTTCAGGAAAACATTTTGTCTTTTATTTTGAAGGGGAGAGCATCAAGGCTGGTGTGAGTCACAGTTTATCACTGTTTAAGTGAAGAGTTTGTTGTCCATGGTTGTTGGGATTCAGATTCTCCACAAAAATAAGAAACTTCATTGGAATGTTTAGACATATAGTGATACTGATACTGATACCGGTACTTGTGGCTCAAAAATTTTTCAATTAACAAAAATCTTAGCCAATATGACAATTACTGTAACCTCAATAAAGTCTTTTCTATGCAGATGATCCACCAATCACAAGATATGCAAAATTACCCAGAATGCAGCTATGCTGAGCAACTGACTTCATTGATTGTTCTTTAGTAATAGCACATACTGTCAACCTTTTCGAATGTCAAACACTGTTCTACCCTTTTCTCACATAAGACACTGACACAATTATCGACTGTACTGCAAACTAGGAGGTTAGATTGCCCTCTGCTGGTCAAACAACGATAGGACAGAATTTCCAAGTCCCTTCACGTCTGCTTTTATATGTCTGTGATCTTAAGAAATAAGACACTAAATACATAAAATGTTGAAAATATGAAAATATAAGCACATACACTGATAAAACTGTGATAGACCAATATTGGTCAACAGATAATTTCAGCCTACAGATATATCTGTTTAATTTAACTCAAAATATATGACTGTATGTGGTTAAAATACAGTTTTCCACCATGAACAATGCATTAAGTACAGCTTAGTTGTATACAGTATTAATTGGCTGTATGATTTTTGTCATTTTATTTTCAAGGTCTTTGAATCAAAGTATTAGCTGTGGCTCTAAGTCATAGTTCACTAAATCAGGGGTTGCCAGACAACCCATAAGAACCTCTACACCAATAGGCCAATCCATAAACAAGGCCTGAAGCTTCTAATTTGGTATAAAATAGGACAACTTTTAAGTACATGTTGCTGTGTTTCTGAAATTATCCTGCCACCACTTATGCTGCTATCTTGGCCTGCCTGTCACCTCGGGCGTCTTGTGGCATCAAAGAGAAGTGAAAATCAGATCAAACATTCTCTGTTTGCATGATTTTATAGAAAACTGTATTTATGTTTTTGCATATATGTATATTATTATATATATTATTATGTTTTATATATAATAATATAATATATGTTATATTATGTATATTGTTGATATATGTATATTATTTATATTTAGACAAAGGGGTGAGCATTAAAAAGCTATGCTTCTGCCCACTCCTTTTTGAATATGTAATTTATGTGTTTGTTCCCCTGTTTTATTATTATTTGGCTTCCTCAAATTTTCATTTATATGTTTTGTAGTACAAACAAATTTTTAGTAGTAATTAGAAAGCCCTGTACTATTTGCATATTCAAAATAAATTAATAAAAAATGTTTATTAAAATTTCAAGTTGGATGAACTCATAAGTACTTTTAGGTTCAATACTTTTTAATACTTTATTTGTACATGTATACATATGTTGAGCTTTAGCTGTAAGCACAGGCGCTAGACACTAGCTGTGGCTGTAGTTCTGGTCAGTGGTTACTGTTGTAATGCTCTACTACCATGAGGTAAACAAGCACAGGCGACAGAATGCATCCTTGATTGTGGCACAGTTTGGCTGGATTTTGACTTGAAAAGTTGCGTGTAGGATATGTCTGGTTGAGCTGGCATATAACAATTTGACCAGGGCAATGTGTGTTGTTGCTAGCTCTGCTAATGGTAGCCACACTTAGCAAACTGTTAACAACATTGTATACCTGTAGATCCTATGATTCCATGTTCATCAGCGTGAAATACATCTAATGCTTTCTAAATGATTTTGGACCTTTTAACTTGGTTTGTCTGAATTTAAATTTGTTTAATTTCAGTGTCCCTAATCATAACATTTGTTATTTCAAATCAGCTAATCTATCCATGTGTTGTCTTGCAGAGGTTGAGTAGTTGAAGCTGTTGGTGTAACACCTTGTTGATGGCCCGTATTCAAAGTGAAGCATTTTGAAGTTTGCTTTCAGGCACTATTTTATCAATTAAACCCTGCAGAAACTACATGATTCACCTCTTGAAAATCTGTCTGCTCCTCCCTTTTAAAGTAGGTACATTCCTCCACATTTTCCAGCCCTAAGCCCTGCTATTAAAGAAGTGACCTTGGCTTGAATTCGACCCAAGCTTGAACACCCAGAGGCCAAGTTCTTGCAGACACGCTCAATTTGCCTGCAATATAAACACGCTGATTTCCCTAACAGAGAATATGTATACAATAAGCATGATGAGGATCCGTCCTGGCGGGGGCATTTTGCCCTGCGACTAATCTGGGGCGGCTAAATTGTAAGTAACTCTGCTGAACTTGTGTCCTCCAGCCAGCAGAGATCAGAGTTCAGCGTTGTGCCATAATCACTGATCACATCTTGTTATGCTTAGTGGACACTGAGAGATGCTGGAGGCTGGCTCATCAGTTACTTCGTACCGGGGATTAAGATCTGACTTTAGACAAAGAGAGCCGACGCTGAGCAGTCTTTAGAGGCTTAAATTATCCTCCTGACTCAAATTAAAGACCTTTAATATGAGTGGATGAGGATTTTTAAGGCATGGAGGAAAAATTGAGGGATAAAGTTCTCATATTGAAGGCCGAAGAGTGTCCGGTGTCTGATAATTGTTGCCTCCTCTGTCTCATTCCTTGTTTCCACCTCTGACGTAAATGAAGCTCTCATTTGACAAATGTTGAACAAACAGCAAAATATGTGTTTAGTGCGTGTCTCAGCCCACAGATTAATGACATTAACGAAGTTTCCATTAGCGCAGCGATTGGGGGAGACAGAGGCGTCCATGCGTAAATCCACATGACTGAATCACTGATAAGAGAAAATGAAACACATCTCTATGGGCCAACAGGGGCCAGGAAACGCCACTCCAAATTAGCCCGCGGCCCAATTTGTTGTTACTTCATTAACCGGGCGGCATCTGTAGAGCAGGGAGGAGAGTTGTGACCCATCTTTAGCCTAAAAATCTCCTCCTCTGCCTTCATATGAGCACTAGAGAAGGTTCATACGGCTCTGTGTCCATTTTTATAAAATATCTGGAGCATGCCAGTGGGGTTTCCAGGACAGCTTGGTTTTGCTTTTCGTTCATGTTGTCATATTCAAACAAAACTCTCTTTTCACTGTGCTTATTTTCACATCCCTCCCAACCACGAGCTGTTGCATAATCTTGGTGCTGATATTATCTTTAAGTAATCCATTGTTTCACGACTCAATAACCTGTTATCAGATGACCTACAGTTTTCATATTCCTGCCTGTTGAGATATTTCTCCCCTCTTTTCCCAACATTTCTCATCCTTGTAGGCAACCCCCCCCCCCCCCCAAAAAAAAAAGATGCCAAAAAGAGGTTGTCCTAAAAAGTCAGTTCAACAGAAGACAATAGGAAAATGAAAGTAAGAGTTGATGCAAGACTTGAGACTCACAACTAATCCACAAAAACTCTGAGAACATTAATAAAATTAAAACTGATAAATTATGAAGACAATTTTTGAAAAAAAGGTATTTTTACAACCTTAAAATCAAGCCCTGTGTGAAAGAAAACAAACGGATGTACGGCTGTTCAGACTCTATAAATACCATGGGCAGAACAACAGCTACCCCAAAGTGAAGCCAAAACATTTAGAGCTCCCCCTGGTGACGAGCTATAGTATAGTTCAAAAAGCTCACCTGCTCCTTTATTAAAGATGGAACATGAGTCAAACCATAAAATTCAAATACATATCAAATAAAATTTGCTCAAACAGCTTTTCTGGAATTTTATTTTTGTCAATTTTAGATTGAATTGCTTATTTGTTGTTAAAAAGATGAGAGACTGAATGTGTGACGTCAGTCCCGTGGCTTCACCTCCTGAACTTAAGCTGTTAATTGTCAATTATTGGCACTACTTTTTTGAATTATCCTATAATGTGGATTCTAAAAAAAAAAAAAAACTATTACCAAACATTTTACTACTGTTCAATACATTTTTCCCATCATTTCTGCAATACTTGTGTTAAAAATTAATTTTAAAAAGTCACTTTTTTACAGGGTCTGACAGAGATACGTTTATGTTGAATCAAATAGTAATACAGCACAAACTCTACCAATTTGAAGCATTCAGGGTTGCAGGCCTGAGCCTGGACTTTTCAGGAAGGAGATTTACTACCCAAGAGTTAAATTTAGAACTTGGTTCCTGCTGTTAAAATGCACAGTTCTTTAACAAGTCTGTAGTTCCTGGGGATGGTTCCTGGAACTTTAGTTGGAAAACGTCAGGAGTGCTGTAAGAGATTGTGCACTCCATGAAAAATGAAAAAAACATTTGGTCCCGGCACTTCACTACCGTAAATGTTCTAATAGTTTAAAGCCCCTTTCAGTCAACTGGCTGTGAAATCATCCTAAATTTTCTCCCCCATGTTGTGCCTCTGAACATCTGCCACTTCTATACATTTGGAAAATTTGTTCAACTTTTCATTTAGTATTTTTTTATCTATTTCAAAATTGCCTCTAAATAAATGTGTCAGAGCATTATGTCATAAATGAAGTAAAATGAACAAAATCACAAACTCTGAGCTGTTGGATAAAAGGTGTTTAGTCAGAGCACACCAGAGTGAAGCAGATGATCACAGATTCAGGTGTATTTGATGGTGTTTCCTGCTCTTATCTCCTGATGGAGCTGCAGTCTGGGATGGATAGTTTCTTATCTTCCATGGCTCACTGATATCCACAGGGGACCAGCACCGTTTGGCACCCTGAAATCCTTTCTTTCCTGCTCCGGATGGGGAGTCAGGCTGGGTGGATCACAGGGGCTTCAGACATGGATGCCATATGGCCTCTTTCTTATTCTCCGGGGAGGTCGGACCTTTGGGAGGCCCGGCATCTAAACGCACACCAGAGATTTGACAATATGTGCCGTGACAAAGGCATGTTGGCAGTCTGGGCTGTTGTTTGATGCTGGAGGCACATTACTGAGATTCATTTGCATGTTTCTGCGCTGAAGATGTGATTGGATCTCTGTTTAAAACATCAAAATGAACAAATTAGGAATCTTATGCAGCAGAATCATACATGTGTTTTAAGCTTTAAAAGCTACTTTCAAACATATGATACACAATGGATAACACCAGATATTCCAGAAATCAGATGTAGACTGAATTAGTCTTTGGCACAATAATAACTACATTTCCAGAACAGTTTACACTCATATAATTTGATTGTAATTCAGGTTATGTGTGTTTTGTATTGATTGACAGGGCTGTTTAAAAAAAGAAGGGTGCACTACTGTGTTTGGCCAGCTGAGGACATGCTTTCCTCAGAGTGGAGAGAGGAACATATAGCTTTAAATAGCCTCACATATACTCACTGAGCTCCAGCATAAAGATCAGACTCCACTTAGAACCAATAAACACAGCAAGCTGAAGTTTATTTGACCACACTTTAGATACTGTAACAAAGTGAAAACTGATGCACATTTATGGACAAATGTAGAGGTTAAAAATCAAAGAGGGTAATATTAACCTTTATTTGTAGAGCAGTTTTTGAGCTTGTTAAATGAACACTGTTGGGATGTTACAGTGAGAACAACATTCTTGATATTTTTTACATACTGTAACAAACTGCACTCAAACTCTCAATAATAACTTTGGAAAGCCGACCCCACACCCTGACATAACCAAACTTTTCCCACGCAGGTGTAATCCACATTAACCTGAACCCACCGCAGCGTGATATGTTTATGACCCAGACTGAGAGACCTCCATCGAACTCTCTTTATGAAGCAGATTGAGGACAATTTTCCTGCTGAAAGGTGGTCTACCTGGACGGCCAGGGCGGCCTGCCAGCTGCATGTCATTTCTATCAAATGTGGCCGGGGTCTGTCAATTAAGAAAACACAGGGCAATCTGTGGCCGCTGAAAGAGATCCCCCCGGCCCGCTCCCAGGCTGAGAGACGGCCTTTTGTTCCCAGGCATGTCTCACATACTTTCAGAGGCCAGATAAGCTCAGGCTTCATGAAACCCTGCTTTATATTTGCCCACTGTAATGTCTCTGTGGGGTCAGGGAATATGGGGAAGCACTGTCGGAGAAAAGGTAATATCACCCCCTCCCACACACACATTATGGGGTCAGGAATAGAAGCCACAGGTTAGGTGGTCCTGAGGCCTGGCTGAGGGGACTTTTCCCCTCCTCCTGTGCGCCCACCCTCGATCCTTTTTCTGCACCTTTTATACAGAACGACAGAAACTACAAAACAAGAGGGCAGCTTTCCCCGAAAGCGGATAAACTTTGCATACAGCATGCTTGGATCTGATGGTGTGGGGGGAGGAGAATTTGTTTAAGAGCCAGGAAGACCACCCACAGACAGGTAAACAGGTACATCAAGGTGGGATGAAATTTGAGAACAGGGGAGGGGGAGGCTGCAGGTAGGGGGGTGAGAGGAGAGTAGGACCTTAAGAAATATCTTTTTAAGAGAAAGAGGCAAAAGTTGAATACCATACATTCTTTTTAATGCTGCACTTTTCAGATTTACAGGTGTGTGTGTCGCGTAACAGATTCAGTTTGTTTTGAACTCGTCTCGTTCACATAGGCACTTCTGAAAATTTCTTGAAGTTCTTGGGAGCTTTGCCCCTGAAATGTTTCAGCATATTGGAAAGTCTTTTAACTTTCAGCATTATTACACTAACTGTTGTTTCCTTTGAAAAAAAAAATACACATCCACATACATGAATATTTTTTTCTTCTCATTTTTGCGGTGATGTCATGATTCATGGAATTAAATCAGTATATCAGTGTCCTAAGAAAACTTTTGTATCATATCAGTGGCAAACACTTGTGAGAAGCACTTTGACATTGAGGTTTTACATACTGCCAACCCTAAAGAAGCGTGAATGGAAACAGGCCCTGACACTCAAAGGAATAGAAATAGATTTTGGTCAGCACCCTTGTTTCTTGGAAATTGTAATCAGCATTTAGAAACTTGTTTTGTAAGTGCTTAGACTCTGCTCTGACATTAAGGATGTAGGTGTTGCAAGCACAAAAACATATAAAATGTTGTCATTGGAAACGGGCCCTTACACATTAAAATGAACAGAACATGTTTCGTTGATCACTCTGGTATCTTGAAAGTTGTTATATTTTACAAAATCATAGACTCTGTTCTGACATTTAGGTTATGATGCTGCCAGCACAGTATAGAATCAAAACACGTTAAATGGAAACAGGCCCTAACAATGAAAGAAATGAAAGCAATTTTTGTTAATTACCTGAGTTTGCTGAAAATTGATATGGACTTTTAAAACGTGATTTAAATAATTTGACTCTTCTTCGACATTAAGGTTGTAGAAGCTGCCAGAACAAATGAAACAAAAGACGCTGTGAATGGAAACAGGCCCTAACATTCACTGGAATGGAAGCAGTTTTTGTTTTCTAACTTGGCATCTTGCAAGTTGTAATAAATGCTTTCAGACCAAATTTTATAAATATTTAGACTCTGCTCTGATATTGAGGTTATAGATGCTGCCAGTAAAAAAATAAAATCTTTTAAATGGAAACAGGCCCTAACAGCCAAAGGAAATAGAAGAAATTTTGATCTCTACCCTGCCATCTTGAAAGCTGTCATCAGCCTTTATAACAAATTGAAATACTAAGATTTAGGTTGTTGATGCTGCCAGCACAAGAAAAAAAAACCCACTGCTAATGGAAACAGGCCCTTACACTTTAAGAAATTAAATTAGTCACTAATTTTCAAAACCAAGTTTTTGTTTGTTTGTTTGTTTTTTTTACATCGAGTTTGTGGACGCTGCCAACACAAAATAAACAAATCACACTGTAAATGAAAACATTTCTGTTTTTCCTCCAAAAAGTTGTGAACATCGTTTAAACTATTATTTTTATGAATATTTATACAGTGTCATTATCAAGTATTTGAGAGTATGAATCTGTACTTTGATTAATAATAAAGTTAAGAACTTAATGACCTGAGCCTCAAACTGCAGCTTTTGGATGAATAGAGCTGAGCAAAGCTTTGCCACCAAAACATGAGATTTTGAACTTCCTAATGCTCTCGAGGCTGAACGTGAGAAAATCTCTGCAGCCAGGTTTCTAATCTTGAGGAGAGCTTTCCCAGAAGAGTGGATTCTCCTATAGCTGCAGATTAATACTCATGGATCAGGAATTAAAAAAAGGTTTGATGATGAGAAGGATGCAAACACTTGGCTGTAAATGTTAATGGTTAATATTTTATAATACACGTCCACTCAAAAAGATAAAATCCCCTCCAAGTATATACACATGTTTCTCTCACATAAATCCGAATGGTGGATGAAGTCATTCTCTTTGTCATGTCAGCAAATTGTCCTTGCAGGAGTGAGGTATTAAACGTCCGGTGTGGGTGTGGTTCCATTAGACAGCTTTAACACCATGCTGAGTGCTCTTGAAAATTACTTTTTTGGCAACTTCCCTAGAATGCACAGCTTCCCAGCAAGCCACCAAGGCTTTGTTGAGGCGGCACTGGTTTTTAAGCTTGCAGCTTTTCAAGCCTCCCATTATGCCTGACTCAGTCGGGCAGAAAGTAAAAGAGCCTTTTCTGCAGTCATGTGGGCATACTGGCATTATACACAGTTCAGTATTCGATATTTGTGAGTCATATAAACAGAAGGGAGGGCACTGAGGCTTCTTGAGGAAAAAAAAGAAAAAAACGTTATAATTGGGGAGTTATATAAGTGTCTAAATCCTCCTCCAGGGATTTAATTTTTGCTCCATTGTGTGGTTTGTAAAGCAGGAGGACCTCACAGCAGAGGTGACAAATCCTCCGACACAGAAATCACTGTGCTACAGTTTAGAGGCTGTAAATGAGTCTCCAGGTGAGATGTATTTAACTGCCCCCCTGCTGTGTCTCTTTATTTAGGATTTTGCCGTGTTTACATCTAACCAGATAATTACTAATGCTTCCGATTAGCAGAAAATGAGTCCGAGTAAAGCAGGAACTGCCCTGTCAATATGGGAAAGCTTCCTGAGAATGACAAAAACATTTAAAAAAAAATAGTTGAAAACTCACTTTTTGCCGTAGAGTAATTTGTTTTTAGGTTTTTCTTTTCAGAGATAGCACAATCCCAAAATCTTTTTATGGTGCCCTCGTTCCTGAAATCCATCACTTTTCGAGGCTCCTTTTACACATTCAGGTCTCTTTAGCCTCATGCACCCTTGTGTAGATTTGTTATGGTTCTCTTCTTCCTTCTGCACTCTCCCCCCAATTATAAACTCTATAGATTTCCCCATGGTCAGTCCCTGTCCTCTCTTCCCATCCATACAGCATGCCTGTGTGTGAGAGTGTTCGTCTGTGTGTGTGTTTGTGTGTGCGTGTGTGTGAGAGAGAAGGGGGTCCCAGTTGGCCCAGATGCCGGGCTGTGTACAGTGTGTAAATCTGGGGCTCGCTGGGTCACTCAGGCATGACCTGGACTATGTCGGGTCTTGTCTTCTGAGTGCCTCCAGCAGTGTCCTCCCTCCTCAGCTCTGAGCAGTAGGCTCACAAACAAGGATTTAGGTCAAACTGACCCCCCCCTGCATCAAAATCTGAGTTTGTGAATGTGGATTTGAGTCACTACCTTTCATGATCTGTAGCTGCTGAGGTTTGAATGTCATTCTAAATAAGACCTTAGATGAACTTTTAATAATTTTCAGGTCTACTCTGTCACTTAAAGAGGAGGTATTGCACCCCCTGAACTGTCCTTTTTGGTACCCCTGTAGTAGTTTGATATGATTTACAGCCCCAAAGAGTAACTGTTTTTCTCACACTGGTGTTTTAGAAAACTCTTATCTCAGCCTCTGTCTGAAACACTTAATTATAGTTGCTGTCTCTTTAAAGTTCCCCGCTCCACAAACCCCCTTTTTTGAGATTGGACGACCCTCAGGAGACCTGTCATGGGTAGAGCTACAGGAAGATCTTTGTGGTCCAATGTATCCTGAATCAGTTAGATCTTTATGAGATGACATCATCATTTCAGCAAGTCTCGCTAAGATCTCATCAAGATCTTGTTCTATTTTTAGAACAGACTATTTTGAGCAGTTTACAGACAGATCCAGGGATTTCTCTAACATATGAATATATAGCGGTTTGAAAATTTGCATACGTTTTGTACAGACATCCAGGATTATTTCTTTATATTCATGTTTGAAATGTTGGAAGTCATAATACCCCTCTTTAATTTTTGCTATTTTGGTTTGTGATCCGGCAACCAAAACCTTTTTGAATGCACAGTAACAGGTTAATTGTTATTTATCTATTGCGTATTGCTTAATATAGCATTAAATATGTTGTGTTATGCTTGAATAAAGATAATTTTTCTTTATACAAGTTTTTTAGGCCTTCAAATACTACAAAACCTGGTCTTACCTGATTTGTTTGCCTGTATTTTTAATTATCTACATGTTTGGAGGCAAGGGGCTCATCCACTTCCTCACGACACTCCTGAACTAAAAAGAGTGCAAAGGCCCATCCTGGGGCTGGCGTACCAGTACAACATTTACATGGTCCCTCTGAAATCAGATTATGTATGGGTTCAATTGACTTAATGGATTTGAAGAGACTAGATCCTATTAATGAATTGGCTGCCCTACGGCTCTGCCCCGACCAATCGCGAGCTAATCTGGCATGCAAATTAAATCCTGCCTCAATATGCCTGCTTGTTTAATGCGATCCATTACACACTTTCACTTATTTATATATACTATTATAAAAGAATAGGCTTATAAACAAACTGAGGGAGGGGTTAGACCTATAAATGGGGCTTTGGTGCCTTTTTTCACGCTGAATGGTGGCCCCAGGGCTGGTAGAGGGAGCAGTGATATTCAGTGCCATACACACAGTGAGCTGCCTCAAATCACACGGAAAGGTACCTTAAAATGTGGATTATCACACCACCATCACCTCTTCATTTCTGCATTTTATTTTGGTTTGAAAATTATTCTTAGTTGGTTGAAAACCAAGTCACTGATTTTTCTTTTTCAAAATATGCAAATATTTGCAGCATACTGGCCCTTTTCAGCCACTGTAGTTCTCTAATGCATTGGAATATCTTCAAGGTGAGCCTTGATCTGTTTCTGATGTGATCCCATTTGAAACACTGAACCCCCTCTCCCTCTTTCTCACTCCAGACTCACCTCTTTAGCCATCGTGCTGCAGGGAGATGGATGATTTGTAGGCTGCTGCGTTTATTCGAAAGTCATAATCTGGCACATGATTGCGCTGAGAGCTGAGCAGGACGTCTGCTAAGAACCTCTGGCGCTTCCAGTCTCTTTGGTTCTGCCAGGCTCCCTTCATGCCTGGTTACCTTAGAGCCTGGACTGTTAGTGTCAGAGGGAATGAGGGTCAGGGAGAGGCCAGATTTCACTTGACCTGTCTTGAAAATATGGAGCAGGTTCACTTCCATGTCCAGCTCTGAGAGAAAGGAGGAAGTGTTTGAATTTCATGAAGAGGTTACACTATTGCTTTGCTTGCATAATTTCACCTAATCTTTTTCTAAACATGTCCCCATGTTGCCTGTGGTCTGATACTCCAGATCAAAGTCTGAACCAATCTGGTTCACCCACTTTCCGAGCATACTTCAGCACAACTGCCTTTTTTGAGCAAAATTGAATAAGACGTGAATTGAATATTTTCTGTTTATCTGACACGGCTTCCCTGACAAATATAAATAAATAAAGCCTTCCCAATGCAGGTATGCTTGAGTGTGTGAACCTCATTTCAAGCACAATTAACTTGAAATGGAGTGCTGCAGGATCAATAGTCCCCATTTGATCCGGGAGGGAGGGGGGGGGGGTCTGTCACTCCATGGAAATGGCACACATATGGTAATACAGCAGGCTTAACAACAACTCAGAGGATTTACTGTTGCCGTTTTTAGGGGCAACATGAATAACAAACATGGGGCTACTCTTGGGAGCCTTCTTCTTTTTTCTTAGCTTCAATTAATCTTAATGAGAGATAGCATTTAAAGCTAATGAAGCTAATGCATAGTCTATTAATAAATAGATGAGAAAACATTGGAAAGAGATTGAAATATTCCAAGACTTGGAGAAGGACCATGTTGCAGAATCGATTGTGAGGTAGATAAACCAAGCGGCAACCTACAGTCTGAAAATATGAGACAATGCTGAAGTGCTGAAGTCTGCTGTTCCTCGAGTGTCCGCTTGAGGCTGGCTCCCTAAGTACCGGAGTCAAGTACACACCAAGCCAGAAAAAAAGCTGTTTTTACAGCCAAAATAAGCACATCTACAGCCTGGTACAAAAAATGTTGCCTGTCTGAATCACTAATTTCACTATCGGCACGCACTGTACGGGCCAGTTCGTCCAGTCAGAGGCACAGCTCAGCTCACGTGACTGCGGAGCGCCCTGTGGCTGTTACCGTGGAGACCCACAGCCGGCCGTTTTGCTTCAAAAATGTGCTTCAGAGACAGGCGGGTGGCGTCCCGGAGACTACGTCCATTAATTATACATTCTATGGGAGAAACATTGTGCTCTAATGTTACATTAAGCTCAAATGTTAGCTTAAGATTGCATCACAGCAACTGTTTTCAACCATTAAGGTTATGAATGAAGCTAGGGTTTGGCTAAAAGCGTGTTTAGCTTTTGGGCGTTATGGTCAATGATATCTAAGCTAACATTTTACTTATTATTTGTTCTTAAATGCTCCCCAAAATATTTTAACTTTCATCCACTTCTAAGCTAACTTTTCTATAGTTACTTTTGCCAGCAAGAAGATTCTTAGCTATTGTTATTCAGGCTCAGAATTTGGCTTTTTTTCTCATTTGTGTTCTACTAACATATAGTTTCAGTTACTTCTTAGCTTACTGCTGAAAAGTACATTTATAGTCAGTGTCATCTTGGTTAACATTTTCTCATTTCCTGTTGTATTGTTTTAAGCTTCAGTACATATTCTAGCCATCAAATTCTTAGCTAACTTTAAAATTAGCTTGCTTTTTAGCTTTGATCCACCTGAAAGGTAACATTGATATTAGCATGCTATTTTCTCAGCAGGAAGATTCTTAGCTTTTATTCTTGGCTTGGAATTTGTGTATTGTCTACAGCCTTGTGTTCTACCAAAATGAATTGTTTTACATAATTAATCTCTTTTTTAATCTAGTAGCTGTCTAAATGCTACTTTAAGCTGCTGTCTGATCAAAGGTAGGTGCCAACAAATGTGTCGTTACACTTTAAACCATGGCCAGATTTCCCCCAAGGATTTCACTGTTCTTTGTGTTCTCAGGTTTTGATCAATGAGGAGGCCATGAAATGATAAAAAATTATTTGACGTCCAGCCTGGAGCACAGCGGTATATTATCATTACTGCGTTTGGGCTTCTCACCAAGAGCTTAAGATCAGAGGAAAATGGCCGCTGTGTGAATATGTTCAGTAGGAAGTCTGGCTCTATAGTAGCATTCCCCAGAACACAACATAAAAAGATAAATGAACACTGAATGACCCTGACGTAGCCCTGTTCCTTCATCATATAAATAACAAAAAGCAGAGCGAATAAAGCAGACTGTGTCGGGGCCAATTCCCCAACGGGTGCTTATATGAAATTCAACTTTCAGGCGTTCACCCCGCTCAGAATGTGGCATTTATTTGCAGGACTCTGTTTCAATTTAAAGGGAATGGCAGCTGAAGGAGGCACAGGGGACAGTGTCTCATCACCGCCACTTACCACTCTTATAGGCCTTCTGCCGGGGAGGAAAACCTCAGCAGGCAGCTCCACTTAAACAGTGAAGACCACCACCAGTCAATGTAATGTGCAAGGCTCTGATGGCCTCATATTCTCACTCCTGTGCGAGTGTGGGGGTGTTTCTTTGTGTACATGTGTGTGGCTGTAGTGAAGTGTTGTGAAAGCGAAAGGTTGTGGTGTTCTGAGAAACAACAAAGGTTTTATCTTAGATCAGGTTTTTCAAGGGTATAATGTTTGAACTATATAACAAATTACAATTCAAAATGACAGAAAAAAAATATTATTATTATTAATTATTCCTCTTACTGTTACTTTAGCTCTATCTTAATGCAATGAGTGCATCCTTCAACGCCCAAAGATTTATTATGCCGTAATCTTAAAAAAGATAGTAGACTCCAGGGACAGAGCCAGGATTTCAGTTTTGGGTTAAATGATAAAAATTAATAGATCACAATTTTAAATAATAAAACAACTGACTGATTCACTACTGTGTGTAACTTTAAAGCAGATTTGGTTGCTTTTTTGCTCTTTTATTACTCGATTGCATTTTAATGCCAATTTTGTGCATCAGACACATTTACCTGCAAACATGCGTCATCGTACAGACCAAAGAGTTGTGCTCTAATGCACCAGTGGGCTGCACCGCTATGGCATTCCATTTATAATGGGCTGTAAGAGCAGTGACATTAACCACAATTAAACAAAAGACAAAAAATCTACAGTCTTTCCCAGAATTACCAAAATCATTCTCCAGTCTTGTCTGTAAAAGATGAGGCTTACGCCTCAAATACACCGGGTGCGTCTGCGTTGCAGCTCCGCTGCGCTGCGTGTTGACTGCGTTTGTCAACTTACACCGGCTGCGTCGCGAGTCCGGCAAGCCGCAGAGCTGGAGTCGCGAGACCGCGTACTTCTCGCGGTAATTCACGATCCCGTGAGAATGTTGAAGCAAACAGTAATACTAAAATACTGTACGGTGCAATACTACTCACCATTCACTCCCAAAACACTTGAAACACTCTTCCATGCCATTTCCTTTTTGAGATTATCTTTATAAAAAGGATGTGTTGGGTCATAAATTATTCTGTGGTTTTCCACCTCAATGATAAGCTTCTCCTCGTCCATGTTTTTCACCGTTTCCCCTTGGTAAACTCTGACCTGTTGAATACTCGCGTATCTCTGCTCATTGTGAAGCGCTGCTATTGTAATCAAGCTAAATACGATCTAGTTTAGACACGGTTTGTTTTATTTTGAAAGTCTCATGCTCTTTTTATGTAGTTTCCGTGCACTACTTCCTGTCCCGCTTCCTGTCCCGCTCGCTCCCGTTACGGCTGAAATACACCGGTTGCGTCTGCGTTGCAGCTCCGCTCCGTCAAGGCGCCGGATCAGTTTAAAATCCATTCAAGTCAATGTGTCAACTTACACTGGATCCGTTCCATTGCGGTTCAGCTGCGTGTCTGGTCCGACAGGTCGCAGCTAATCCGCAGCCATCCTATTTTTGCCGGATGACGGAGCTGTGACGCATAAATTCAGAGTAGAGAAGATCGAGCGGGACAGGAAGTAGTGCACGGAAACTACATAAAAAGAGCATGAGACTTTCAAAATAAAACAAACCGTGTCTAAACTAGATCGTATTTAGCTTGATTACAATAGCAGCGCTTCACAATGAGCAGAGATACGCGAGTAGTCAACAGGTCAGAGTTTACCAAGGGGAAACTGTGAAAAACATGGACGAGGAGAAGCTTATCATTGAGGTGGAAAACCACAGAATAATTTATGACCCAACACAACCTTTTTATAAAGATAATCTCAAAAAGGAAATGGCATGGAAGAGTGTTTCAAGTGTTTTGGGAGTGAATCGTGAGTAGTATTGCACCGTACAGTATTTTAGTATTACTGTTTGCTTCAACATTCTCACAGGATCGTGAATTACCGCGAGAAGTACGCGGTCTCGCGACTCCAGCTCTGCGGCTTGCCGGACTCGCGACGCAGCCGGTGTAAGTTGACAAACGCAGTCAACACGCAGCACAGCGGAGCTGCAACGCAGACGCACCCGGTGTATTTGAGGCGTTAATGTTTCATAACTCTGTTGATTTTTTTTTCCCCCCAACAGTCCAAAAAGATTGCCAAACTTGGTTTATTTTATAAAGACAGGGTATCAAACAATAACAAAACAGACTTCAACTGAAAACATTCCACAATGTTCTTTTTAAACCAATTTAATAATCAATAAAATTTTATTTAATTATTTTCTAAAAAGAAAAAGTTTTGAGTAGGCCTGTTGAAAAGTGGGTGGGCCTGGGACCATTGGGCCCACCCATAACAACACCCCTGGTTGACTCTCGAGTAGCCAGATATAATTTTTTAAATGTAAGTTACCTGTTTCAGTGGTTTCAAAACTACAGTGGCCAGCATGGTCAAACAACCTTTAACAGCAGAAGGTAAGAACATGTGCTGCAAAAGCCAAAACAACCATATTGACTCCAAACATGCTCCAAATACCCAAATGGTGTAAAGCAAATAAAACACAGGAAGTAAAACCTCTAGTTAAGAACAAAAATGTTCCAAGTTGAGGTCTGAAAACAAAAGTGCTCTGGTCCTTCAGGGAGGCGCTACACAACAAAGGTTAACGGCCAATCACGATTATTTTAATGGTAAGTGGTGGAAGCAACAGGCAAGAAGTGATATGGCTATAGAAGCATTTCTTTAGCACAGCTAAAAATAAAAAATAAGGAAATTAATGTTTGGTAGATTATTTCTTTGTAGTAATAATGCCTCTTGGCAATAAATCTCAAATCATTTGGAAAGTCTGTTTATTTTCCTTTTAAATGGAGCCACATTTGCAAGGAACATGCATTTCTGGGATGAGCAGGAGAGCCCAGTGCGTGGGTTGGGTCCATAAAAAATTTGCCAAATCGTCTCTTCCACAGCCGAACAGCTTATTCAGCTGTTGCGATTGAGTTTCAGTAGATCAGATACATTTTTGTCAGTCTGAACATCATTTACTGAAGGAAGTTTGTCGCTACTCTTATATGAAGAGATTTGATTTGTACAAACAACTGGTGATCCCTTAAAGAAAACACTTACTCTGCTTTTTCTGTACATTTTTATGTAAAAAAAAACATTCTTTATTTCCTATGTTCCAATGCTGAAAACAAGATTAATTATCTTGTGTTTTCACCCTAGGAGTCACTGAGAAACCATGCTAACTAAAACCAGTGTGACTCCCAGCCCAAGGACGTTCCCGGGACCGTTCTTGAGAAAGACGGGCATACGGACGTTTCCCGCCCAAAGGGTTAATGCTGATGGAAAACAAACAAACATGTCCATAAATAGGTGCTTTTCCCTGGAAGAAAGACTTCATATGCGAGCAGCTCATTTGGAATTCAGCTGAATGTCTCACACAATGGTCCAACATACAGAGCTGACGATGGGGGGTAAATTAGAGCTTGGAGATGAATTATCAAACAATTATAGAAAAAAAGGGAGGCTGAGCCAAAGGGAAACAGAGCACAGATGATTTTGGCAATGATTTTGGAGATACTTTTGTTTTTCCGTGTTGAAGTAGTTTGTCCTCTGATGATTTGTTTCCATTTCTTATAGGAGCGTTTTGGTTTGTTTTCTTTCCGTTAATGAAATATTGCATGTTTCTTTTAGAAAAATGTAATTAATTAAAAAAAAAAATCTGCCCTCCAAATCCCATAAAAAGTCAAACAGTGAAACCAGAGAAATGGCAAGAGGATGTGTGTCCATCCCCGCCCTCTCCGTCTCTCGCTCCACCCTGTTCTCTGTGTTCCTGCGATATTCATTCTGATTTCAATTAAAGATCCTGAGTGTGACTCTCACAGAGAAATTGCCTCTCTTTAATTAGGTAGTCTAAGTTCATGGAAGCAATTGTTGTTTCCCCAGCACTTTCAATTTGATGAGCCAAGGACTCTCATTTTATAGCTATGAATGAATATGGTTTCATACCCCTCAGGTTCTGTGTCCTGCTAACTGTCTGGAGAATATTGCTTGTGTGTTTCTCATTAGTGTATTTGTGCTTGTATGTTGTATGTGTGTGTGTGTGTGTGTGTGTGTGTGTCTCCTGGCCTGCAGGTGGGCTCCTCCATCTGTGATGAAGAGGTCAGTAGCTAGCTGTAGGACCACATGGTGTGGTGCAGGCCGCTGCCCGCTGGTCAATAATCTATTACCTGACGTTCCTCCTCCTCCTCTATGTGACTAATGCACTGCACAGAGACGGCCTCTCAGAGGTTAATGCTGCTCGGCTGACCCTGGTCCCCCCTGACAAACTCTGTCAATGCTCCATTTGGGGTTAAAAAAAAAACCCTCTGCGGCTAAACATCAGGTCGGTTGAGGGGCATTCATGGATTCATCAGAGGGTCCGAAAGTCCAGTTAATTACTCTCATGATCTGAGATGAAATTAACATGGATACAGCAGTTTTCAGCCTTTCCTTGTGATTAGCATAAAGATGCTTGGTGCTACTTTCTCATCAATAACTTCACGAAAAGTCAACAGATCTTTTACTTGTGCTAAATCGACTAAATCTAGACAAAATAAACATACTTGATGAAAACTCAGCACCATCACTGATTCCTGTAAAAACCCTTAACTAATGATTTCTTAACACAACAATTATATCCTACTTTTCAACCTGTTACTTTATACCACAACTATACTCACCAAAAGCTCAGGCACCTTAACTTTCAACACAATTAAAGCATTACTAGGTAATATTATTCAAAATTAATACTTAATTCTATTTTAGGTGGCTGGTTTGACAGTAGTAGAACATTTAATACCTTGCGCAGCTGTGGCTAATTTCTCTGAATTTTTATTGAAGCTAGCGGTTAGCTTGTCGTGACTTGCTGTGCCATGTATTTTACAGTTTAGTTTTATGTTTATGGAAGCATCTGTGTGTTCCCCCTCTAAATATTCCTCAAACAAAGCACAATCATTTCTCATGTTTGAACTTTAACCAAAGTGTTGTCTGTTCATCTGTTTTTGTTTTGGTAGGTCTCAGTTTTGATGTAAATAGCACGCTACACCGACTCTTCACCGGCTAACTTTTTAAGTATGAACCTGAAGGAGAAACAGATTTTCTTGGGAACTACTTGCAACAGACATGCTGAATGACTTTTACAACAAAGCACGAAGCAAATTTGATGGCAGTTCTACTTTTTTTCTTTCTTCAGAATCTGTAACTGGAAGTTAGACTTTGAATAATCAATAATTTTGTGTGCGTCGTCAAATATGCTAAATGTAGCTTTGTCCCCGTGACTTTACTTTTTCAGTAGGTCTCAGTTTTACTGTAAATGGCTTGTTAAGCCAAAACAACGTGTTAATAAATCCTTTATTCCCCCGTTTTTGCAACTGGAAAATGCACAAAAGTAATACTAGTTAAAACAATAAATTTTAGTGTAAAACTATCGGCCATCAGTGGCATTCTGAAGTCTGTTCACTGTTGCAGTGGATTCTTGTGTTTCCTTCGTTTTCAAGGATTTAGATCATGTGACTTTTGTTTTGTAAGATTAGAATACTCTCTCAGCTTTTTATTGTCCTACAGTGACAACAGGTTAAACAACTTTTCATGTGATATGAGTTTAATCAAGTTCAGTTTACAGCTTATTTTCACCAGTGTCTGCTTTAGTTAAACGAATGCAGCATTGAACAGGACTAATTATCCATCAGCACAATAATAAACCCTTATTTGTATTCTTTAAAGGCAGAGATGGTTTCTTTTCCATCTCATTCAGTGATATTGTACTGTACTTATGAGCCTCATGAATAAATAGAAGCTCCTGGTTTGTGCACATCACGCTTCCACACTGCATTCATTGTGAATCAAATCCACAACATAAAAAAGCGAAGCGGCTTTGTTTCAGTGCTCCGTTTTAATAAATCACCTGCTGCCTCTGCAAGAAACTGTCATTTGAAATTCTAGCAGCGAGGAGGACCACGGGCAGGCCTCACGTCTGCGTGTGGAGCAGAAGGAAATTAGCCGCACCTGAATGACAAGGCAAAGGCTCCCACCCCCAGAGGGACTGTGATCTACACACAAACTCCCTTTTAATAGACTTACACCTCATTTGGCCTCTAAAGCTTGTTGAAGGGTCCCAGAGGACGGGGAGGGGGGAGGCGGGCCCCTCAGAGGTCAGCCCCGCTGCTCGCTGTAAACCAGCTGCAGTGAAAGGGAGAGCTTGATTAGATGGCCATTCACACCCAGAAGGGGACCGCCGAGGAGGGACAATGCCACATTTTCCCTTTTGCAAAACAACAGGGACATTTTGTCTGGCCTGTCGTGAGCAATATCTGTTATGTTGAGGAAGGCAGTTTGAAAAGCTCAGAGGAGGCTGAGGGATCCTGCATGTGGAGACCAATGGCTGTTTAAACACCAGTCAAGTACATTTAAAGAGAAATCCAGGCTGCATGGTGGGTTCAAAGGAGGCTGCTTTGACATAATCCCTGTTCAGTTTCACAAGGTTTAATCTCATTTTAAACATAACACCAATCCTTGTACAAGTACAAATACAGTATAGTTTGTTTTTGTGGAAAAAAAAGAAAAAAAACTCCAATAGAGTAATGTAAGAGATGCTGCAGAAATAAATATAATTCTGTAATAAAAAGAAAAAGTTAACTTAATTTTTACCTCTTGTTGCAAACCATAAAAAAACACTTCATGTTTATATTTTATCCCCAGCCCCAAGCTAACTTTGGTTAGAACAGACTTCACAGCCAGGTTAGCTAACTACTTAGTTTAAAGCTGGTCCAGGAGAAAGAAATGTTACCACTGTCCATCTATTCGTGTTTTTACTCCAGCAGGTGAAATGAGTTTGGATTCTAAACATGCCGGCTAGCTTACCTAGCCTAGCTTAGCATTACACCTGTTAAGTACAGTTAGCTGCTAGCTTAACATATAGAAAAAAATGCTACCAGTATCATGTTTGTATCATACATCCCACAAGTAACTAATTAAATTTAGTAAATGACTGCTAGCATAGCTACAGTAATTTAGCAAAAGTAATTTAGTCAAGCATAAAAATGTGCGTTTAAAGCTCACATATTAAAGCACTTTGTATTTTACGCATGTAATCCACTTTCTTAATATGTTCACATATATAAATTAGCATTCAGCAGCTGTTCCAATTTCAGAAAGTACTCTTTTTTAATTTTTTCCCCAGCAGCAAGCTAATGTAAGCTACCATAAAAACTTCACAGCTAAGTTTACTAGCTGCCTAGCTTAAAGTTTATTCTTAGTGGAAAGAAATCAGATCTTTTGTCCAAGCATTTATGTTTTACCTTCAGCAGGTGGAAGGAGTTCTAAAACTGCTGGCAAGCTAACGTGGCTTAGCTGCTAGTTTAATTTCAAGCTTGCCTTTTGTTTCTTGAAGAAAAATGCAGCTAATATCATGTTTGTGTCATACCAGCAGCAGCTAGTTTATTACATTAGCGACTGACGGGAAAGCTAGCATCACAAAGATAATTCAGCTAATAAGCTTAACATTTAGCATCTCTAAAGCTAACATATTCCTGCACAGTTAGTTTCAACTATTCCTGAATGTAAATAGCACTCAACCTTGATGCTAATGATAAGTACACATGAAAGTACTGCTATGTATGTATGTATGTATGTATGTATGTATGTATGTATGTATGTATGTATGTATGTATGTATTTATTTATTTTTGGAACATCATAAAAATGTTCAAAACACTGAGTGTCTTCATCTTCATTTTACCGCCCTTTTCTTTGCTTCTCATACTCTGTGTGTAATTCAGCAGCTAAAGAGCCTCACTCCAAACTCTGTAATAAAAACGTGTTTTCTGTCCAGCTTAGAGCTTGTAGCTTCAGACGTAGCATGAATTCACCTCGGCTCATTTAAGCATCGAGGGCTTGCTGATGTTTGTAATTGGAAAGATGAACCTTGTGATCTGGACGAGGGCAGAGAATGAGAGAAAAAGTCACTTGTACAGAGAGATGGTGTGTGTAGTAAATAGCTGGATATGGATTTTTTTTTCAGGCTTTTGTTTGTCATTGAGTTGATGTTCAGATGAAATATAAGCTGCTAGATTCCAATGAGTTTTTTGAGTTACTGTGAGATTTTTTTGGTGGGTACCTTTGATTTCCCACAGCTCTTCATTGTTTTAATTAAGGTCACTGAACAAAAGATCCCACAGTAACTGAATAAATTATAAGAGATAAGTGACAATAACTGGGAATTTATTCTGTTCTCGTGCTTGGTTTTAAATGATCTTAAAGTCATTTTTTATTCATTTACTGATGTTTAGAAACATTAATGGTTAATTTTATTTCTTTTTTTTTTTTTTTCATATTTCCTGTATGGGTTAATTCAGCAGCATTCCCTTCTCCTCCCTCGGGCATAGAGTTTGCATTTTAAGTGAGGCCCAGCACAGACACTCAGCAGCATCTTAACTTCCTAAGTTGAAGTGTGGCCGGGGTTAAGTGGTCCCTATGCTCACAGCACCTATCTCAGCCCAAACATGACAGCTGGGGACTTGACTGTTGCTATGGAAATCAACCCCTCTCCCTCCTCCAGCCCCCTCCAACCCCCCCAGTGCATAAAAATGCCCCAGACTGCTCATTTGAGACCATACAAGTCCTCCTCCTACTCCCCGTGTTAACAAGTCAACTTCTCTGTTGTTCTGCCCCGTTTCAAACGGGCTTTATTGCAGATGGAAAATGGCTCGGGGTGTACTCGGGTGCTTAACGGTGCTCAGCTTGGCTTTGCAGCTGGAAAGTTTCCTAGAATAGGCTCCTGGAAGCTAGCTGAGGATGGACGCTGTGAAATTATTTGCTTCACAGTCTTCTTCAATTTTAAGTAACTCTTATCGCAAGCTGCTGTAAGAGTGTGCTGATTTTAGGTGAGATGTATTCGAATTGTCATAAAAAATTATCTATAAGGATATTTATTGATTCATCTGTGATCAGCAAAAGAAATAGGTGCACCACAAACAAGACATCATGTGTTTGCTGTTCCCATCAAGACCCATCAGGTGTTACTTGATAGACAGGAGTGTTAAAAGTTAGTTAAAGTCAGGAAATTACCAGAGTAATGTATTGTTTTTTACAGTTGTGTGAGAAAAAACAGCTGTTTTTGTAACTGTTCCAAGATAAAACAGTGTTTTAACACATTTAATTATATTTGAATTGGAATCTCTTTTCCAGTGACTCTTCTCTGTTTGTCTAAAGCTGCTTTCTGACTCTTTTACATTGAAGCTCCTAAATTTATGCAACACTTCAGCAGAAGAGAGACAAAATTTTGTATCAGGTTTCATTTCATGTGGTTTTTATATTGTATCATGTCATATATTGTATTTTATCATATTGTATTGTGTTGTATCTATTGTACTATCATGCCGTACCATATCATATTAAATAAGTCTGTATTGTACTATGTTGTAACAATCAACACTGTCGTGATGATCTGACTCTTAACAAGACGTATGTTTGTTTTGGAAATGAATGGGGATTGGATCGTCTTGTCAACACTCCTTTTTTTGTTCAAGACAACTTTTTACTGGATACAACACGATGAGGTAAAGTATTTATCTCAGGGTGACCAACTGTCCTCCTTTCACCGGACATGTCCTCCTTTTTGGTCATAAAATTATGTCCGAGAGGATTTTTTCACTGCCAAAAAATGAAATCTTATGAAGTGCTTTTGTCTTATTTTTAGTAAAAATGTCTTTTTAGACTTAATATGAGCCTCATTCACCAGACCAGTCCAGAAACATGTCTCATTTAAAGATATTTAAAGACAAAAATCAGCTCTGAATTGTTTGTAACAAATCTATCTGATTTGTCAAATCTGCCAGTGGAGTAAGTGAAAGTTTCTAGTATTTAGACATTATTCTAAACTTAATAAGTAAATTATTCTTACCCCACTGGCAGATTTTTTTTACTTGTTGCAGGTAATTCAGACCTTATTTTTGTCTTTTGATATCTTGAAATAAGACACGTTCCTGGACTTGTCTGTTGAATGTGGCTCATATCAAGTATAAAAAGGCAATTCTTACTTTAAATAAGACACAAACACACTTATTTAGATGTCAGTTTTGCAGTGTTGAAATTCCCTAAAATGTCCAGGTTTTGCTCATCTTGTTCTGCAGACCATTAATATTTACAATGAGGCGCTGTACTGGGCCACAGGAATTACTCTGATGTACCTCCATGTCAAGATGTTGAGCGTACACGTCGCATGTGTCATGACGCAACCAGCGGTTCGGTTCAGTTCGTCTCTGTACGGCACGCATTTTGTAACGTTTCCATTGACTAAAACCAGGACAGGTCCAGAAATAACTGATCCGTACTGTAAATGCACCTTTAGAGATGAACTGCAGAAAAAGTACCCCTCTTTTCGTCATGGTCGTGACCGATGGGAAGCAATGTGTACTATTTGCAAAGCTGGCACCTGCTGTATGTGTCAGTTGCAAATAAAGGTTCTGGAGACTTGGAAAACCACATTGCCACAGACAAGCACTTTTTTTCCCCCACAGGCATTATTCATGTTATGTTACAGAATTTTATGTATGTATGTATTTAAATTTTGTCAAACAGATTTTGTCAAATTTGTCAACAGTTACACAGCTCTGTTGTTTGAAACATGACAACAAGTAAACTTTGTCGGTTTGTACTATAGCCGGCCATATTTAGCACTGCTGGCTTCTGATACGTATCCATAGGCTAACGTGTAACGTTAGCTAATCCTTATATCCTGCTCATCTACCAATCAGAGCTAACATAACCTCACTCTTCATTTTTTTGACAGGCTCAAGTTTGATCAGATCATAGCAGAATAACTGCTGCACGTGAATTGGAATGAAAATAATCTCAAACATCTTAGCCTGTGTTTTAGCCTTTAGCTCATGCTCTATCACTCTCCTGATTAGCTTTCTTCTGCTCTGACGTCCCTTTTCTGTCTCAAAATTCAGCTCCAGTGTCCACCACTACTACGAAATTAATCCCAGAAGTCTTTTGTTTTACACTAAAGGTTTTCTGACCCATCACTGCAGGGGGATTTTGAGTAATTTGACACATCTCACCTGTGAGAGTTGGGGACAGTTTTCTTCGAAGATGCATTCATGACAGAAACTCTGATAGAGTAGCTGAAAAGCAGTTGTGTGATGTTTCTAATAACAAAGAGTTTCAGTAATCCCCTTTCTGAAGGCCGTACTGTCATGTCCTCTTCCTCTCAGAAGTGTGGGCAAGTATTCAGTTGCAGCATCACACAGTGAATTGTGAAGAATTCATCTCGACGCTGACAACTTCTCAGTTTTTACACTCAAACTCGTGATATAAACAGTGTTTATTCCCCGAGAAGCAGCCTGTAAAAAGTGCTGGAGGAGCTCACTGGCATGGCCGTCATAAATAATTATCTGCTATACTTTTCATCACTCCCACTCCTTTCCTGTCTCGATCAATCGTGAGCCGAGGAGCCTTGCATGCTGCTGTAAAATGACTGGAAGCTGATGGATACAGTCCCCAGCAGAGCACGTGACCTGTCTCCATTGGCGCTTATGGCACCACATTTAATCTAAATGTAGTCCTTGACAACAGGAGGGTCCTCACTTAGCTGTGTGGGAGCTTCACAGGAATACATGTTCTTCCTTATGGTTTTTATTCTGAAAACTGACTGATGATGCCACCTCCTTCTGTCATCTTGGCTAAAATGGTTTTATTTAATACATCATTCAGATAACAGAGCCAATGCATGTATTTCTATTTTCTTTTAATCCATCATTTTGGATTTCTCAGGCTTCGGCTTGTAAAACTTCTATCTTTGTTGGATGTTAAGGATGCAGGTGGGAGCTGACCAATCCCGTGCCAGCTCTTCTCCACTCAGATCCTTTCTCCGGGGCAAAGCGCCGGCCTGCTGAGAGCACACATGAGCGGTCCACAGAAGGGTCGAGCTCCCGACAGCTCTAACCCCCCCGCTGACATCTCATCCGTCTTGCGGTGTTGTTGGCACTGTGAAGGGTAAACTGGGCTGATCTGTGGGACAGGCAGGGAGGGCACAGGAGAGCAGCCTTCCCACCGGAGCCCCCGGACCAGCACGCTCAGATTAGAGCAAATTTGTTCCACAATATTGCGGCCTCCTGCTTTCCAAAGGCCGGGCCCGCACAGAAGGCAGAGGAAGAGATTTGGGCGGTGGCCAAGCCTTTTCATCGGGCTCCACATGTGCCGAGCCTGACTCCCCGCTGATCCTTCGAGCTTTATAGCCTCCCTGCCTGATGGAACAAATGCTACACCGCAGAAAATAAACTTATCTCATTTGGATGACAACACATTCCCCCAGGTTATAATGTTGCACCATTTTGAAGAGGCAGACAGGGTCAATTGTACATTTCCTGCTCAACCAGGGAGTCTTTTACTGTGGAAGTGTCTGTCTCACCACATGCCTGACACTGAATTTGGAACAATTTGCCTTATTGTGTCCCTGAGTGTAAAGAAATCCCTTCGTCTGGTCCTCAGCGTAAACATTTCTTCACATCTTCTTTTAGATAAAACACAGAGTGAGTGGATTTCTAATAGGTGTTTCAATCCATTACAACAGCGGAGGACGCCTGACATGATTGATGACCTGAGCAGATTATCCCCAATACAAAAGCCATCATTGAACAGCAGGGCTGCCATTGTGTGTGGGATGTCTCCCATTGATTTAAGTAGTATATTTTCATGATCTATAAAGAGGCCAGCTGGTGGGAAAATTGTTTGCTCTCAAACATTTAGTGTCTATAAGCTAAGATGCCTGTGACAACAAAATGACTATCACTCTTTGAACTCCTAAATGTTAAATTTGTTTTTTTCCAGAACAAGGCTTGGCTTCAACCAGCTGAACTGAGTGTGATTAACCGAAACTATGTTGAAACATGTTTCCTCATTCCCCACAGTTGTATCTAACCCTGGCAGATCATTTTGGTTTTATTTGCTGAGGTCTCCAGATGTATGTCTGTGAGATTGACTGACCTCCAAGACAAAGGAGATGAAGAGGATCTCATTTGTGGTATTTAAACAAAGGTATCTCCTTTGCATAACACTAATTCAGCTCATACAATAAAGGAAATGTAATTTTTGCATGGATTACATTAACTTAAACACTTTCCCCCCCGCTGGAAATTGAACATCCTCATACATGACAGATGTCTTCAGAGTGGCTGCTGCAAAGCATTCAAGATTCATCACACCACTGACTTGATCGTGTCGTATTACCTTGATTCTTTCTGATCACCTGGCTGTGTTAAATACTTTATTCTAATTGGTCCAAACCCTTGACAAAGATGATTAATTCTGCAGGTCACACACAAATCAATCATGGAAAAGAGTTCTGGCACATTTTACTTCTGCTTGTTGACACAGAGGCTAAAACATTAGCTCACGTTGGCCTCATCGCTCAGCATAGTGACCAAAATGCTAGTTTCAGTTAGCATGCTAATCCGGTTGGCTTTATCACATTGGTGTTGGTGACAATCCTCTTAAATTCCCATTGCATAGAGCGCCAACAGTACAGAAAAAATCCTGTAGCACCTTAAGATAAATATATCATTTAAAGAAGACCAGACCAAAGCACTTCTTTTCACTTTGCCACTTGTCTCTTGGAAGTTGTACATGTAATTTTCAAATTTTAAAACTTTCCAATGTGAACTTTTGGAAATTAACAAGAGTTTTCAGGCAGTTCTCAGGAATTTGTATTAACTGCATTTACCTGGTCATACACATGGATAAATATTATAAGCAGACATGAATGAAAACGTGTCTCATGCAGTAATTTTAACTGACATTACAAATGGAATTTGGGGAATTTTCCCTTACCGGGTCTAAGTGTCATGACTTTAGGCGTAAATATTTGTCACCAGCAAACATACATGCAAATATGCATGATACAACACCAGAACTTAAATGGTTTCTTTCACGTAACAACAAAAGCCATGAATGTTGAAAAATAAAAGACGACATAGGTACTCACAACAACTGGGACCCCCCCCGAATAAACAAACAAACAAACAAACAAACAAACAAAGAGTAAATAAATAAATAAATAAAAATCCATGCTTTCTATTCATCAAGGACCTGGACCTCAGGCTACTGAAGCAGTGACTGATGATGATCAAATGTACTTGGAATTGTTTGCACACGTTTATTCATCCAGGCTGATAACAAGACAAAAATAAAAGATAAAATATGAATTAAAATTTCTGAGCCCCAAAATTTAGAATATTTAGGAAAATCCAGAGATTTCTATTTTGCTGCCATACTCATGAGCTGGAACACTTTCAGTCCTGCTCATCTCATTGGTTCTCGTGGGTGTCTATCAAAGGCTGTTTGACATTATAATCGTAAATATTGTTACATCGTAGTATATTTTTAATATTTACAATACTAGGCTGGAGAGGCTCTGACACGGATGTATTGACATCACACACTTAAGGAACGTGAGTCATGATGATCCTAGGATCTGGATTGGCTGCCTCTCGCAACCCCCTGGAAATGCAGCATATCCAAATAACTGAATGAACACTCAACATGATGACACTACCGTGGCCAGCAATGGCAAACATTATTGCCAGAGGGTTTGAACTTGAAGAAAGAAGCTATTCAGAAATCATTCACATGCAAAAGTCAAAAGTAAACATTCTGCAAATGAAAAATCACAGGGTCTTTGCGTGGTTTCTAAAATTTTTTGCTGCCTTCTGCCATTACAAAGATTTGGTTTGCTATACTTTTTTTCCCCTTGTCGTCAACCAAAAAACAGTGCCCTCTAATTCAGCTCTTCTCTTGCAAACCAACCCCCAAAAACAACCAACTCTGTTCTTCTTCTCACACCAGGATAAAAAAAAAAAAAAAACTCATTCACCTTTGTTGTTCTGAGTCTGAGTCAGGCATTTCAGAGACAAACCAAACCACAGCTATGTGTGCTTCTTTGCCAGCAGAGGTTAAGTTTAGAAATCTGTATTTTTCTAATTTTGGTTGACTGATCCTTTAAGGAGGGACCATCAGGCCGACTGCACGGTACCCACATATGTAAACTAACAAGAAACCACAAAGCAACATGGAGTCTGCTCGAGGCTACATGCAGCCTGTCCTCTCCATTGTCCATGTCTGCATCTTCTCTTCTTGCACCTTTGGTTCAGCCAGTCCCTTCGTTCACCCCCTAACAGCTCTCTAATAGACCTCTCCTGTCTACTGAAATCTATTAACCACAGATATGCTTTCATCTCCCTGACAGGCACATAGAGACGATTGTTTGTTCCACACAAAAGAGCCCAAAAGAGCCATGAAACAAAAAGTGAATACAAAGACTGGAAGATATCATTATACACAAATTAATTCTCTCTCAGGCAGTAGCTTCCCGCTCCTTTTGGCTAAGAATAGAGCATCTTAATTGCTTAAGCGCTTAGCCTCATGCTTTGCAGCAATCAAGTTTCTTTCATTTAATTCAAGTGCCATGAAGATGTGGAGAAAGTGGCCTCTGCCCGGCCCTGGAGCATAATAGACAGTGCAGAGTGAGGATACACCCTCTAAATTGGAAAACACTGGGCCAGAGATTAACAAAAATGAACACCATTAGCGACGGCAATGAGGGAATCATTTCCCCCTCAGGTGTTTTTTGAACGCACTCTCAGACCCTGGATGTGGTAACTCTGAGTCTTGTAGTGGCTGACCCTTATGAATATTCAAGAGCCAAGGGATTCGAGGCGATGTTTAGTATCAATTTGCAGGTTTTGGAAAACATCAGAAGCAGGTTTGTCAATACATAAAGCCAACTGAGGTAAATATGAATCAGAGGAGGTTGTGACCAGATATGATTTTTAAAACCATTAACCAGACTGACCCAGTTTAAAACACTCTGTTGAACAACAATATTTTACATTACAGAATGAAACGATTACAAAAGCAAACAGCAGTGTGAGGACTGTTAGTGCTGACACGTTATTAGGGATTAAGCCCATGCAGTGCCTTCCACTCCAGAGTCATGGCTGTACTACATCAGTTTTCTGCCTTATCACTTGGGTACAGAGATTTTATCAAGTTTTCCGTCAGATTTTTTTAAAATCTTTTGTTCATATTTCGTACTAAATGGTAAAATATATAAATTCTTTGACATTTTTATTCTCAATTTTTATGTTTTATATTATTGTTGGGCTATTTTGGCCATTGTTTACCAAGTTTTAACACCCAGTTTAAAAAGTCACATACTGAGGCTGTAATTCATTAATATACAGTTTCTAGCTAATGCCAAGACATCAGGCCATATAGAATAGAATAGAATAGAATAGAATAGAATAGAATAGAATAGAATAGAGTATAGTATAGCAGAATAGAGTAGAATAGTATAGAATAGAATAGAATAAAGCAGCAGAGTAGAATAGAATAGAATAAAGTAGAGTAGAGTATAGTATAGCAGAATAGAGTAGAATAGTATAGAATAGTATAGAATAAAGCAGCAGAGTAGAATAGAATAGAATAGAATAGAATAAAGTAGAGTAGAGCAGAGTAGAATAGAATAGAATAGAATAGAATAGAATAGAATAGAATAGAATAGAATAGAATAGAATAGAATATTCTTTATTGATCCCTCATGGGGAAAATTTTGATGCCACTGCAGCAGCTCACAACAATCAGTACAAAGTGCAAAATTGCAGCTGTAAAAACAGAATAAGTAATTTAACATAAGAACTAAAAGATTAAAAATTTAGAAAAAAAAATAGAATAGAAAACTATCACTACATACGGCAAGTTGGAAGCTACATTAGCTGTGACATTAAGCTGCGTTAGTACTTCATCATTAGCCTAGCCAGCTAGCTTGAAAATGGATGGAAAGGTGAATGATGATGTTAGTCTGAGAGAAATTTTCAACTTTCATTTCCACCTCATGGAGCCCTACATATAAGTCTACAAATGCAACGAAAAAGTTTATTTTTTGTTTTATTAAAATGTAAAAAAAAGAAAAAACTTATAAGTATAAAAAAAATCACAGCTGCTGGCTTCACACAGTTCATATTTTCTTTTACGAAAGGTGAGGTTAATTCAGATGTCTGTTTAACTGACTCAAAGCTCTTTGTTGGAGTACTTTTCATGGCAGCAGTCTGATGTGCCGTTTCCTCATCATAACGCAGAAGACATCTGCAGACATGAGACTGTTCACTGATCTACATCAGCCAGGCCTGTTCTCACATTTCTGAAGCGCTGGAGATGGGCGTGACTGACAGGTGCATGAAGTAAAAATCCCTCACCACAAAGAGCTTGGATTTCATTTTTAACATAGCATCCTTCTTTGTACACATCTTTTTAAAAGCAACAACAGCTTTCTGTGACCATGTTTCTTTTAAAGCCTGTCAAAGTCCACCAAACTCTTCCTCTTCCTCTTTCAGGTTAATCAGGTGTAATTTAAAATCCAAAATTCCTGACAGTACATTTTCTGATGGTATCGCCTATATGTTCTGCATGGCTGTTTGGATCAAAGACTGGTTATCTCTTCTATTGAGCTGTTCTAACCTCTGTCCGCTTTCATTACAGGAAGGCTGAACTGAATTTCCTAAGCAATCAGGACCATCGTTCCTGCCCAGGTATAGACTACGACATCTTAACGAGTTAAAATGCAAAGGCAAGGAGAACATTAAATCAGAGTGAATGAGACAACCAATACCCACAGTCATCAGGCTTCTGTGTAAGACGAGAGGCAGCAGGGACGTATGAGTACACAGGTACAACAAAGAGAGGTCAGTGCGGTACCAGCAGAAATCATGCAAACGCATTGTATAAGGTCATACATTTTGAGATTTATTTACCTTTTGTTTGACACATTCAACCTTTTTTAGGACATTTTCTTTTTATTTCCTGTCAGGTGTTGGTGAAAATTTCTTTCTCTGCTTCCCAATGAACTTTTTCCCCTACCTGGTTAACTTACTATGGTATATCCCATCCATCAAATTATTTTAAATCACATCTAAATGGCATCATAATTAGAAAAGGAAAGAAGAAAATACACAGAAAAATCTCATTATTCCTGTAAGCTAAACAAAGCATAAAAGTATGACATAAGTTTGAATAATTGGCTTTTTCCATACAACTTTTAGTCAATTTATGCTGCTGTTACTGTAATTTAGAGTTATTATTATTATTGTTATTATTATTATTATTATTATTATTATTATTATTATTATTATTATTATTTAATCAAAAAGTCAAAATGGTTGCAAAGTTAGATTGTTTGATGTTTATTCTTTCAGGACTAAAAGGGGAAACATTTATCCAAAGTCCCAACATAATGTACTTTTCAACTGCAGGAACCTTACCCAGGAACTAAAGTGCTTTTGACAGACTCTGTGAGGGCTTTCACACTAGAACCGTTCCAGTTCCGGTTCTGTTCTTGATTCTCAGAACCAGCCTATGTTCATACCCGTTTAAGCAAAATGAAAGTGGGAGGGCATTACCTCGACTTCCTGTTCATTTTAATGACACAGAATATGACACACCTATCGATGGTGTCACAGTTTGTGAGCTGGAACCAACTTTTTTCAATTTCAGTCATGAACCAACTTTTCAGGCTTCCAACCTTTTTTTTTGTCTGAACACACTGACTGGTTCAAAATGAGTTTCAGGAACATGGCACAGAGCTGTGCCAGTGCTAAAGCCCTCTGTTTGTTTCAATGGCAGGAACCGTGGTCTGAAATAAACCTCCAGGTTTGTTGGAAGATCCTGGAACTTTTGGGGTCTGTGGTCTGCAATGGTGAATGTTTCTGATTGGTAGAGTATCTACATTGGTTTGTATGAAGCAGACAACAATGGGCCACTGGGACCATTTAGTTCCTTGAAGAGCAGTTCCTGGTCCTTCTGGCTGAAAAGCACCTACAGATTACTTCTAAATGTGTTGCTCATTGCATCATGGCCCTAACTTTTTTTTTTTAACATAGATTGTGTCTTCAACGTGGCAACAGCCAGCCTGCGTTTAAGTTTTGGGGTAACCAATACGAATCCAGTGGGGGAGGGGAATTTTTTTCAGCATTATCAACCATCTGTACTTAATATATCTATTCAAATCATTATTTTTGCCTGTTGATATCTTGAAAAAAGGATTTATATCTGGACTTGTCAGCTCAGTGTGGCTTGTATTAGAATTTATTGGAAGTTCAACTTCAACTTTAAGTCAGATTTGGAAAATTTGGTCGGCTTCTTGAATGTCACGCCTACAGGCGGAAAGTCAAGGATCAAAAAGCCGCAGCATCAAATCTTCAATGAATAAGCTGAATCCTGTTCTTTTTGACTTGTTTATAATAAATCTGCCCTGTTGTGTTTTATATATGTTGTAGAGTGTTTAAATTTCCTTAAACAGTGACTATGTGTCATAGGTCAGCTCACAGAGGAATTTCATTAATTCAGAGACTTTTTGTGTCCCATAATGGTCTGTAAGCTGTTGCAGTGGCTTTTCCACCCTGACAAATTTCTAAAAAACTCCTGACGGAAACACTGAGTACTTGTAATTAGTTGACATGAACCCTTGTCTCGCCTGCAGCCCTGAGAAAAGAATCAGCCTGCATCGTGAATCTGGGTTATGCTCGGTATTCTGGGTAGACTTTTTTTTTCTTCTTCTTTCTATGGGGTGAGGTTGTGAGGTGAGGGTAGATCTGAGAGTCGCACCAGCTGTGTTTATGGATTCCCACTGCACCTGCTGGGGTTACGGAGCAAGTGCACCGAGGGATTAAGCACTGGGGCACTGGGAGTAGAACAAGGAACAACAGATTCATGTTAAGGAAGCATGTCAACACCTCCCTGGTGTCTGTACTTAAGCTTTTCTTCGCTGTCGGTTGCTATGTGGCTTTCCTGCGACTCTTCTTCTCTTAGCTGTTAATCAAATATGCACAGCTGAAGAGGAAACTTGCAAAGAAGGGAAGAAGAGGCGGACATTAAACGTCCGTTTTTGCTGGAGTGTGCTAGTTCTTGATTACAATGTTGACATTTTACTTTGAATTAACCTGATTAATGTCAATGAGCGTAAAAGCCCGAAGCTCAGCATTTCTCCTGATCACACGAGATGGATTAAGAAAGAAGGCTTTCAAATTGAATATACCTCTCCCTGCTCGGCCTGCTAATTGTGCCATTTACCACCACTTGAGTCACTGACCGGTGTTATTTAGTCAAACTAATGATGATGCACACTCCGAGCCATCCCATGATAATTAAACCAAAGATCCATCTCCCTTTTCCTGTGTTGGTTTTTTGTTTTTGGGGAAACACAAAATCATATCGAGCTGCGGTCACTTTGTTCCTTCAAATCACTTGTGGCATTGTTAGCTGGGAAATGACTTCTTTTCAGAATCCATTCTCCATCACTCCTTATTGATGACACAAAGGAGGAGCTGTTGACAGTCTTGTTTTGAATGTTCAGCCAGGTGAGCCGGTTTACTGAGCGTGCAGCAGGAGCTGAAGGACTTTCAGGATCCTTTGATGAGAAAAAAACAAAAATCAGCAGGTTTGAAAAGTTTCATTCATTCTAAGTTTGTCCCAGACAATTAAAGTCATACATGTCATTTTATCTCTGCCTGTTGACACTGTGGCAAAAATGTTAGTATCAGTGTGGAATCAGCAAAGATGTGAGAGCAACTTGAAGAGTAACTCTCACCCTTCCATCTCTGATGGGGAGTTATAGATTGAGGTCATGGAACTTACTTCAGTTTGCTTCAGCATCTTGCTCACCCTGTGGAAACTTCCACCAGATCTGTGTTCCGTACGAGTCCATTGATTGGTTCCACTGGAGTCAACGTGCGTGCTTCCGCTGGCTGTGTTGCATAATGTTTTTGCTCCTTCTCAGCTCCAGCAATCCAGAACCTTCTGCAGCTGATGTGCCAGATTTCTATTACTGCAAGATGCTGGAGCATCAGGACAGGACAGATGGAGCAGAACAGGAAGATGGACACAGAAACATCAAAAAAAAAGATTGCTTGATTTTTAGAATAAAACACACTTTTGATACCAGATCATATTTCATTTGATTACATCAAAACCGTTATCATGAGACGAGCCAGGCATCAGGTAAGCAGATCAGAGGTTTTCAAACGCTCATGACAACATGAGAAGAGTCATCAAGGTAGAAATTCTGGTGTTGAGTCTGTGGTTCCTGCAGGAAATCCTGGGTCTTGTGACCCCAGCTGTCTGACAAAACCACAAAGAAAGAGGAGAGCTGCTCACTTTACATATATTATATTTTATTTATTCCAAGAAATCTAACTTGCAATGATTTTTTATTCTCATAATTTTTCTGTTTCTTTGATTTTTTTTAAAGGATGGTGTTATAACACCTTTCAAATTCGTGGGGATGGTTTAGTCAAGAAACCATCATTCAAATATGAAACTTTCATTTATATTTTCTCTACTTCTTACAGTTAGTATCAAACATTTTTCAAACTGTTAAAATGGATGTATAATGATGCCGAGTTTTTCACATTTTAGGATATTTCTGCAGTTACTTGGTCACTTAAGTATGGGGGCTTTAAATATAGAGGTTTTAGTGTCTTCAAAGATCCTTAATTGGCTTCTTGTTGTCATTGCTGCCAAATCTCCGGGCAGATATTTCCCCAGGTGGACGTACTCATACTCACAGATTTATTTATGTGTTAAAATCTTCAGGCTCCATCAACTAAGGGGAGAAAAATCAGCTGTACTGTACTGCTTTCCCCTCCTGGCCTGATTGACTCTGATATCAGCGGTGCCTGTAAAATAAAAAGCCCATGTGTCCCTGTAAACACACAGCATTTGTTCTGAGGCAGAGTGGCACAGCAGAGCAGCAGAGCTCCTCTCCGGCAGCACTGAGCCTCGCCGAGCCTGGGAATAAGTAAATGAATAAATAGGCTGATGTTGAATTTTCCCCTCACTTGCCTCCACTGACACAAATAGGATCTACAGTAATTTATAATGCTGTTAGAGAGGCGGCTCTCCCTCTAACCGAGGTGTCTGTCACCTCGTGTGCAGGAGGCCTCTCGGTGCCGGAGCGGAGGACCAGCAGCTCCCTGACATCCTGCTTTGCTATTCCACACACACGGCCCAAAGGCTAAGTGACATCAAGCCTCATTATTGTCATCACATGCCACATTTGTAACTGGTTAGCGAGCAAATTGTGATAAAATAGGCTGATGCCCCTTCTGAGTGTCTCTGGCTACACAGAGCTGGACTGTCCATAATGTGGGAGCTACTTCAGTATGGAAGAAAATGAGAATGTGAGGAGCTTATTTTGTGGAAAAGAAAAAAAAAAGTACAGATTTTCTTTTATTTTTCATTATGTATGCAGTAGGATGCTTCATAACTCTCTGGAAAAAGAGCTGAAATGACTTTTGTTGTCTAAAATCCAGCAACAACATTGCAGCATTATGCTGGAGCCCTGTGCAGACAGGTGCAAACAGGTGCAAAGTTTCTCGTTGGGAAAAACAATCTGCAAATGCAGAACAGATTTCAAGTTCTAACTTTGGTACAATAATCCAAAAAGGATGAGGAAATGTGCTGCAAATGAAATGAAAGTGTTGCAAAATGAAAAGAAACCCAGATAGCAAATGCAGCTCTCATTGTCGTAGTGCTCCAGGCCTGAAGGGGGCGCTGAGTGGCTTTAAATTTTGGTGAAACATAAACTTTTATGGGAGATTTGAGTCCCTGGGAGAAAAGGTTTTTAAGGTCTTCAAGAAGATGCCACCAGCCCTCTTTTTCCCCTGTAGCAAGTTGTATTCAAAGGTTTTATGTCTAAATTTGCATCACGCCTATGGTTGAACCACATCCTGCACCACGTCCTGTAATAAGAGCATTGCATTTCTCTTCCCATATGTAACATTTCTTAATGCATGACGTCTCCACACTTTTCCTGCACGTGTTTTTCCACCACACCTCAGCCGAATAGTTCCTTTCCTCCATATTTTTTCAAACCACGCGCAGAAATAATGAGGAGGAAAATCTATTGCTTGCATCAACCTCAAATTGGCAAACTGAAAATCTGTCTCAAACAAAGGGAAAGACCCCCATGGCGCCTGGGTCTACAGTTTCTGTCACTTATATATTCCTTGGAGGTTTCATGTGACAAAACACAGAAAGTTGCTTTGTCCCTCCTCTTGTCATGTTACACCCCTTACCCAGAGTTTTTTTTTCTCCCCCCTTCCTGTTGTCTGGCTGTCTGTGCTGTCAGCCCATAGCCTGGCACCTGCTCTCATGTTCCTAATTAGTCTCATTTAATTAATTATATACTGCAGCACATCTCCTTATTCTGGATTTCAGCGCCTTTGTTTCAAACTTGCAGAGAAGACCAGCAGAAAGATGCTAGCTGTTCTCAAAGATCATCGGCTTCCTACGAATTGTTAATTCTAAGCACTGGGATGCCTATCGTTAGCTGCAGAATGGATAAGAAATCATTCATCATTTGTTCCTTTGAGTTGTTTTGTATCCTGTCTTGTAAAAGTGCTTTGTAATGCCATCAGGGCAGCACAAGTTGTTTTCCTCCAAGTCGCTGCGTCGTCTTGGTGAGGAATACCCGATAACATGAGCAGCATCCCAGCTGCCGCTCCATCCTCCTGTTACACCCGAACACATAATGTGCTAAAGAAAAGGTTGCATCAAATATTTACCACCTGATCGACACAAAACAAAAGGGAAAGATCAGACCTTTGACTGAGTAGGTCAACCACAGACTCATTGAGTTTCCAGCAGAGAAAACGGCGGTATCAGCTTTTGCACCGTCGCATTCAGAGGAAGGCTTCATGAGGTCAATATCATGCACTGTGAATCCAGAGATCTTCATGTTTTCTTATGTATATTTGTGTGTAGCTTGAGTTTAAATTACTCTAAGGCAGTTGTCTTTTAGGATAATTCTGAACAGGGAATGTCTTTTTGCAAAAGTATAATAATTCATGATCTGCAAAGCAATGGAAGCACATGAAAAGGAGTGTATTAAACTTGACTCCTAGTCAGTGTAATTTTAATATGAAGTGTATCTGCATCCAAAGAAATTATACTCAGCATGGCCTCATTTCTTAGTCTTTATAAGGCTTTTACTGAGCCCCAGCTGCATTGTTGTGTTTTTATGATTTATCCTCTATTATTCTAGATCATTGCTGTCCCATTGAGGGACTGAATTATGTCTCAACTTGGATGGTGGTCAGTAGAAAAACTGCAAATGTAAGGTTTGTCACTGTAGCATCTTTGAGGGCTTCAAAATTGGGACTCAAGTTTCAGGGCAATGCTTGGATTTGCAAAATGAAATACTGCCACATGCTGAATGGGACAGTCTCTACCATGAGCATTGTGGGATGATTTTAATATCTTGTATGTTGGGTTATGTTGGTTGTTGTTTCAGGAAAAAAAGAGGCTTCAAATGAAAAAAAAAAATGATGCAAAAGCTTAAATATATGCATTAACACAAAAAAAGGAGCTATTTCAGGTTTGAAGGAGGTGCTAGGTGGATCTGGATTTTAGATAGATGCATTTCAGTGGCTGCATTAGGTGAAATTTTATACAAAACTTAATGTTACATGAACAAAATTCAAAGCACATGTAATAATGTTCCATAATATTTCCAAATAGTCCATTTGCATTTATATCAGTTTAACAATTAAAGGTCAAATCTAAAGTTAAAAATGAATCAAGGACTGCTATTAACTCGAATGAGTCACTTCTAAGCCTAAAAATCAATAAATTGTCCAAAAAAATGCTTCTTCTTTTTTTCAAGATTGATTTTAAGATTCATGAAATCTCATTTAAGGCCCATCATGGACATCTCTGAGCTTTTATCCCCATATGAGCCAGAACACAGGCTTAATCCTCTGGCAGTGCTCTACTGGATGTCCCAAAGTCCAGATTGAAGACAAGGGGTGAGCAAGCTTTTCTGTGGGAGTCCCCAAACTTTGGAACAGCCTCGTGACATGTATTAGACCTGTTCGTTTCTACTATGGTTTCTACCTGTTTTTACTACCCACTGTGAAACACTCTTTCTTTTGTATTGGAACGTGCCATATACTTTATGTTGGAACAGACCATTTGATCAGGGGGAACCCCACAGGTCAAGAACTTTTCAGCAGGCTGTCCGCTGTACGTCAGGTGTAGCTGGACCCCCCCAAACACACATCTTTAAGTTGGACCGGTCCATTTAACGTCAGCGTTCAAGCGGGAAGTAAATAAATCAAATCAGGACGGACATGTGAAAATGCGTATTTACAACAGAAAATAATCGATGGAAGATGAAAAATGGGTCAGAATCGGACAGAAACAGGTGATTTTAACTCTTCTTATTGTGTTTTTTTTTTTTTTCCCATTAAGTGTTTCAGTCAACCCTGCTGATATATGAATGCAACAGTTTGATTTGGGCTGCTGTCACTGAAAATCCTCATTTTTTGACTACTTTTCTGTAATAATAAGTCATTTTTGTTATATCCAGAACTCCACTTAACGTAAAGTTATCATAACTTGTTTCCAAAGCTTTGCAAAAGCACAAGACAGACGTACAATAGGCTCAATTTACCCAATTAATGAGGGCAGTGTCAGCATGGCATGTCCTGGTATGGCCTATCAGAGTGACCGGCCTATTGTTTTGTTTTCTAGATTGGCAGAAAATTATCCCGTTAGAAAAACAAGCTTTGTTATCTCGAGATAATGAGATTAATTAATCTGTTATAATTAGAAAAACACTTTTGTTATCCCCAAATATCAGGAAAAGTAAGTAACAGCAGGAATTAACTTGTTTTTACAACAGAACTAGTTCGGTTATCTTAAATTAATGACACAATCAAACGATCCTGACTCTGAATAGAATAAAACAAATGCATGGATGCATATTTATTTGGCCTCCTAAGGTAATAAATGTAACTATAAAGCATTGCTAAGTGCTGCAGGGATACCTTGGTCTCCAGGTTTCTACTTGGTTTGTAAAATTATGTTTTGCTTGATTAGATTGATAAGATTATATCATTTCAAAGTAGTTATATATCAGGATTAAACTAGGATTTTTCCCCAATATTATGCAGTATTAGCAAACGTGCTAAAATGTATTCAAAGTCAAACTCTGAACAGTAAGTAGCTAAATTTAGCAACACACTTCCTTACACTGTAAAAAATGCTGTGTAGTTTGGCTTTTTTAAAAAGTCTCTAAATAGAAAATTTCCTTCTGAATTTCTCACCAGTGACTCACAAGCAGGTACTGAGTGAGGAGAAAAAAAAGTGTGTGTACTTCGAGCTGCTTATGTTTGTGTTGTTTTTGAGGCCGTGAGAGTGACCTGACTCTCTGGAGCCCTTTCACTGCCGTCAGCTGATCAGCTGACATAACACAAAGCCAGATATTGTCTCCCTAAATGACTAAGTGTCTACATTTCCAAAGCAGAATCGTGATCAACTCAGAGCATGACGATTGATTTTTTTTTTTCATCTTCTCCTAAATGCAACAGCTGTCCCAGCAAAACTATTTTGTGAATAATTACATTTTCTGACGCTTTGATTCGTTTTGTTTCTAAAGGACCTGTTTATGGGAAGGAAAATGACAAGAAGTCGAGCTGACAGGCCTGGAGTGAGACAGTTAAATGCCCCTTGCTGCTCTGGATAATTAATAAATAAAGTACCAGGGGAGTCCTGTCATGGCTTCCTCTATGACAGGGGCTGTCTCCAGTGCGCTAAAGCATTAAATGACCAATTCCTGTCAGGCTAACTTCCACTGCACTCCCCTGGCACCCTCACTCTCATTCTCTCTCTCTCTCTCTCTCTCTCTCTCTCTCTCTCTCTCTCTCTCTCTCTGTGTCTCTGTCTCACACACACACACTGTCTGTCTTGCTTCCAAAGAGAGCTACTTTGCTCCTTTTGCTCCGAGTTTTTCAGCGACTGATGGCTCTAGTTCATTTCTGCTGAATTAATTGGTCCCTGAATGAATTCTGTTGACAGGGCAATTCATCATGTGTTTGGCCTGACAGTGACTGGGGTGTTGGGAGTGTGGTGGTGGTGGTGGTGGTGGGGGAGGCGAGGGTGAGGGGAGCTGCAGTAGGAGCTGGGGTTATGGGGGCGGGGGGGTGGAGGATGGGGGTTGATGATTCTGCCCTCTCTTTTACCCGCTTCTATTATTCCCTCTTCTGCTAACAGGAATAGCCTGCATCAAATTCAGCTTCACTTCTCGCTGAATATTTCCCAGCACCCCCCCCTCCTCCCTCCCTGCTCTTGGTTGCAAACAAACACGCCTGGGCTGACAGATCCAGCTGATTAGGGAGCTCCTCTGTCTGCTTTGGAGGATATCCTCATTACTGGCCAGTCAGGTAGCAAGCCCGGTTAGCCCGGGACCACCGGCGCCTGTTATTTGGGACCTGACACGTCCACTAAGAGAGGTGCATTGGCTTTAATTGCATCATGTATCACACAATAGCCATTAGGGTAATTATTTACTGGTGAAGGGTAAATGAGGTTTGGCGCTGGGCTGAGCCAGCCAGCCATGCTGCTAGCTTCATGTTGGCAGAGGTGTGGCGCTCACCTATACGCTAACAGAGCTAATAACTGGTCATTTGCTTCATTTGGAAAATATCCTGTCATCCAAACCCTGCTGTCACCCCTCCCTCCCTTGCTTCTCTTTTCCCCTCTTTTTTTCTCACACTCACTTTCAGTCATGCAGGGCACTTATTATGTCCAATCAATCAATGCTCACTCATTAGGAACCTCCCCTCAAGTATCCTCTGGATGGCCTCACACAGCAAGAGTCAAAAATTACCTCATAATTGCTGCTCAGGCATCATAACAAGCTAGGCTGCCCCGGTGACACGGCCATACAAACAGGTCTAACACAGGAATTGATGGATACTGGAGAATCGTATTATATATTGCCATATCCAATTAGATACAGCACATAAAGCAGGAGATCCATTCCCCTCTTTTCGCGACGTCCAAACTGGCGCTCGGGTATAAAGACGTGGAATGCATTTTCAAACCCCCTCCTGCCTCCCTCCCCCTGCCTCCACCTCGTCGTCGTCGTCCTCGTCTTTGGCGTGTCAGAGCAAATGATAACATCCTGAGGATTTATTGTACATTTGACACACCAGTAACCAAATTATAATTCAGTCACTGCAGCATATTCATAGAGAGGCGCTGTACAAATCGCACAGAGAGGGTGTTCAGTCAGCATGGATTAGCGCAGAGCGGTTGGAAAGGTCAACAGTTAGATCCGACACCGTGGTTTGAAGTTCTGCATGACGAGGTCGACTGTGGACACAGAACGAGTCCTTAAAGCCGCCTTTTCATTCACGTCCCACCACATGTAGAGCTCCAACCTGTTTCTTCTCCACAAATAATGAGCAACGGTTCATGTATTTTCAAGACCACCCGCTCCATATGCACGTTTTTGTCTTGTGCTACTTTTGAGGCACATTATTCAACTTCTGTGGGAGCAGAATTACAATATCCAATAAGAGGTAATAACATTAATGTCACGGTTAGATATAAAGCAAAAGTTAAGATGAATAGTTGTAAAAAAAAACAATCCTGCAGTGTGCGTTTCATCAAGATATCAGCACTTTTGAGTTAACGTGATTACTGGAGTAGCTTTTCATCTGAATAACCGTTTTAATCCATCATCTGCTGAGTTTAACTTTCATTTTAATGTTGTTTTTAAAGACTCAATCTAAAAGCATGCTCATATTCAGTCAGTGTTGGTAGTTTTCTGTAATTAAATGAATGTTTCATGAGTAAATCAGTGACAGGTGCTGATTAAAGCCAATCACATAGTCCCATTCCTCTTATTTATACACTATATGCACATTAAATCATATATATATATATATACATATATATATATATATATATATATATATATATATATATATATATATATATATATATATATATATATATATATATATATTCCAGAGGATGCTTGTTGTCATCTGGCATGCTGCAGTCAGTTTGAGCGTGATTGACAGAAACATCCAGGTTCACAGTTTATTGCTTCCTGAGGAGAGAGCCAGATATGCCAATTTAGACAGGAAAGTGACAAAAAAGTTTCCATCTAAATAGAATAATTCTGCGTCTGGGAATTCTCTGCCGGGGAAGAGGGTCGAGTCAAGCCCCCCCCTCCTCCCTCCCTCCCTTCCCCTCCTTCCTTTAACAAGGGCTGTGAATGACAAACATACACGACGGTTAGAGGCTGACAGAACATCAGCTTTTGATGCTTCACAGGGGAGCTATGAAATAAACAACAGACAGAGAAATTGAATTACAAAGCAAAAAAGGGGGTCTCTCCTCATGGGAGCACCAGAAAACTACCCAGCCTACAATATTTCAGAGGAGCTCATTTTCTTCTTTTTACAGTGCTGAAATTTGGAGAGAAATGTGTTATAAAGGTTAGAAAAAGGGTGTCATAGCCTCTAAAGCTCATATTTTGATTTAATATCATATCACTGCTTGCATCAGCCCGTATAAAGAGCACTTTTCACTATTAAAAGTCTTTTAAAAATGATGTTTTCAGCAGGATATGAACGTCTGAATTGACACCAAAAGCCCAACAAATCTATCATACAGTCCTTTTTCTGTCTGACATCATTTCAAATGTACACACCGCTTTATCAGCCGCCACCACTGCCCAAATCCTCCACAAATCGCGCGGCACAGCTAATCAGAATGGTGTCCACTTGTTGTAAATCAATAATGATATAACTAAGTCACACGAGGCGGCGGTGGCGGAGGGATTACGCAGCCAAGAAAAGAGTGAAAATAAGCTCTGAGAGGGATTTCATGCATAAATCTCTCCCTGCAACTTAGCACAAATTGAATTCAGGCACATTGGTAGAAAAATTAATTCAGCTTTACAAAGCGGGGAGAGGTTAAACACTTTATGTGCTGCTCAGTGATCCAAATCATGGAGAAAACATTTAGAGGCATTCTCAGTGTAGCAGCCGTGCAGCATGTGATCTTTATACCTGAGAAATGTGTTTGATTCCAGACCAGTCTCATTATAGAGTCCTGGAATTAACAGTTTGTCTGTTTTATTCAACCTGTCAAAAGTAAGTCATTTTCTTTACTGACATTTACCTTTTATTATTTAGTTTATTTGAACTCTTAATAAACTATTTATACACCAAAAAATAACATAGATATTTAAAGTTTGTGTCGAAAACAGTATTTTTCACCTGAAGGAAGGTTGCTCTTTCCTTTAAAGTAGAGTGAAAATAATATTATGATTGAGGATCAAAGTTATGGACATCAGAAGTCATAAGTGTCTGTGATTTAAAACCTTCTATAATGGCAGACAGAGCAGTTCGTAGAGATAATTTAAAACTTCTGTAGTGGGTTTTATCCAATAATGTTGTAATTGTGAGTTAATGAATCAGCTGTTTCTGAAAGTTTTGCTGAATTTAGTTTTTACTCAATCAGACTCATATATTTATCTTCAACTTATTTACTTCTGTTGTCATTGTTAGCCTGATCACTGTCCATTTATACTCTTATATCCCTTTATTTTCTTTTGTATTCTAAGTTTAGTTCAAACTTTAAGTTGTACTCACACTTTATATTTAGGCTTAAAACGTTTGCTCTGTGTGTCTTTGACTAGCCCCATGGACAAATAAAGTTTTCTTGCAATAAATTGAATTGAATTATGTTATGGAACTGAAGTTTGAGATTTAAACAATTTTTTTTTCAGTCCTAATCAACTTTAAGACACTTCATCCACTCTGGTATGGCTGCAGTAATGATGCATTTTATATGATTTACTGAACACAGATATTAAAGTTAAACATCCTGCAAAGATGCCTGCAGAAAGCAGGCCACAAGCCTGACTGAAGTGAAGGGTTAAAATAAACTGATCCCTTGATCACATTAAACATCTCGACTATTAAAAGTTGCTATTTGCATATTATAACAAAATAGTAGCTGAACTGTAAAAAAATTAAGAAAATCATCTCCTTAACTCCATTTGGTACAAGGTTTTTGAGTAATGGTGGCTCGCAAGGCAAAAAAATGTCATTTTGACTATATTTTTTTTGACTGTGCAACAATTAATAAGTCCTTTTCTGTACAAAATGTACATTTTGAGTACACAGTTTGAGATGATTCAAAACTTGGTTTACACTAAAGAAGAAATCTCAAAAACGAACGTTACATCCTGCAAATTTAGCTTGAAGAATGATAAAACCCAGAACTGTGCAACCTGCCACTCTGAGCTTATTGCTGCACATATTTCAGTTTTTATCCTGGGGCACAATAATTACCCCAAAATGTATGTGGACAGATTCAAACAAACCATCGTAACTCTTCAGTTGTTGGTCTGAATCTCACCAGAGTGTCAGATTGCACAGATGTGTTAGTGTCAAAAACACCCTGAAAGTTTCAGCCTGTTTTCTTTTATAGTTTTAAAGAAATGACAATTCTTAGTGCATTAAACTGTCAAAATGCAGAACTTGAGAACAGTGCAGATTAAAGGTTCAGTTCCTCTTTGGTCACTTCAAATAGGAAGTACTTTTTCTTTCTACCATATTTTTCCTACCAAAAAATAACCCCCACTAACTTTAATTATTAATCAGTAATCAGAAGTATTTCTTATGCCTCTTCTTGAGTTGTTCAGAAACAGCCTTCAGCCTCTTTTTGCGTAAAAGATTTCAGACACTTTTATTATTGTACAAGTGAAACCAGCATAATGAAAGTGATAATACCCATGAACATGAAAGACATTTTTTCTTACTGTATTTACAGAGAAGTGTCTTCACATCACACACAAAAATCCTTCTACAAAATGAACAATTTGTAAATAACATAACAATTAAATAAACTCCACCTACCTTTAGGTTTACAGCTGAATATGCATATGATGACCATCTCTGCACTGCATAGAATTTATACATATACTTTTCCTCATGAACAACGTGGGTTTGTCCTAATAATAATAACAACAACGATAATAATAATACTGCTCTCATGATGCATAAAGGCGGCCTGTAAATTAACAATAACAAGAACTAAGTCTTTGGCAAATGCGAATACATTCACTTGACAGATGAAGAAAGTATAATTCCAGCTTGAGTTAAAGAAACACCTTGGCGTGGAAAGTGAGGGAGGAAACATGTTTAAGGCATTTAGCTGAAATCGTCGCCCTGCTTTTTTCTTTTTTTTTTTTTTTTTTTTTTTTAACTTTGCATCAGAATCAACCAATCAGAGTGATCCCAGATGCTTCTGGCTTTGAACAGACATGTTTGTACTGGTTTGAATTAAAATGGCTTTCTTTCTTTTTTTTTTTCTCTGCTGTTGAATGCCAAAGACTTAATCGACTTAAATAAAAACGTAAGCTGTGAGAACATGGTAGTGCATGTCAAGGCTGCGACATGATGGGCCTTGGTGTACAGGGAAAAACTGTGAAGTGCCTTTTCAGATGCGGTCTACGGTCAGGTTCATGAAATAAAGCAAGATATGCATCATCATTTTCCTGCATAATAACGCTCTAGTGTTGCAAACCTCCAAAATAGTGCAAAAATAACAAAAATACAAACACAGCCTGATGACTTCCTTTAATCCTGACAAATAAGACAGAGTGGAACACTAGCCAAGCAGTCTGCAGGTTAAGAATTATAAAAATGAAATAAAAAAATTACTTTAAGAATATATTTACTAGTTCTTGAAATCTTGCAAACAGAGAGCCATGGTGATATATTTGCATGGCTCTGTAGATGTTTCTTTATTCATTTCATTTTCATTTTTACATCTTGATTGTGTATCACAGAGAACATGTCCTAATCTTCTCATGGCATCAGAAGCGATCGATTGAGTCATGCTGGATGTTTGGTCGGTGACTGTTTCGGATGGATCAAAAAAAACAATGTTAGCCTGCTGCAGCCTGCGTGTGCTGCTGCTAATCTCCTCAGATCTCGCTGCGCTGCCGTCTGAACCGAGAAGGAGATGAATGGTGAAAGGAAAAATAAAAGGCTGCTGCTACATTTTTAAGTTCTGGACGGCGTCCCTGCTGAGAGTCGTCAGGAAAAGGAATGTACAGTATTGATCCATGAGGGTGAAACTGTGACTCTGCTACAGGGGGGGGGGTCTCTCGTAGTGTGTTTACAGTCTATTTTGTTGTTGTTGTTCAACCAGCTGCGTGTTGCCACAGTTGATATCATCATGTGTGCAGCGACTTTCTGTGTCTCTGGTGCCGTCTTGTGGATATTTTTTTTGGCTTTAATTGTCCAAAAAAGCTTCATGGAGAGAGAGGAGAGAAGTCGTCTGTCTCATTGTGTGAGGCAGGAACACGTTACGCGCAGTTTCTCAGTGTTCAGTGGACCATGCCGCTCACACCGGGGCAATATGGAGGCTAAGGCCATGGTCCTGCAGGTTGATTTGGTTTCCATGGTAACTAGTGACGGTCATAGGCAGTGGCAGCAGTGGGAGGGGCGGAGCCTCTCGATGCGGCACTATAATAATAAGGGGAACCTGAAAGTTAACAGAAGAACGAACCATTTGAAACAACAACAAATACAGTTTTTACTGCCATTAACCCAATTTACTAAACACTCCGTACTTTTACAGAAAGGCAAAAATGGTATTTAAGATGACTTTAACTGTATGCTGATGATTCCAACAATTAATAAACTTTCAGTACCACCATATTGTTCCTCATGAGATGTTAGTCAATCAAACTGTCCTTTTATTTTTTAGATTTTTGCTCAAATAGAGCAAAATTTTGGTTCTCATCTAATTTTTTTTATTTCAAAATTTCCTCATTTTCACCCTCTGTACTGAATTTTTTCAAAAACTGTTCACTATTAAGTCTCTCAAGCTCAAACCTATTGAACGCTAATAATGACATGGAAGTAAATATAAGATTTTAACAGGATTTCTTAAACCAACTTTTTTTTTTTACCTCAAAATTGATCAAAGCAGACCTCTCTTTTGTCTAAAAAACCTTGTGACGTTTCATGGTCTGAAATTTTCAATTTTTGTGGGGCCAGATGTTGCTATGGCTAGCTAGCTTGCCGAGAATGTTATGTTAGCTTATGACTCTGCAGAAAACAGACTTCTCTTGTTTTTTGTACGTCCAGCTGTATTCTTCTAAGAGAAATATTTTGACAAACATCTCAGATATATGCTTATTAGCTTTGTAGATGGTGTGGTGCTAAATTCAAAAGCTAATGAATCCCTGTCCAACAGGCAAATAGTTAGCATCCTTAGCTAACCTGACACCTGAATGGATACAGCTCCTGTTTGGAGAGTTTAAGGGGAGCTTCAATAGATGACAGGGCAGTTTTTAATAAAGTAGTAAGGTTAGCATGTCTTTTCTTACAATTAGACCAAGCAGGCTAACTTCAGCAGCTAAGATACAGCAGCTTAATGCTACGTGTTTTTTGGTTGTAGAAATTCAGAACAATAAACAGACCATCACAAACTGTTGAAAAGCAGAGTATCATTCTTGTTAAAGCCTCAGATGTAAAGCGTTCAGTGCTAACTATACTTATCGCAGTTAAAGCTTCTAAAGCTACACTGTCAATGAGGAGGGATAAAACAAACAGTCGACTGATCGCTCCAATCCAGATTCGTCTCATCTACTCACTTAGTAATGCTGGGTTGCTGAATCGCCAGGCTTCGTTGTAGGTCGTATACTGTGGATGACTGTAGGGGTTCCCCGAAAACTCACTCCCTGCAAAACAAAACAACCAATCAATTAGCATTTCAATGCGTCAAACCATTACCCTTTCACATGCAGTCGTTTCTCGTCATTCAAAACAGGATGCAATTTGAGGGGGAAAATGATAGTCATCGTCGTGCGACCAGTCAAGCAAGTAATTTATTTCTTTTTCATTTCACTTAAGTTATGCAACACTGAACAATACAGGATGTGACACTGAAGGCGGCTTTCCTGTCCCATTTATGGATATCAACCCATTCTTCTTCCTCCAGTATATTCCAAAGCGCTCTAATAAATACAGAGAAGTAATAAACAGCGTCATGCATACATTTTTGATATGCTGCAATAAATCCCGCATCTCTTCTTAAAGGAATTTTTAACATCCCTGGTCTGAACCCCCTCCGGTGTGAGCTTTGGTGTTTGCTACAAACAGGGTTTCATTGCTGGGGAAGTAACTTGGAGCATGTCAGTGAGCACTGCTGTTGGTTTCTGTCCTTTATGAGACGATAAAGGCGAGATTTTATATGAAGCTGCTGAGAAATGGCTTTGCTTTAACGGTGTTTGGTGCCTGTCACTAAATCTCAGCGGTTCTGTTGGCTGGAGGATGAATGGGTTGTAACACAAAACCACAAGCCATGGGATTAAGGCCCTCATCTTTGCAGCGCGCTACATAAGAACAAATGGCAGGTGACTGTGTGTTTGACTCGATGCTTTTCCACCTACAAGATTTAACATTTTTATTAGCCAAAATCCAAAACTGTGAATGAGGAGTGCTCTGCTACGGGGTGCTAGCTTTGTTTTTAGCATCGGCTGTATGCAGAGAGACATCAACATGTATAGATGCTTTTATTTTGAAGGTTTTCGTAGCAGTAGAAGCAAGAAAAATGCTCAGAATGAATATTTACTGTGCGCTGAAGCTAATGTAAACAAGTTATTGTGATAAATTTGGAAAACAAATCTGCAGCTAAAAGATACAGATTTATTTGTTGCATTGTTAGTCAGATTATTACACAACAAGGCATGGAAGGTTATAAAAAATAGTAAATAATAGTAATAATAATAAAAATAATATTTTTAGTTCACTGTAGGATAAAAAAAAATGATTTCAGTGCAGCACCAAAATATTGAATCATTAATTCAATGTATGTAGAATGCAGATATATACATAGTAAACTATTTGCACAGTCCTCTTGAAGAGGAAGATTTACGTGTAGCTGATTTCTTTTCAAGTCTTTCCAAAAGCTTAGTTTTCAAGTTTCAATGATGCGTTTCGAAGTTTTTGTCAAAATCGTCAGACAAAAACAAACAGATCAGTTATATAATTCTCTTGGCTGAAGTGTTTATGAACCACGTCATGGCGGCCCTTCATAAAGACAGAAGGGAGGGAGGAGGACCAGCAGCCAGAGCCTGTGATGGGTTGTGTGATTGGTAAATGATATGCTAACACAGGACACACTCCACTGGTTTCCTCTAGCTTTGCTGTTTAATCACATTCAAGCAAAACGCCAGCTGTGTTTAGGTGAAAATGTGTCTGTCTGTGTGAAGCAGGATCAAAAAACTGCATCCTCTCTCTGACCTCTTCAGAAGGACGCTGATTTGAATATTTGCAGGGCTCCCATGCCTCTCTCTGCCTTTTGACCCTTAACTGTTTGCTGTTAACCTGAGCTGCAGGTTAAACAGAGGAGGGGAAAGGGATATGCTCTGCAGCTCAGAGCCAAGAGGAGGCTGCTGCTGCTGCTGCTGCTGCTTTTTTTATCCACAGCCGGTATGATCGGCCACGCAGAGAGATAATGAGTCAATAAGGCGGAGAGGCAGGAAAGCAGTGCGACTGTCTGATCACTTATTCAGCCTGTCTTATCCACTCATACACTCTGAGCTAATACAAGAACTCTGTCTGACTCTGCAGGTCAATGTTTACAGTCTCTTTGTGTAATTTGGTGCTAAAGTGTCTTCCCCCTGCTTCTACAGCTGTTTGGACTGAGGGAGATGAAATGGATGAGAAGCACTGACGTTGTCTCACACTTACCAGGAACCATTCCAGCTAGTGTGGAGGTCGGGTAGCTGCCCTGGCCTGTGGGCGGGACGTGTGGGGGATACCCAGGTAAGGTAGTGTTTGCCATATCTCGACCTGGAAGGACAAAGGTAGAAGAAAATGCACATGATGTATGCTGTGAGGTTTTAGTTTGGTGGAAAAATGTGACTTTGTTTAACTTTTTTTTAATATAAAGTTGTTAAATTGTGTACGAATAATTTTTTTTAGTATTCAGATCCATTATTAACATTTGCATTGAAGCAACGCATAACTCAATTTTTATCATGTGGGCTCTCGGACTATTATGTATTTCCTTTAAATACTTTTTTCCAGCAAAGTATAAAAATGAGCAACAATATGCAATCATATTAGTTTGTCTACAAATTTATTCATATTTCATTTTTTTTTTACAAAATTCAAAAAGGTTGAACAAATTGACAGCTTCATTTTCAGGTCGTTGTTTGTTGCAGACGTTTTTTGGTAGTTTATACCTGCATTCAAAAAGGAACATGAAAATTAAATGTTGTTTTTCAAACTTCATTTTTTACATTATTCATCAATCTTCTTAGAGCAATAGCAAAAAAATCAGAGAGAGAATTTTTTGAAAACGCTACACCTGGTTCAATACAAATCTTTGATTTTATAGACTTTGTTTTACGCATGGTTTGAGATTGTGAACATGCACATAGACTCTCTGATGTCACCCATTAGTTTTTAGGCAGAGTTTTGAAGCCCAGAGTTTTCAATCTAACCTTAGTCAACCTAGTATGAGGCAAACAAAAAGTCTCAGTTAAATCATCCCTGAATTATGCCAAAAAAAAAAAAGACACTGTGAAAATAAAAACAAATATAGTGGGCTATTAAGACCAAAACCTTTTCTTTTTTTCTCTCCCAGTCTGTAAACTTGTGTTGGTGCTTTAAGATCAGATTTCTTTAAATTGGTGTGTATGTGGCTTCCGAGGCTTATGGTGCCAGCCTCAAGTGGACAAAAGAGGAAGTACAGTTTTCGGCATGTTGGCTTTCGCTTTATATTTGAACTCCATAAGGTGCCGCTTGGTCCTGAAGGAAAATAACCATCCACAAAAATGTTTTGGTTTTTGAAATATTTAAATTTGTATATTTTTATTGTTTGATTTATATGCAAATTAATGTTATTGAGCTTTTTTGTTGCTTTAAAAAAACATGGGGGTCTCGAGCACCGCTAGTGGTCTTTAAAGTTCCTCCTAGGTGTTGAGTAAAGTATATAGTAAGAAGTCCTGCTTTTAAACCCAGCCTGGAGTAATTTTATCATCAAACCTGTGTCACACAGACTGTCTCCTCACACACTGTTAATATTAATAGTTTGATCAAATTGAAATGTACACCTGCTTCAACAGGACTTAGTGCCAGTTTACTTTTGGTCAAACAAAGTAAAAGTCAGTCATGACTCATCGCCACAGCTCAGTTTACACGGTGACCGTCTGGAGCTGCTTGAATGGTTTTAAAGAAGATTCTTAAACTGAACACGAAAGCCTCAGTTCACCTCTGAATCAAGAGAAAAAAAAAAAACAAGACAACAGATGAATCTGAACTCTGAACCCACGAACACACGTCCTCATTACGCGGCTCAAACCTGCCTAAATATGGCAGCTTCCCCTGACTCCCACAAAGCACCTCTCGCTCCCTTTTTTTTTTCCACTGTGGCTGTAAAGTCGGAGCACACAGGCCCCTCTGCACGGCGTCACTCTGCAGATATTCAGCTCTGTAATTAAGAGTGACGGCCGGGCTGTCCTCGCTGACCACAGGGACGTTTGGACAACGGCACGTAACCCCAATCTGCACAGGGGCCGGGGTAAGAGAGGCCCCTGTTATATTGTCAGCCGTGAGGGCCACTTGGACTCAGAGAGGGAAAATCCTCGCCGAATGGAGGTTTAATGAGGAACGAGGAGATGAAACGCGCTTTAACGCCACACAACGACTGTTGTCCGTGTTTTCGGCTTTACAAACTTAACTGGAAACCGAAACGCTGGGAGATCTCACATCCTGGTAGAGAAACGAAAATCTCAGATTTACACTACAGGAAAATCAACATTACGTCCTCTACTTTATGCACGTGCAACATCATAAGCAGCTTATTAGTGTGACTGAGGGTGAGCCAGCAAGCCTTTGGGGTGTTTTACATACATACAGCATCTAGTACAGGCTGGCAGGTATACTGGCTGCAGTGAAGGCCATGGGGACCTGGGAGGTAAAGTGGTGGAAATGAAGGGAGGAAGGCCTGAGGGTCCACAGGACTCAAGCCTGCCAGGGAGGAAGAGGAGGAGGAGGAGAAAGTAGGGGTGAAAGAAGCTTCTTTATCTCAGTATTTACAACTGGATAAAGGCTTTTCTTATCGTGGGAGGCGAGAGATGAAGAGGTAATACATGCAACAAGATACTCTGGGCAGCTCTTCTGCCAAGTTTGTGACTAAAGACCGTTTATTCAAAAGATCTGAGGTTGTTTCATTTTCCATTCCAGTAGATTTCTGTTATTTTACTTTATATAGGAGATATTACAGTGTTATGATGTGATAATAAAAAAATGATGCATTATATTTATATAGATAGTCATTACAAAGTGGTATTATTAATAATGTGTCTGGAAAATTTCACCACCGTGACCATTCCCTTGCTTTCATTTTAAAACTTAAATTTAAAATTAGCTTTCCAGTGATTAGCCAGGGTTCACATCCATCTCGCGACTCCTATCCTTCATTTCACTTCCCACTTTCACCCTGTTTCCTGACCCCTCTGAGTAAATGCTTAAATAAAGGCAGAAATGATCACTTAAAAATTCACAACAAATCTTAAAGTCTGTGTAAAGCAAATTCAGCCATTTTCTTCTAAACACATTAAATGGGTCATAAATGTATTTCCTTAAAACATGTCAAAACCATTCAACCATTCAGGATTTAATTGTAGTGCTCGGCTTCACAAACTGTGTTCCAAATGTCTGTGTTCAGGGTTTAATGGGTGGGTCTGAAATCAGAGCTTCAGTGGTTTTCCTGCTCGCTATCGAGTCTTGAATAGCATCTGTGTATCAAAAGCAACTGTGTTCGTCTAGGCTGTAACGTTACTGGTCAGTAATGCATGTTGCTAAATGTGATCAATGGGAGAAATAAATGATCATTCTGATGGAGACTGTGAGGAACGTCTGACTCAGAGTCACATTCTGCCTCTGATGGTTCAAAAAGGTAGGGCTGGCTCCGTCCCAACACGCTGCTAGCGTTAGCTTCCATTGTTACTGTAGGTAACGTCCTTGTACAGTACACAGAGGTGGCTCCCCTCCTGTGTGGGCGTGGCTCCAGCACCTCTAACTGACACGACCCCAGAGTTCCACAGCAGAGAGAAGGGCTTATCCTTCAATGATTTTGAAACCTTACTTAGCAATTTTTTAATCTTCTGAATTTGGCTCAGTGGTCAATGACACGTTTCTTTGATGGGACAAACTCATAACACAAATTTACTGCTGCTTTACATAGACTTTAAATATTCATTAATAGGGTTGAAAAATTCCAGGAATTTTCAAAGTTGGAAACCCTCCATGGAATTTGCTATTGAGGAACTCAAATATAGTTGGGGTAAGTATATTGTAGCAATGAATAAATTATAAATAAAAAAGAATTAAAAAAACAAACACATTTTATGCACGTTCACTTGAATTATCTAAGTTATTCCTTGACCACATTGTAGCACTGTGCTGACTGCAGGGCCAATGAGGCCACCCTCCCATCATGCACTGTGCATAATGCTTACAGCATGAGATCATCAAAGGCACCACCTGAGTACTACTCAATTACTCAAGCTTAACTTTTCATGGAGAATTTCTGGAAATATACCGGAAATTTTCCACCACTTTACAACCCTAAACAATAATAAACAGTGTTCATTATAATTCTACTTGAAAACATATTTGAAGCAGGGCTAGAATTTATGCTCTAAGAAAAGGCCGAAGATTTATTGTTTTTCATGAGGGACCTTCTTAAAATCATACGTCATATACAAGAAAAGTAATTCAAAAAAGAAACGAGTCGGTCTAAATCCGAACATTTGTCCTGAACCTGGTGAAACATGTCTTTCTGTTTAATCTTTGAGAGTCGCAGCCGCAGAGTTAAAGAGCTTTACACAGAAGAGTGAGGTCATGCCGGACCTTTCATTTATAATAAGAATTAGTTAGCCACAAGCCAGTGCACATAAGTCAAAGGGAGCCGGGGGAGTGCTGCAGGTGGGGGGTCCAGCAGGGGTGAGGCCATTGTGTTAGTGTGTGTGTGTGTGTGTGTGTGTGTGTGTGTGTGTGTGTGTGTGTGTGTGTGTGTGTGTGTGCGGGCATTGCTAACTATTGTCTAACTGTCTCAGTGAGCACTGACCCAGGCTTGTTTTTTATCATTATTATTTTTGGAGCGATAGCGTTTAGACGTCTGATAAATTTATAATGAGAACAGTTTTTTTCTTTTTATTACTCTACATGATTAACTTTAACATCTGATTTTAACAATTTCACCTTGAAGTTTCTTTAAGAGATGAAAAACAAGAAGTGCTGCAGTAAGTTTTATCTTCTCACCCCGTCACTGTTGTTTCGTTTCTTTGAAGTTTTTTCTTGTGTGTTGAGATGATGCTTTCAAGTCCACTAGCATTTGTTTGGATTTTGAAAACATTTTCTTTCTAAGGGTTAATACCATCAGGTTATTATTATTTTAAAACCAGTAAATGATTTGGGGAGTGTTTACCTTGTGTGGGTTGGATAAATCTACTGACACCTGATCGATAACAGACCTGATACTGATCCAGTGCGCGGAAACACAACATCAGTACTCAATTCAAGCCGTTAAAAACATGAATTTAACTCACTTTTCGGCCTTTCTGCCTGAGATTTGAAGCAGGTAAGTGAAAATCAGTGTGTAAGTCAGTAAAAGCCCACGTGTACATTGAATCCTGTGAACAAACAAGCTAAAGTTTTGTTGTACGTTTGTTTTACATTTGAGTGTTTGCAATCAAATTCACTGAGAACCACTGACCGTCAGTAATAAGTGCAGCCTGTGTCTAAACCTGTTTTTGTATAATCCAGGATACAGTTGGCAGTCGCTGCCAGAAGCTCTGTGACTGTTGCTTTATGTCCACTTTAAAGCGCCTCTTTCAGAGAGGCGCCGGTTTGGAGAACTCTCTGTACAGCAATGATAGCCTCATTAGCTGCTTGCTAGCCTTTGTTGTTTTTCTCAACAGAGATGTGTGTCCAGATTCTCATTAAAAGATGACCTTCTGTAGATTGTCTCTTTTCCTCTGACAGTCCCCTTAGATTGAACGCCAGCAAATCAAGTGGTTTATTTTCCCCTGTCCTCTTTTCTGTTTTTTTTCCCCCTCTCCTGTGAAAAAAAATTAAATTAAATACTTTTGGCTACAAAGGCCTGTTGATTTCTGTTCTATCAGTCGAGAAGTGGTTTGTAACGGTCACTGATGAGCTTGGGATACAATCTTCTGACAATGAAGCCTGACGTGAGCGCCAATGACATCATTTAAACCCCCAAAACTGAGAAAATTTATGAATTTATTTTAACAAAAACAAAACGCTTTCGCCAAAACATCATCTCTGATTCTTAATCCACAAACAGAAACTCAGGGTGACCTTCTCTTGGCTTGGCACGGATACAAAGTCATTTGTGAATGACTCTTTTGCTCGCAAGAGTATTAAATTTAGCATGACAGGGACACCTTCATGTTTGCTACAACAACAACCACCAAATCTTTGACCTCCATTTTCTAGGCTATATGCAGAATGGGGCAATTTATCACCAGCCAAAAAATCTCAGCACCTAATTAATTACAACTAAGTAAAGAATGTTTGGAGAGCCAAATTGCTTTAATTCCCCAAACGCAGCTGAAAGTCATTCATTATCAAATGTGTGCTCAAAGGTTAGTTTGCTTTTGTGGAGAAGAAATAAGCATTAATTTCGGAGCTTGGGCGTGCGTGTCCCCCCTGTGGGGAGACGGGCGAGCTGTTTGTCACCGGGCCACACGTCACTGACGGCAGGTTCACCGTCTGAGCTTTGCTCGCTGCTCACTGGACAACGGCAGGTCCTGGTACTCACTGTGTGGAGCGCTCACTCACTCACTCACTCACTCCACCTAATTGAACGGAGATAGTTTGTGTTTGCTGTGCGAGGTTTTGTTCATAGAGGGTTCACAGGAAGGGATAAAAGGCGCGCACAGAAGCAGCTGCTTGAGGAGGAGAAGTGTCATTGACACTCAGGCTCTGAGCCTTTGGAGGCCTCCATTAACAGGCCCAGCAGGGAATACGTTTAAAGAGTCTTGAGTATGCAGTCGCCGAGTGGAGATATGTAAAACTCCCACTGAGTGCTGGAGGGGATCCACTCAGTGCTCAGAGATGCCTCTTAAGTCTGAAGCACCATTGAGAAAACAGGTGGGCTCTGACTAATTTCAGGAAATACAGACTCTCTTTAGAAATGGTGGACAATCGGCCGTATCAAGGCCATCTCTCCATTTATTTCTCAAAAATACACCAAAAAAAAAAAAAAGTTCTGAGCTCCACCCTCTGCTATTCATAAATTCAGCCTCCGCTCACACTCTTTGAATTTCAAGCAGTTCGAATGAACAAGAATAAGAAGCACTTGAGATGAAATCCATCTCTCGAAGGGAATTCATCAAAGAAATTACTTCCCATATCAACAATAGACATTACCTCACAATATGCAATTGTCCTTTCCACATATTCATGGAAGCCTTTGGTGTTTTTATGGGGTAAGAGGGACTATTTAGCAGGTGATACAGCGCTAATGTGGAGGAGAAGGAGAGAGAAAAGGAGCGGGTTTTAATGGAAGTGACTTCTTGCCTCTGAATTTCGATGATGTGCACAATGGCCTTAAATCCCTTTCTTATTGGAGCCTGCTTTGCAGGTACTTTTCAGCCCTAATAGGATAAGCAGAGGACACAAAAGATTTCTATCTCTCAAGTCTTTCACTTCACCCAGAATCCCGATCTCGAGCAACGAGCGCCTCATGAATCATTCATTTTTAATAGATTATGCAAATTCCGGCACATAAAATCAACAAGATCAATAACTGCAGGCGTTTTAATTGGTGTTGGGAAACATTTTAAGGATGAACATAATCTCCAGTTCTTTCCTCCGTAAAGACACAATTAATTTGAAATTGGATCTCAGCCTAAACACTGCAGATAATTTACTACTTTTTTGCGAGGCTTAAAATTCCTCTGGTAGGCTTATCGCTGTAAACTGTAACACTCAGCCATTAGAGAGACCACACACCTGAATATCACCCTGTCCACAGAGGAGGGCAGTGAGGAAAGACAGAGGTGAGGAGGCGCTAACGAAATACTAATTAGAGGAAGTCAGAGATGAGTTTGTCCAGTTAGTTTGACCTCTAGAGGATTTATTGCCTGAGTTTCATCCCCGGCAAAAGGGACTGGACAAACTTTTTACATGTAACAAACTATTTTACTCGCTAATATCACGAAATAGAACAAAATCAAGATTTCAAACTATGTATATCCATATTTCCATGTAAGGAGTACCAGCACTTTATTTTTTTCCATTTGGAGGATAGACTCTCATTGATTTTATATTTTAACAACAAAAGTCTCAATTTCTGTTTTTGAGGTTTTTTTTTTTTTTTTTTTTTTTTTTTAACATCTTATGAAAAAATCGGTCTTGAGAAAAAATCCCTCCAGATCTTCTTAAAGAAAAAACAAAACAAAAAAAAAATGTATGACAAAGATTTTTCTCCTAATTTTGAAGCAGAGATTGTTTGTTATTTCAACATTGTTACGCAGATTCCGATTCGTGAAAGTGTCACATAAAATTTTTGTTTTTCGACTGAAACATCTCGTAGAAATGAGGCCAATGAAAATATCGGCTTGAGAAAATATCGTTCCAAATCTTCCCCCCAAAAACATCAATCACGATAAAGATTTTTCTCCCAATTTCAAAGTAGATATCGTCTTTTGTTTGAATGTGCACAATCGGAGTTGAAAAGTGTCGCAAAATTTTTTCGTTGCTTTTTTGTCAAGTGATTGAAACAGAAAATGAGGCCAGTAAAAACGTCCACCTTGGCAAAACACAATTCCAAATTTTCATCGTATATTTTTCGGAAAAGATAGCATTTTTTTGTTTTTGTTGAAATTATAAATTGCTTCCCAGTAAAAGTGTTACATCGTATTTTTTGTTGCTTTTGTTAGTTTATACAAACAAAAGATTGAAAAACAAAATATCGGCCTCATGAAAATATTGCTCCAAATTTGTTTCTTTGAACTAAACTAAATAAGTATCTGTTTTCCGTTCAATACATGTTTTTTCTTATTTTTTTTGCAAGTTGCGACAAATGAAAAATGAAAAATTGAAAATATCAGCCTCATAGAAATATCGCTCCAAATATGTGTCTTCAAAATAGCCAACACACGTTTCCTTTGTGCTAATTTTTTGAGGGATGTAGAGGATCATATAATTGTTGTTTTTCAATAAAATTAATCAGGTCGTTGATATTGACTTACACGATTAACAGGCTCCAGATCTTAAAGTACAGAAACTCGTATAATATATCAGCAAAAATCATCTGAAAAGATCAGTAAAATATTGAGCCAATAGAAAACTTTTGAAACACACCAACAGACGCAGTTAAAAGCATCAACATTCAGACAGTCCCGTCCTCTCTTTACGTCTCTTTGCACCTGTAAGGTAAGTGAGGTGAGACCCTCTGCAGAAAAATATCCCAGGTGCAAACAAAGCAACCTGCAGAGCCAGCCCTGCTTCCTGCAGAGTCCATCGGTGCACAAAGGACAAACACACACCTTTCTTCTCAGGAGGCCTGCCTTACAGGGGAAATCTACCTCCCACATATTAATGAGAAAAGAGCTCTTTCTTTTCTCATAACACTGCTTGGCTATCATTTGAGAAGGGGGGCTGCTGCTGCTGCAATTTTCAATCACCCTGTCCTCCCCCACGCAGAACTCGTTGCCTTTGATGGCTGCTGCATAATTATATGAATTTTAATAAAAGCTGCGTATATTAATCTCCAGGCCCTCCGACAGTCATCGTAAACTTTCAGTAAACTTAACCTTCTTCTCGGTAATAACACGGCAACAACGAAACAATATTTCAATTAACCAGGCAGTCATTAACTGTGACAGGGAGAGGAGAGGGAGAGGAGGGGAGAGAGAGATAGGAGGGTGAAATAAATGATCATGGTGTTAGAGTTAGGCGGCAGAAATGCCAGAGCGTATTTACCGAGGCACATTACTCGTGCTTTGAGACACACAAACTGTCTGCCCGCGAACAAATCACAGAGGCAACACAGCAGCCGACAAGCAGTCCGTCCTGCATGGTGGCCCTTTTTTTTATACTGAGACCTTGCTCTGATACACAGTCATAGTTCTGATGTGCTGACACCCAAAGGTCCTTGTCCAGCGGTGACTGAACAGCCCCTCCGCCCCCATCACGCCCCACAATCTCTCTCAGCGCCCTGCTAGCTCAGCAGAAAGCAGACTGAGGACAGCTGCTAAGCTCTTATCTCATCATCGTTCCACCTTTTCAGCTCAGAGTGAAATGGTATTAAAAAAGTCTTCACACTTAACTTTTTGGTTTGCTTTTATTTTCACACATTTCATATTTTGCTCTCTTGGTCAATTGCACAATTTTTCTCGTACAGTGATGGAAAACCCCTCAGCTGAAGCTGTGGCTCGGCAGCATAAAGGCGGACTGAGCAGCACTTGATCTTACCTACAGGGTAGCTTTGCGACACGCTGGGGCCCAGGTCTGGGTTGGCGCTAGAGGATAAACTGGGCTTGACTTCGTCCAGGCTGGAATTCAGGCCAGGGAGCGCGTACTCATTAGCCTGGGAAAAGGACAGTCGAATCATTACACAACCAAACAATACCTAGATGGAAATCCTCCCTTCTCCTCCTCCTCCATGAAGCGCTCCACACAGGCCTGCGCAAGTATACATTTGTATGAGAGCATTGTGTGTGTGTGTGTGTGTGTGTCCTGTGTGTGTGTGTTCAAGCTGCAGGGTGGCAGTTCAAGCATATCATGAATGTATTTTGGTATTGTCTGAGAGGAAGTGGGATTTTGAGATGAGTGAAAAGCCAAGGCGTCAGCTGGCCCTTTGTGCCTGACTGCAGTGTTACCCCTGATCAGCCAAGGGAAGAAGCAGTTCTGCTTTGTTACCAGCACACCATGTGGCCCGTTGGAGGGACACCATTCACTTTTTTTTAATTTTGGGCTTTTTCTTTTAATTTGACGCCTAAACCATCTTTAAATTTCATTACATATTTTCTCTCAACAGAACCGTTTGTACAAGTCGGATGTTTGGTTGAGATTTGACAGTTTGAGCTCTTTGAGCATCCAGTGCGTTGCTCTGGATGCTCACCCGGATTAACTCATTGAAGATGGCACAGCAGCATCAAGAGATTCAGATAACTTCGATTTTATGAGCTCATGTATATATAACCAAAACAAACATTAACTCTTTACAGAATCTTTTACCGTAGGACTTGTGATGTTTGGATGTTTCTATCAATAACAGTTTGATACCAGTTACTACGATACCAACACCAGTGACCCCAGAGGGCTTTGAAGACATTTTGTCAAAGTCCTGATTAAGATCTGAAAAATATCAAATTTTACGAGGTCAGATGTGTGTGTGCAGTGTTTGAATGTTCAAGGCCCCAGATTTTCATTTTATCAAGATTAACAAATAAAAAAGGAAGAAGAAGAAGAAAAGACAAGGAAAAGGGTTGAAATGAAGGAAAGAATGAATAAAATAAAGGGGAAAAGTGGGGGAAAAGGCAGAAGAAAAGAAAAAAGAAAAAGGAAGAATTAAAAAAGGAAGGAAGACTGGGAAAAAGGAAGAAAAGGGAAAGTAAAGGTGAAAGAAAAAAAAGAAAGAAAGAAATAAAGAAATGGAAAGGGAAGAAGGAACAGATAAAGGAAAAAATAAAAAATGGAAGGAAGGGATAAAGGAAAAGAAAGAAAAGGGGGGAAGAAATATAGCAAGGGAGGAAAGGAAGAAAGGAAGGACGCAAAGGAAAGAAGGAATAAAATGAAGTAGAAAAATGAAGTAAAAAAAGAAAGCAGGAAAGAAGGAAAGTGAGAAGAAAGGGGGGGGGGGGGGGTACACAGAAAAGGGAAAAAAAGGGAAGAAGGAGAAAAGAGCTCCAAAAAGGGAAAACGTAAAGGTGGAGGGAAGAAAAAGTAGTGGAAGAAATGAAAGAAGAAGAAGAAAATGAGGGAAGAAGAAAGGAAAGAAGGAAGAAATAAAGGATGGAAGGAAGAAAGAAAGGACTGAAGGAAGGTATAAAGAAATATAAGAAGGGAGGAAAAAAAGGAAGGACACAGGAAGGAAGGAACAAACGAAGGCAGGAGGGAAGGAAGGAAATAGAAAGGAAGGAAGCATAGATGAATGAAAGGACAAAACAAAAGGAAGTAAGGAAGAAATGATCTTGGTTCCCAGTGGGGGATCACTGTTTGGTGCTTTGGCTCTAAGAAGACATTTTTTAAGGATATTTTGAGAGACCATCTTTTCTTTTCATTTTCAAACAGCAAACGTCTCAATCATGAGCTGCTTTTAATCAATCAGAATCATTTTAAGGAGAAATTACTGATTACAAAAAATTACAAGTAATAATCCCCCTTCCTGCTGAACACCGGGTCTCTGGGTTAATATCCTCCATATTTATTGCTTTGCTGGATATTTTTTCATTCAGTGCCAGAAAGTCTGTCCATAAACAACACCCTGCTTACTCAGGGTAATCAACAACAATCAGGATTGTTTCCTGAGCGTTTCCAGTAAAAAGTTTTCACAGCCAAGTCGATGGATTAGCCGGAGTAACTGGGACAAACAAACATTGATGCTTAAAAAAAAAAAAAAAAAAAAGGCTCAGCACTTCTTTGTTTTTTTAGTGCTCATAAAAGTGATCTTTCCTAGCTCCTATTTCCTCATCTTGTTTCCTTTTGTAAACCCTCTAAAAGACTCTCCTGGCAGATGTCGGGAGGTTTTTCCTTTTAATGAGATGAGACTTCCGGAGTCTGAGTGTTGACAATGTTTGTCCTGAGCCCAGTGTGAGCCTGAGTAGCTCAGTGGGCCGCGCTCCCACAGGGGGGGACGCCCGTGACCCCACTCTTGTCTGCCACTATCACCGATAAACTCTAATTGTCTGCTACAACTGTTCACTGGCACAATGTCGGATGTTTTCCTCTATTCTCTGAGGCTTCAGACGCCAAACAGACGTTTTATCATGCAGATAAAGGGCAGAAGGGGAAAACTGAAAAGATAGGTCTGAAAGGGATGACCAAATGGCTAGCAGAAGTGTGGGAGGGGTGAATCCATTGAGTTTTGCATCTCCAGAATGGGTTTTTAATGCCTCGCTACAGAGCCCAGACTCTGGCTAATAGGGCCACATTTTCCAGAGGAAGAAAAAAAACGTGAGGCACCCGTGAAAGGGAAAGTGCTCTGATTAATATTGCATTAAATTAAACCTGATTTTTCTGGACTGTTCCTGGCCTCTTTTTCTCCTTACTCGCCCCCCCCCCTTTTTTTTAAAGTCCAACCCCCTTTTTCCCTCTGCCTTTTAATACTCTCCCTGACGCTCTTTGTGATTGCAAGTCATTTCCAATTCGTTTTGGTATTGATCTTCCAGTAGAAATCAGTTTTGTAATTAGCTGCAAATTAGGCCCTCTTCTGGAGGTGAGGCCTGTCCCACTGATTTATCACCTGCGTAATTCGCCCCGATTGGAGAGAAATTAAAATGAACTCAATTAGGCGACTGCTTTTGCTTTATGGGTCCGACTTGTAGTTTGGTGGGAGAAATTAATAGTCTCTTGTTGTTTAATAGTATAATGAAAGTAAATAAAGGTTATCCATTGTAATAAGCCCAGAGCTTTTAATAAGCCCTGCTTTCTGGCTGTCGTTTTCTGCGTGGGGGTGGCTGTTCTCCAAATGCCTCTTAATTTTTGAAAATGAGGATGGATGGTGAGAAGGAATACACGGTTTCAACATCCACTTCATGAATATGTAAAAGCAGCCTTAAAGACGGCGTCAGTCATGAAACATCAGCACACCTCACAGGAGCGGGAGGTAAACAACAAAAGCAAGAAGCAGAAGTTGAAAAACATGGCAAAATGAAGAAAAATGCACATATTGATTAATTTCATGTTGCCTTACTGTTATTCTCAATTATAGGGGATACAAGGAATGTGTTTTTCATCACAAAATCAATAACGTGTGGGAGTTTTCCCGGTGATCCCTGCAGCATTATACATGCCGGGTTGTAATCCACAGCTCGGCCCATCTCAGACGTTTCTTTAATTAGCTTTGGTTTCTGCACGGTTTGGGAATATTTGTGACAAGTAGTGTGTGTGTTTGTGTGTGTCAGCATCACATGCATGATGTGTGTGTGTGTGTGTATGTGTGTGAGCGTGGCGAGCAGTGCGACTCACCTGTTCCGGTTTGATGTGCTCCGATGTAGGGAAGACGTCAGGGTACGAGGGGCGTTCAAAGACCCGGTCCAGCGCTTCCAGCTGCTGCTGGGTGAAGGCATCGGCCCTAAGGTGTTTCCGTAAACTCTCCACACTACCCTGAGAATCACTGTTTGGGCCAGAACCATCTGAACCATCTACAAGAAGAGAGAGCGACAATCGAGACACTGACCCCTGGAAGCTGGCCTTTACTTCAAGCTACACACTTTAAATTCTCCTCATGTTTTTTTTTCTCTGTAACACCTCAGTGGGAGCACAGAAAAAGATGGAGTGCAGGTTTTTCCCTATTCTTAATAGCTGTAGGGAGCCACCAGCTACATCACACAGGCTTTTCCCTGCAACCCCCCTTTGACAGAAGCAACATCATGATCTGAAAGCCCTCTGGTAATTGATGGATTACCATCACTTGCAAATATATACATGTTGTAGCAAGCATGTGTGCTAATGAAAGCAGCAGCTAGCCCATTACAGCGGATTTTTTTTTCTTCATTCCAGCCAAAGGATTTTTTTTCCCCCCTTTGCTGGAATCAAAGGCAGTTTTTCTCCAAAAGCACAATTTCCCTTCAACAATTCAATTCTGCTTTTATTCTCTGCGAGTGTGTGCTTCCATTTGGAAACAGCGGGCGGAGGACAAGAGGCTGAATAAAACCGTACAGTCTAGTTCAATCATCCCGCTCTCCAAACACAGGAATTTTCTCCCGACTCCTGACCTGATTACCCGACTGTTGGGAGAAGGATGTCTTCGCTTCTCCTGTTGTCACCGCATGTGCCGCTTTACACGCCATCCTACCGACTCCCCACCTCCACCTCCACCTTCTGGCTGCAGTGGCCGTGTCTGTGGGTCTCCTCCTTCAGCCTCCTTACAAATCTGTCATTCTAAATTTGCGGCAGATTATGTTCTCCCCTCAGTGGGAGAGCGGTGATATATGATATGCAAGGCCCCTATTGATTGCCTGATCTGGTGGCGAGAGGGAGCTGAAATGAACTTGAAATGAACATCATGCCTCAACTCATTGTGCGTATAATACTCTACTTAATCCCACATTTTTCTCTGCCATGGAATTCAATTGATCAATCATGTCTGTGTGATAGTACCATTTGGGAGGGTTATTGCCATTCTATTCTGCTGCTTGACCTTTTTTCACAGGCTGAGGCCAGAGGATGAACCCGACTCTCCTGTGAAGGAGCCATAAAAGTGTGTGTGTGTGTGTGTGTGTGTGTGTGTGTGTGTGTGTGAGCACATTTGGAATTGGGCTGATAGCTGCAAAAATGTCAAGCAACAAATCAGTCATGAGTTACTAACAATATCATGTTACCCTTTTTTTTTTTTTCCTATTTCTGGTGTGCCCTGAATGCAGGACGTTCTTTCAAGTGATAACTGCTCTGATTTACTTGATCGCCGCTGCTGCAGATTACAAATTGCATAATCAGTTTTAAAGGAAGTCCCTACTGTCTGGCACAGTGAGGTAAACAGATGTACATTTCAAGGAAATAAAGGTTCTTGATTTTCAAAGCGAGAACTGGGTTGGTGCATCACGTTAGCTTAACTTTTACATATAGCCTAGCATCACCAGATCAGCTAACTTTTATGAATGAGTCTGGATTCATTCAATTCTGTTTCTAGGAAGCATTAGTGAAAGCTTGTAACGTTTTTTAGTTGTAATTTCCTCTTTGGTTGTAATTTCTGGTTTGCCAGCCGAGGTTTATCCTGGCAAAAGTCAGCTGTAGGTCGACTGTCTTATTTGACTTTAAATTAAACCAACACAAAGGGTGTACAAGTATTCAACTAAACAGCTTTACAATAATCAGACAAAAAAATATTCAAAAATGCAACAATTAGTTTTGTTTGGAAAAAATAATTTGAATTGAATGAACAAAAACATAACACATTAATCTTCAAAAAGTTCAAAAAATGATAAAACAAAATATTTCTCCCTCAATTAACAAAAACACAAATATCCTTTTTCAGGTTCTGAACTAAGTTATGTAAATATTCTTCTAACTGTTCAACGCAAAGCCTGCCTGGATCGAAAGTTCCCCGAACTTTATCGCAACTACCCGTAAGATGCGAACTGACGTGACAGACTTTTTTTTTTTTTTTCCCAGCAGCACAGATCTCTACTGGCCACCCTAGATGACGGGGTGTGAAATGTCTCGTATCAAGCTGACGATGTGCCCAACGCTGGAATTTTTTCTAATCACCATTTTAGTAAAAAATACATCGTCGAGCTTGTTTAGAACGGTTTCAATATTCCAATCCATTATCGTCACGTGGAACCTACCCATTTCTAAAAGAAGGACTCTGATTGGTCGGTATGAATCTGGTATAATCAAAGTATTCTTCTGTACACACTGTATGAGTTTTATACTTTCTGGAAAGAGAATTTGAAGTACAAATTTTAGAAAAATGAACTGAAGGGTTTAATATTTCATTCCCCATTTTGCCTCCAGAAACATTAGAAAAATCAGTTTCATAGACTTTTCTTAAAAAAACAGGTAATCAAAATATTTTTACAAAATATTGCTGTGCATCATGTAAACATATTTTCTCACACTGCAGCCAATTATATTTTTACACTTAACACAAAAAGTGAAGAAATCTGTGTTTGGTAGGTTATTTCTCTATTTTAGAGATGCTTCTGTCCAATAAGTCTTATACAGTTAGAGGGTCTGTTTATTTCTCTTTTAAATGGAGCTTAAGGATGGAGCATGCATTTGTGGAGTCTGTGGGTAACGTCCATGAAACATTTGCCAAATCTTTTCTGCTGATGCCGAACAGCTCATTGAGAAATAATCTACCATACACAAATCTACTCACTTTTTATGCTCACTTTATAGATCTACTTTAACACTACTTTGGACAGTTCCAAAGCACAGTCATGATGTTTGGAAAGGTTTTGGAATTGGGAAAACAAAAAGTTGCTTTCAAGAGATTTGTTTCAGTCATTCCTTTACAAGTTGAACACAACTTCTAAATCAAAGCTCAGCCGCTCTGAACGTTTCCTCCAGTGCAGGTAAATATTCCTCATGTTTCTTCCTCCAGCTCTAACTCAGCATCACTGCCTCTTGTCACTTTATCAAACTCAATTGTTCTCTTTGCTAGTGGTGCAAATAGAGTCATTAATTACTAACCATCAGCCGGCCTGAGCCACAGCGCCTGATCAATACCCCCCCACCTCCACCATATTTGTCATTCACCACTGAGGAATACACTTCCCACACACAAGACAAACCATCCTGGGTCAACCTACACACTCTTCCACCCACTCAGGGTGAGGACAGTCCCAGCTGTGCTCCCAGATACTGACTCCCACCTGACAAATCAGGAAGGATGAAGATGATTCTGGCGACATATTGAATCTTTAAGATGTTTGAAGTACTCCTCAGGTTTATGCAAGGCTGGGAGACTCCTGGTGAAATTACTCAGAACGCTGTTTTCTCACATCGATGACGGAGAAATAATTAATGTATCCAAACCAGGTGGTTGTTGTAACTAAAAGCTCAGTTTTTGAATCACGCTTTCATCTGTCAGCCTTGGCTTATTTTTCCAAAACTGAATTTTTTTTTCATAAATTTTGATAATAAACAAAGAATTCTTTTTCTCTATTTTGGAATTCTTGGAAGATTTATTTTGTTGTAAGGCTCTCTGACATTTCTGAAATGCTCTTTGGTTAAAATTTAAACTAAAATCTTGTAAGCTCAAACAGCTTGTTTTTATTTCACTTTAAGGTGTGAATTGGACATTTTTTTCCCTCCAAATTTAGATGACTTCTGGTTATTTCACAGGAGACATTTATGCCCTTGTTTAAACTCAGAAGGAGAGATGACACAATTGTGTTTACTCACACAAATAAGAGTTTAATCGGGATAATAGAAAGATCAGATGCGTCAATATTTGGCTGTTGTAGTCAGATAACAATGGCGTTACTTTTTAAACTTTTTGTTTCCCCTCTTGAGCTGTTTTGTTTTCCCCTCTCAAGTCAGGAATGATTTAAACCAAACCAAAGTATTTCCCCTTTGAAAAAGTTTTCAGCTCCAGTTAACCGTCCAGAAGCCGTCCTCGTCTCTACAAGAAGTCACTTCCAATATTTGGACATCTCCAAATGCGCCCATTATGCTAATGTTTGACCACAGTGGCTTTGTTGGTGCGTTACACGCTTGTCCCGCTCTGTGGTCGCTTATTGATCATGGGATTGGAGTTGAGTGTATTCATCTTGACATCCCTGTGTATTAACACTCTGGTAACGAGGGAGCAGCCTCCATCAGATCAGATAACCAGCTCTATAAAGCAGAGTCCTCTCTGTGGGTTTGGCACCCAGAGGTCATGACCCCCGGCGGGAGGCTTTAGCCAACCTAACTCAGGGGAGTGGGAGTGAGTCTGAGTGACGGCGTGCCAAACAAAAACAGAACAATTATTATAAATGAAGAGCGGATTGAGAGGCAAAACAGACTTTTTCTCTGGAAGAGGACGGAGAATAAATCTACGAATTAAACTTCAAACTTTCTCACCCCAAGAAATATATTGTGTTCAAGCTAACGGAAAGTAAGCTAGCACCTCGAGGTCATGAACCCCCCCTCTAAAGAATGAGCTTCACCCCCTCCTCTCAGTTGGCTCCATGTTCAAATAACATGTCAACATACATACGCACTTATTCCCTCAACACGTTGTTGTGTATTCCACGATAACACACCTCCATAATTTCCTGCCTGATTCAATTCTCGGTTAATGGAACGAAATTAAAACAAATTGGATGAACTCAGCCTCATTTTAGTTTCTCTAATTGAGTGTTTGGATTATGTTAACATAAATGAAATATTGTTTTTTTTTCCCTATCTGCGCCTGAACAGATCTGCAATCGCTGTTTGAGGAGATTAGAAAACAGGTTAATGGAAAGTTGTTGAAAAACAAAAATGTGCAAATTTTCTCTTTTGGCAGCCTCTTGAAAGCACGGCACAGCTTTTTTCCACTTTTATGTGACACCTTTTTAGCATTGAAAAGAAAATAAGCTCAACATCTTCTAGCTTTCCTGTCTTTTTGTGTATGTAAACAGTTAGGCTATCAGTTAGCATCAGCCCCAGCGTGTCGGATCAATCTGGAGATCCAAACGTTTTGGAAACATGCTAACTGTGCGATTCCTGAGCTTTCAAAGGCTTTATTAGTCTAATTGGGAGTTTGCACTGGAGGTGCTGACACTCTGCTGCGCTCAGAGTTCCTGTGTTGATTCCTCCTCTCCCCCAAAACAGATGCTGATCCACAGAGCAGGGTGTGACGGCGGCCCGCTCCATCACTCATCTCCATCCGCACACATCGAGGCTCAGTCCTCACGACGCTCAGCGAGGAGAAATAATTAATTCAACAGCCACTGAAGCACAGAATCACATCCATTCTCACTGCCACTGGCTATTGTTGTTGGCTTTTTTTTTTAAATATATGATGATCATCTTATCACGAAACTTCTCTCTTGCCGTTTCTCTCATAAATCACGAAGAAAGCCTCGACCACAAAGGGAGAAAAGCGATCAGAATGACTGAAATTAAGAGTCGTCCGCAGGTCTGATTGTCAATTTGAGAGCTGCTCTGAAAAGGCGTGTGGTAGGACTTTGAAAGCGCGGCCACACTTCATGGACATGATCTCAAAAAGACCTTCCAAAAGCCGTCTGCTCAGGTCGATTCAGCCCCTTCAAACGCTCACGTATAACAAGACAGTGAACAAAAACATGCAGAAGAGTTGATTTGTACTTAAACATCACATCCTGTGTGAACACTTCTTGTTTCACCCTGAGAGGAGCAGCTCCTCCTTTGTTTTTTCTTCTGGAGACGACAGTGTCGGAAGCAGCAGGGGGGGGGATGGAGGAGTCGTGGATGTTAATCTGTGAGGTAATAGCTTTTCTCTGCAGAATTGCAAATTCTAATATATGTCACTTCGCGGACAGCCGTGGTCACCGTCTCCAGAGGTCTCCACACCTCCCCCTCCACTCTGTGTGTCCGCAACAATGGCTGCCAAGTGTAACATGCTACTTTTAATTTGCAATAACACGTGACAATAGCAGATTAATGGCTCTTATGACACCTGTGTCCCTGAAGCTCCTCTTGCTGAGACCCAGTGTACATAACGTGTGTCACACTACATTATCTCTACATCCCTGCTGTAATGGGGGACTTTTTTTTTTTTTTTTCTTTTTAAGGGCACTGCTGACTTGGAAACTTAGGAGCTGTCTGGCTGCCTGGCACTGAGCCACAGCTACTGCCTAAAACAAATACTCCTCCCAACACAGCCAATCCATTTCAGCGGGGTTCGTGTTGCACACACGGCGCCCTCCCCTTCCCCTCCTCTAACCCTTCGCCTCCTTCCCGTTCCCTCATTTTTGTTCATGTTTTCACCCCTTGATAATGACTGCTTGTGCCATAATCATCATGAGGCTTACCAAGTTAAATAGGGCTCAGGGAAGCTACGGTGCTGTGAGGAAATTTAATCCGAGCATTAAGTGGATATAGACTGTTGCCTACTGAGGGGAGCAAAACACGTCAACACGGAGCAAACAAGGCAACACTGGAGCACAGAAAAACGGTCTTTGCACCACAAAATAAACCTTAAACGTGTTTCGTACTTCTCTCTTTGATTGCAGAGCTGGGGTGTTTTAATTTCTTGTTTTTTCTTACAAAAATATGCGATTGATCGTGGAAAAAAAGAGGCAATTTCACCCTTTAGAGCCCAGTGTGGCGCCTGCGCTACAATTTGCAAACTGAGTCTGATTGGTGGTCGATTTGAAACCAGGTAAGATAGATCCATCAGTCTTTTTGCATATAAAATCTAGGGAGCTACACTTTCATATTGAGTTTTCAACATGTCTCGGAGCGCTGTTTCCTTCCACTGATGTTGCAGAAATCCAGTATAAAGCGTAAACAACCAAAACATTACGTTTACATCACTTCCTTCATTGAACACAAATCATCACGTTTCTCACTCTGACGTTCTTGAGGGACACAGCCATGACATTTCTGTATATAGAAAAAATATGTGTAAAATTGTCATTTTTTTATAGTTTAATGCACTTTTTTGGTGATTTATTCAGTTAGTCTGAACACGAGTCTATAACTTTTATTCAAATTGGGGTTTAAGGGTTGTGTTGATGCATAGCAAAAGTTTTATGCAAAAAAATGACACTACAGCATGTAAAAATGTGAAGATTTGCTCCGACTGACTTTGTATGGTGGGTCATATAGGGTTAACATAGATGATGAACTATATCTCAAAATACTGGCATCTGGGTTATTGATTTATCCAAAATAGCTGCAAAATTCCTCCAGATTACACGAATCTCCCATCATACCCTTGGTGATCATAAAACCAAATACAGTGAAGTGGAATTTCCAGTGGACGTGATGAAAATGCTTCAAAATCACATAATTTTCTTGGGAATTCAAGGACAAACGTAACGTCTCGAGACATAGTTTGTCTGTTTCTCCAAGAATGCTTCAGCCAAACGGTTGCAAACCTTGAAATCAGGTTGTTTTTTGTTTTCTTTTTGGGCGAAGGCGCACGTTTTGATAGAAGACACCAACAGGACAGTTGTGTCTACAGGGTAACATCGTATGTAATATACTATTCTTACAAACTGTGGCTCGAGGCGAGACATTGCTTTTGCAAGTGGTGTGTGTGTATGTATTTGTGTGTGTGTGTGTGTGCGTGTGTGTGTGTGTGTGTGTGTGCAGGCAGCCAAGGCCCGGGGTTTATGTTTTGGAAAGATAAAGTATCCCTGACCCTGTGCTTCCAGGTAGGCACCAGCTGGCCGTAGAGAGAGTATATAAGAACCACAGCTTCCTCCGTCACCCTCAGTGTGAGTCCTACCCTCACACACACACACACACACACACACACACCTACATTTCTTCTCTTTCATCGTAATGCTGGCCGAGCACCTAAATCACAGAAATGGCAGCACATCAGGGGAATCATTTGAGACTGAATAGCCGTAGAAACATGGTGCTGTCACCTGGAAGACCTCCACAAAACAGGCCAGCTCTCCCCCTCACACACACACACACACATACACACACACACACCTTATTCCTCTCCATGCCCTTTAATACCTCTTTGCCCTTCAGTAGCAATCTGCATAGAAATGTGTGCATTCTATCATTCAGTGACTAGACATTACACCCCAGCTAATATGAGAGGTCCTCGAACGACTGAAAATGAACCCTGGAAAACACCAGACGTTTGCATTATGCCTCCGCGATTGCATCTCTTACAGGGAAAGACTTGATTATGTCATTTGCCATGTCCACGTCATGCTGGTTTTTATATCTCTGCCAGGAAATCTACCTCTGACAGGTCATTAGTCATCCCTCCCTCCCCTGCACGCACATAAAAACATCAATTCCACTCAATATCCCTGCAAACCCCCACGCTTCTCCAAGAAAAAACAAAAAAACCCCCACCAGAACAAAGAAGACGCTATGTAAACCACCAGCGTGCTCTGATTAGGTCTCATTCCAGAGCAGTGCAGAAATAAGGCACTCATTCCCCCACCCTGTTAGAGATAACTGCCCCCTTTTCAGCAGCCACATCATCCCTCCATACCCGCACATGCTTTGGGAACACGAGTGCATCTGTTTAGCTATTCTCATCAGCTACTTATGTGATGACATTAAGGAAGCCTATTGCTTACAGAACCAATAATCTATATCGCCTCAGGCCCTCTTATATCCACTTCTCCAGCAGCAGGAGTGAAGCCACTTTTGTTAAAGAAGAAAAAAAAGAGAAACAGCCCTCCACAGAGCTATAGCGGCTTTCTTGACTGACCCGGGTGGTTGGCTACATCATCTTGACATGTAATTATCTAAAGCCCTTTAATCACTTCCATAAAGATTAATTGCAGGAGACAACAGCGGAGGTCGTGTCTTCAAATCAAAAGCCTTCTTGGCAGATTGACACAGCGGTGTAACAGAGTTCAGACTTAGGTGTTTTATAAGGGTCATCTACTGGAACTGAGGCGGCTTTTAATGCTGTAATTGCAAGTTCAGCAAAGTGGGTTTTATAGCGTAAAGCTGCAAAGAATTCTATTTGGTTTTTTAGCTTTTGGAGGATTTTAGACATTTGCTTTGTGCTAATCCTGAGCTGAGATTATGTGACTTTCTTTCTTTTTTTTTTTACCCTCCTCAACACAGAGAAACTCTTACCTTCATCTCTTTTCCTCTTTTCGCCATTGGATCGGGGAATTCCCAGAATCCCGTTGATGGAGTAGGATCCTGCCGGGTCGTTGGAGGCGCTGGTTACAGGCGGAGAGGCTGTGCTTGGTACTGGAAGCAAAGATGGAGAGAAATCAGACACCTTCCAGTCACATGATAATAGGGCTGTTGATCTCACTGTCAACAATATGACTTTATCAAATCTTTTAGTGACAAAACTGAAGTTGTTTTTTTTTTATAAGTTTACAGATTTTGTTGATCCCATTCAGGGCCTGCATTCAATATAAGACAATTTCATCTTACCCAAACTGATTCAAGTACGATGAAGATGCTGTTATATATTCTTCACCCAGAGATTTAAAGAAAAAGCAGTTTTATCTCTCAATATCAAAAATATACAATAAAACTGCTAATGTTTTATCAGGAAACTGGTATATTGGTAGATTCGCACATTGGTTGATTTATTTATCGGTGAACTGATAAATCTGTGATTTGCATTGGAAGACTGAGATGTTTTTTGACTTATTTATTGGATTGAACCATTTTTAAGTGGGAAAACTGATACTTTTTATTGATTGATCCACGGATATTGATAGATCAGTATAACAGTCCAGTTCTTCAAAGGTTTGTGTGACAAACTGGCATCAGATATTGATAGAGTGATACATTTCACAACTTATTTATTGGCTCATTTATAAAAAGGTATATAGGGGATATATAGGTAGTCGCTATTCATTGACTGATATTGGATATTAGACCAAATGCTGTTGGATTGGTATATAGGTTGAATGATCTGAATAGATTGACACTTTTATTAACTTTTCTTATTGGTTTACAAACTGGTTGAACAATATGTTGAATGATGTGTGAGACCGATATATACAGTAAGTGGACATACTGTTCACAGTAAAATATCACCAGGGTTTTACCGTATTTAACTTTCTGTTTTATGATAAATTGATGTTTTATCACCAAAGACTGTTTAATAAATGGATGTCGTCTTTGTGACATCACTCATCTGTTTCTGAAACAGAGTTTTGAAGCAAATCGTCAGTGGGCGCCATATTGGAAATGAGGCTGGCTTTGAGCTTCCTCACTAACAGCTATAGGACATCCTCCTGTCAATCAGCTAAGCTGTGCCTCTGATTGGACGTACTTGTGCTTAATATTTTCTTAAGTGCCGCGTTATAGAAATAAGCTAATCGATCTGGAGACATTTTTTGTACCAGGCTGTGAAGATGTTTATTTCTGCTGTGAAATGGCTATTTATTATTTTTTTGGCTTGGTGTATTTTTGACTTCCAGTACTTCTGGAGCCAGTCTCAAGCAGACACTTGACGAACTGCAGATTTTAGCACTTCTGCATTGCCTCATACTTTTAGACAGGTGGTTACCACTTGATTTTGACTTAACAGGCTTTAACTGTAATGTTCACGGTTTGATATTGCGATTTGGAATATAACAGTGAAATCAATGCAGCCACAGTAAATTGTTGTGAAATTTCCTTCCTACCAGGATTTCACTTCATTTCACTGTATTCTTTCACAGTTAAATCCTGTAGGCGGATAGTCTGTTCATGATTTAACGGGAGTCTGTTGTAAACACAATTTTACCGGACACCAGGTGCAGGAAAGGAGAGCAACATGCAGTATAAAGCAGATTTACTAGAGTTAATTGTGTAAAGTTGACAGTAAATTACTGTGAAAGTAATCAAACGGTAGTCAGTAATTTACTGTTAATTCACAGCCAAAAGTTTACAGTGTATGTGTTACAAAGATAGAGTAAGACACTGACCCCCAACCTTTTTTGTGCCATGGACCGGTTTAATGTCGCATAATGTTTTCACAGACCAATCTTTAAAGGTGTGTAAATTTAGCGGGACGTGTCACATGACCGAGACACAGGTCTTGGTTTTGACGTGTGTCTTGAGTGAGTCATAGACGGATGTAATGGAGTGACTCTGGGGCCTGGCGGTTGGGGACCACTGGTGTAAGATGTACTGGTCCACTATGAGTCAGGTTTCTCCATGTTTTCAGTTTGTACTGATTAGGCCGAATCTTGATAAATTAATTCATAAGTAGCTTTTTTAACAGCAAACCCAGAAATAAACACGCAGCTGTGAGTCCATGAAGTTGTGATCAGCTTCGTTACCTATGGTATGGCCTGGTGTCGACAGTGACGACCCATCAGGAGATGGATGGAAAGGCTGCTGGACTTTTGTCCGGATGATCCTGAGGAACAAAAGAAATCCTGTTAGTGCCGCTGCTCCTGGCCTTGTTCTCCAAACCTCCTCCAGGATGAGCTTGTAGTTCATTCATGGCAGCTACTATGGAGATACAGTGCGATTAAGATATCAAACTACAGCTCATACACGTGTAGGGGATCTTGGTCAGTGGTTCTACCTTAAAGGTGAGGTATGGAGAAAAGTCTTCATTGCACTTTTGGTCTGAGTGATCTTGCAAACAAAGCATGAAATCACATCAATTCACCTCAATGATCAGCTTCACTGACTCTACCTGGCCCACACTAATCAGCTCTCTCTCTCTCACTCTCTCTCTCACACACACACAGTAGAGGGAGGGGGGGTTTCACAGGGAGCAGCCCTATAGTAGCCCTTTGCTTCCTGGATCAAACATCTCTGTAGGACCGAGCAGCCCCCCCTGCATGTGCCGGTGCGGATGAGGTTGTATTGATCGGGGCTTGGGGAGAAAAAGTTGGGGATTAGTCACACGGGCAAACAGATGCAAATAGAAAGCTATAAATTATATGTGACAGGAAAGCAATAGTTCCTTATTGCCTTGCACAAGCTTACGCCAGCATTAGATTCCTTTAATCTGAATGGCACTTGGGGAGAAAGGGAGCTGTCACAATAATTTGTTAACTTTAAAACTATTCATCATGTGTGGCACGAGAGCTATTTATAGGAGGGTCAGCTGAGGTCTTTGAGCTTTTTGGGAAAAAAGACATTAAATTTTTAGACATTTTGCTCCTGAAAAAAAAACTTAATTACACTGACTGTGTAAACAGAAATGAAAAATGAAAATTAAATCTAAATGCAATCCCCATATTCTTAGCGTTCTTAAAAACCAAATATTTAAAATTTTCCTTTGTCCCCCATGTTTTTTTAAATCCAGATTGTGCTCCTTCAGTTTGTTGCATGCTTCATTTCAGTGGAATAAGAAAACAAACCTATTCAGATCACACTGCGGAGATTAAGAAACAAAATTCATCGATTTTATTTATTTTTTTTTATTTTACCAATAAATCCAGGCTTTATTAATTTATTTATTGCATGCTTTGTATCCTAAGATTTAAAAATGCGCCTAAAGTCTTAAAAAACTGGGACCAAAAAGTCTCTTTATTCCTTCATTTTTCCCCCTACACCACACCACGCTTTTGAAAAAACCTTTTTTCCCACATCACACATAAAAGAATGAAATGATTTGGATATTGATGTTCCTGTAGGTGCCAGAAGGCTTCGGAGGAGTTAATCCAGCACTGTCACAGATAAATAAAAAATAAAATAAAAAAAATAGAAATACTCCCCTTGCAGGCAAAGCCACCTCACAACAAACCTCTCCACAGAGCGCATATTGATGTTTTAATTTTTTTCACTTCGCCTCATAACAGTTATTCGACCCCTTGACTTGAGCGGGCTGCATAAATTCAAAGACTTTATTTGGTATCCATGTTCTTGATATTGAATAAGCAATTTGGGAGAATGAATTAATGACCTGGCTGTTGCAGAAAATCCCCCTGAAGAAATATTAAAATTGCTTTCCTTCTGAATCAATAATATCCAGCGCCATTGAGGAGCTTTTTTTTCCCCTCCTTTTTTGTTTGTTTTATGTCTCCCAGCAGGGGAGCGGGACTTGTTGTCGGTTGTGGTGGCCCCGGCTCGTAGTACAACACTATCTCTGTAACGTTTAATAATGCATGCAGGGGGAAAGGTGTTTAAATGGAGCGTCCTCTTTTGTCAACAGTCCTGAGGTCAGACTGTCTGCCACAGAAACCCACCACTGGCCCCAGTCAGGATCAGCCAACTGGAAAGACTTTGGCTCCAGCCTTTCTACCTTTTTTTCTGAATTGTCTTAACTGGTTAAGCTGTGATTTTTGGAGTAAAACTCCTCTTATTACTTCTTTTTAAGACTCCTTTTACTGAAGTCTTGAAGGGCCTGACAATCCAAAGCAGAATCTGCAAAAATGATTGAAACACTTTGGATATTATTGATTCATTTATTTATTTTGCATTTGAAATTCAAACAAGCATTGAAATATTAACCTCCCCAGATGATTGAAAACAAACGTGGGCTCATTTGTGTGGCTGCAGCATTGTGTGCCTGCAGCACAGAGCCACACAGTCAAAAAGAGAAGAGAAAAATCAGCATTAAGCCTTAATAGAAATTCTAAGTAGCTCTCATACTGTATTTGACTGATAGAATTACACTTCTTTGTATTCACAATTTAATTTCTCACATAAACAAAGACACATAAGGCTTCCTCCCCCCCTGCTTCAAGATAGAAAGCTTTAATTGGAATTGAAAAAAAGAACTTTATAGGCCTCTTTTAATGATATTAATGTACATTTTGAATTTATCACATACATGTGTCTGAGCCTCCTTAAATGGGGCTTTTTAAGCAGCCACGAAGCATGAAATGAATTTTCTTCAGCCCCTTTTTTTCCCCCCTCCTCTATTTAAAAGATGTCTTGTGTGGAGCTGTCCATGCTCTCCCATCAGCTCATTAAAATGTAATGCTGATGCTGGCTCTATGGAACAGTGCCTCTTAACCAAAGTTCATCACCAGGGATCTCTGCTAAGGGGGAGGGGGGGGGGGGGGGTCGAGGGGGTTGGGGTGGGGTGGGGGGTGTCCTGGGTCCTTCTAAAGCTGGCTTTCGATAACTATTTTTCTGTTTCTACAAATTTACTCGACATGTAAAAAGATCTGGAACACAAATATAAGGTTATAAGCGGATATTTCACATATGAGTTTTTCATGCAACAGCTGATGGTTTGTGTCATAAATGAAGCACTCAAGTAGATGATAATTGATATTTCACGTGATGATTTGTCATATTTGTTTCATGTATGTAAACTTACATTAAATTGTGAATATTGGCATGGATACTGTAGATTTGGGACATGAACAGCGGTAGGAATATGAATATTTTTAATAACAATCGTGTTTTTTTTTAAGAAAATTCACATTTTAACTATAATTATTGCACTAGCTTCATCAAAATGGACATTCTATGTGATTAATTTGTTTAAAGACAACAAAACACTTCTACATAGTAACTTTTATAAGTGCCTATTTTGTTTCAATTTGTTGTAGGGTCATTTTAATGATAGAAAAAAATGCACATTTAAAGCAGATTAATTATAAGTTAACTTAGTTGTTAAATTTTGAAATTTAATATTAGAAGTTTAAGTGAAAGTATAATTAAAATAAAAGTTTTTATGCAATGATTAAGGCTGCACTTAAGGCATCATCATAACGCGACGTCAATATTAATTACAGCAGGACAACAAGTCGAGTTTTTATTCCACAATTCAAACCAGGAGATTTTTTTTTTGACAGAACCTGCTCTTTTTTTTACTTGAAAATTTTTCAGAAATGAATATCTCTTATTTTAAGGCATTTCTTTAACTAAAATCCTGCAGAAAGCCAGTGTTGCCCTCTCTCTCTCTCTCTCTCTGTGCAGCAGCAGCTCCAGCAGCACATTAGATGTGCTAAAGAAAATTGGCCTGCTTTATAGCGCCACGGGATCTGGTCACCGAATATTGATCGGTTTTCATCTCGACAGATTCACTCAGTCCTGGATGTACTGCTGATTGTTGAGGGAGTTTGGTCTGAAAGATTGAATTGCACCTCAGAGACCGCGTGCAGGCAGAAAGGCAGGCGCGGCGCGCGCAGGCAACAGGAACTTGGTCAAACAATATTCAGCTCATGGCACAGACACATGATTGTTCATTAGCGCTCCTGGACCTCTTCATCAGCGTGTTTACATCTGAATTCTATTGTTTCTCCCAAAATTAAGACAAATTTAATTCCAGATTTCACGGATGTAAATGTGTGTGTCCTACCTGTTAATGGATGAGACGCTAGGAACCGTGTCGTTGTCGCAGATGCCCTCTGCCAGCAGTCTGTCTCTGATCTCCCACGCGAACATGGTCGGGTTTTGTCTCTTGTAGTCTGCGATTTTCTCCACCACTTTTGGCGTGGCCACTTTCGGTTTAGAGCCACCGATCACACCTGGTTTGATGCTGCCAGTCTCGTAATATCTGCAGAAATGAATACAGAAATAAAATCCCCAAATGGAAAGATGTAAGACTGCAATATTATGAGCCAATTCAGTCTATGGACAGCCGTTTCATGCGGAACAGCTCTGGAGTTTTTCAGATGACTAATTTTTTTTTTCTAAAAGTACAACTTCTCTTCAGAAAACATGAAATAAGTTGTTTTCTTTTCATAATTTAACGCATCTTCAAACATACATTGTGTCAAAATACAACATTCCTTAAAATGAATTAAAAATACTCGAGAGCATGCATAAATGAGGCAGCAAAGAAGTCAAATCAGAATTAAATTTATATATAAATATAAATAAATAATCTATCCAAAATCAACACTATTTTGCATGTTTTTAAAAAATGTGTTAATGTTTATTTATTGTAACTGAAACTGATATTTTTATGTGTATTCTAGAGACCCAGCTCCGCCTCCCCCTCGCACTCAGCACAGCCCACCTGGCTGCAGCTGCAGGGCTTTGGCCGCAGACCCACCTGCCCAGGATCTTGCTGACGCACCCGTGGCTCACGCGCAGCTGTCTGGAGATGTCGCAGGGCCGGACACCCTGGTGGGCCAGCTCCACGATCCGCTGCCTGACCACGTCCGGGAGGGGTCTGCCGTTCACAAACACCCCGCCGAGCTGGTTCACACCTCCGTGCCCTACGTGGGATACAACAGCAGCACACACACAACCGTAACATTACATAAGGTCGTTAAGGAGAGGACGCAGGTGAGTGTTTTCCTCCAGTATTAACAGAGAAGATGGAAATAAAAAAAAACCTCTTTAAAAGAAAGAAAAAAAGAGACTGTTTAGTTTCTCAAAAGCAGCTCTTTTATAAAATATTTTTTAAATATGAAAAAAACGCAACACCTAAAATATTATCAATCTTTCATTTAAAAAAAAATAAATAGATTTTATTAAACGACATTTATGGAAAAGCTATTTCCTGATTTTTTTTGCAAGGAAAATAAATAGACTAGATTTTAATATTTTATGAATATTACGTAAACTTTGTGTAAATTCGGGAACATATTTTACGAGTTTGCAAGAAACAATTATCCTCTTAATAAACCTGCAGCATGAGGGAACGTTATTTTATTTTGAAAGAGCTGAAAATTTGTCTTATTTGATTGTGCATTTTTCCCCCTATGCATCAATGATACTTTTACTTTTCATAAATAATTTTATGGTGTTTTTAAAAATAAACTCAAGGCACATTTTGAAGTCAACCTGTTAATGTTTGGAGCTAATGCAGCTCCTGCATTAAATCCAGCCTGCTTTGCTCCATGTGTCACAGCTGCACTCTGATGTAAATAAAACATGTATTTATTTGACTCTCCTGGACTTCAAGGTTTCTCTCAGTGGAAACACAGACTTCATATTTTCTCCTCGGCTCGTCTTTGCTATTCAGTTTCAGCTCGCTCATTTTCCCTGCACGGTGTAAACCTGCTCTAAATAATTAAAGGAGCTTTGATTACTCATATTACAAATTATTTACTAAATGAAGAGCTCCTCAATTATTTACACTCAAATTACAAGCAGACCACACTGTGTGTGGACTTAAGGTGGATTCGGAGACTTAATGTAATTTGAATAAACATGATAATACACGTGTTGTTAAGGTGTTATTAGGCCTAAATACACGGAAAACACCGCGTGGAAAATACGAGGCTGATTTACACGTGTAAATTAGGGAGCACCTGCACGCGCACGTTCTTTGTTTACTACAAGTTTTAATTTGTGCATCTCACTGCTCTGTTTACAGAAGCACTGCTGAAACTTTTTTTTTACAGTATTTTTTATATTGGAGTCAAAGTGCAACCAAAAGATGAGGTACAAAACATTAGATTTGGAGCCCATACTATTTTATGATTTCTGTAACACGTCTTCATTTTCTTGTTTATGCGCCAAGAACGCGTTAAAGACGCTACTACCTCCGCTACAGGCCTCTCAAATATGTACAGATTGAAATATTTCTGCATTACTTCCCCCGTATGCATGCACAGGCTGCAGTGGCAAGGGGAACTCGCGTTGTGCTACTTACGGTGCATCGCTGTGAAGGGGTCTGCTTTGCAGTGAATATCCATTGGATAGCAAAGGAAAGACAGATAATCAACTGAAGTCGCCGTTTCGCCTTCCTATCAAGGATGAAAATGTGAAGAAAAAAAAGGTGATTCTACTCGATGGAGGGACTTGAGAGTTTGCCCCCCTCCCAACCTCTGCCTCAACGGCAACTTCTTCCCTAAAAGTTGCCCCTTTCTGTTTCTCTTCAACAGTCCGGTCCGCGCGAGGAGCTCTGGCAGGTGCGCAGCATGACCGAAGGATTGTTTCAGGAACGCGACCCGGGCTGAGTTTGTCGGTATTTCTACAGAGCCTGGAGGGTATGTGGGGGTAAAATCTCACAGCATCTCGTGTTCTGTTTCGAAAGAAACGATGTCCAGCGTACGGGCCCCGGTATCTCCTCAGTCCGAGTGGCCTGGATTCACGCGTCAAAACGGCGCAGAAAAACCTGCACACACGAGCACACACATCGGGTTTCTCTCTGGCGCTGGATGCGTTAGGCTGGATCTGGGGCTGGGAATGAAGCCTCTCTCTGTGTCTGTGGTTCTAAAAGCTGCAACCCTCCCTCCCCTCCTCCTCCTCCCCCCTTTCTCTCCCCTCTCCTCCCCTCTGCAGACCCCCCTTTTGCTTATATGGATGACTTGTCAGACAAAGGCAATAGATGCCAACACTTTGTGATTCGCTAACGCAAAAACAGAAAAAAAAAAACTTGGGGTCCAAATGAGGAGGTCTGTGGCTGTGACACGGCGGCAGGAAGGGGAGGGAGATAAATAAGGAATGGATTCAGACTTTATTAGACATTATAACAGCTGTGAATTATCCACTCTCTCCCTGGAAGTTTTTAATCAATGAAATACAGATTATTTTTAAAAAAAATTGTGCCCGTTTCAGATCTTTTTTCCTTCATCAGGCGGAATAACAGCCTTTAAAATATGTGCGTGTACAGGTCTCATCCTAACACGACTAAAGCTCCATATTTTTTCCTTTTTTTTCCCCTTTTTATATATTTTTTTCTATAACTCGTGTCTTTATTTCAGCTTTATCTCCGGCCTTTTAGTAGTTGTTCTAATCCTTTCACGTTACTTACATTTTTTAAGCTATAAAAATGTCTTTTCCTCTACTTTAACAATTTTGACTGTGTCCATCCTCTCACATGATGCTGATACTGTGATGATCGCTCTGGTCCAAACTGGGAGCTGTGGTGCTGGATGGAGGTTGGAGGTGAGGCTGATCTTCACGCAGCAGTGCCGCTCAGCTTCTGTAGATGGCGCTGTATAGTTTCTCAAACGTGGGGGTGACTGGAGGAGAGAGTGTGTCCAAAAAAAAAAGTAAAAGTAGAGGTGCACTTGAGCGCATGTTGTCGATATGGTGAGTAAAAAGTATGGAGGGAGGAAAAGCATGTGATGAATGATTCAAATAAAAGAAAATAAACAAGTAGAAGACCTACACCTGTTATAAAATAAAATGGGAAATTGATTTAAAAAAATATGACTAGTTTTATGAAAGTTTAAAGTCTCAGATCCTGTTAATGTGAAGAAAAATAAAGTTTTGCATGAACATTTTTTTTTCAAATTAGATATATTTTTATAGAATTTTTAGAAACATTTTATGATTAAATAAAGAAACATAAATTTGTACGTCAATTAAAGAAAGCTTCGTTACAAAATAAAAAAACCCACAACCCACCTCGCCCCAGAACACCCATAGATAACAAAGTAACCACGCTGTTGCAGACACATTTCAATATATTAAAAACACACTTAGATTCAGGCTGAATAAAAAAATAAATCAATAATAATTTCAGCCAAATTGTTAAAACAAATCTTTATTCCCATTCTCTCACTATTACTGCTGCTCGGCTGTCACTTCTGGGCACTGCTTTTCCTACAACTACTAATAATTAATAAATAATAATAATAATAATAAAACAATTATAATAACAATTAGAAGGTAACACTTTTTTTTGTTTTTCTTTTTGGATGCGCTCTCGCTACCTATTTGGCACTATTTTCTTGGAGGGAGGGGGGTCATCTCTTCGGGGCAGACGGCCTCCTCTCGTGCTCTGCCTCCTGGTCAGGTTAGGGGATGATTTCTCTTTTTGTTACTGTTTTTGGAGTGAGCTTCTGGTACAATATGTAGCACTATAGGCTGTAATTTCACAGCCGGCTGCACATTTCCCTTAAAGCTACATTCTTTTTTTCTTTCTCGCTCTCTCTCCCTCTCTCTCTTTCTCTTTCTCTCTCTCCCTCTAAGACCCCCACCTTCACCACCACCATCATCATCATCTCCTCCCTCTCCTGTGCCCTCCTGCTCCTCACGTTTTGATCTCCCCTCCTCTCTGCAGAAATTAAGCAAAATGCTGAAGTTGTTGTTCTGAGAATAAAGAATACACAGTTCGCGCGTGTTTGCTTTGTGTTTGGGGAGCACGTGCGCTCAGATGGGGCTCTGTGTAACCTATAACCTTTCTCTCTTTTTTGTAGAAGCAGGCTGCTCCATTCATGTGCTACAACCCAGAGGTCAAAGAGCTGCTAAAAGGCTTTCAAACGCAGCAAAGACTGAATCAATTATCACCTCGTTTTCTGCGTATTTACGCTTAATAATAGAATTTCAAACGTCGACATGTAGCTAATATTCAGGAAACAAATGAATGCATTTTGACAAATTCTACATAATTTGCGGTCTGATTCACATCCACAGTAGTTAAGACGGCGTCACTCCATGTCAAGAGTTTGCAAAAATGTTTTTGGAGCCTGCTTGCACCCATTAGGAGAAGGTGTAATGTATTGACAGAGAGCCATTTATCTTTTGCCCCGCTTCCTAATGGCCTGTGCACACAGCAGGGGAGAGAGAAGGGGGGAGGAAGCAGCACCGCCGAGGGTCCGGCCGCTCCTCCTGCAGAACATCAGCTCACGCAGCCCGGGCAGGATGATGGAGGCGTCAGGGTAGAGGTAGAAGTGGAGGTGGAGAACTTTTATTTGAGGTAGGAGAGGTGTCACTGGCGGGTTTTTTTTCTTCCACCTCTCGTGACTGCTGTTGTCTCGCGGTATTCCGACGTCACCAATCGATCAGCGTTTCCCTGCAGAGGGTAGCTGACAGCACTGGGTGTAAGTTGACTATTAATCCTTTTGGATTTTAAGGAGGGGAAGACATTTGGATTATTTTTGTTGGATATTAGGCGTTTAGGGGACTATTTTTTTCTTTGCAAATTCAGTAAATACGGAAAATATTTACAAATCATGATATGCATGTGGCTGTTAAATAAATTAAATAGTGTTTTTAGGTGCATTATTTGTATGACCTTTGTGTGTGTATATATATATATATATATATATATATATATATATATATATATATATATATATATATATATATATATATATATTTATATATATATATATATATATATATATTTACTTTTCCACCTCTGTCATCTTTTAACAATTAACACATCGTTTCATCAAACTATGATACACAGTGTACAGCTCAAGCAACTTTGTCTTGTGCCCCAGCACAGAGGTAACTCACACACACTGCGGGTTCCACAATGTGAACAGATGGAGCATCAATCTGATTCCATCCCGTGAAGGATTGATTTTGCACTTGCTTTTAATTTTGCCCATAATTAATTGGATCATTAAACTGTTTTCATTGATCCCCCTCCTCGTTAGATGTAAAGAATGTGATCCGTGATTTTTTTTAATGATAATTTTCATTTATTTATTTATTTGTAGGGTAGAGACAATCCCAGCGCCCCCTCCGTCCTAACCCATTTTTTTTATTTTATCGGTGTTTATTTGGACCTCTGTGTCGTTGCAGACTGCATTTCCATATGACGCGCCTACAAACTTATTACGACCTCTCCACGTGACTTATGGACGTCCACGCACGGATTTTCACAACAACTAGACAAAAATTGCTAAAAGTGTTGATTGTCTTTCAGAATTTTCAGCTAGTTTTTTATGATAATAAATCTTCTTTTTCTCAGGGACAGAAGTAATTCTGATGCACTTAAGCATAAAATAATGATTGACATTTTTTTTCCCCCTTTTCTTCCATAGAGCATTCATAGAAAAAAGTAAAAAAAAAAATAAATAAAATAAAAATAACAAACGTACATTTCCGTAGGAAAAAAAAATGTTTCGTTTGGGGAAAAATGACGCCCCCCTCGTGTAAAACTCATTGAACATTAGTCTAAAGTTCACTTTCAGTAGTTTCATTTCAAAATAAAAGTTAGTTAAAAGTTGAGTAGCGTTTTAAAAACTGGATGCAATATGAAACGAAGTAGCTTACGTTTGCATTTCCATTTTTCATCTTAATTCGATGCTTGTCAGTATTTCATTTTCGTACTTTTTTGCAATCAAATGCGTCACTTTAATGCCGCCATTTTCACCCTTTACCGCCTTTGAAGGAAGAGCATCAAAAATTAGGAACAGACGTAAAAGTCAATGCTGAGCTTTACAGCTGTCAGGATCGTATATCAGGTGATAAAACACACAGGCAGCACTTTCACCTCCACACTGTAAAAAACAACATACACTGCTTTTGTCTTCTGCCTCCACTTCAGCTCCTCACTGCCTGTTCAGCTCATAGTCTGTCCCGTCATCAGCCAGAGTCAGTGGTTCCTGTGATTTTGTATTGGATTAAAGATCCAAATGAAAGTGAAATCAGGTTACATTACTTTGATTGGAAAACACTTTGTTAAATTACTTTTCATACCCTGAGCACAAGAGCAGTCAGACAGTTGAGTTTCTGAGCTCTTCCATGCCTCAGGTACAGCAAATCATTAAGAAAAATTAACATCTCATTTGCATTTAAACATGGAGGAAGCCCTAAATATGAAAAAAGCAATAAACATAAAATTATGATTATTTTAATAGTTATTTGTATCACAATAAGATCAGAATATTTGTTCTTTTTCCTTAACAACAAAATAATATTAAGATCTTTTTATTCATGTCTTCTCACCTTGCATGCATTCACACCAAGTTGGGGAATAAAGACTTAAAAATACACTCCTGCTCCTCATTCATTATGCAGATTTGAGAGTAATTGTTAAATATGCCCTGCAGTGCTGCCGGATTAAAAATAGGTCTGTATCTTGTCATTTTCAAAAAAAAAAAAAAAAAAAAGTATTCTCTCTGTGTTGCATTTATTGTACTGGGAACTCAGGCTAAATCCCTTCTCCTCCCCATCAAAGTTTCCACATGAATAGTTAAATGTGTGCCCCTCTGGTTGGAGGCTTTACAGTAGGAATTTTAAGGGCATTGGAACTAAAGTGGAGAATATTAATTGTAGGAGAAGAGCAGCTACTTTTTCTAAGTTGAGAAGTCAACTTTTTGATAACTTATCTTTTTATTATTCTCAATTTAACAGACGGTGTTTACTCATTTGGCTCTGAATCGCAATATTTGTTTTCAGCAACAAGAGAACAAACATTACTTCACAATGATCCAGCACTTGGAAGCACTGCAACTCAATGTTGTCAGACAGAGACCTCAGGTAGAACCAGATATATTGGTGGACGGCTGTTTGTCTGAAGCAGAGTGAAGCCAGAGAGAGATTGGAAGAGACAACCCAAGACTATAAGTGGGCCAGTAAACCATGTTACACAGTTCTGCTACATCTTTATTCAACCCCTTCCCACCCCAGTGGTACATTTTGCCCATATCGGGACCTCTACCCATCTGCCAGTGCCCTTTCCTGTCTTCTCCTCATTAAAACTTTTCTTGGCATATCAGCACCCAGAATACCCATGGTAAGACTCCTTGAGTGGGCAGAAACCTTGTGCACAAACAGACCCACTTGCGGACAGCTTTCTATTCCCCCCAAAAGAGCCTATGAGCAATAGAGTGAAAGACAATTGCTAATCTTGCAAGCGCTTGGCAATTGTGGCACCTAAGATCTTTTTCGAATAGGCAGAAAACTCGGGTGAGACCAGAATGATTTTCTGACAACAGGATGGGTCAAGGAAGTGGAATTCAAAAAAAAAAAAGGGAAACGGACAAAGATTAATAAATAGACCCAAACCTTGCCTCTGATGCCACCTGCTTGGGACACTGGTGAGCAAAAGTTTCCTTTAAACAGGCAGAGACCTTGAACAGAACCAGACCAAGTCATGAAAAGCTGAAACTTGTATGTATTAAAGGTCCTGCGAGGTTTTTTTTTTTACTACTTATGAAACAGAAGAAAAAAAGTCTCTTTATGACTTTTGTCATTTTTAATACCCATATAACTCCTGAGAGGGGGTAGGTGTCAGATGAGGCAAGAAAGCAGGTGGAAGATGTCTTTCTCTTTTGTCCACAGGAGGCGCCAAAATCAACACCAGCTTAGAGTTCCTCACAGGGGCTTTAAACAATTAAACTGAAAACTGAAAATATTTTACTCAAAAAACAACCAGCCTCCCATAAGGCCCTTTGTGCACCGTGGGAGAAGCTGATGTCTGGATCCTTCTGTGTGTGTGTGTGTGTGTGTGTGTGTGTGTGTGCAGCGAGATCACCCCCAGGCAGCTCCTAGGTGTCCCGCCAGCTGCCTGCGTCCCAACCAGACAGCCAACAGCTTCAAATCACATGTCAGCAGTATGGGAAGCAGAGCTTGTGTCCACTGATCTGCTGACATGTGTTAGCCTTTGGCAGCCTGCGCATGCATAATGCAGCAGCCGCCTCCTTTGAAGCCACAAATGTTGATTTCTTTAATTCTCCCCTTGTTCGTTCACTTTTCCTCCTTTGTCTCCAGTTGTCTCCTTCATAACGAGGATGTGATATCAGCCGCGCAGTGTGATTTGCTGATTAGTTTGTGTGTGTCTGCGAGTGTGTGTGTGTGTGTGTGTACACATATATTCCCTCTCCCCCAGAAATCTACGGATGAGCAGCTCCCACATAAGCTCCTGATCACTTCTGTAAATGCTTCCTGTCACCTTCAGTGGTGTAATGATCATGAAAATTGTGACCTTGATCTATGGAGAGCCATAATGTGAGGGAACGGCCTCCTCCCACACACTTTTCTCACCGAGGAACGCTAAAGGACGGCTCCGAGGGAAGATTGTTTAGTGGTAATAAAAAGACAGTAGTTTGGCTTGTAATGGTTCGGGCATTCCTCCCTCTCTGCTGCTGTTTGGTTAAATCTACAGTGATGGAGGCCCGTGTGGATGTAGATGAGGATCTGGAGGATGGTGCTGTTGTCCTCAGGCAGAGAGGAGGTTTTATTGTCTGCTGGTGCAACATGATGGAGCACAGAAGTGTGTTTAGAGGATAGAGGAGAGCAGCAGTGATGATATGGTTTGATTCTGGAGCCTAAAGATGGTCTTAGTGTCCACATTCAGGTCTTAGAAGTAGAAGTCTGCAGGTTTTTTATTATTATAATATCTCTGGGATGAATGAGGATACAACAAACTTATCCCTTTAACTTCCTCTCCTTTTGACCTTTTAACGTTCACTTTTAAAATGCAAGGAATATGAATTAACCTTTTTGATGCTCCATCCAAGAAAAAAAAAATAAATAAAAAGTATTTTTGCAATTTTATATTGTTAGGGCAAATTATTTCAAGCTGTAGAGAAGATCCAATCAGGTTTACTCAGTTCAATGTATTTTCAGTGAGCAAGTTAAAGGGTTAAAACTGTGATCAAATAAATGCAGGTTTATGGAAGACTAACCTACCGGCACCATTTGAATCTGGCCTATTAGCCATTTTCAAAAGAATTGAATATGAAAGATAGCATGTATAAAAAAACAAGTTTTTTTCTCTCAATAAAGTCGTGGACCAAAAGCACAATACTGTAATTTTCCTTCTTTTTCATGCTTTATTTGCAGCGAATTGTGGAAAAAAACCTAACTCACTTGTTAACATAAAAGTGCTTTATTACAAAATATTTAACATTTGACTATTTACAACAAAAAGTAAAAAAATATTTCAGTTTTCAGAGCATGTTTTGATTATAAGGGAATGATATTTTTTTTTAATTTTTTTGACTGTTAGGATATTTTTGTGTGCAAAAAAAAAATACACTGCAAAATTTTGAACCTATGTTTTTTCGAGTTTAACTGATTTTACAGAAGATTTCAAATACAAAATGTTCTTTATGGAAAAAAGCCAATTTTTAATTAAAAAAAAAGTTCAAATATTTTCTTTAAGAGAAGTTGTAAAAGTTTCATTTTAATGTAAAAGTCTTGTCCATTGGCTCGCCATTTTTTTCCACATCTGTCCCTTGAATATCCCTGGTTTACATTGTTTTCAGCCAGTTTGTTTTCCTAAAGTGCTCTACACAAAGTGTCTGTATGAATTTAAATGTGAGACAGTCGGATATGTTTGGCACCACTTTGTTTTTCATTTTCCTGCAACTGAAGAAGAAAAAAAAAATCAATCTCTGGCATGATGTCGCTCGACTTCTCATTTAGCTCCAGAAAATCTGGTTTGCGCAACATTGTTTATGATCCCACCCTTGCCAGCTTTTCATATTTAAACGAGCAAAGGTTTAATTACCAAATGATGACAGTGTCATATGGTGCCATGATGGCACGGGGCGTCTAATGAATGCAGGGGAGCGAGGGATGCATGCGCGACACTGAGTGACAGTGGGATGCACAGATCAAAACAGGGAAAAAAAGAAGAGGCAGAGACAGTAAAACATCTGTAATTTGCAATTCACTAATGTTCAATGGTTGCTCATGGATTAAGAATTTTAAACTATTGTGTGCCAGATGGAGGAGGAGAGAGAGGGAGGGGATGAAGAGGAGGAGGAGGGGGCTTTTTAGCAGCATATTTACATCTGTACATCAAGCCTGGATTTAGTAATCAGACAGAAAACAAACTGCCTCCAAAAACACTCTCGGGGCATCTATTACCTCTTTTTCCAGCAGCACAAACATTACAGAATAATTCCCCCATTTGTTTTGTGTGCTCTTTTTTTTTTTCTGAGGCGTATTTAAATTTGCCAGGACAGCTTGTAGATTGTGGGGAGTTTTTGTGCACCGCTTCCTCTATCTATCTCGATATAATCACACGACAGTTTGGAGAGTCGGTCCAATCCGGGTCTGCTCACACATCAGAGTTAATTCCTGCACTGAAATATTGCACTAAAGTAATATCAGTTAGCGGGCCGCCAAAAAGATGTACATGCTTAACCAGGCATGAAACCTTGCTGAATTACAGCGTATTTATACTTCTCTCAGATCAGAGCATTTGTCAGGAAAGTTTTGCTCTGGTTGCCTGTCTGTTTTATGGATCTGTGTAATGATGCACTGTGGAATAGTGTTACATCGTACGGCAGAGATATTGGCACATTTCACACTGAGGTGTCAATAAATAACCACAGTAACCTGAAACTTTCATCCAAACTCAGAGGCCTCTTCTAGCCCACAAAGCTCAGGATCTTGTTTAGCTTCAGCATTTGGGAAACATAAGACATGTATCAGTGAGAAATGTTTCATAAAGCTGAATTGAAGAGGAGGAGGATCAAAATAGATTATAACATTTATTCTGAAACTTAATTATTACTATTTTTTTTTTTTTACATTCAAACTGTTTTATGTTATGTTAACTAGTGATAGCCATAGACTGTTCAATAAATGAAAGTAGTCTCCATGACATCAGCCGTCTGTTTCTGAAACAGTTCTGAAATAAATCTTCAACAGGCGCCATATTGAAAATGGGGCGGGCTTTGACCCTCCACACAAACAGCTATCCACCTTTTTCTTCAGAAGTCTAACCGCCTGCGGTTATCGACTTCTGGTTGCTACCGCCGGCAAGATAGCTCAAAACATTCATTTAGTCATTTTTTTGCTTTTAAAATCCGATTATTAGAGCGAGTATAACAGCTAGGCTAACATCGTCAGCTTTGTGGTCTCCATGGCGATGTAAACAAAACGTTTAAACGGAAGAGCAAAACCGGCAATTGCAATGAACAATGGGTAGTCACGAAAAAGGTGGATAGGGCATCTGCCTGTCAGTCAGCTGAGCTGTGCCTCTAATTGGGTGGACATGTGATCTTGATTTCTTCTAAACTGACCGAAGGTTGCAAACTAAATTATAACTTATGCAAAGGATTGTATAGTTTAAACTATAGAAAAGTCTCCTTTTTTAAAAAAAGAAACACCAAATATCATGTTTGTTTCATAAAAAAATAACTACAAACTAGTTGTAAGAGAAAAGGACAAGTTTCATGTCTTAAATGTAGTGTAGAAGGTGGAAAAAAGTATGATAAAATGGTTAAGCTAAAGTGCTTCAAGTACATAAGTACATTCTCAGTAACTTCCACCCAAATAGCAACCTCCTGTGATCAACAATAAAACCAACGAAGAGCAAAGATAATAAATAAATAAATAAATAAATACATACATAAATACATACTGCAGTTCCCCATGTGACCACTGGAAGCTGGCCCCAAAAGTGAGCCAATCCCCATCAAGCTCCATGTTTGTTCAAAAACTTTTTCAACACATGTATCCAATAAAAAAAAAGAGATGGAGTAAGGCATGAATTTGCATATTTAGTGGTGCAGTGAGCTGACTAAAGGTGGGTTCTTTGATGGCATGAGCCAAAAACTTGTGGCCCACCTTGGTTCCACTGTTTTCTCCCAGTGGACCAAAACTAAGTGAAATCATCATAGGCATCATGGAGACCACCATCGCTGGACTTTATGAACCAAAAGGTGACACCACAGAAGCATAAACCATGCATGTTTGGTACTGTTCAAGTTATGTATTATTTTCAACTGTCAACGCAGCCATTGATTTCCATCGATTTGGTAATGGTATAATATTAATTCAGCACGGTTTTTGAATCCTTCACTGTATCATATTTGATTTTGCTTGGCAAGTGATGAATTACACAGCTCAGGCAAATTTCAAAAGAATGTGAATTGATTTTTAATGGCATAAGGAAATCATTTGAAACCAGTAGCTGTCAACAGCAGTGACAGGGTTAGGGACGTTTATGCAAAGAGTCCGGACACAATTTTCGTATTGTAACTTAAACCATTTAAAAGGGTTGGTTGATTTGGCCATTCCAAAGGTTTAGAGATTGCTTTATCATGGGATCACATCTTAAGTTTGGTTCCACCAAATCCTTAAAGGAACAGAAGTTTTTACAGTGTCAGTTAGTGAGATTTATCAATGTCTCTCTGGTCCTTGAATCCTGGCTTCGATCAGTGGACGTGGACCATTGAAATGTCACCCTTTCATTAGTAATTAAGTGGTGTTACCATGCTGTGATGTGATGAGTTTACTCCAACCATCCATCCTTTGACTCTGGGAGCAATGCCCTCTAGATCACACATCAAGAAAAGGTTTCTAAACAACTCAAGTCACAAACATTTCAACCAGTTTAACCTTAAAACTAAATTTTTATGCTGAATTTGGTCACATTTCGGACTGAGAGCTGATTCCGTCTTTTGGATGCATGCTGACTAAACTCTGGCGCAGAAACATGTTGTAGCAGTTGTTGTCCAGGATCTATCACTGACTGTAAAGCTCTCCTGTGGCTCCATCCCCAGAACCGTGCAAACATCTGTCACAGCTGTAGCCATTTTTTTCCCCTGCATGGTCAGAGCGTCAGGTGAAGGTGCTGCCTGCTCGCCTCCTGACATGGCACACATGGGTACCTCCAACAACAGTGCTCATTAACAGGCAAATGGAGCAGCAGCCCCAGCAAATTGAGCAGCATTTCGCCAGGAATTGGTCCTGCCAGGTTGTTCGGATCGCCAACATGACATCATCAAAAGCCAACCCCCCTTTAACCCCCCCCACCCCCTTTTCCCAAAAAAGAAAAAAAAATTAACATCCCTAATCATCTGCCAGGCTAAACATTATTCTTCATGATTCAGATCAGCCATGCTTGCCCTCCACTCAAACAGCATCTCTCCTCTCTCTGGGGCCAAAAGCAGCCAGCCTTGGACTGATCGCTCAGCCTTTTGTGCCCTTCGTTTGTGAGAGAGGCAAATCGATTTGAAAATCATCACCCATGGGCTGCTATCATGCAGAGCTGAGCGCGTGAGTGTTGCAGATATGAAATGGAAATCAGGAAAACAGAAAGTGCACAGGGCCATGTTTTTGTAGAAAAAAAAAAAGTGTCACTGAGAAATCACTCATGAATAAGTTTTTGTTTTTGTTTGGTTTTGCATAAAATTTAAAAACAGAATCACGATTGTGTGTGATCTCAAACCAAAGGATCATCCCATCACTTTCACTGAAATGCAGAAAAACCCAAATATTCCTTTGATGGAAAGAAAGGTGAAACTGAAACTAATTAAATTGTTGTCTTTTTCTGTCTTTTGTTTTACCTTACAGAAAGGGAAACTAGAAAGATACATAGATATTTTGGCTGCCAAAATATTGATTCATTTAAAGCTCCTGTGAGAATTTTTTAGATGGTTATGAAACAGGGTCAAATTTATACTGATACCTTGTTATTAGCAAGTAAGAGTCCTTAAAAAGCAAAACTAAGGTTTTTTTTTTTTTCAGTTTTCTTTAATTTCTGTTAACTCTGGCAGGGGGTAGGTGCGAGTCCAAGTGATGCCGCCATCACAGTCTTGAATCATACATTGAGAGCAGGATTTGTTAAGAGACTAATTAAAAAAGAGAAAATCCGCTTAGTCCATTTCGCCCAAACGGGAGCACAAAAGTTTTTCACAGTAGCTTTAATCATCTTAAATTAAGTTGAATCTCATGTTTTTGAATAGTTTGAACTTTTGTCCCTTGTTTTTGTTGTTTTATGATATTATTGATATTATTTTGTAATTTCTAACATCTACCAGAATACATCATGACTTTATAAGTTTAGCTCCAAATTAAAGGAAAGCAATTGAGTTTGAGTTGTATTTTTTTTTTAAGGACTGACCCGAGATCAAGTCCCAGAAATTGGCCCCGAAAAGTAAAACTCCAAGAAGAAAGATCATCAGCAGCAACCGAAAGAATGCTTAGCATATCTAATTAATTAGCCTGTATTAGACTGTTTGTTTACAGAAACGCAGAGCTACAAGAGGTCTGATGTTAATTAATTTAAAGTGTGTACCCCCCCCCCCCCCCACACACACACACACACACACACACAAACACAGTGTTGATGATGGCTGCTGCTCAGGTACTTTCATGGCAGGTAAACCTATGTCTCATTGGATTTCCATCAATGGCTCTGAGGTGTGTATGGAGCAGGAGCTTGCCACACAGATTAGAGAGAGTGTTAACATGATTGCTGATTAATAACGCCAATTAGAATTCACAGCTAGGCGACGAGAGGAGCAGATCACATGATTATGACAGGAGGAGGGAAGGATTGTCTGAATGTACAGACTCAGGATGTGACACAAGCATGCAGGCGCTCGGCTGAAGCTTTTTTTTTTTTATCCCCTTTTAAAGGCTGAAAGAGGGGAAATTCAAGATAGACTTTCACTCAGCATCCATCCTGCTGCTGTATTTTTAGATTTTGCAGAGCTCTGAGAAGCAGCAAGAAGTGCTTATCCACGTGTCCTGCTGACTTTTTTTGTTGCCACTCGATCAGTGTGTCTGTTAGATGCACACACACAGTCTCAGGAGGTCTCTCTCTGGACAATGATGTATTTAAGCCCCTCCAGAGGTCAGATGGACTCTGTCCAGAACATCACCTGCAATCAATAGTGTTGGTAAAGCAGGCACAACTGAGCAGACATGGAGTCTCCTCTTCTAAACACATTGTGAGGGAAGCGCATGGACCATTGCACCGCTAAAACTGTGAGAAGAATGGCCTGACGCGCTGCTACTTAAGAGCCGTAGACTGAGGGAGGACTTATTTATGTCGGGCTGCACCGGTACACTCACACTGTTGGAGCTTCTACCAAAAAGTGGGCTGCAGGAAACTAACTGATCCCACTCAGATAATTACAGCTCAGTAGGAATATTACTTGTAGAGGATATATTAGCTCCTTGTATGACTGTCATACAAAGATAAAGGTCTTTCTTTTTTCATCCAGAGGTCAGAAGAAAACACCTGTTCCCATCCCAAAGATAGTGTTTAAAGGTGGCAAGGCCTTCATTATTTCAGAGGAACGGATGGAGCTCAGAGCCACTTTTCTTTCAAATCTCATAATGGTTTAAGAGGCAGATTCCCAAAAGAGTAGCAGTATGAACATAGGGTTTCATTCTTCTCAAATCAATTAAATTATATAATACAAATTTTATTTACTTCTGCTTGATCTATTAAAAATCACTTACTGAATCGTCTTCTGGAGTTTTTTTCAACAGTGACAACAATGAACAAAGGAATCCATTCTTCTAAGTGCTGATTTTCCAAAGGCAAGTATAGCAAATAATAATAATAATAATAATAATGATAATAATAAATATCCCATCGACCTGTGTGTAATGCAAACCTTTCCCAAACACTTGGCCGGACTCTGACCCAAATATTTGTTTAAAACAGTCACACAATACAGATATATAAAATTAAATATATTTTAATGAATATTTTTTATTTACAATAAAGCATAACATCTTCATCTTAGTCACATATTACATAGATTTTACTTTTTACATTTCCCCCACACAAACCAAAATAAACACATTCACCCAATAACAACCTTCCATATTCTTGGCCCCACATAATCAAGAAATACTCCATGAGAAGCAGGTCATATATAACCTTGAAGCCATTTTGGCCACAGGGGGCGCCAAAATCAACAGAAAACAGAAATTCCTCACAGAAGCTTTAATAATATCATTTTAAGTCATTTTTGGGGCCTTTAATGCTTTTACTCAGAGAGAGAGAGAGACACTCGATAGAGAAGGAAACAGAGTTAGAGTAGAGAAGTAAAATATTGGAAAGGCGTCACAGGTGGGATTCGTACTCAGGCCAGCCACTGGAAGGCTATCCTCATGAGTCACATGACCTAACCTCTAAGCCAGACCAAAATTTAACACTTTTCTTATTTTTTATTTTTCATAATTTAAAATATTTATTTTATATAATATTGTAATTTTGTATTTTATCTATAATACAAAAAAAATGAGATTTAAAAAATGGATATATATGGAAAATGTGCTAATCCTAACTGGATATACATGCAGATTTTTTTTAACACCATAAAAAGCCAAACGATTATAAAAGAAAATGGGAACAGGTAATTAAAAAAATAAAAGAAGAGACAAGTCAATCTAACTGTGGGAGAAAGGACACCAAAACTAAAGAAATCAGATGTTTATTTATAGAGTTAATATTTGGATTAAAACCGGGTTTGAAATGGGAGTCATTATGATTGAGTTTAAAAAAATGGAATTTTAAGTAAAAGTGTGGCATTCATTGGACATAAATAATATCTTTAGGTCTGTGAGTATTTGATGTTGTTATATATTCCCTTTGTTCAATTAAGGAATAAAAATCACTCTAAGCTCACATCTGTTCTGTCCTCTGAAATTTTAAACCGAATGACAGAATGACTTTTCCACACAACCAGATCTCATTTCCATCTTTGTTCAGATTTTTGATCCACACAAAATTGGCAATGGTTGAGTAACACATCTGACTTCCAAGTGCTCAGATCTTTATCCTGAGCAATCCCCTCCAAAGTCGGCCAGATTCAATCCAGTGTCTGTGAACTTGAACCCCCCCCCCCCCCAAAAAAAAGGAAAAAAACAATGAATCCAGAGGCACCGAGTGTCAACTGTGAGTGGGTTTTGAAGAATTGGCGTCGTCATTTAGGCAGCACCTCACATCCTTCACAAACAAATGAAGCCCCCCGTGCTTCAAAGTGAGATTGATCTTCTTTTGAGACCCCGCACTGAACACTGGGATTCTGAATATGGAGAAAGGAGGCTCTCACCATGGAAACCCACAACAGGCCCCACCCCCTCCTCCTATCCCATCCTCCACTGGAGTGATGTTTGAAAAAAAAAAAAAAAAAAAAAAAGACCCGACGGAGTTTTCAACTTCATCAATATTCACTCATTCATCGTGAATCCTGGCAGCAAATTCTCCACTGTATTACTGGATGGATGTTCTCCTTTGTCACTCGAGGAGGGCCTGAAATGGAATTTTAAATTAGAATAGAACAATTCCCAATTTTTATGGACTCCGGTCACAGCCATATATATCACTTAATGATGGCAAACTTTTCAATTTTCCTGTGTGTGGGTCTTCAGCACAATCCAGCCATTAAATAGGTCAGGGATGAATGTGCATAGTTTACTCTCAATTCTATAAAACAGATGGGAAATCCTCTGTTATGTTGATAAAACAGCTTATGTGAAAAAACATAATCAATAAGAAAAAAAGATTACCTCGCTGGATTTCATCTGTTTTCCTGTTTATTCTTCATTCTTTTTATTTTCCATAACATTTTGAATGCCCAGCTTTATTGAATTAAGATCAGCTGTTGATAAAGATGTTTCCTGCAGGTTTAAAAGTCAGTGAACCCACTAAGTGAAAGGATCATAGCTGGTCAGCACTGCCTTCAATGACCCATGGCAGCATGGGTCAAAACATCTGCAAAAGCCTGTGACAGAGCGGCAGCAAAACCCTTTTCACGGAGCGCTGTCAATATGTGCTGAAATTTGGTTGTGGCATGATTAGCATGACAAACTGCCAGCAGTGTAATTAGATTAGTGTTCAAAGACATCAGTGAGAGGGGGAGAGAGCTCGTCTCTGTTTTTGTCTACATTAAAGAGGTAAAAAGGAAACTTTTGATACATAAAGATGAAAAATCTGTCAATTTCTTATTATATAGAGCCAAATCTCAGCATTAACTAGATATTTCATCAAAGTTTGTGATAAGAGCAGGCCTGGGTTTTAATCTTTGTTTCAACTTATAAACAACTAAACTGCTAACTGAAAAGCTTTCCTGTCATTTCAACCTCAATCTAAACTGGTCCAAATGTAAAAAAAAAAACAACCCAAAAACAACAACAACAACAAAAAACTCTCGGGTAACAATAAAAATTTTGCATAATTAATTTTACCAAGCTAAACATGAGGTCACGCAGTCTGTTGATAAACTCAAATTGGTTTTCCAATTGTGCTAAACATTAGCAGAGCTAGCATCCCCTAGCCTCAGGTTTACATCCAAAGTTGAACCAGATACAACATACAACTTAACCTCCATATTCTAGATCACTACTGGGCTGCAATGCAATGTGTCATCTATGCTTGTTTACATACAGGTAGTAGAACAAAATAACGGCACACCTACCACTTGCTGGAGGTGTGCTATCCCTGAGTCGTGGGTGATGGCTGCTCAACAGCTTAGAAAACAACACAAACGACACTGTAATGTATATGGCATTGACGGAAAACACAGCTTCTCTGCTCTCTGTCACTGGAAAGGGCAAATTCTTAGGCTTCCTATGCGTTAGAATTTTTCTGATTAAACAAACACTGACAGTTACGGTAATTACACTCCGGCCAAGTTAAATATATCTCCAGCACAACATGTAATAATTTATAATCATGAAAAATAGACCAGTGAATGAACACTTGGCAATAGCAACATGGAAGAAGTTTAACAGGCAGAAACCTTGAGAGGAACCAGACTCATTGGTGAACAGCCATCTGCCGTTAAAGCAATAAAAGAAGAGAGAGATGTTTTTTTTTTATTTTTTTATAAAGGTTCTTTAGTTCTGAAATTTATGAGAGATGCTCCATTATTTTAGCATAAAAAGTCAAATATAATTTTATTGAAAAGCTGTGAAACTGACTTGTTTCTTTATTATTCCCTAATGAAAATAAAACCTTCACATCCTGATGAAACGTCCCTTTAATCACTCTGCTTGAAACCTGAATTAATTACAAATCTGCTACAAAAAGTGTATTTTGTCATAAAAATGTTAATTACCAAGGGGGCTCTGACCTCCCTTTTGGCGTTGTGTATCCCCAGCTGAGGACAGAAGGGGGGGGGGGGGGGGGTTGTCCACTGTCGCCACTTAATGACAGTAATATTAAACACTCACAGAATCTTGTCGCGCTTTTGTCTTCATTCATATCAAAATGAAGTTCTTGGAGGCCCACATTTATCAATCACGGCAGGGCTCCAGCTGTTCGCCAGTCTTTGGCCTGGCTTCAACAGCCGGGCTTACAAATTGTCTCTGAATAGCGTCGAGCAAGGCCCCTTCAACCCTCTTTTGTCACCGTCTCCTGACAAATGCTCCTCGGCTGCCTCTCGCAGACACACGCCTCCTTCCTACCTTCTGCTCGCTGCTATCAGATGGCCTGCTTTGCATTCTCGCACGGCTCACTGTGAGCTGCTTTATCTGCTCGGCTGCTGGGAACCCAGCATCAGACCGGGTGATATCACACTCACACTGAGGCTTTACATCCGAAGTTTCTTTGAAGTAATGTCTAAAATCTCTGCACTTCTTTCTCAGTCCTACAAATATATAATTCTAGAGTAGATAAATCAATTTTAAAGGAATTTGCAATCTCTTATTTTCCAATTTGATCAAACAGAAATTGTTTACTAAAGACTTCAAAAAGAATTTCAATAGCTAATAGATTTGTAACTGACTTTTTAATCCTAATATTTGCCTCATGTGATTCCTAGCAGGTTTTCTTGGTAATCTATTGATGTTTTAAGATTTATCTTGATTCCCTTTGACTTCTTCTTTGTGTAAGTCTGTCTGCTTTCAGATTAGGCCTACTTCATTTGGCTCCCCACTGACCTCCATTTATTTATGTCTATGCTTTGTAATTAATATATATTATTTTGCCTTTTGCTTTTTTAAAAAACTCTTCATTCAGATCAGTAAAGTTTCATATTGTGAGGTAAACACTCTGATTGGCTTATTAACAAAGGCACATGGCAATTGTACAAGAGAGACATGAGAGCTTCTCAATTTGTGACATCACAGATTGGTTAACTTCTTATGAAAGCATGATAAATGAAACTCTGATAATAAATATGTTTCTCTTTTCTTAGCCAGCCATTAACTCCTACAACCTCTTTAACTTTTAGTCCATTTATCACCACTGCTTCTGCTCTATTGGTTTACTCCTCTCGTTTGTGCGTCTTTCTTTATCTGACTTTCCATTGACTGCAATTTCATGTTTGTTTTGCTTCTTTTTTGCTTCTTTTTTTCAGAAATTAATTTCTGATAAAAGTTAGTCTGCCTTTTTGCATACCCTTTTCTTCCTTGAACTTCCTTGAAAAATCTTTAGAAATCATTTTCTTTCTATTGAGGTCAAATCAGAAGTTTTAAGAAGTCATACGTAACAGGTGATGAGCGGTAGTTTCACAAAGGAAACATTTACTCTTCACTTTCTCTCTTTCTCCTCAACATCATACAGATCTGTCAGACACTGACCAGCTACCTCTTTTCCACCCCCGCCTGCAGTTGACCAGCAGCCTCACTGATCCTACACGCTGAATCACCTGTCAGACTCCCAGAAAGTCCCGATGATGGAGACCAACTCGGACTGACAGGATACAAGTGCTTCTAGCTGCTGCTCAAGAGCATTTTATAGCTGACAGCAGACACTTTAAGCCTTGAGTGATTCTGTGAAGGACAGGAAAAGCCACAGATTTTATTGACTGACTAAAGTTTAAAGTAGGACACGTCGGTCCCTGAATACAGAACATCACCTAAAAATGATCAGTTAAGTAAAAGAGGCTCAGAGATATCTCCTTAGTTATAATGTTTGAAATACTTCAGATTAATTTAACAAAATAAGAGCGATCTTTGTTTTTTTTTTCCTTTCCTGGCCTTGAATTGTGTCTTTTACCCTTTGTGTTGTCTGAAGACCATTCTCCAGATTTCACGCCAGAGAAATGCTGCATCACATCAAAACTGGAAGTCACGCCGCCAGATAAAAAATGGAATTGTCATATAAGAACAAATGAAATGTTCAGTTTTCAGTTTTGTTTCCATTTCAAAGGAAATAATTAAGACAGATGGGCATTGAATTAGCTGTCCTCCAAGGTCAAACGCTGATCGTCTTACCACTCTATTATTTCACTCTGCCGAACACGTTTTCATGATATTTTTCTACATCCACAGCCGCAGAGCCAGTGAAAGAGATACAAATTGATTGTTTGGTGGTCAGATCAGTCACAGTCATCTTCGGCGAACGGATTAATGGTTCTGATGGCCGTTGCAGGTTGGAGCAGAGAGACAGTGGATGGTGACAGGAGAGATTGGTTTGAACCCTGGGGAGCTGAATGGATGTGCGCTGAATGTAAGGTCGGTCGGTTTTGTTGAGAGGGAGGGGCTGATGAAAAACACATGATCAGGTAGAGTTTGGTGCCTCTTTGAGATTGAATGGAGTTCTTTTGAAGTGACTGACTGAAGTGTATATCAACCAGTCTCTGCTTTTACACTAGACGTGTCATCTTTAACATCAGCTGAGGTCCAGTCTTACTACGAATAGGGAAACAAATTGATAAAAATTTGACCAATGGCATGTCATCTGCATGTGTAAAACTTAAGTAGAAACTTCCATAAAATCGATGATCCAAATTCTGCTCATTAATACAAATATTACTTTGACTTCAACTGAAAGATTTAGGATTCATTTAAGAATCCTGTCCCCAACCTTAAGAATTGAGGACAATTTAAGGCAGTTCAACAAACTGACTTTTAAGGCATTAAGAAACATATTTAGAGTCTGGTTTATAAATGGTTTGGGTCTGAAAAGCTAACTTTGCTAATGACACACTGTATGGGGGGTGAATTTTCTTTAAACTCAGCAGTTTAGAAGATATTAGGATGGCGAGTTTGTCCAATCAGAGGCTCAGCTCGGCTCACAGGATCGGAACAGGCAGGTGACGTTCCAGAGACTACATCCATATTTTGTGCAGTCTGTGGGAGAGACCGTGCAAGTCAGAAAAGTTCAGGCAGCTCACACTTGAACAGAGCCCTCAAAGCAATTCACAGTGCGTATAACAATCCCATACACTCAGATATTCTCTGCCAGGACATCCATTGAAATGCAGTGCAGAGAGTCAGTTTTCGTTCACTTTTTCTGAGATTTTGCAACATGCAACTCCAACACAAGGTATTCTGAGAGGATGGGCAACAGAGTGTATTTTTTTAACCTTTCCTTAGGCCTCATCTCAGCCAAGAAAAGTGTCTTCTTTGGATAAATTTGTGTGGTAGACTGCAACATCAACTTAATGTGAATAAAATTAAGGATTTTTACGTCTGTTCAAAGGCAAATCATCATCGTATTTTAGGCAACATATCAATTTGCTGGAAAGAAATATAGAGTTATCTTTAACACGAGAACAGCCACAGCAGTCTGACGGACAGTTTGGGATTTTCTCTAATGTTAGCCTAGCATTAGCTCCTAGCTGTGTTGTAAGTCACGTCTCTGTTTGTTGGAGTTCATTGGCCTGTTTTGTTCTATTTTTTGTTCTTTGGTGATCATCCATCATTGTTAGCTGTTGTCCAAAGGGCTCTAGTTAAACTAACGTTAGCTTCTGGAGCTTAGCTTCATTAGCTTATCTGTAATAGCCCAGATCACAAAGGCTGACAAATGTTCTGCTGAGTTATTCAATGTAAATACTGTAGCTCCAAACTAACAGATACACTCTTGGCAACAGTGGAAGAAAAGCTGTTAGATTTTTCTTATGACCAATGCTGATCCTCTATCTTGTTGTCTGAGATGTTGATGGCAACAAGATGTGGTTTATCAGGTTTGCACTTGGACCTATAAGTTTTGAGTTGTAACTGAAGCTTTTTATGGACCTTCTCAGCGGTAAATGTATTAATACATCCCTCCAATACGTAGTTTAGACCCTTTTGTTGACTTCTAGATGATATGTGATCTTCCTGTCTTCAAAAATCATCAATGACATCCTGTGAAATGTCACGATTGCTGGCTGCCAGTATGGCCCGTGGTCACACTACTCCGACATGAACCAGACTTTAGGCACACGCATGGCCTGCCTACATCACCATGAAGCTACTGTTTACAGTCTCATCAGAGTCAGCACATTAAGACACAGTGAATTTTTGGTTCATGTTAAATTGTTTTGGTCCGACACAGCCCATTATTACCTAAAATAACTGTCAAGAAGAGCTGCCGCAGCGATTGTGTTTGTGCGCTTGTGCTTGTGCATGAAGTGTACCGAGTCATGTTTGTGGTAGTTTCTTTTAGTGTTTTACATTTAAGCACAGTTTTAATGTTAAAACTGTGTATATCTACTGTTCGAAATAATTAAAATACTTATTGAGAATAAAACCCCCTACTCATTACTGAACTGTGCATAGATTTAGCGGAATACTAAGGCTGACTGCACTACTTGATTAACATCAGTCATCATGGTGATACTTGGAGAGTCAAGTACTTTTTTGAGGTGGTACTTGGTGTAAAAAGTTTGAGAACCACTGATCTACATAATTAAAGATACAAAACAAACCCTCCATCCCAATGTACTCTACAGTTGGTCTGCTGTGCTTTGAGTAGATTGAATCGTTACAGATAAACATAAACTACTGATTTCATGTATATTCACATATTTGTCTTAAAACTGTGATATCTCACTCTTTTGAAAGACTTGTCTCAGTATCAGGTAGATTTATTCATCTCCAGCCTCTAATTCTACATATTTCTTACGTGCTCTTGATTGGGGTCAGTGCTTCAGTACCGTACCAGGGGAACAAGGAGTCTCATAATGATTTATTACCAGCCCAGCTGCACATATTATTATGAAATGAGTTTATTAGTTTTAAAGCTAGCTGTAATGTGCTTCTGCTTTAGGGGGGCAGGCATGGGTGACGAGAACCTGCATTAAGCACTGACGCGAAGGCTGCATTGTACGACATGTATCCCTAATTTGGTTCGATACCATGACATCATGCACGCTGCAGAACGATTCAGCTGTGATACATGAGAGTGTATGTGCAGGAATAGTGACTGGATTTCACATTGTTTCCTGTCTGTTTTTTTTTCTCCTCACTTTAATCTACGGCCGTCTTGAGGCTCCCAAGAATCACACAGCTGTTATAAGAAATAAAAGTTTTCCAATAGAAAAGTGCAGCATGTGGCTCCTCACTTCTTGTTTTCATAGTCACAGGAGAATAATAACTAAACAAGAATGTTGTTACTCTGTAATGGGAGGGAGACAAAATGGTTTCTCTCACCATTATCAACTCCATTTCTTCCCTCCGTTCCTTCTGATGATCAATTAGATGTTAATGGATAGCCTGCTGTGCTGCGAGATGATGACCAACATGTTTTTGTGTTGAACTAAGTAAATGACAAAAAACACAGCGCACAGCAGCCAGCAGCACAGAACTGAGCGTCTGGTTTTAAATCTGTCTCTGTGTATCTTTCAGTCATTGATTACACTGTTTTAAATATGCTCTTACAGGATTTATTCATTACTTTACATCATTTATTTTCAGTGATTGTCAGCTTCTTGAGCCTTAATGTAAGTTTCTAAACCAGTAAATCCCTTTATGACTGTTTGTGATAATCGTTTTTTTTTTATTTCAGAAGTGTTTTATAAGGTTTTTGAAATGCTGCTGATATTACAAGACCATTAAATGACCTTTAATGTAGTTTATACCATTTTATGATATTCCAGTTGAGGCCAGCACGTCTAACTACAATGAAAACTCCCATAAACTATTAAGCTAGGCTTAGAGAAGTGTAAGTACAGGTGGGTTCATCTTAATGGTTACAAGACTGTGTTGACTGAAGTTGTTTTTTATGCTAGCAATGCCTATTTTCTATTCAGACTAACCAGTTTTGGACAGATGCAACATTTACACGTATATACCTCTAAGACTGGATGCGACGTGTAGGTAATTTCAGATGTGTCATCTGTCTAAGGGTGTATTCACACCTGTGGCTCATTTGCTTTGTTCTAATTCAGGGGCATAAATGATTCAATTGTTGCAGATGTCACTTGGTTTGTTTGTGTTCAGACGGTAAAAGTCTCTTGCGGACCACAAGAAAAGTTGTAAACAAATGCCACGTGCCGGTCAGAAATCGGGGCAGAACTCTGCCATGTGCGATACAGAGAGCAGAGGAGAGTTGTGAACACACAATTTTCTTCATGATAAAACAAGATTTTGTCATCAAAGAGCCTTTTTCTCAAAAATCTGTCTTGGAATAAGGGGTGTCTTATATTCAGGATCGTCTTATGTACAGATCAATATGTTAATCATCACTACGTCACCTTCTCTTCTTCTTCTGCTGTTGCTGATTCTTCTACTTCTTCTATTGTTTTGAGTGAACAGTTGACCACTGGGCACATTACTGCCCCCCAACTATGACAGTGTGAACCAGTTATGAGTCAGCTGCGTTGGTTGCCGAGGTGGTTGTGTTTTCACTGCAAAGGAACCTCTATAGGGCTAGAATGGAAGCGAGCCAAGACCACCCTATTTTGGCGATCTTAACCCGCTGGTTTTGTCCCTGGTTAAGCACAAAATACATATATATATATATATATATATATATATATATATATATATATATATATATATACTTCAGTCTCAAAATCATGCAGAGATTTTTTAATCCTGGAGGATATTCTTTTTGGCATTTTTGAAAAAACTCATCTCTGTTTTTCTGTGCTTTCCTTTCATCCATCTGCTCTTTACTCCGTGTGTATTCACAGGCTTCCTTAAATGTCTGATTGAAATTACTTTAATAACCACATATCAGCTGAAAGAGCAACATCTCAGCTTTCATAAACCGTATGAATTATCATGATGTGTAACCCGTTTAGGAATAACGGCCATTCAAAGTGCACTTGTGTAAAAGTGTCGGCGTTGACACATCTGGAGTTAGAGGGTTACTTAACTCCTTAGTCGACACAGTGTTTAGAGTCTTGAGGTACAGATGAACCTTGTGAGTACGTTAACTTTACAGACCTTCTGTCTGCAACCAGATCATCGAGACTTGGGTCACTTTCCTCTGTTGGTCATTTGTAGCCCCAAATTGAGGAGACTTTTCGATCTAACCAGCACGCCACAACATTTATTTACCAAACTGTTTACATCAGTTTTCTCTAAATGCACAGTTAGAGACTAATGAGGGAGAAAAGCTGTTATAATGTAGCTCTGCAAGACTTGACTTCCTCATAAGAGGTCATTTAGTCCTCTGGGTAATATACCATAGTTCATTGAAATGCCTCTCTCAGCATTTTATACTGGTATGTTTGCTGCACTAGGATGAAGATTACTTTTTAGATGAGGTTTCTCGCACATCAAATTTTATGGTATTTAAATGGAGTTTTGTCAAAATCAGAAAAATAGAGACTGCAATGACAGAAACTGTGTTTGAACCATGTCAGAACTGTTTACACGAAAAAGGCAGAGTTTAAGACCCGCACTGCAGACATTCTGAAAGGGTCGCTTTAAACCTTTTGACTTTACTTTTGGGGAGCTGTCATGTCATGCATCTTTTCAACACAGTTTTTTATTTTCTCATGGCTAACGTCAACTAAAATCTCAATGCTGGTGTTTCTGGGAGACGTAGAATCAGCAATAAGGTTATGAGTATCATTTGTTGTCCTTTTTTGAGCATTCCTGTGTACTAAAATACCAAAATGAAACTTTTGGAAGAACCCAGGATGTAGAAGGTTGTAAATTTAAATGTATGCATAAAATTTGTGCATTGATAAATAATTGTAGTACATTAAGCATTTTTAAGCTCACAAATTACCTCTGAGACCAAAATGACTCATGACTCGATGCTAAAACTTTGCTTCTTACTCGAATCAAACAGTACAGTATAGTGCTTTAGTCCCACTCTCATTTCAGCACAGATCATGAGTCCCTGCTTCAAATGACAGCAGCATTAGTGTAATAAATATTCTGAGTGAAAGCAGCTAAAAGCGCCAATATTCACCTGGTTACACAGCACACACACACATTAACAGTCCTCGTCTCATAATGTGAAGTCCTCACACACCGCCTCAGACACAAAAGCCCGATCAACATCCAAGGCTGCCGCTTGTCAGCCGGGGAATATATAAAGATAAATGATATTATGTTAAATTCCACTTAATGACAAATTTTTAATTTTCTGAACATGGTCATTTTCTGGCTAGTGAATCAAGTGTAAGGAGCTAATTACGTGAGGATCTGAGCAAAAATAACTCCTCATTTTCAGGGATAATGGAAGAGAAATGTTGTAGATTAATGGCACTATTTATCTTTTTTAAATTTCTATCTTTCTCCGGTGATGGCTGCGCTCCCCAAGGAAAATATTCATAAAATGAAATTGAAGTCGTAACTTAATAGGTTATTAAAATTTTTGAGTGCATATCACTTCTCTTTTCTCAGCGCTGTAAATTTAAATTGAAGTTTGTGGCGTTCAGAGTCACCAATGGAGGGTTTTTCCTTTTTTTTATGGAGGCACAATAGAGGAGGAACATGCATCTTAGTCAGGAGGTATTTGCTATTCTAATTTTATGGCAGGCCAGATTATCAAAGAGGAATGTCACAATGTTGGCTGCTGACAACACCTCAGCCTTCAGCCATGTGTTTCCATTAGGGGCCCGGGGCCGTCCAGGGGTTTGTTCCCTCTATTATTTTCCATTTCAGTCTTTTATCTTGATTTAAAGTGAGGCTTCCTTGCTGAATATTCTCCACCCCCCTCGCCTTCCACCTACCGTGCCATTCGATTCCTCTTTTAGGAAGTGAGAAATGCTGCACTGTGTAAGGTTTCACAGGAGGGACCGCTGCTCTCCTGGGAGGAGATGGAGATCGGTTCAAGGTGGAAAAACTATCTTTAGCCATGCAGTGTGTTTAGAAACGGGACAGAGCACATGAAGGAACTGAAAGAAAAAGCAACCCAAAGGAAGACAATATCTCTCTGAAGGGTAAAGGTCAAACATTTCTAGGTTTATGATACATTATCCTTGAATGCTTCCTGGTTATGAAGAGGCTGGACACAGAGCAACAAGTAAATATGTCTCAGTTAGTGGTCAACAACCATAAAAGCACCTTACATTAACCTTTCAAACTTCACTTTATTCCTTGATTATTATAACTCTGAATTATTTTACAAGTGATACCAGTGATATGATTGGATTTGACACAAAATCATATTATACAGTCTGAGAGAGCCCTTCCATTTGATACAAAACAATAAAACTGCATAGGATTTGACAATAAGACCTGATTCGAATAGTGTGATACCATAACACACTATTATATTGACATTATGACACCATTTGATATGATGTCACATCATGGTTTTAGTCCAATACACTGGGATCATAGAAAAAAAAAAAGGACATCATCATGCATCAAACTGATATCGCTACAAAAACTGCTCCCCCTGGTGACTGGCTGCAGTATTTTTTTTATCAGTTATTAGACATTAAAAACTGGGTTTTACATCTTGTTTAATGATGATTGACAGCTGCCGTTTTTGTGTATTTTTTCTGGGAACAGTAAAATACGTCAGGAAGGAGAGGTAAGAAGAGAAAAAAACGTTCAAAAAAACCCCAACAACTTTAATTTGTCACCCAGCTCCAACCATAGTCTCAACTGCACAGACCCTGGCTGCACAATGGCGGCGCCTCTGATGGGGGTATTTTGGCTTTAAAGCCAAAACAAAACTCAATTCAAAATACAACAAAAAAAAGGAAACAACCCAATTAAATTTGATCAGTTTGAACATGATACGAGATGAAATGAAACAATACGATACTATACGATACAACAAGATACGATACGATGTGATACGATACGACACACTATGATAAGAAACGGAATGAAACAAAACAAAATGCACACAAAACACACAAAAATAAAAAAATGTGATATTATATGATACAACCTGATTGAATATCAGTTTTAGAAAGTGACGATAAAACCTGGTTACATATGATAAGATTCCACACAACAGGACAAGACGTGCTACAATGAAATATGATACGATATTTGACACAGAACGATAAAAACACACCACTGACAAATAACATAATTTATTATTTGACTGATCAAGAAACAACAGAGCATTTTACTTCAATTACTTTGAAGTAATATACAATTATATTACTTTAAGTTTGATCCCAGCACACGTGGCCTTGCTTTGGCTAAGTCTTCCCCTGAAATTTCACTCCTCGGCCTGGATGCTTCCATTTAATTGTGCATCTTACAGTCAGTAAATGAAGCACTGTGAAGAACTCAAAGCTCCAGCAGAAGACGAAGTGCTTCTTATTATATGGTTTGACTGCTTCAAGACAAACCAGAGTGAAGGGATGCTCCAAAACACTCAGCGCGCACAAAGAGCTGAGCTGAAGAGCCTGTCAGTCAATCATCCTCTGCAGGAGACTCATATTACTTACAGTCTGAGAAACTGTGATACGGGGTCTCCACTTGGTTTCAAATTAATAACATTTTGTTCCCCAGTTTCAGAAATGGACACATTGCAAATTTATCATTTCTTAGGCAAGAGGCTGTAGAGCATCCCCTTGTGAGTCCTTTTTTTTTCTCTTTTCCCATTTCTATTCAAGAATTCTGCAGCTCAAAAGCTCAAAGTAGAACACACAGGAACGCCCTCACCATCCTGACCTGTTTATGCCGTATAAAAACCTGATAGGCTGTCAGGCCCACAGCAAAAAGACCCGATCCTTTAAACTGCGGGCCTGATATTCTCAGATAATAAAAGAAATAAATCAGACAATGGGGCTGAATATTTCATTTGTTATCCATATTCCTTATGGGCAAGAAAAAAAATGATACAGAAATGTAAAAACAGCAATTCCACTTCACCCCCTCTGGAACTGTAACACTTGAGATGCTGTTTTCATGTGTGAAGACAGAGTGCATGCTTTCCCCGCGCCTGCAACAGATAAATCTAAGAGGCAGACTGAATTACTGGTTGTTATGTTGTGTAGTCTTAACCTAGTCTGTGCTTTCACTCTTTTTATTTCTGTCAATCTCTCAAACTAATGGAAACTACACAGGGAAGCTGGAGACGGCTTTCTGTTTATAAAATTTAGAGAAGAAAGTACCACTGGTGGGTTTTTAGAGAATGAGTGGGAAATAGTTTCCATAAAGAAGAACTACAGGATATTTCATTTGGAACGTGAACTTTTTTTTCTAATGTAACAGCATGTGACAGCAATTCCCACAAACCTTTACAGGTATAATCAAAGCAGAAATGAACAAACAAACAAAACTGACAAAGAAATAAAAATCCATAAAGGGAAAAAAAGTAAAAGAACTGTAGTACTTGGAAATCTAAAACTTACCAGAAATGTTGTTAAAGGACAATAAAAAGAGAAAATATATACTTGATAAATAAATATATGAAACAAAATAAACGAATAAAAAAGGAATCCTGGATTTGATAAGATGTGACAATTTAAGTATTCCATAATTTAAAATTCATAACATGAGTGGCTAAGGACAAAAAAAGAGCAAAGCATTTAAATAACCAGTAATAAACAAACACACCAAAAAAGTGAACTAATGAAATATTTGAAACGGGAGATCATGAAACTGTTGAAAAGCAAAAAAAAATATACAAAACAAAACATTAAAAATGAGATTGAAGGTTATGAGAGACTTAGATGACAAACAAAGAAACAAACAAATAATACAGCAATTTCACACAACAACCAAAAAAAGAAGAAAAAAGAAGGGAAGATCTCTGAGAAATTGAACGATTGAAATTCTTGCCACAATGAAAACAGTACGAGTGAGAGTGTAAAATATTCAGACACAATCAAAGAAGAAACGGAAAATAAATAAATCAAAAAGTTAAAGAAAAGAAGCAAAACTGATGCCGAGAGTAAACAAACAAACAAAGAAAGAAAAAAGGTTTTAAGATAGTATTCTTCCACAACAAAAACAACGACAAAGAAAAAGAAAAAAGGGAAAAAAAAAAAGGAGAAAAACAAAATCTTACAAACACAACCAAAGAAGTTAATTCGTGAAGACGTTGGATGAGACTGAGGTTGGGGTTTGGAGCCACGTTAGGAGTTAGTGAATGTACGTGAACATGAATATTTGTTTCACTGCAGAGTAAGGTTAGTTTGAACACTCGTTGTGTTTTTTCTCTTGTTATCCTGATCGAACTGAAGCCTTTTTTTTTTTACATTAATCGGATGTTTCCCTCCCTCAGAGTCAGAGTCCTGGGTCCCTCTCTGAGAACCACTCTGCCCTGCTGCTCCTGTGCCATGTGATGGGTCTTCAGCTCCTGGAGGCCCGGAGCATATCGCTCATCAGCGAAGCCGTTGTACATTATGTTTCCTCGATGACACCTCAGACCTCCCACCACCCCTGGGTGAGATTTGGCCCTCTCTTCAGCGGCACTTTAATCTTTATTTCGTCATGTCCGTCCTCCCCGACCTCTAATATACCGTCTCATTTCTTTCTTTGCCCATTTTCTGCTAATTCACCGCCATCTGCCTTAGCATCTGTTTGAAGGGAGGGAAAATCTTCACTTTGAGGGAAAAGTCTGTTCTTCCTTTTCTTCCTCTTTTTCTTCTCTTTCTTCTTCTTCAAACTTTCTGTTTCTCATTGTGTCTCCTGCCGTCTTTGTCAGAGCCAAACGCCTCCGCCCCTCTCTGTCTTACTTTTTCATATAAGCCTCCTCAAACCCTTTTTAAGGCTAATGCTACATGTAAACCTTGGACCTGCTTCCTCTCTTGTTCGTGGAGGCCCCCCAAAGACGACAAGAAAAAAAGGAGGGAGTGGAGAAGGAGGAGGGGAGAGAGGGTTAGGGTGGGGGGTCATATCCTTTCCATGTCCGACCGCTTAGTCAATAACTACTGTCAACAGGGGAGCACAAAAGATCAGAAAAGTGCAATTGTAATTTTCGGACAATGGCGGGGGAGCTCTCATATAAGGCCCTGGCTGAAAAAGGGACACCACCTCCCCCCTGCCCTGCCTCCTCCCAGCTCCTCTCCCCCCCTCTGGCTTCCTCCCTGACAAAAGGGAAGCCCGCTGCATTGCCGGGGAGAGCGGCGGGATCACCTCTGTGGATTACAGACATTCTTTGGCAGGGCCGGTGTTGCTGCGGAGAAGCCCTGGGGTCCTCGTAGGGCCCTTGGAGGCTGCAGCAGCAGCAGCAGCAGCAGCAGCGCCGCCTCAGACTCCCCCTCCCTCTCCTCCACCTCCCTTTTCCTTTTTTTGTATTGTGTGCACATGTTTGACAGACACAGAGCCCATAATAATCTCTTCCCCGCAGGGACCTGCACCATTTGTTTGGCAGACCCTACAAACAGTTTCAATCCCCTTTTCTCTTGGCCTTGTCTTCGCCGCTGTAGCCCATCGCCGTCATCTAATTAATGCAGCCTCCCCTTTTCTTCCCTACTTCCTGTTCATTGTTTGATCCCCCGCTCCTCTTTAAGTCCCCAGATTTAAAAGTCGCCCCCTCCTCTGGTTTTCAAACCATATTTGAGTGGCTGGGGGATTAGAAAGGTGTCTTTTCTGTGGATTATGACTTCCTTACATATTCATTGTTTTACCATTACTTCTGTTAATATCCTCAGAAATGTAGTTAAAGAGGTCAGGGCTCGTTTTAGAAGGGGTAAAAAGGATTAAACCAGTTTATGCTCGCCTTTTATTTTGAAGCAGCTTTGGCTGATTTAATTTGCAGCTAATTGTTCTCGTTGTTGATAATATTAGCATTTTTATTAGGATATCCAAGGAGGCGTAGTTATTTTCTGAGACTATAAGGTTGAAACAGAGTAGATATGTTACATAATGGTAAATCAAACCACTATTACTGACATATCGGGGGAAAAAGGTTCTGAAGTGGGAGCCTTATTGATTTGAAAGTAGGTAAAAAATCCATTTTCCTTGAAATAGCCTCCATGAAGTTTCTAGCAGGGCAGTTAAATATATCTGTGACTACTAAAAGTGACTGATGTGTTAGAATGAGACTTTTGAAGTCTGCCAGGAGTATTTTGTGAGGAAATATGTAAAGAATAATGCACATCATATGGGTGGTTATCCAAACTAGAATTCTGACAGGGTGAGCAGGACCATTCCAATTCTTGAAAGATTAATGAGGCACATATTTTCACCTTGAATTATTGTTGCTGTTTTCACACAATTTTTGATTTCTGCTACTTCTCGTGCACTCACCTGCTCTGCTGATCTTGGAGTTGAGTGGAAATGGGGTTTTTGGTCTCAAAAAGGGACAGCAGAGATGAAGAAACGCTGACACCGTCAACTAAACTTGCATGGCAATCGTTGTTTACGTGTATTGTGTGTACACCAAGATGGCTGGCTCCTGGTTTGTTTACGTTCGCTAATGTTAAGTTTCATAGTGTGAATAAAAGGAAACATTGAAAAACTCAATTACTCATATGCCAAATCAATTTTCCCCATTGAAATCAATTGAAATATCATTAATCCATTCCGGACCCCCCATAAAACGGCACTTTTTTTGGCATGTGTTTTTTATTAAAAAAACAAAACGTACTTATAAATAAGTAACACATTATGAAAACACAAAACAATAGAATGTAGTGCAGGAAAGTGGTTTTATTAAGTATGATGTTCAGCATTTATCTTAACAGACAACTTGCAGATTCTGACGGAGGTGGAGGAGAAAGGCAGAACTGAATAACTGAATCTTATTAGCTGATTTTTGCCCTTTTCTCCGAACTTTCCTTACTTTTTTTTTGAAGCTGTTTTCGATAAAAACCTGTCCAATGAGCTCTGTTTCATCCTCCCTTTCTGAATGTTCTAAAATGAGTTAGCCAAGTGTCGTTAAACAGTGCAGTCGCCCAGTTGCAACTTTTTCTGGGTGTTTCTTATGAACGAAGTCTGAAAGTTTTGCAAAATAACTGTGAGCACAACACTGATGCTTCCACTGCGAGCTAACCACTTACAGTGAATGAGTGAGAAACATCATGCTGGGCAGATGTTGCGGCGTTTGCTGCACCAGCGGTGGGGTATTTGAAACTGGCTCGTAACTGGAATATTAGCTCCCGACTAGCTATCTTGACAAAGTTGTTAGTTTGAACACTCTTAGTCAAAGTACTACTATATTTACACACGTTTCGATGTTTGTTTCTGCATATCCTGAGGGACATAGAAATATCTTTATTACTTCTAGTGGGGACAGAATTTTTCTGAAAATGGAGAGGAAAAAAAAAAGTGTTTTATATATCAGTTTATGTGTGGACTCAGTCGCAGCGAGCTCCTCATGTATGGAGGCTTTAGTCCTCCCTCACTCTTGAATCTTAACCTTTGCTGTCCCCCTTCAGCTGTTCAAAAAGGACAAAAATGATCCTTAAAAAAAGTAACTCTGTAAAATATATTTTAAGATAGTTTTCATATTTCAAGTTCCTCCAGCCATTTGTGGAATGCGGCCAGACTCAAATTTTCCTCTGTCATAGAAAGTCAAGAGCAAATGTTCAAACTGGAACACACTGGTTTAGCTCGGTGTTTAGAAGTGCGCCCCATGTACAGAGCCTGCAGTCCTTGAAGCAGGCAGCACAGGTTGGATTTTGATCTCCCTGGTTTTTGCTAACTTTTCCCACTCTAACCACTTTTCTTGGTAAATATTGGCGATAAAAAAAATCTAAATATGAACTATAAACAGACTAATTGTTGCACCAGATGAGCTGTAAATTCCCTGTTTGAGAAACGGTTGCATCATTTTAAGTCTGTATCACAACGTCGCTTATTAAAGCTTTGTTATATTTTTGTCACATTGCGATTAATCTCAGGATCTCAAACTTGATAAGTACTCGTCATGGTAAAAAGTTTCCCGATGACTCTTCTTTGTTCAGATTACTTTGTTTACATCCGTTCTTCATGCTTATAGCTTTTTACTGTACTTGCAGAAAGTCAACTTTCAAACATATGGACTCTGTTTAAGGCTGGCTGTTACCTTTAATGAGAGCGACATCTCCATATAGAATGATATACAGCACATGTACACAACTCCAGCAGCCTATTTATGACCCCACCCTCTGTGAGAGAGAGATTTGAGGAGCTATAATTGGTTCTCCTCACATGTCTTCTCCCCAGTGAGCGCCCCGCTCTCTCCACAGGGAGCACTTTGATGATAACTTGCTGCATTACACGCTAACTTTTCCACAATGGCTACACGCTCTGTCTTTATTGCCCCGACTCCTAATGGCTATCTTGAAGTGCTGCCTCTGGCAATCCACTCGCAAATAAATAGAAGCTGACACAGTAATTTACTCAAATCTTCTCTACAGTTTTGCCCCGTTCTCCCTCCAGAGATTCCCCCTGTAACAACAATTATTTCAAATGTCATTGATTCCTGCCTGCAGGGCGCACACAAAATGAGCATAACATCTTTTCACACGGTCAGAATTAAAATATTTAGGGCTTTTTTAAGAGCAGGAAGGGTCTCATGAGGTGGAAAACAAATGTAACCATTGCTTGGGTGTGTTTGTTTTTTTTTAGATCGGACATAAAATCAGCCGTTTTCTCCGGCAAATGACTATTAACCTTTATCTAATAGGGGCAATGGTTCTCATTTAGAGAGAGGACCCAGCGGAGGACATATAATTCCCTTTCAGTGGAGTCTTGTCAGCTCGGTGCACTAAACAAGATGAACACATGGACACAGTGCTGCTGTCTGGATGAAGTGGAATTCATCCGCCAGCTGTGATCTTTTCAAAACATTTAAATTATCCTCAGATCAAAACCAAGCTGAGACTTAAAAGAATAAAGAACAGTATTTACTTCTTTTCTGATTCCATCTTTGTGTCTTCTTGCCGTTTGTGTGTAATGACTGGCTAAGGGGGGGTCAGGACAATGTTTGTGGCTCATTTCCTTGTTTCATGTTGTTGTGCGCTGCTCAGCTCAGTGGAGGGGATCCTAACATGTCACAGTGTCATGCCAGAGTCTCCGTCTGGTTCTACATGACCTCTCTCACCCTGCACTCTCCTCTCCACGGACCCGCTCTGGCCAGACACAGCAGATAATGTAATAAAGATATTTCTGCTCCAATAACAAGTAAAGAAGGTGTCCTTGTGTGACCAACTGGTTTTTAGCTGTGGTCTGCTACACGGCTAAGCTAATGCTCTGAGTGGTTCAAGCTGCAGAACAGCAAATATAGAACAGGACAGTATCATGTCAATGTCAAGTTCAAACTGGGAGGCATTTAGAGAAGGTGTATCTTCAGTAAGCCTGCAGTAAAGGCAGTGTTGGTAATCAGATTTAGATACACTTTTTGTTATTCTTGTTAAAATGATCTTTATGTCCAGATGTCAATCAATGCATGATGTGTTCTGAAAGTAGAGTAAAAAAATATCTGCTGTCTACAGCAGGAGTAAACCTGGGAAAACACCAACCAATCCTAGCGTTTGGCAGCCAATTTGTTAAACCAATCAAATCCTAAAAGCTATGAGCTGAGGACCTGTTTGGAGTCTTTGGTTTTGAATCAGTCACGATCATATGATCGCGAATCAGTGGCGCTCATGCATGTGAGCAGGGACGTCGTTTTGGAGGAGCTCCGAATGTGAGAGGGCGGGGGCTAAACGGAGTCCTGAGGAGATGCTACATTCAAATCCAGATTCATGCTAGTTTTTGTGTGACTACCAACTGTGCCTTTAATGCGTCGACACTGTACAAAATGTTCATAAACACAGAATTTGATAGTTAACAAATCATTTAAACTCAATAGTTAACTAAACATAATGCGAAGAAAACATCAAATCTTTTAACTGAAAATGACATTTTGTAATGAAAAAAAAGACTCAATGTCAATTTGATGCCAGCAACATTTTATTTATTTATTTAAAAACTGTTACAGGGAAAACCGAATGTTGAAAAAGCTGTTTAATGCTAAAGGATGTACTTGGAGAAAAAAAATCCCACTATTTAATTTGATTTGTAATTGGTTAATAACATAACTGGGTGTAAAAAAAAAGGGTTCCAGAGAGGCAGATTCGCTCAGAAGTCGAAACAAAAAGGTTTTCATCACTCTGTGAGAGACTGAAATACTTCAACAATTTCAGAATAACTTTTACTTTGAATATCATTCCCGGCGGTTTTTGACCGTTTTTGTTCATGTTGGGAAATGGAGCAACATTCTTTATGACTTTAGACTTTTAGAAAATGTACCGTCCTAAACAGACTGTATGAATGAATTTCAGTCACGACTGTTGAAATCTGAAACATCAAAACAGCCAAAAATCTGTCAGAGCGAGCAGTGAAACATAAGGTTTAGAATAAAAAAAAATCTCTGACCAGATGCCAGTACAGGAAAATGATGGGGTGATAGATTACAAAATATGTAGGGAAAAAATAAGTTCTACATCAAGAAAGTTAAAAAAAAATAAACAAAACATCTTGAATGTAAGTGCTTCAGCCATAAAACAGTCTACAACCTCTCAATGATTATTATGTTCTACTCTCACCATCCATCAAACATCATGTTTGGCTATGACGAGGCCTGAAACAAACCTACAACTGTCTCAGATTACTCAATAGTCAGCTTCTGGCCCAGTCTGTTGATTAGTTAGCCTCTTTCACATAAATACTCACTCACACAGACAGACACACAAATGAGAATTGCACCCATGGGACACAATGATTCTATCATACTTTAGCTAAACATAGACTGGGAATTAGTTGACTGGATAATCAATTTGACGGAGTGCTTCAGCAATAAGTGAGTGAAATGCAGAGAGAGCATGTTGGATAAGCCTGTTAGTCTGACATTTGTCACACAGATTACATCTGTAATCTGCATGGAAAGGGCCTGGAAAGTTGTAAAAATTATTTGTACCAGATACATTTATTTGCTGGAGGAAAACATAAAAGAACTCATATTTGTATTCACATGCACTTTTTACGTTTTTTACTATCCTGGAAAAACCATTCCCTATAAAAATCTTACACTGTCATCTTTGTTTGTTTGTTTGTTTGTTAGTGCATCAAAATGTTTCAGAAGTGTCACATCTTGAGGCATCGTTTTAGCATTTTAACAGCAAAGCAGATAACCACTAAACACCTCTAAAAGTAAATGACTTTTGAATAATTACTACCTATAACCTCAGCTCTCAAGGGAGCAATTCAGTGAGCCCAGATGGCCACCAAAATAGGATTTAGGTGCCAAATTGACAACATTACTCACACAGGGATTATCAATTACCTAAATATCAATGCAGTGAAATCTTAGTGAATAAGAGAAGAAAGTGAAGTGTGGTGCAGAAGGTATCCCTGAACCGGATGTTTGTTTTTTTTTTCTCTCTCTTATGACTGCACACAAGGAGACATATGATGATTGTAAGATCATGAGATGTAGTAATATACATTTTGCATAGGCACTGAGAAAATTTTTATTTTTTGAAAAACAACCTGGCAAACTGATTTTATATCTTTTATTTTGGACACCTCTCTCTTGGTCTTTATTTAGGTTCTTTTGTTTAAAGTTTGAAAATCAAACATGAATCAAAGAATAAATGCAAGACTGCAAAGAGTTTAGGGCTGTCAGAGCCACCTCCAGACTCAGAATATGACCGCAAATATATAGAGGTAAGTATTGAATGACTGGACTACAATACCCAAAAATCACCATTTTATTACATTAAATGACTTTATTTAAATGAACGTAATAAAAACCTGAATCAAAAATCAAAATTCTACATCAAATAAAAATAGCTAATCCTTTTATTAAAAAGTCACTCTTCTTTGTGTTGGTGTGGCTAGCTATGATTGACAGGTGTTGAGGAACGCAGCCCCTGCCGACCAACCAATCAGCATGTCCTGACGTCATTACGTACTTGCGCATGCTAATTATGTAAACAATGCTGCCTTTGACTGAGCTAAACGCTATCTTTCAGCGCTACTGTAGCTTTGACAAGCAAGGTAAACAGTTGTGTGACTTTAAAAGGTACATTTAGTCTAAAATGTCACCACACAATGAAAAAATGTTTAATTTAATTTTTTTATTGTATTACCCGTTGCTTGATAGCTAAGCTAAGGCTAACACTGTTTACGCTAGGTTTGAACCTGTTTTTAGCCGCTATCATGAGCTCCTACGCCTAAATTGTGGTGGCAGTACTCTACTTACCTTCCCTGAGTCAGTTATGTCAGCAAGTAAAACGTAAGTTATGTCATAAGATCAAAAAATATGTATTAAAACAAACTGTAAAAAAGTTAAATGAGGGGTGCAGGCTTAAAGGTTGAGTCATGGGAACCTCTGTGTGTTTTTAGGTTATGAGAGACAACTCTTCAAATCCCCTGGGCTGATGGTGAAGAAGTCCTGTTCACCGAGTTCACACTACGAATCAGGGAGATCTGCTCAAGCCCCGACAAGATGCCATTAAATGCAGGTATGATGGTTGTGTATTAAGTCTGTTCACTGTTTAAAAATCTTTATACAGTGCAGAGGAAGCAGAAACTGTATTTTGTATTGAATGCTTTTTTGAACAAGATCTCATTTTATGAAGCAAGGGTAATGTAAGCCTAGCATTACATCCTAACTTTGAGGCTTTACACCAGGGGTCCTCAAACTTTATCCTGTGAGGGCCACATAACCTTTCCTTTCTCTGATGGGGGGCCGGGGTCAGTTTGTAACGGAAAACATCTGACGATGACAGGGGTGCCTAAACGTAAACATTTATTGTTTTCCAGAAAGCCACACATAACCAAATATTAATAACCCTTTCCAGGATCTTCACAGAAAAAAAGTCAGGAAATAAATAATAACACTATTAATGAAATAAATACCAGTATTTATGAAATAGAATGTCACGTTCTATGCGTGTATTAGTCTCGATCGCGTAAGGGTAATGATCATCATCAAAGAAGTATATAAAGTTGAGAGATGAGCTTAATTTCTTATAAATGTTGCCTGAAATGCAGACAAAACCAGTAGATTTATTACAACAAGGCCTTCATAAATCTAACATCTTGATTACTTTTAGCTGGCAGGTTTTTACCAGGAACCTTTCACCTCACACGTTATTAATTTTCCATCAGATTCGCAAAGTTTGGATGCATGTGATTAAAAAAAGTCAAGCAATGTAAATGAAACGTCTCAGTAAGTTCTCCTGACAGTGATATATACTACATAGATCATCTTCACTTACTTTGACTTGCTAATTAATCAACGTTATTTATTCAGGAAAAAAAGGCAAACTTTGTAATTAGCAAATGGCTTGATCTCCTTTAGCAGACTCTGCAAGAATTAGGAACTTGGAGTTTGATCTGGAAGTCTAAATAACTCATTAGCATTATGATTTAGTAAATGTTACATGAAGTCAGGCAAAAAAACAGTGCTGCTAATGCTTGACGTATGGATGATTATATTAGGCAGTAAATTAACAGAGAAATTAATCTGTGTGCAAATAATTTAATAATACCGTGTGGATGAACACAGGCTTCTCTCTTATTTTCAGCAGGGTAATGTTTACATTTAATTATTACTGGTAAAATAGACAGCTGTGTGTGACAAGAAAGCTTTCTGAGATTAGGATTGTCACTTGTCATTTGATGTTTGACTGGAAAAAAACATGCAATTATTCAGCCAATCAAAAGGCACAATAAATACAGTTTGTTTGTAAAACAGAAACGTTTCTCCTTTGGCTCCAAAGACAGAAGTCTGGTCGTGTTTTGGAGCTGGACTGGAGCTTTGTATCAGGCAGTGAGTGAGCACATTAATCTAATGCATCAGCAGGTCCACATTTGTTTTAATGCAAACTGAAGAGAAGAAACGCACTGCATCTCAAGGGAGAAGAAGCTTAAAATTTGCGTCTAATGATAATAGATGATAATGTTAATGAGTTGTCCAAACATAACAAATGGAATGAATTACTGCCTTAGAAGCAGGTCTGTTTCATTAAAAGACAATAAAAAGGAAAGATTAGTTTTATATGGGAAATAACTTTCCTCTTTTGCGTTATTGATGAGAGAACAGGGAACATATCAAGGTTGGCTTGAGCCTCTGGTCAATATTGATAAAATATTTCTGCGACACATTGTCGCCATTTTTCTTCAAGTGACATTAAGATAAATGGTATTATTATCATCATGACTGCTGACCCCTCAATAGGCAACATGAGGAAACATTTAAAGTTTTAATGACAGTCCTCTCCTTTTAGAGGCAGAGTATCTAAAGTGAGAACACACACATTTGAAGGCAAGAGGTGACCAAACCCGAACACCTCTATCCATCTTGATGATCATATTCCCCAAGTAATGTTCCTCCACTTTAATCAATTTTGTGGCAGCTCTGTGTTCATAGTAGTCAGGAACACTGGGATTATGTGCTGAGGCTACTCTCTCTCTCTTTCTCTCTCTCTCTCTCTGAGATGACCTTGTGTGTGTGTAACAGTACTGTTAGCCCTCGGCCTCGAGCAGTCAAACACACACTCAATCACCCCTGTAACCCTTGCAGTCAACAGCACACTGTCGCAGGCTGTTTGCTACAATCTCAATTTGTATTTCGTCTCAGACTGTGATGACTTGACAGAGAAAAATAAGAGGATTTGTCTTGATCGTCGAGCCTCCCTTGAGGAAGTAAGTCTTCACCTTGAAGTTTAGCAACTGCCCGGCTGCTGGCTTTCAACAAAACCGTGCCTTCATCTGTTATAATTACGGATATTTTTCAAACAACTGCTTTTAGACCAAACTAGGACTTTTATCTGCCACCATTTAGGGTTAACAGAATAACTGACATGAGGAAGTTAGAGGGCTTTTAGATCTTGTGTTTCGGGGTGGGACAAACACAAATAGATATCTTCAATCAGATTTCCTTTCTATTTGACTCCCAGCTGTGAGGATATTGACATTTATCCTTGTCAACTTTTAGGGACTTTCTGTATTCTTCAGTTTTTATTGTATTGTATTTTTGTATTGTATCCTGTTGTGTTGAATTGAGTCATATCGTATCAACGGGTCGTGACCATAGACTGTATAATAAATGGACATAGTCTCTGTGACGTCACCCGTCTGTTTCTGAAACAGAGGCTGTCTCAATTCAAGAGCTCCAGCCTAGAGAGGCTGATTTTAAGACCGATTACGCCACAGGCTCCTCCAAAATGCCGCTGACGAATCCAGCCTTGTTTTCAGGTGCTGCGAAGGTTGGATTCGGTGGATCCTTCTCAGCCCCACATATCCAGATTCATTGTTTGTGAACGCTGTAAAAGATCGACACAACCGAAACCCAGGAGGACTCCTGTTTTAGCCAGTTGTGGAGAATTCCTGGCAACAATTATGTGATTTTATTTCTGAAAATACTGATGCAGCTTTTGTTTTACTGTGGAAAAATGTGCTGGTTGGGCTCTTTATGAGTAATATACAGAGGGAAAAAATCTTCTTACATTATAGATATTCTTCACATCATGGCAAAGTTCATAAACGTACATTCTCTGTAAAACAAAAAAACAAAAAAACAAAAACCCTTCCTTTATTTTTTTCAACTCAAACAATACAATCAATCATTTTATTACTCTGAAAAACGAAAGCAATTAAAACTATAACAGCTTGCTTGTCTTATAATCTAATATCCTCTCTAGTGCTTGTTCATATGTTGAAAATGTGCATTTTCCTTAACTCTGTTTTATTACATGTGAATGTAAGTTGTGGTTTTATACTTTATCAATAAAAAAATGTGTTTGGATGTGTCCGAAAAGCTTGCAGTACCGAATTTAGTAAGGAAAGAGGCATTGATAGATTCTAAATGTTAAAATAGTTATGATTTATGCAATGTTAGTAATGTGACCCTTCTAGGTAAGAGTGGCGCAGCGTGATGTCATTAGTCACAAACAGGAAATGCTCTGCAAACCACACCATCTCAGTTCAGTTTGGCTTTTGTGGTCTACGAAGGCTATGAAGGCTGCAGACCCTGAATTGAGACAAAGCCAGAGTTTTGAAGCAAATCATCGATGGGGGCCATATTGGATTGGGCAAACTTGCGATCCTAATATTTTCTGAACTGCAGAGTTAGAAAAAAAATCACTTTTACAGAAATTAGCAAATTAGACACAAGACATTTTTTGTAACAGGCTCTTTACATGTTGATTTCTGCTGTGAATTTTTTAATTTTTGGCTTGATGTATATTCTGGTACTACCAGAGCCAGCCCTAAGCAGACATTCAACAAACTGCAGAATTTAGCCCTTCTGCTTCACATTTTTCATCAATTGATCGACACCTGTGGTTATGACGTGTCATGTCATATCATAACATACCTTTTTGTATTGTATCATGTCGAATCAGGTCGTATCCATTTCTATCATCGTATCTTATTTTATGATATTCTATTGTATTGTATAGTATTGTGTTGTGTATCATATTGTGTTGTATGGTTTCTATTGTATCCTGTTATTTAGTGTTGTCGTGTTGTAGTTTACAGGTCTTGAGAGAAACCTGAAGCTCCTGTGAAGAACTTCATACTTGTGTTCAAAAACGTACATCTTATCTCTTTGCTATATGTTTTTTTTTAAAACCCTCCTGCTATCAGTTAATCACATCACTCAATTTAAATCACTTTTGTGGAAAATGTAAACAAAGACTGTTTGGCACCATATTCAATATTCCAGCAGTTATATGCATCAACTACAATCACACACAAGATATTAATCTTATTGCTGAGGATTTTTTTTTTTTTTAGCTAAAACAGAGTCATTCATATCGATTCTGTCTGGTTCATATCCAGCTAAAAACCCTGAGCAAGAGCTTTCACATTATTGTACGTCTAGACGGGATTGGTAACCTGCGTGGTCAAACAAGTAGAGCATGATGAGTGCATGATCAGTGGTTTTAGCTGAGTAAAATCTGTGTTGACTTTTTGTTTTGACTTCACCAAAATCATAGCAGCCCAAAATATCAGAGCCATTCTCTGCCAAGCGCGCCTCAGTAAACAGTGTGAGCCTCTAACGCTGATGCACTGTATTGGCTCAGTCTCCATTCTGGCCAGGACACCACATGAGGTGCTAAACAGAAAACCGGCTATAAATATAAGCAGTGAGGGCTGCCAGTTGCACTCTCTCGGCTGAAATGAGCCCGATGATGGGAGCTTGAGAAAGAAAGGGGATATCAGTGGTCACTAAATCATTCTGTAATCAGCTCTCTATGCAGGATCATCCATGCATGTTCAACGCCCCATTCTGGAAGGCTCCGGCAACAGAACGCTCCAGCTGACCCCATCTGTACCCCATCTCGTTTTGCATTATCCCTAACCCATAAAAGTCCCATGCAGCACAAAAGAGTTAATGATTCCCTTTGTTTTGTTGCGGGGAACAGAACCAAAGCAAATGACAACAACAGATCCATCAAACTTAGCAGCAGTGAGCACATCAGCAGTTTTTGTCGGCCCACCAGAGGCCTAAAATGCACATATTGCACGCTGGCCCCCCAAGCAGCAGGCGGCCCTGGGACTCGCCAGCCCCTCGGTGGCCAGAGAGGACTTGATAAATGACTGGAGCAAACTTCTCTGTCACCAGCGAGGGAGGAGTCCCCCACAGTAAGCTACATCATCCTAACAGCATTATTCTTTTCATGCCCGATGTCGATACGGCGTTCTGTGATTGGCGTCACGCTTTGCACAGGTTAATTGGAATTCTGAACTGGAAAACAGCAGGGGAAGAGTGCAAATATCGTCGCCCAGAGAATCACCGCGCCAAGACTGTGAATATTTGTGTCGATTCCAATCCATGGCGGAGATATAAAATGTTAACAGTATTGAAGTAGAGATGGTTAACACAGATTCTAGTCAAATATTTTTTCATGTCCAGGTTTCTTATATCTGAAATGTTTTCAAGAACGTGCGTATTGACTCTACATGGTAACAAGACTTTTGAAGGAAGCATTACTGAGCTCTAGTAGATTTTTCTACAAGATGAGCATTTCAAATACATTATCAACAACAAACGTCGCAGACGTGGTATAAAAAAAACTAATTCAGCCTTACATGAAGCATTTAAACAAGAAAAATACAAATATCAGATCAAACTGTTTACAATTGCATAACTGAGCACTCACAACGTTTCCCAGCAATGTGAAATTTTCCACATTTGTTTTCAGACATCCTTTAAAATCCCGTAACTCTGATTTTGAAGGCATAAAATCTCATTTAATATGAAAGCAACATTTATCAGAAGACCTTAGCATGCTGAAGAGTCCCCTTCCCAACATGCACTGCACTATTCAAGTCCATTACCGGATTGGAAAAAGGTAACTCAATCACTGCATGTCTGCAGCCACATTAAATGCATATACTTGGACCAGAGGGCGCCCATATGTTTAGTGACCTCTGGCACAGACACGACGAGAGAAACACCTCGATAAGGAAGATCAACATGATGGAAAGCCACAGTGAGATCTGTACTTGTCACCTTACACACAGATTGTAACACACAGTTGTTAGAGTTGGATGGTCTTCAAAGTCTGATTTGAATTGTCTGTCAAGAAGATATTTAGTTATCTCACTTGAGGTTGTAAAAGTGCTTTGAAACAATATGGTCCTGGTTATTTTACATGAAATGATATAAAAAAAATGGCTTCAGCCAGCAGAAGAGAGAGATCAGCAGTGATTGGGTTGCAAGAGATAAAAAGTGAGCACTGCTAATGAAATCACAACAGTAAAACAGATAATTAGGTGTTATTTATTAGTACCAATGTTGGTTTTCTTTAATGAATTTTCATTGTGGTTAAAGCAAGAACAAGATTTCCTGTCTGTTGTTGTTGTTGTTGTTGTCGGACAGCATGGCTCCGCCTACTACTGTATGGTTTTGAAGCCAAAATACCCCCGTCAGAGGAGCCACCAATTGTGCAGCCAGTGTCTGCGCACTAGAGAATGAGTGGAGCTGGGTGACAAATTAAAATTTTTTTTTTCTCTTGACAGTATAATCGCTTTTAAACTCTCATTCCTGATGTATTTTACTATTCCTGAAAAAACTACGCAAGAACGGCAGCTGTCAATCACTGTGAAAGATGACATATAACCCAATTTTTAACGTCCAATAACAAATGAAAAATAAACTTTTCAGAAGAAAAGAGCCCAATAATATCTGAATATCACCACAGCAAACAGATGTGAGAAACATTTCTACGAGGTGTATTTGTTTTTTTAAAGTTTGACCACAGCCCATCTGGATTGAATAGGGGAGACAGAATTTTTACCGATACTGCAGCCAGCCACCAGGGGGAGCTGTTTTTGTGGCGACCTCACTTCGAGCCAAGCATGATGACTTCTGTCTTTTTTACAGTCTATGAAAAGGTCCCCTTTACTCCAAACATACAAAATGAGAAAAGTAAAAACAACAAAAACACTGTTCAAGCAAAGTTGTCTATGTAACCCAAGACTTAAATCAACAGTCACTTACTTTAAAGTGTCAGGCTAACATGTAGCATCTTTCAGATAAAACTAGGGTGACCCGGCCTCTTCGTGATACTGCAAAAATACCCACAGATAATCAAAGATAATAAAGTAACTTTATAAACCGGACATTTATGCAAAACATCCCTTTTTTGTTTGAAGTGAAAGTTTTATAAAACATAAACATAAACAGTGCCTCACAACATGCTTCAATAATAAGACACAGAGAGATAAACCTTGGTTAAAAAATATATTTTTCTGGTGCAAAAAATATGAAAATCTTAGTCAAACAAAAAGAAAAATATAGGGTTTTTATGTAAAAGAAAAGGGGTACTTTATCTGCACTCGGCTTTGGCAGTCAGAGCATGTTTTCTGTTTTGATCTGAGAGAAAGAGCAGCCTGGGTTTTTGACATCATGATACATGTGGCATGCATGCTCAACATCTTGACAGATAGGTACATCGAAATAATACCAGTGGCTCAGTGCACCACAGTTTAGGGAATTTTATAACCCCCCCCCCCCCCCCCCCCTAATTTTACGATCAAAAAGGAGGACATCTCCGGGCAAAAGAGGACGTATGATCACCCTTGGTAAAACTAGAGGCTCAGCTTTTATGGTTATAGTGTGGCACTTAAAAAAGGTAGGCAATCAGTCAAAGCTTTATGTTTATCCTACATCAAACCAGATGTAGTTTTGGGTCCGCTTTGTCATAGATCCAAAACTTCTCATAGCGGCTCAGAGGAAAGAGGATCGCAAGAAAATGAGGGGGGCCGTTACTCTGCAATGGACAGTTCTCCTCACCAGGGCGGGTAGAAAACGGTGTCACATGGCCTTATTGATAAGTTAATGAGGCACAAAACACTTCCTAGAAGACTCATCCAACACCCACACCCACAACCATCTCCTGAAACCATTGATTTACACATTACTCACGTAGTAGTGTTTACATTGCACAAATAGTCCAGGTAATTAAACCTCCCGTCAACGTAAACTTAACCATTTCTCCCAGTCTTGATCCACATTATCCACCGTGCTCTCGTTGACACGTTGGCTGTGTTGTGTCGTCAGCGGACGAGCGTCGAGGAAATCCCTAATGAGAGAGAAGACTTGTTTCATGTTTGAGCAGTAATGGAAATTACTTTTCCTTTTGGAACAGGCGAACGAGAATCGCAAGAATCAGCGAGACAGCAGATCAAGAGTAAAATGAAGTATGCAAATGTAATCATATTTATCAGAGAATGCTTATGGCAGAAAGCTATTAATTTCCACTCTGCTTCTTGACACTTTAACATATGCATCACCTGCTTCTCGCAAATGATTATTTTTGTGTTTTCCATCTCCGTTGACAGAGCATTATTTTCTTTTCCATTGCGTCTTGTTATTCTTCTAAACTTTCTCTGTCTGAAGAGTGTAATGGCCTCTGATTGAAATTTCATTCAGAAAAACTAAGTGAAATACATGTTGTGTATTTAATGGGAAAAATAATTGCACGTCAGATGAAACAAAGCATGACGCACTGTAACCAGGAAGAGTGACTCGAAACACAAGTCAGCAGAGAGGTCAGGCTGCTCACTCTCTCATTTGCTGCAATTACTCGCTACACTCATTCATTTACTCATTCCATCACTCTCTCACCTGACTCATGTGGTCTCTCTGCACACTCCATCACTGACTCACATGCTGTCAATCAGAGGAATCCTCTCAACGCAGTAAGACACTTTCATTGCTGAAGTGCTTTGTTACTGTTTGAATACACCTGATGTTTTATTGATGACATCGTCTATTTTCCACAACTTTCTGACAGAGAAGACTTTTGAAAAGGCCAATTTTAAGATACTAAAAATAAGGATATAGTTGGCCGTTGTTCAAACATTTGAAATATAGTGTACACATGGATTTATGCAAAAAACTCAAACCAAGAGGTTTTAATGTTTTTAAAGATGAATTTATAGGATACAGCCTGAAAAAAATCATTTGAAGAAACTGTAATTTATCTTAAATGAATATATTTGTTTGACATCACTAATATTTTAATTAATATCAGTAATTAAGCAGTTTAAGAAGGATAGGTTTGTGTGCCCTTCATTTTCTGATTTTATGTGTTAATTCCATAAAACTGATTTAAAATGTGTACAGAAAGTATCCACTACACCATAGTTTACCATTTTCAAGCCAAAACTGATGGATATTCTGCTTTTGAAATACAGGTTAGTCGTTTGAAATCAGTAATGTTGCTTCCCAAACTAAGACAAAATATTAATATATCAAGGATGTTATGTTTGTCTTAGGGCTGTTCAAAGTTTTTTTTTAAACACCATTAACCGCTTAAGCACCATTAATCCCAATTTTTAGTCACTTAAACCAGTATTTCTCAGATTGTTTCAGACCAAGGACCACTTAAAAAAATCATGCACCACCAAGCTAAGGCCCCATTTGCACAACAACATTTCACAGCGTTTCACTCCAGAATGCAGAGAAAAAAAAAACTACGTTTACACAGAAACACTGAGGGACTGAAAACACTAGAGTGTGCATGCCGGGCCTGTAGGTGTCGATATACCTGTAGAGTCTTTTGGTAACCCTTCGCCGAAGAAGAGGTGGGCTGATCATCTGTTGTGTATATTGAACTCGTCTTCGCTGGCTGCAGAAGTTGAGCAACAGATGCACATTTTGATGAAAGGCAGTCAGCAGATCCATCAGCACAAGCACAACATGGTAGTCCGCCATTGAACCGTTGTTAAAGTCCAGTTAGCGCATTGTAGTTAAAAGTTCCCACAGTTAAAGTGGGAAAGAATTTCAACTGAAAACTTCCAGGGCATTTTAAAAAATTAGCAGTTTAGGTCGGCTAAAAGATTGTTTTTGTGTGAACGAGAGGACGAAATGCAACAATAATTTTGCGTTTCATTCCACAGGGGGCCTAAATAGCCCTGGAACAACAATCCAGATATCAAACTGATGCATCAAAACCTCACATCATACATATTACATGTTAGCTTCCACGGTGTCCACAATGCTCTCTGCAGCTGAACCATCTCGCCGTTTCAGCTTCTCCTGGCCAGTGTCGGAAGTTTCTTCTCCCTTGTGAAAGCAGAATAAGTTGTTCGGCAGTGGCAGAGATTTGGCAAATTTTCAGATAATGTGGAACAAATTTTCATCAGTATAAGATTTATTGCCAAGAAGCATTGTTACAACAAAGAAATAATCTGCTAAACACAAATGTTCTGTGGTCTAAATTTATTTTGCATAATCAAGCAGTTTTTCACTTTTCTTGTGTATTTTTTAAGTTTTAGATGGAAGCCTTTGTGAAAGTGGATTTATTATGGTTTTAGGACGCATTTTGCAATCACATGTGTAAAATATAACAAGCAACTAATGTCCATTCTTTAACTGAAGTGGGTTTTTTTTATTGCATCTTATATTGTTATCATAATACTGAAGAGTGTAACTGGACATTTCCCCAAATCATGTCGGCATGGTTTATCCTTAGACTTTGTTGATTCCTCTAACCTAACACTCCAGTTTTACCTAAAAATACGAAGCAAGTGTTAGTTGTCAAGCTTAAAAACAGCCCTTGTTGATACGCAGGATTCTCCTCTTCAGTCATGAAGGTGACCTCTGCAGAAAAGTGAAGCCCTCTGACAGACAGACGGAGAGCTCTGCCGCTCTCTGGAGATGCACAGTTGCTGCATTTGGATGAATAAAAAAAGCAACACTTCCTGTAAAGACTGTCTGTGAGACTACTGTACAGCAGTGCCGTTTCAATTCATCCCCGCAGCAGCCCACAGGAATTGAGCCCATATTGAGCTCACTCCTGGGCTCAGAGAGTGGTCAGGAAGATTGATTCCTGGGCTGGATCACCGCTCACTGAAGACTGAAGTGCATTCTGGGTTGTGTATCACATGACCTTGTAGGTTTGAGAAGTACAAAACTAGAAATACCATATTACTATATATACATATATCGGGACATGCACATTTCTGGCCATTCATAATTATTGTCCATCATCATAGAGCAGCAGGCTATCACATCTTCACTATGTATGGCATATAATGACCTCTGGGTTATTGCAGGGACAGTATGGTGCTGATCACTGCATCTGCCAAAGTGCCTCTAACCTTTCGAGTATCACTTATAATTAGCAGGGAGAAGACATTCAAAAAATACCAGATGGCAACATTATTTGATAGTCTCCCAAAATGACGACCACGGTCCTTTAATTCTTGTGTGATAGTTTTAATTAAAATGGCTTGTCAAAACGACAATTTGCGCTAAATTGATGCAATGCATGATGCTATTAATACAATGTCACTGACATTCCTATTAATTACCCTGACTAGTTGATATCACACGCATCTTCATTATCGACACAAAGATGAAGATTGCCTCCACTGTTAGAGGAGTGAGAGACCCTAAGTGATGCATTCATCTAATATCCTTTCAACGTGAATATCAGCTCATTTTGAAGCTGGCTCGACTCATAAATGATGTACCTTACCTGTCAAATTTTCTTGTTCGTTTTTTTTTCTGTGTTTCTTGCTTCATGACCTGAGAAATGGCACAAACAATGACAAGCCCAACAAGGAAAATCGTGGACAGAACAAGCCTCTGTTTGGCTAACCAAGCAGCAAACATGTCTGATGATCCAGGTTATTCACTTCACACTCACAGCATGGTGTGTAATGATCAAGCTGGGCTGATTATTAGGATCTACCATTGAAAATCTACACCCAGTGTTAGGATTACAGTCAGATTACAGTTCACTGTCATGCTAACTGAACTGAGGAGAAAAAGCATGCAAGAAATAATGCGCTTTTCGTAAATAAACCATAGAAGACATATTGAATTTTTTATAAAACCCCCCCGACAAAAAAAACGTATATAAAAATCAATAAATAGATCACGTTACTTTTCATTAGATTTAAGATAAAAATCAGAAATAATGTTTGTAATTTAGTTATTCTTGCAGAAAACTTAATTTGGAAGGAAGCATTGAACAATAAAATCAAATAAAGGTTATTCAAATTCAAATTTTGAGTTATAATCAAGAACATAATCTTCTGAGCAAAAATAACTATTTTGGATTTATTTTGAAGACTTTACTTCCACAGTCACATGGCAGCCCCAAGTGTTGAAAAATGAAGCCAATATACGTGGAAGTGCATGTAACTGCAGTTCCTCAAGTGTCCACTTGAGGCATGCTCCAAAAGCCAAGTAAGTCAATGTTTTGTTTTGTTTTTTTTTTTCACCCAGACTGGTGTGATTGAAACCCCTCATTTTCAACTCCTCTCTATAAGGCCCCTCCCAGAATTTCTGAACTCAGCATTCTAGAAGCCTCCTTCACTGTTTCCCAAATTTGACAAATGACGATTTTGTCAATTTAAGGAGATTCACCAACTGGTGATGTCACACGGAGCAAATCTGTTGACCCCGCTGAATCCTCATGAGACTTTTTGAACACGACTTTTCTAAACTCTGAGATTACCAACACGTGGAATTTAAAACTTTTCTTACATTTAGTTCGGACGTCATAATTTGTTTTTAAAACATGAGAAACGCATTATATAACCTTCTTAGAATGCTTATTTCTACGGCAAGAGGAACCATGTTTACAGCATGGTACAAAAATTGGTCTGAATAGATAATTTCTTCCGATTTTAAAAATGTTGTTGTTCATTGAGCTCATTGAGACTACATCCATCTTCAGACTGCCTCCAGTGCTTTAAGGGTAGAAAGAAATCTTGGTAAGCTTTGCCTTTTTTTTTTTCACCCCTGCCCTTCAAAAAGTCTGTGCACACCACTGGCTTGGTTGTTAGCGCTGAAGTTTTAAAATTTCATCTTCATTGACGTGTTTATGGAGCCAGCAAAATGCTACGTTTAAGCGAGAGGTAGTTAAAATGTATCTGAAAATAACGAGAAACCCTCCAATTTCTTAGAAAGATTCAAACAAACCCTTTCAAGATACTCTATTTTTAAACATTATTATTAATCTATATTTTCAACACAATATCAACAGCCTTCAAAAACGCACAAAAAAATGTGCCCAGTTTCTTCTTGACACACTTTGTTAGCAAAGACAAGGCATGTATGGATGTACCGCGGACTGACTATTGATCATAGAGGTACATTAAAAGAAATAGTTTGGTTGCAGTGTGCCGTTTGGGGCCCAGGTTGCAGTAAGTGAACAGTTCAGTCAGCTCTGTGTGCTTCATCTGTTTCTTCCTGTGACAGGGCAGTCATCTTCATTCCCTTTGTCCTTACTTTGGAGCAGGAGGTAATATATAAAGGTCTGCGCTCACATGAGGTGTCTCCCTCACCTCCCCATGTGTCCTCCTGGACTGAATAATGTCTCCAGCTGCAGTCCGGGCTTGATATGATGAGTTATATCCCGATTCAGAAAAGTGGACTCCTTTTTTTTTTTTTTTTTTTTGTGGTTGTGTGTAATGTAGACATTTTATGGCGGAGTCATGTATGATTCCATCTCATTGGCTTTGAGGCTTTATAGCTGAGATATGACCGTGTCCTGTATGCATTATTAGCTTTGGCATCCAGAAACCCCTCAAGTGTGCGATCTGTGTATCGTCACATGTTATTTATAATTTACTGTTTTTACTATTCCTTGTATCTGCTACTACAGTGATCTATATTTGCTAATAATAAGGCTAACTAGTAGCTAAACTTGCTCTTGTTGTATGTTAATTGTTCATACTTTACGACTGTTTGTCCACACTGTTATCCTTTGTTTTATGGCGCCAACCGCAGCCGGCTCAAAGTCAAACCTGATATGATGAGGTATTACCCTCCGCCACCATTTCACTCAGACATGTCAAGGTCAGGTCACTGTGGGATTGTCTCCAGCCCCGAGCGGCCACAGCCACACATCTTCCCTCTGAACGGGGGACGCACATTATTTGTGTTCACCTCATCACTGCTCAGATGGGCTGTGCCGAGATAATAACAGCTCCTTTAACCTTCTAAATGATTACGATTGTGAGAAAACAACTGCTTTTGCTACCATCGTAGCTGTTTGGCTCGGGTTATATGCAGTTTGTTTTATTTTGATTACAGGTGTATCTGAACAGCCGTTATCTTTGTTTTATGGGTGCTCCATCCTGCTTGATGAACTTGTACTTCAGAGCAATGAGACCTCCACTTTTCTGCTGTGCTGTTTACTCAGAAGCTGCCAAAGGAGGAAGGAGAGGGGATCCATTTGTCCCAAGGTGAGACACACACTCTCCCAACACCCCAATGTTAAATAAACACTCCCAGACCTCTGGCCTGCTCACTCCAGCCACTGGAATACCATTGGTGTGTCTGGATGATGGAGGGCCATTGTTATCTATCGCCTCTGCACTCTCCTGAAAGGCCAACGAGAGGACCGGCCACGGCGGTGCGTTACATATAGACTCGCCCACTCGCATTGAGTTGTGTTTGCTGGCGCTCCCAAATAGAAACAGAAAAGACTTTCTTGGAATAACATGTGATTGAAGAGGGAGAGAAGGGGAAGGGAGAGGAAAAATTAGAGCGCATCTCAGCGTGTGTTTCATCACCTGCAAAGCCAATGAGGGAGAGCGTCTCGGCGTCAACAACTGTAAAGCGTATCCCAGCTTCTGCCGCTGCCGCTGCTGCACGCTACACTAACCAAGAATGTGTATTTCTGCAGATGATTAAATCAATACCATTTTGACAAGACTTGTTGGAACATGCCTCTTTATTTTACGCAATTCCTTCCCTTTCGTCAGGGAGCATTTATCAACCTGCCGGGGCGCTGTCACCTAATGGAGATTGTTCTTTAGTCCGCACTTGATAGAAGGCAACGATTATGATGCATGTCGATAGTTTGCAGAGATATTGACACAGGAACAAAGAGCAGACCCTTGCGGCTGATAGCCTTTTTTTCTTCTTGCGATCCCTTAAAGCGTGTTGCTCATGTTTCAAACGCATCTTTCTCCTTGAACTACACCTCTCTCTTACTTCGTTCTAGAGGCCAATTAAGGTCTGGAGGGCCCGTAATGCTGCAGTATGTGAGGGGACTTCAGTGTTCCCTTGTATTTACTCCCCAACTCACCCTGACACTCCTTCCTCAGGGGGAAAAAAAAAAAAAGTCACCTCTTTAAAGGCCTGTGTGTGCTTGTGTTTTCCAGGTTGGCACACGAAGAGTTAATGATAAAACCAGCGCAGGGTGTGACAACAGGCCGTGAATATAATAAGCTTGAAGGAGACAGGAATGAGAAAAGGTGGGATGCATATAAAAAGAGGGAGGAGAGTGGGGAAAACAAATGACGAGCTCCACCTATAAATTCTTCATCTGCATTGGCTGATTGGAACGGCTTGACTGTGCGCTCGGCTGTGACTTAACAACTAATCCGGTTTGTAAGTTATTATTTATCTTCGGGAAAGTTTGTCAAACTTGGGCTTTGATTTTCTAGCCTGATTTCCCTCTTGTGGCTCGCTCTCGCACATGCTCCCCACATAATTTATGACCGCCTCTGGTCTTGATGACAGATTATTAAAAGTAGAATTAGTTTTTTGCGCGGGATTTCTCCACTGGGAATTGGGAAGGCAGCGCTCTCTCCGCGGAAGGTCTCTTACGAGGTCTCCATTACTAATAGAAGTTTTTTTCTCTGATGGGGGGCAAGGAGACTAATGATTTGAATTTACTGTGGCAGCCGTCACGTGGTCTGGAAGGCATCAGTCGAACAGACAAGAGGTTAACTTCCTCCCTGTGGAGAGGTTTATTGGATTGTTTAGCAGCAGAAGGATAATGTTTTTGTCATAGACCGCTGCGGCAAAACAGCAAGAAGGGGAGAAGAGAAATGAAGGGAGGAAGGACACAGAGAGAAGGGGTCCAGGGATGGATAGAGGGGCAGGGAGGAGAGAAAACAGCATGATCAGAGCACAGTGAGCCAGGCGAAAGCAAGTTATTTCTAATATAGGTGGACAGATACGATAAAGCACGGTGATAGTCTCAATTCCTCTGCAGATCTTCACATGTGCACAGAAGGATACGCACAAAACACACACACACATTCAGTTTCTCTCACACGCAGACAAAAAGAGAGATGTTAGTTCCTTTCACCTGATGGCCGTTTGGAGCTTGTACTCCCAGCATGCCTCGGCAGTATGGGTACCAGAGGGGAGTCACAGCGCAGCTGAGAGCCTCGGCTTAATCTTATGCATCATTAAGCACTCAGCGGCAAGCCAGCGCTGTTCATATACATCATCCACGCTTAATAAACATAATGATGACATAAGATGTAATTCTAGATGAATTTTCATTTTATAGGGAAATGGAGAATTCCTGTAGAAAGGGGAAGAAAAAAAGTAAATTATCTGGGAAGTACAAAATAAATTATGTTTTTTTTCCTCCCCACTTAGATGAATGGAGGTGTTTGGTGCATCTGAGTTGGGGATTGTGTGTAAGGCTGCCCAGAGACGAGGTGTGATGGTGGTGATGTGGCTTCTTCTTTTTTTTTTGGTGATGGTGTGGCAGGTGTGGTCGGGTGAGAGGCGGGGCCGTGTCGCAGCCTAAGGGAGGGGGAAGTCGCAGAAAAAGAAAAAAAAAAAAAAAAAAAAAAGAGGGGGTCGGCTGTTGTGAAACGTTTGCAATTTTTAATTCCTAATCGTGAGGCATGATGGACAGGCTGAGACATGGCGGAGTGTGGAGCTCATCCATCATGGGAGGAGGAAACCGGAGAACGAGAGAGAGAGAGGGGAGATGTAAAAATTTCAGATGGAGTTACCTTACGGGGGGTTGAGGGGAAATAGATTCCAGATAAAAGGGGAAGGATGTGGGAGTGAGAGTGCAGCAGGTACTGTGGGAGGGCATCACCGGCCTCAGATTGCTTCATGTCTCCCTGCTGGGACCGCGCTGTAGCTCGGCCTGGAAATGAGTTCTGCTTTCAGGGACTGCAGCAGACATTGAATCATCCTGAGAATCATCCTCGCTGCACTTGTCTTCAGCAGGCAGTGGAGGTAACGTGGTGGTGACCTGACCATCGTAAAGTGAATTCCCAACGGGATATAATCAAAAGAGGAAAACAGCGGCGCTACGAACACAAGGGATGGAAATCTAACTTACAGAATGTCTGTCTGAGATCAACTCCTGGACTTCCTAAAAAACCTCAAACCTTACTGGACAAACAGAAATAACCTTGACCCATTAACTTCTTTACATCACACCAGACTCAGTATGAAGCTTTTCATCGTATAAAATTAACAGCAAGAAATTTTGTTTCATCCTCTTTTTTCATAAAACCAAGTAAAGACTGTCATCATGACAAGAAAACAAGATATTGTTACTTTCATCCTCCTGCGTTCATTTCTTCTTCATTTTAAACTGATTTTAACACTCCTATCTTCATCTTTTAGGCTTGATGTGACCAGGCCTGTCACTGAAGCAAAAATCTGCTGAAGCTCCACTCACACTGAAAGACTTTTAAAATATTAACAGATCTTTAAATGTGACGAATAATGAAAGACTGGACTGTATTTTTCTTATATTGTGCTGAGTACAGCATTGCCAGACGTACGATAATTTAGCCGTCTGTACGATGTACGATCAATAATTCCAAAAAAGGCTAAATGTACGATAATTTGACAGTTTCGTGTGGTTGTTACAGATCTACCCCAGTCTGACGGATTTATCCGTAAACCCTAAATGCATCTTATATCATGTGACGTTTCCAGCCAATCATAGTTTAAGTGTCATTCGTCTCAGAACGATTGACAGCCAATCACGGTCGTAGGAGCTCCGTCAGGAGGGCAATGAAAGCCCACAAAAGTGCCTGTAGGATACTAAACAGAGTGATCAACTGTGATTTTGGCGCAACAATAAGACAGTTGTTTTGATCATTATCAGTTATTTTGATTATTTTGTTGGGTGTATGATAATTTCCCCCAAAATACGATAATTTTGAGGCTCTGGTATGATAATTTTATATTTCCCATCTGGCAACGCTGGCTGAGTACAACAATACGTCCTGAGTCCTGACTCTGAAAACTGGAAATCTCATAAAATTTCTCCTCTTAAATCGTTACTTCAGAGTGAATATCAGCATGAATGATGAGATGGTTGTCAGGCTTAATGCTGCTAGCTGCTGCTTTATATAGTTGTACAAAGTTTCCTTTATTAATATTAACTTAATGCACTTCTTGTTTAAATAATAATTATCAAAAGCTTCCTGGTGCATCCAATTTCTGTCCAACTCCTCTCCTGGTCAGTTAGATTGTGGTCTGTCCTCTTTTTCCTTGACTCCACCTAACCTCATGCTTTGGATGTGTTTGTTGTGCTTCCTTCTTGAGTTATCTTGCTTCCTGATCTGTTCCCCATATTAATTCACAGAGTGCATTTAATGCTATCCTCATAGTCCACACACGCATCAGGATTTCTGTGTTTAAAGATAAAACGGGAACATTTAGGGCTGTCTAGTGATCAGATCAGTGAAGTGACGGTGGCCTCTGAGGACAATAAGCTCCTTTTCTCCAGGATGAGTTTTTACTGTCAGAAACATCTGTCAATACAAATCAATACAAGTCTACCAACAAGCATCATTCACTGAATACAAAAGTGCACATCTTCTTCCCTCATGCTCTTTCTTTCACTGTTCTTTCTTATTAATAGTTAATTATAAACAGATTAAAACATACAAACATGAATATTCAAATTTCTACCGAGTAGCTACTGCTGAGTGCTGCCAAATTCTACAAACTGCACCTTTAATATTAGCTATTCAAAACTTTCTTCAAGCTACAGGAAAATCTGGCGAGATAATCAGAAACAGAATCAGAATAGCCTTTACTCTCCAAGTATCTTTGTACAAAAAACCCCAAACAATAAACTAACACATTTAAGTTAAGAAGTGTAATGAATGAGGACATGAAAGAGAAATGTACAGTTTACAATGGAAAGGAGAAACAGACAAACAGGCTGTATGAGGTATGAATCATAGTTTATGACAGGTTTAATTGTTCGACAGAGTGATGGCCTGATAATCTGTCAAACTGTCAAAAATTTTGGACTTCGCTGACTTTTTGTCAGATGTGGGAAATTGGGCCCAACATTAGGCTGATTGACTTCTGGTGTATATTCGGCTTAAATCCCCCCTCAGCCCTGGCACCTTCCTCGGTCCTCTGAGAGTTGTTTCCTGTTGTTTCCAGACTCCAGCTGTTTGGACTTTTTGCTGTTAGCCTAGAAAACCCAAAATGTACATGATGAAACCATGTTGTTGTTGTTTTTTTCCATCCCTGCTTTAAAATCTATAAATCTCTAGTCATTAAACATAATCTGAGATTACATTGTCTGATAACTTTATCAACAAAAAGATGTTGGTTAGCTCCCTTTTTACATTTGTCACTTCCCTCCAACTGTTTGATAGCAGTGAGCGCCCTGAGAGTATGCAAACTGTACATCAAACATGATAATGTCTCATTATGCCGGAGAATTAATTAGCGTCAGTGTGTTTGGGTCCTGGTTGCCTGCCTTTTTTTGAGGCATAATGCGAGTTTTAGACCTCAGCAAGTTTGCAGGCAGTGGACCGTACGAGCCAGTATGCCAGTGGGTGAGCCAAGTCTCTCAATGCAGGGATCATTACCACGTCTCTTTCTCTCTGTCGCTCTTATTCCCACTCCCCCGCTCTCGATTCTACTTTTATTTCTCCTTTTTTTAACACGCACTTTTCCACTCTTGCAGATTCACGTTAGTCGTATAAATCACGTCGTCTTCAGACCTCAGTTTTAACACCTACAAGCTAGTGGTGAGATCAGGCCTGTTGTGATGCCATCCTCTTGGTGATTAGTTACCCATAATCCCCCTCACTTTTCCTTACTGGAGGAAAAAAATAACAGTAATAGGCAAAGAACAGTGACAGGATCAGAGAAATGGGCTTTTAACTAACATGCAAAGTGATGAATGGATTGACCACAATGTAGACTAATGGAGTCGTGGAACTAATTAGGCCAAGCAGAGCTGTGCTTAAATGTAAATGGATTGAGCTGAATGAAACGGAGGAACAGCTGAGAGAATGATGAGGTCCTTCACTCGGAGGTCAATCAATGGCCAAGCAAACACAATCCAATCGTCAAGAGCGTCCGTGTATTTTATCTGTTTGCTTTTCTGTCTGTGTTTCTACCTACATACATCCTCCTCGCCCGACTGCATGACTTTGCAGAAAAGCTGTAATAAATCTCTAATCATGCTCGTCCCTGAAGCCCAGCTCTCAGACCCTGCAGCTTGGCACCGACCACATGTTTGCTGCCGTGCCCTCTGACTCTGCGGTCCGTGTAGACCGCTTCTGTTGGCGGCGCCTCAAATCCGCCGCTCTCACCTCAAGAACGGCCGCGAAGATAATTAATGCGGCGAGCTACAACACCTAACCCGCGGTCCTGCTCCTGCGTTCGTTCCGTCTTTACAGCCACGCTCTGACCTTGTAAACATCTGTGGAGTGACGGAAGTGACAGCAGACTCTGTGCTCGCATTTCTCTCTGCATTCGTCTCTCTGCCTGCTATGCTTTCAAAGTGCGTCTCGAAACAGCAATTACTTCAGAGGCTACAGAGTGAGAAGAGCAATAACAACATCCGCTTGTTGAGGCTACCGGTTGCTGGGATGCACTTCGTGCCTCCCCTCTGTAGGCGCTGCACATCCCCGAATTAATGTGTGCAGAAATGCAAATAACCCGCCCCAGTAAAAGTTGACATTGCCGCCTCTGATAAATTTTTCTGCTGAGGTAAGAGACAATTTAATGCAGAATTAGAAGTCACTCTCTGCCACCATTTACATCCTTAATTAGCTGTAATTTCTCTGCACCCATTAGAGAGAGAGAGAGAGAGAGAGAGGGAGAGAGAGAGAGAGGACACAGAAGTAAGAGGTTAAGATTAGAGTGTCTCCTGGTGCCAGCCTGGTGTGTGTCTGTTTGTGTGTGAGTTTGTGTATCAGTATGTCCTCCCCAGCTAGGTTGCTGTTGGTGATTGATACACGTCTTGCTCAGTCACCAGCCATTGGCACCGGGGGTGGATGTAAACACTGATTAGAGGGAGGAAATGAGGCCCTCACTTTGTCCTCTGTGTCAGGGAGCACTGCGGTGGCTGTCTCTGTTTGTCTAGTTCTTTCCACCTGAGCACGTTCCAGAGGACACCGTTAGCTACGCTTTATAGCCATTATTTAGATAGCGACACAACGGGATGCTCCTTTTTGCTCTTTGACTGACATGCCCAGCCATGTGCTCAGCAATTCAAACTCGCTGCAACGGACAAAGCGGCTACAAGTTTATGCGAGGCATAAGAAAATGATGATGTGTCAGTTTGTGTGAAGGAGACATTCGACGGGGTTACTGTAGATTTTAAAGGAATATAGCAAACAATTGAAAGGAGAATGAAAAAAATTTCTGGGGTTTCTTGCACCAATCTGTCTTTGTTATGTGCTGCAATTTATTAAATCAACAACTTATTTTTTTGTTGTTTACATCCAGATTCTTAAGATTGGCTGTAGCTTGTGTTAAAGCGCTGCATTTTTGGATATATCCTCTGGATATTTATCATACTATCCACCTGTAATGCTACCATACATGCAAATCATGAAACAGGATACTTTCCCCTTATGAAATTATGACAAACCGCTCAATTTGGACAACAAATCAACTTCGACTACTTTGTTGGCACCTTAACAGGCAAAGAACAGCACAGGAAGAGTGCGGCACAGAAAACATTTTTCTTTCTTTGCCAGGAAAAATGAACTGTCAACATTTAATGATAGATATTTGCATTGTGATACAAATCGTGTCCTTGGCCCTAAACATAAGATATAGATCCATTTATAATGAATTCAGATAAAGTGTCCTTTTTGCATTCTCGCTCTAATGGATCTGTGGAGCCAGCGCCACTGACCCTGGTGCAATCAACAAAAAACCTGCGCCGCTGGATGATCAGACAGACATCTATCATTTCCTCTCACACCTTCTAAGACGCAGCGGATACTTAGGTGCAAATGTTTTCCTTTTTTTTTTTTTTTTTTTTTTTTTCCTCCCTAAATGTATGTGTAACTTCTGCAAGCTGGCTGACTTTTTTTCATGGCTTTGTGAGAATGTGTGGAAGAAAGGGGGCAAAAAGACATTAGATTTTTTTTTTTCCATCATTAAGCTGTGTCTGGGAGATGATGTGCTAGCCGTATGTGGTCCAGGGGAAGTATTTATAGCCCTGCTGGAATCTTGCTGTGCTGCGTTGATAGCCGAGATAATGGGAGAGAATGGGACGCAGCGAACTGTTCTAATGACACCAACAAGACAAGAGAACAGCGAGGATAAATAAATGTTAGCCATTTTCTCTCGCACATCATTTGCATTTTTTCTTGTTAAGGTCACTTATAGACCCAGACAATAACAATGAAGGGAAAAAAAGCTCTTGCTGAATATAAAAACCCAGAAATAACAAAAAACAGAACTACTTAGTATGCGAGTAATTTATTTTATTTCCCTAATAATGTGACATCCAGTTAGAGATAGTGCCGCTTTTTAATTTTTAGCCCCTTTAATTCCCATGTAGCTGCTTGAGTGAGTTTCCTTGTGAAATAGGGGGAATACAAACAAGATTTCACTTCATTACACAGGAACAAACTGTACAAAAATTGCACTTACTTATGGAAATGACTGTTAAACATGCACAGCATTATGTGCTCTGTCTGTGCTGAAAACGTTGCAACATTGAGAGTACAGACAGTGAGTCAGAGAGAAGGACCAATTACCACTGACTGAGTCTAAGGAAGTCTCATCAAAAGGGACAAATGATTACTTAATGTCCTTAAAGCTCATGAGAGAAGTTTTTCCCTGGTTTCAAAACAGACTGAAAGTAACAGAGATGCCTTTTTTTGACCTACTGAAACAAAAGAGTCCATCAGCAAAAAGGTTAGCAAACACTTTGTTGTCATTTTTAATGCCTGTGACTGTTTGAAGGGGGGTAGGTGTCAGACGAGACATGAGGCAACAAATATTTACAGTGAGTGATACATAAAAAAAAACAAGATGAGTTTTTTTTTTACTTTGTCAGTTATTTGTTATTGTGACATAAATGTAAGAGACAAGATCAGCAAAGGTTAAGGATGTATTTCTTTGTCCACAGGGGGCGCTGCGTCGGCACAAACAGAATGTTTTGTCACAGGAGCTTTAAAATAAGTCATATTTCATATTTTTACTGACAGAAACAGACTTTAAGTTATTACAAATTTCCAGTCAGAGCACTCGTCCAGTGCCTTGAGCACTTCTTTGTCTCCGTTCATTTTCATCTTCTTTACATTTTTGGATTATTCATTACCTTTTTAGAAACTGAAGCAATGTTACAAATATTATTTCATTACAAATATTTTTTTTGAAAAAACAGATTAGCTTGAAATGCCAATCGCTTGTTTTTATGAGCAAAGCTATTTATTGCATCAAGGAACATTGTATCAGAAAATGTAAAAGTAGGACATACTAGAAAATATTAGCATTCAGTGTAGTTCTGTGCTTTGAAAAACTTTTAACCTTATTCACCTTCTGGAGGGGAGATCCATGCTAATGCTAACACTAGCTTAGCTAGGATTCCTTCAGGATACTGGGCATGGCCCTAAAGCAATTTTAATGATAAGATCCCATCTAACCAGAGTGAACATACAACTGTATGGTGATGATAACTGTGTAGTTTTGAAATTGCAGAGGTACTCTGTGTTAGCAGTTGCTTAGCAAAGCTACAGGAGTCTGTATCAGGTTGGAAAACTGGTTAGCAAAACTGGTTCCTTTTCGCTCCTCTTTTTTTCCCTTTGAACTCCAGCTGCTCCAACTGCTGAATTGTGCACCTGAACAGCAGGCCCTGTGTGTGGAAAATAACTTTCATTTCATACTTCCATACAGCTGCAGTAACTTTGTGAAAGCGAGGGCCATTAGCTTAACCTCTGGGCCCTGTTTTGCTGCCTGAAGGTAATGAGAGACAAACAGCCTGGTCAGCAGTAGGCATAAGTGCTGGGGTTTATGGGCGGTGTGTGTTGTGTCCCAGGTTAACACTGATGCCACCATTTAGAGCTCTGTGTTTTAGCACCCGCCTGCTAATTGAGATGACAAAGGCCATAACAATGACATTGTTGCCCAAACGGCCCTCTCTAGACCCACGTCTGGCTCCATTCAAGGACGTCCAGCAGGCTGTAAGTGCAACCTTGGAATTTAAGATGGTGCCTGAGACCTTACGTGTATAACAGAAAACAGTTAGCACAGCAAAGGTGGGCCAGGACACATTCTCAGACTCTTTTAAGTGCCAGAGGAGTTGCTTAGTTTATTTTACTTAAAGTCATATAATCCTCATCCTCCACTCACAACAATCTCACACACAAACGGCTCTTTAAAAAGCAACTGAATGGACAGTTTACTGGTACAAATTTCAGGTGTTGGATTACCTTACTTGGCATTCATGCTTATCATTATGCACTGAGGCATCCTTGTAAATAGGCTGCTGCTCTAATATGAAACTACATCAATTGACACTTCATAAAACATATATAACGTGTTAACAAGAGACATAAACAAGACCAGCTGTTGAATTATCTTTGACTCTCCTAAAACTGCGTTTGTGATCAATTAAAGCTCAGTCTTACAATTTCACATCAAAAACAGGATGTCTTCTGTTACCACTCTAATAATAGTAATGCATATGGCGAGTGTTTTGATTAACATAATGGAAAAATAGCCCATGTAATTTATCTTCTAAGTCCGAGGGAGAGAGAGCCAGATTGGAGCCCGAGGACTCAATCCACCTCAACATATGCTGCCATTGTAAGTCTCTGAATGTGCAGCATCTCGAGCCTCGTTCCCATGATATTTATTGAAAAACATTTGACTTTATGAGCTGCATACTTAATGAATGCCCATCGATGCTGCAGCTCAGCAGATGAGGCAATAATTCTGCATTTAAGTATTGCAATCACACGCAGGTCTGTGGTGTTGTTTCTAATTGTGATCTATGCTAACTTCTGTTTGTCAGTCCTGCACAGGTCTGCACAAGCATTTGCATGTTTAATTTGAAAGCTGTTGCAGCGAGTTATAATAACCCAGTGTGTTCATTTTTTTCATGAGGTTAACTCTTCTTTGTCTTTTTTAACCAAATCTTTTATGGAGAACTTTACTTGGATTAGATCACCCAGTTTCAAAGTAAAGCTATTGAGAATAAGCTTCTACTATCTGCCAACCATGCCAATCATTTTCAGTTCAGTGTAGGGTAAAATATCACAGTCCTGTTTAAGAAGATTATTTTAATGTACATGTGAGGAATAATGTGAAGGGGACTTATGGCTATGTGAATTAGAATCCTGTCGGGGTGAGCAGGACTCGCGTCACATTAATCTATTGAGATGCAAACGCTAGCTTAAGTTTTTTTCCACAGTGTCAACAGGAAAAGATGACGTGTCAGTTTAGCTTCCCATAGAGTGATGAATCCCATGTTTGAGGGCTAAAAACTGCAGTTCTTTGAGTTTCCATTTGAGGCTAGCTGCAGAAATACCAGAAACTACAATCGCACATAGCCAAAAAAAAGAGGATTTTTACAATGAAAATATACATTCACAGCAAGATATGGATAAATGGGTTAGCTTGTTTTTCTATCGGCAGACACTGTACGGGCTGATTTTTTTTTTTTTTTTTAAACTCTTTATTTTCAGTTATTGAATTTAAGAGTTACGATCCATATAAGGGCATTACTGACAGGCAGGCACTCTGTAGCTGTTTGTAAAGAGACTACAGACCTGCCTCTTTGAGTCATCCAGATTTGAACAAAGCTAAGTTTAGCATTTCCATTTTAGCCCCCTTTCAACAATGGGCTTCTCAGGTGACATCTCAGACATTACTTCCATATAATATAAAGTCTACGAGACTGACCAATTAGAATCAAGTATTTAACAAAGTCAGGCAACCCCCCCCCCCCCCAACACACACACACACACCACTGTATTGTCATTTCAAACATAGTATTTCTTAACTCTCACAAGAATTTAAATGCAAAAATATCACCATTGCTAAATAATTACACACATTTTGGTTAGTTAATAGATGAAATTAATTAATAATGTTTTTATGTTCTTTTACTTTTTGCTGGTGTTTTTTTTTTTTACAGTTCTGGCTTACTGAACATTAATGCAGAGCTGCATCCCTGCTGCTTTGTTATATTGGCAGAGTCCACCTCTGCTGGATGGGAATACTTTTTCATTCACGTTTTATGTATGCTTCTCCAGCCTAAATCAAGCTATGACTGAACAAAACCACCTGTACAGATAAAATCTCTTGTTTCTACACCTCGCTGTGAGGGAGATGTTGATGTCTGGTCAAACTGCGGCTTTATACTCAGCCAAAGACAAACATAATTCTAATGCATTGCCTGTCTTATCTTATCTTGTAAGATGGAAAACAAAACCTTGGAAGTAAATCTCGTCCATGTATACATCTGAAAGCAGATCTGCAGTTGCTACTTAACGCTAGTCCATTGGTTTTGTCTGAGTGATTCACCTATCGGAGGAAAGTTAGATGTATTCCACTGATTGTCTAGCTGCAAGGAAAAATCCATCTCGGAGCATCCTGCGGCTGCTGGGCCTTTATTGACATATCAGATGGGACATTGGAGGAGAAATTGGCCTCATTTGTTTCTCATGTCACCTTAATGGCAGATCTCTTTCAAGGGGCAAAGAATTGACAGGCCCCCGGTCTCAGTGAGCAAACAGCCAAACCTGGTTTATTGGTTTCCTCTCGCAAACACTCTGCCTAATGTGGCTGGCTAGATCAGCCTCCAAAGTTGAAAAGATCCCCCAGAAAATATTAATCAAGTCCTCTGACTGATTGTCTTTGCATGATAAATTATCCAGAGAAGGACAGTGTTGCTATAGCCCAGGGACATTTATCACACACGTAGGCTGAGTTGGGATTCCAGGCGAGGAACGAAGGTGCTGCTGACTGAGTAGAAGGGTCAATTAGATATTTTCAGAGAGGATGCAATATATGTAGCATCTCAGAAACAGTTTAGCCTTCATTCTGTTTTGGGATAGCAATGACTGACTTAGTGTTCACTCTCGACCGCCCTGCTAGCTTTCCTTATGACAATGTACGTTTGTTAACCACCCAGCTATCATTGCTGTCAATACCTTTACAAATCATTTCCCTCCTCAGCAGTGTTAGCATCTTGTTTCCCAGCTTGATTGAAGTTTCTGAGCGTCACTTGGAAGTGAACAGGTGTCAACCTAGCGCAGGCACCTCACAGATGGCAGCATAATTAGCATTGATTCTGGCAGGCTTTCACAGGCCAGGGTCTAGATGGCCGTGACGACCAACTAACCTCCCCACCTCTTGATGGGCTACCTCTGGGAGAGATCGAAGCTCATTTTACTCCTAGAGTGGTGCACGCTAAAGGACTTAGTAGCACACACCATCTGAGGCACACAAATCCTGCTGTATAGCCTTTGAGAGAAACAACTGACTGAGAAAAATACTCTTTACTGGAAGAATTTATGATTGCTTTATTTTGAATAACCTGACAGTTTGTTATTAATGATTAAAATAGCTGTTCATTTATTACACAGGGCTACAATGAATGAGCAGGTTCATCAATTAATAGCTTTTTGTGAAAGTTTAAAAATTATGGATTGGGGATGAAAAATGTTATTTTCTTGGGACACTACAAATTGTATATATAACTGTACAGTATGTAAAGTATGTAAACACATCAGTATACCCATTTACAAATATTAACATTCATCCATCCATTCATCAGTTATCCGTTTATCTATGCATACAACCCACAAAAAGTCATCCAAAATAAAATAAAAATATTTTTTCATTTCTGTACCAACCATTGATCTCTGTACATACAAACTAAACTCTCAACCATCCATTGTTCCCGGATCATTTGTATTGATCTGTTATCATCCATTCATTCATTAGTACATTCATCCATCCGTCAATCCATCCAACAATCTAGCCATCCATCCATTTATACATCCACCCATTAATCTATCCTTCCATCCATTTATTATCCACCCACCACCCATTGATCTGTCCATTATCATCCATCCATTAGTCCACCCATCAATATATCCATCCATCCATCCATCCATCCATCCATCCATCCATTCATTCATTCATTTTCTATACCGCTTGTCCTGTTCAGGGTTGCAGGTGGCTTGAGCCTATCCCAACTGACTTAGGGCGACCATCCATTCATATATCTATATATCCATCCAACAATCTAGCCATCCATCCATTCATCCATCTATTTATCCATTCCATCCATCCATTCATCTATCCATTTTGGGATCATTTGTACTAATATTTCTATCATCTATTCATATGTTAATCCATCATTTTGAATATCCATCCATCCATCCATCCATCCATCCATCCATCCATCCATCCATCCATCCATCCATCCATCCATCCATCCATCCATCCAAACAATGTAGCATTCATCTATCTATCCTTTCATCCATCAAACCATCCATCCATACATACATACATACATATATCCATCCAACAATCTAGCCATTCATCCTTTCATCCACCCATCTAAAAAAAAAAAATCCAACCAAATCCTAAATCATCCAACACCCATATTTCTATTCATACGATCACAATTCTCGTACATCCAACATACACATCCTTACATCAGTCATTCCAGCAAAAATCTGTATTTGTATGTCAATCATCCATTCATACATCCATCACTCCATCCATCTTTCCTTCCATTTATCCATCCAATCCTTGCATTCATACACCCATCTCACCAGCATTCGTCCATCTCATATTTCCATCTCTTTCTGTATCCATCCATCCATCTACTCATACCACCAACATTCATATTTCTTACCCTTCTCTCCATGTTTGATTACAGCTGATAAACATTTCAGCTCCTCTGAGCAGAATGAATAAATCCCATCACTGCTGAAGCTCAGCGCATTAATATGGTTTTAAAGAGGAGTGATTTCTAATTTATTAAGTATTAAGAGTCATAAATAAAGCAGAATCCTTTCAAAAAGGGCAGCAGGATATTTTTTTGTTAGTGTGCCAACATTCATGCCCCAGTACACCTCCTCTTTCTTGATATTTGTGTATTGCAGATTGTGTGCAGGAGCAGGCCAGCCTCTGCACTCTGAAATGGATCTCATCTAATCTTATTTCACCATGTCAAATGGCAGCATGACATGCTGTTTTACTCCGTAACATTTGGTTGTTGTGAACCAGCTGACTGCATCCGATGCGAGGAGTCCCCTTGTTATTATGAACCACTTGTAACAGTGTGTCTGTGGGGTTGTTGTCAGAGTCGCTGGGTCATGCCGACATGTTGGTCACTAATACAATACACAGAAAATTGCTTCTGCAGCAGACATTTGTCGTTTGTTTTCATTCTTGTATTTCACTGTGTTCAATCCATTACAGAAACACAATCTGAATCGCCTGACAAATTTACACAAAGACCTTTTAATAACAGCCAGTGTAGCTTGAACGTGGAATCATAGCAGTCTAAATGTCTTTATTGTAGCGGGCAAAATGAAGAACACAGAACAAAAACACATAATTAGAAGCTGTAATAATATAAATGATTAGCTCCTGTACATTTTCAGCCTTTCCCCTCAGTCGGATTTGTCAGTTTGTTAAGTCTTTTTTTAATTTCTGCCTAATCACAGCAAAGACATCTCAGGACACCTCACGTGAAGCAAGTCTAGACCAGGGGTGTCCAAACTTTTTTTTTGAAGACATATGAAATCAAACCTCACCTGTCCTTCAGGTGTCACTTGATACCAGATTAGTGGTCAGTTTTCTGCAGTGTTATGCACGGCGTAAACATCAGAAAACTGCTTCTGATGCCAAGAAGATGTTCTTCATTAGGGGGTGATAAAGGGGAAGCACAGAAGAATTTCTTATGGACTTTTTAAGGATCTGTATTTGGTTTCAGGTTTCAGACAATTTTAACCTACAAACAACATTTTTGGCCCCAAATATTACTTATCCTGCATTGAAACTTTTTTTTTTTGCACCATTTTTTTCTTTTCTGCGTCATTTCACTTTAAAATCATCTTGTGTCCTCTTATTATAATTTGCTTTTTTGAATTCTCCCGTTTTCACATCCTGATAAATCCACTCATTTCAAGATGTCAGCGGTAAGAGTTGTTGAGTATCTGCTGAATGTACAGACTTAGCTTTATATAAGTAGCCTATGAACAGTCCAGATGGAGTTAAGTTAGATGTTACCAGATATACTTTGGTTTCATTTGTGTGCTTGACAGAAACGTAAATGTACACATTTAGAACTGTTTCTCAAAATATTTCAGACCAAGGACCACTTCTCCCTGAAAACCTCACGGACCACCAAGCTAAATACCCCAGAACAACAGCCCAGATAGCCAACTGTTGGGATATAAGCTGTCATCATACTTGTACTAGCCACTAGTAGTCCACAATGCCTACTGCTGCTGAATCATCTTGCTGCTGCACTTTCTCCTGACAAGTGTCGGAGGTTTTCTTTTCCTTATTTGATTTTTTTTTACTGTCCCTGTCTTAAGCATCCGATACATGAGGATTTTGCCTGTAGGCTCATCAATGAAGTAACGTTAGCTTGAACATTTTTACTTGGGGGTGGGTGTCAAAGAAACTTTTGTGAGTCCCGGTGAACTTGTCGTATTTTATAATTTTTTTAATGTTCCATAAAAAAAAAACAAAAAAAAACAAAAACGTACTCATTGTAAAGGTGGACCACTAGGAGGCGCTGGCAGACCATGAGTGGTCCACGGACCACAATTTGAGAAACACTGATTTCGAACATGATTAATTTCAGTTCCATAGTTAAGATAAACAAACAAACAGACAGAAACATTGGTGAACAACCATCTGCTGCTGCTGGATGGAGTGAAAAAGTTCGATAAAAAATAAAAACATGGTTCAAGACATACAAACGACAACGGCAAACAAGATGTACATACAGCAACAAAAATAACAACAGAAAATAGAGACTTTTAGTTGTATTACAAATAATACAATGCGAATCTAATACTCACATAACAAATGCAGTAATGATAATATAACCATGACTGATAACAATAATTGCTGCGTTCCTCTCCCTGGTAGTGTCAGCACTCCATCCTTAACAATGAGAACCACCCATGCTGTATACTGCACTGGTCAGGTGTCAGGATTCATTATATTTGGCTGAGATTTGCATAATGCAAGAGGCATCAAATTAAATTTGCATAATTCCTCTGATTACACTTGTTATTAAATGTGAGTGACATTGATTTACAAAATGGCCTGATATAAGGTTAATGGCTGATGTCACCTTCTTGTGCCTCAGTCTTTTCTTAATTATCACAAAGCTTTGTTCACTGTGTCGTTTGTGTTTCTTTACCATTAACTAACATGGCCCCTCTACCGTATGCATCTATACGTTAAAGTGCTCCAACTACCCTCTTATACCAGCTTTCTGTAATTATGTAAGGCAGAATGTAATTTAAATAGGATGAAGAGCCATAACATTGGTGTGCCCTGGCCCATTTAAGCACATTTACGTGGGCCATTATTGACAGACGGCTAAGTGTCATTTGTCAAGGAAGGAGGAATTGACAGGGCTAAGACACGGAGTGAAGTAACGGTCAATCAGACCTACTTTACAGCCATAAGGAGGAAAAAAACGCAGACATCTCGTGTGTTTCATTTTCTCCTGGGTGGAAACGTAAGATCATAATACCTATTTTCATAATAATACAAACAGCCTGTAGGCGACAGAATAAAAAGAAGGCCATACTCTGTGTATCTGTGCATCGCCTGTCAGAGATGGAGGGGTTTCAATCTCTTTTTCATTTCATCCTGATAGCTCTGCCTTTTATTACCGAGGGACAGGAACGTTTCCCGAGGTAAAAACGAGTGCACATTCCCAAGATAAAGTTGGAGGTTTACAGCTATTTCCAGCCCGTAATGTATTATTCCGTTAAAGCAATGATCAGGTAGTGTTGGATGAATGGGAGATGTTCAGCACCATTACTGCCTGGCACATCAGTGAGGCATTATTACATTATCGCTGCTCTTTAGTAGGAGATTGGGTGTGTGACCGGGTTCTGAATACACTCATCCCGCTCTCCACGGCGTAAATTGCAGATTGGCTCATTGACTTCAATGATAAAATGTAAAAATTGCCAGTAAAGAGAACATAGACTCAGGTTACTCCTTAGCTGTTTGTCAACGGCAGATGTGACTCAGTTGGTGCGGAGCATGTTAAAGAGTTCCATCTCCCAGAAGTCAATGTCATTTATGCCTGAAACTGCTAAAGCAATAGCTCATCTTGTCTCTGGTGTGTCATACTACACTGCCTTTGTCTGAGATTAAAATTTGCTCTGGTGGTGGACTAAAATCCTAAAATATCCTTTATAGCTTGGAGAGAAGATTTACAGACAGATTTCACCAGAATGTGCTGGAAGGAAATTTACATTTTTAAGTATTTCAAACAACAGCCTCTAAAAAAAAGAAAAGAAAAAAAAAAGAATAAATTTACGTTCCCCTCACAAAAATAATTAACAATCACAATACATGTCACCTACATCTCCAGGATAATTTGTGTCTGATAATTGACAGCTAATTAATTAAATAATGCATCAACCATGCGGTCCACAGACCATGTGTTCAGTGCGCGCTTTAGTGCCACATCAAAGAAAAACCTGCAAGCATTATTATTCTGCTTATTAGACCTGGGCAGGTTATTCTGGAAATGGATACCGCTAATGTTATTTCGCATGACACTCCAGAATGGCATTAATCCATGATAATTACCCTGGAAGGAAGCAAATAAAGACAAACTAATGGCCGGGTTGATCATCAATTTCAAACATTCGACTCAAATGCCCTACATTTTTATGCAGGAAGCGTCTAGTTGCTGAGCCTCGGCTTGGAATGCCTTTTTAAGTGTATATTATCCTGTCCTTGACTGGGGAAGTGCTGGGAGAAATCATTAAAGCAAATTAGACTATTAACATCCTAAAGAGCATTTATCTTGTGGATCAATAGGCTCTCATCTTCTTTAGAGGACCCTTCGGTGTCCTAAATCCATTATGAGCCAGATTATGAGGATAGTCGATTCATTACATGCAGCTAGGCCAATAATTATCGACACCAAAGGTTCAAATAATAATTTCAAATGCACATCTTTTGTGACTTTTAATTTTTTTTCCAAAAAACAAAAAAAAGATAAGCACATGAACTGTGCTGAATAAATGAAAATGATTAACCGTCTTCAGCTGAATTCATTAAAGTTTCCACACCATCTCAGGAGAATTCAGCCGCTCACTGAAGAGGATATTTAAAGCATCCTCTCAGAAGGAGGAAGGGGGGGAAAAAAAAAAAAAAAAAAGAGTCTCTTGGCATTGATGCACTTGTCGTAGATCAAGCAACACTTCACCATATGATTTTTGCTGCTTTGCTGACTGTGTGTGAAGATGCCATACACGGGGAATGGATTGGATCTGCAGTCTAGCATCACAAGATCCGCGATGCTCCAATCAACACACAAGATGTTCACACATTTACAATTGCATCATTTTGCAGTGTGCTGACGTGACGTCACTGCTGCCTGCTTTATTTTATTTTATTTTTTGTTTTTTTTGCACACGCTCAGAAGATGAATTGACACTAACGCATTTTATATCACTTGAATTCGATTTTAAGGTATGCAAATATGCATCGAAGAGAAGCCAAATTAAAGGAATAACCAGACGTCATGTGACCCAGGAGTCAACAAACACAAATCACCAGAGCTGCTGCCTTTGACATGATGTTGATTTGATGAACACGATGTGATACCATTATCTCTCCCCGAGCCTTCATCAGTGTGTTGACCAAGAAGGCTTTTGTTCAAAACCCATAAATCTCACCCCCTTACGTCGTGCCAATAATAGCCCTAAATGGGGATAAAATGACTTTCCCTATTTCATCAGTTGTTATGCTAAAAACTGTAACCCTAAAGTGACCGCAGCCACACATAATACGCTGCGCCGTTTGTTGAGTGCTGAAAAGGCGAGCGGGGGATCCTTCTGTTCCCCATATGGCCCCATTGTCTTGGTAATGGCGTACAATGCGGGCCCCCCTCCAGAGCCGTGCTCTTAGCCCCGCTGGTGGAGAATAAACTGTTGGTTTCACAGAGGCGAGCAGCAGGCCCGCGGACACACAAATGTGTAAGATGTGGGGCTGTCATCCGCGTGGCGGTCGATTCCTCCCCTCGGCCAGTGACTGGGAGGGTGGAGAAATGGTTTTCTGGGCAGCGGAGGAGGAATTCTGCACACCAGGAGGATGTAGCCGTGAAGTTTGTTTGAGGTATTTTCTAATCGGGAAAGTGCATTAGATGTCCCAGTTTGCAGACAGTTTTAGTACATTAGCAGTTCTCTTACTTCCATCTTTTCATGAAGAGTCTCACACCTTCAAAAATGAATCAATCAAGCACAGAAGCTATGAATTCCCAATGACAACTGCACTGAAAATAAAACAACACCACATACCAACTTTTAATAACATTAATTCTAACCATCGTTTTTGATTTATTCTCTGTCAACAAATATCTTTAAATATTCTAATTGATTCATTAGCATTTGGCAGCAGAACATCACTGAATCTGCATCCATTGTGTAAGCTGTGTGAACATTCTCTGCGTTGCTTCCATTGTGTGGCCCCTGGTAGCACTGCTGCTAAACTAATCAGTCAAGGAGTTGCTGAGTCGACAACAGGCAGAGTCGTGCTTAAAACACAAACGGACCATTTAAACACCAACTGGTCCGAGAAGAGGCTTGGATTTCAGCACACTTGGAAGAAAACTGAAAAAAAGATGCACGTGAATAAAATGTATGTTTTAAGTTAATCTAATTTTAATTGGTTGTTGAAGCTTTGGACAATAAGTTTTTTAAATCAACTTAAAAAAAGTCTTAAATTTTGTGCATTTTTTTTTTAAAGCTGCATTTACATTCCCCTTAAAAATATTTAAACATCAACTATTGGAATCATTTCTCAAATTAATTCCCTTTCAGTAAACTCATTATCAATCATGTACCACTTCAGCTGCTCACACATATGCACCACCCTGTACAGAAATGCAAGATGTGCATTCAAGCTGAGGAGATCACGTGTCTGTTTTTCACTATACGCCGCCTCCTCTTCTATTCAGCCTCTTGTTTTTCTCTTTATGTCTTCATAACTGGTTGTCGGGGACATTAGTGGGAGCTCAGAGCAGACATGGACTGGGGGAGTCCGTGTTCACGGAGCTGCGGGCTTTGGGAATGTAAGGGTCACCTGGTCAATGAATATGAAGGCCCCTCTTATTATAACTTTGTCAATGACAAATAACAAACTGTTGGTATATGAAATGCTCCGTTGTATCATTTTGTGGAGGACAAGGGACATTTTAAGCTTGACTGCCCGTACAGCAGCCTCTGAGCTGGCCCTGGAAAAGCTGTTTGTTTGACCCTAAGGAGTGAGAATTGACAAAGCAAGCCGGGAGCATTTGTTTCATCTGCTAAGCCATAGATTGAAAATGATTTCCCAATGCCCTGTTTGAGATCCCTGTGAAGGGGGTCATCAATTATTTCCTGATACGTGACACACTGTTGTACCTTTTCTACTGACCACTGCTTTCTGGTTGGTCAGATAGCATCTCTTTTATCAGCCGATTATTGATGGTGAATGGAAGCACAGTAAACAGACCTGTGGGTTTATTTCTGCTTTCTCCCTGCCTGCAAGGAAGCTTTAGCTCTGCAGAGTGGGGTCAGTCACACAGGAGATAAGAAAGTAACAGACATCTCGTGTAAATGTTTAGATATATTTATCCTATAGCGTGGACACTTTTAAAAACTGAGTATTTGGTGAATCACAGAGAAACATTTGACAACTAGGCAGAGGATCCGTGAATTTATCTGAAATCAAATAACGTCGTTCACACTTTCCAAATGTTCAGAGAAAAAACTGCTGTTACCTTTGAATGAAAGAAATAACCAACTAACAGAGCTGCTACTAAATTTGCAGATTTTTGAAAGGACGAAAGTCTCAAGGCTGTGAAAAAACGGCTTTCCAAGAGCTCAAAGTGACATCTTTGAAGTAACTGCTTATTTACAGCTGACCAAAACCAAAAGTCTTTTCATTATTCACCACAAAAGACAAATAAGAAGAAGACGCAACATAAAAAAATGACTAATTGATTTCTGTTAAATTTTTTGTACTTTCAACCAATCAATCTTTTTTTGTCAGTGTTGTGACTCTTTTTAACTTAGTCATAAGTCTTGACTTCTTCCCACTCCTTTTTGAACATTAATAATTTTTATTCATTGTAATTTTGTTGTTGCTGTTGTTGCTACTTGTTGTTTACTTTTTGTCTGATCATTCAGATGTTCAAAATAAACTTTACCTAACCTAACCTAACCTAACCTAACCTAACTTAATATAAAGTATAAGAAAGTGTGACTCGACCAATCAATTAATCAATCAATCAGCAAAACTCGACTGAATACTTTTATGTTTTTGTGTGTCGGTAAGACAAAAGACATTTAAAGAGTCACTCTGGCTGCAGGAAAGACATCTCTAACTTTTTTTTTTTTTTTTTTTTTTTTTGCATTCTAGGGACAAAACCATGAATTATCCATTGGAAAGCAAGATAACAGATTTTTTACTGATATCTAACAAGTCAATATTTTTCTTTTTTAAAGTTATTTTTTCAGGTTTTTTATGCTTTTATTGAGAGAGGACACGATAGTGGAAAAACTGGAAACAGGGCGAGAGCGTGGAGTAACGTGGAAACCTACAGAACCAAGGCTGCGCTTGAGGGCTAGCCTTATAGGGTGCAAAACGTAGACCGCTACTCTGTACTAGCGCTCTAATTATAACAATATTTTAAACTTATTTTGACTAATAGCAACATACTGATAAAGATGCCTTATGTTTCCATTGCATAGGACACAAAGTCCTTCCTAGAATTTCTATCACTCCTGTTGCGACTGACTATTTGTTTCCAAAACAAAACTTTTTTTTCAATTAATTTTTACCTTAATTGAAAAATATCTTCATTTTTAAATGTCTAATCAGAAAATTCTCTGCCATTTGTTGCCTACTCTTATAATACATAATTAATCCCATCCCAACACATCCCACTTCAATCAAATATTCATATCTACAGAAATCGTCATAGTTGTTGATAATTAATTTCTTGAGCTTTTATCTGTTGGAACCCATACTATGGTAACATGTTTTTTTATCCTGTGTTTTTATTTGTGGTGAAAGAAAACCAAATTTCTCAGACTTTACTGATGAAATTATAATAGTTGGTTGCACTCCTAAGTACCTTATCCATCAATATCTTGTTTTGGTGATAAAAACGCCTGCAGAGGTGGAAATAACACAATAATATCTGTTTGTTCAGCCCATTTCTGCACACATACATCAGACAAAAGAAGAAAAAAAAGACAACTAGAACAATTGCAAGACGTTCATATACAATAAAGCTCTTTTAGGCATTGCTGTTTAATCTTCATTTTGCTGGGAGAAGTGTGAGTCTGCTGAAAGCACACTGTTCTTTTTGTGTGTGTAGTTTTTTTTTTTTTTTTTGAGCAAATGGAGTTCTAAATTGCTTTTTTTAAGTACCATGCGCCAGGGTAATGTCTAGAGGTACCGACACAGCATTCCGGTGGCAATGATTTATGGTGTGGGGCAGCCACAAATTGACTTGTATGCAAGAAATGTAAATGGAAGTGGGACATTTGATGGAGAAGCTCATTTCCAGCCTTAAATGTTTTAAATTAACCACACAAACTCACAAGGCAAAATGTTAATGGGCATTTTTTTCTGTTACTTTTTCTTTTTTTTCTGTTCCTGTTCCTGCACCCCCCCCCCCCCCTTACTTAATCTACATTACAGGTCAATTTATTATACAAACAGTAATGTTGCTCTAGATTTGCAGGGATCAATGGATTTGACAAAGGGGATTCATTTCAGGAAATAAACCTTGGAAATTAGCCGGGGAATGGGTGAAATATTTGAAATGATGTATGTTCGGAACAGGAGAGGAAAAAGGAAGCGGAACAAAAGAAACAGACTCACAGCCTGTTTTGAAGTGCACTACTTTCTCTGACGTAATCATACATCATATGATAACAGTTTTCATTTTTACACATCCAAATCAATTGATTCTTCTTTTTTTATTTCTAAAAAGATGAAATAAACTTTCTCACTTTTCTGCCATCTTTCAGTCGTCCTACGTGAGACTGGAGCTGGATGACAGGATGGAGGAGTGAAACGTAGACTCGGTGTGCCCTAAGGCTGAAGAAGAAGCGGCCTAGAGGGAGAAATTGTTTTCTAATAACAAGAGCCTCTCTGCTCCCCCGAGGGACAATTACAACGTTGGCTCCCTTGTCAGAGTAAAAGCCGCTTTCAAGCTGCTCCTTTCATAATGCTATCATGTTTGCCCCTGAGATATGCCCGTGGTCGTGCCTTCTCTCAGTCTCTTTATTTCCCTCTATCACTATTGATTGAGGGGCCATTTATATTCACAGTAGGGGGTCTTAATTATGAGTGTGAGTGAGGCCAGCCAAATAGGGCTAAGTGGTAACAGGGGGCCAATGCCTCTGCCACAGGGCTCTTTACCTATTTAACATTCAGCGCCTCTCTCTGTGATCATTGGCAGTGCACTTAAAAAATCAACGCTGCTCAGCGGAATAATAACAGGTTTTGAAGAGGGCTCAGTTAGGCCACAAAAATTGGGATTCTATTTGGAAAAATTGGAAAACAATATATACAACTTCCGCCGTCTGACACCATTTGGAAGCAATTAGTTCTTTTCCAATGAGGCCAATGATGTCTTTATAACATGCACGCTCAGCATTATTTACATCTATACATTGGAAATCTTCGACTAATCTTCCACTGCATCCCTCTTCCTCCCCCATTAGAATGTCAGTCTGTAGACTAAACCTCCTCTTTAATTTTAAATTCCCCCCTTATGCAGTTTGGCAAACTGGGACCATCCAGCCAGTAAATGTTCTGGCTGAGTGTTAAGTCTCTACGTTTCAGTCAGTCGTGGAAAATGAGCTCCAGCGCTGCTCTTAGCGTCGTAGTAGCTTCAGTATGCTGAGAACAAGCCCTCCGTTTTGCCTCCTCGAGCTTCCTGCTGTAAAGATCTGACTCAAACAGCAGATATTAGAAAACTACTGAAACAAGGCGGAATATTACTCATCAGGTCCTTCTTTTGATTAAGAAACACCTTCTCCTTGTTTGACTCAACCGTCTTCCTGACAGGTGACCTCGCAGAGGACTCACAGCGTCTGGGTTCAAGGCCTCTCTCTGTGTGGCGCTCCTCAGCAGCGTGGCCACCATGGTGGAGGCGGTGGTCTCTGGGTCACGTGGTGCCTGGCCGATAGGCCTCTGTATCTGCAGCCGCTGACAGGAGGACATTGTGTTCACTCTCCCTTTTTTTTTTTTTTTTTTTTTTTTTTTTTTTTGCTCGCTTTAACCAGTCAGCCATGGCTTACATGGTTTGTTGTGGCCCCAAGATCAGAAGGAGGAAGCTGAATAATGTCTTCCTATTCTTTAAGGGGAGGGCCACGCTTGGTTGATTATAGAATAGCTTTGACAGACCAGAGGGAACTATGGCTTTTGTCCAATTCCCCACACAAAGAAAGGTAAGTTCAGAAAGAGCTGGGTCTGGCTGTTTTAAGCGGATGCTGGCTGGCCTCATCCTCATCATGCCATCATAAACTTATAATGCCTTCTGGGACTCCCACGTTTGGAGGCTGTCAGAGAACAGGCGGTACCACTCACACTGTTAATAAGAAGGCATGAGTCATTTCAACCTGAGAGCTTGAGTGAGTTTAGACAAAGGAACCTTGATTGTTTTAAATGTTGCTTAAGAGATAAGCATAACTTTCAATAAATGGTACTTTCCGGTTTTGTTTTCATGAGATATCTAAACGATTTTGTCCTTAATTTGTGGATTAAATTCTGTCCCTATGCACATGTGCAGCCTGTGTGACCACACACATGCACACAAAGACCCACAATCCTCACAGTCTGTGAGAATTAGCATTTCATTCAATATAACAAGGCTCAATATGTTTCCAGAAGTGCTGCCATACTGAAACAAGTCCTTTACAAAACAGAGCCCGAGGGCGAGGGGGCCGACTCCTGGGACCCCGGCAGCCTCCACGGCCTATTTGTTCAGCCGAATCTGTTATTCTGTCACAGCAGGCCTGTCACAAGTGAAATCATTTAAATGTCCAATCCTGTATTTAAGCAGACTGTCTCACCACGAGCAGATGAGCGACACTCACAATTTACAGGCAGACGTATCAAAGGCTGAGCAGAGCAGTGTGCAACCTGGTGAAGCAGGCGTCCTGTGGGAGCTGATTTAGTGGCTTTCTCCCTTATGCAACAATAACAAAGTGTGTCACATAATGAATGCCCTGTGTGTTCCTTAATTCAGTTCAAATTCACATCTTTAGCACTTTAACTGTACAGTGGATGTTTTGAGGGGCTCTTATTACCAGCTGCATAAGTTATGTTAAAAAGCAGATTCTACTTTTTATCCTTTTTTTCTGTGCCAGCAGCTTAAAATCCTGCAGAGAGGCAACAATAAAACCCATAAGCTGTCAAATATAGGCTTCTTTAATAGAGGATAAAAATATATAACACTATTATTTGCATCCAGATCCACAGATAATACAACAGTGGACAAAGCAACTCAAGTGTGCTGAAGCCAACCGCCTCTCACCACCAAGAAACAAGAGGGCGAAAGCTGCAGCGTCACAGTGACGGTAAAATTTAGATTCCTTAACCAACAACTGAGGCGAGTCATGGTTCCAAGTTTTCTTAAACACTTTGTCAATAAACACCAATAAAATAGATTCTTTAAACAACCAATGGCCCAAAACACCATAATATTAATTATCAAGCAAAGACAATTGCTTCAAAACGTGTGGTTGAGTTTGTTACAAAAAAGTGATATGAAGTTATGCCTATTAACCATCTGAGAGACTGCAGGTTAGTTTTTTTTTTTTTTTTTTTTAATGAAACTTTAATGGATCCTCTCAAATGATCTTTTTTTTTTTTTTTGCATTTAAATGTGACACGATTGTTTTAAACTCATTAAAGTTATTGAAAATCACAACTAAGCTCTTTCATTTAATGTATTTATCTTATCTTTATAGTTTCATCATAAAACATAATTTTAGTCTCCAAAAACTAATCTCAAAAATCGGCATTGTTCTCTTCTATCCGGACCATTACGATGTAGATTGCTTTTCATTAAGTTTAGTTTTCTGAAAGACTCCACTAATAAAATTCTCAGATATTTTTAAAGTGTTTTTTTTTTTTTTTTTTTTTTTTTTTTTTGCTTTTTTATGTTATGATTTTAAATGTAACTGACATGTATCAAATTAATCAGCATTGAAAACAGAAACGTGTCAGACTTTATTACCTGACCTTCTCACTTATCACCAAGCTGTATAAGGTACTTGATTCTGATTGGTCCAAGCCCCAACACAACAGCTGTAAATACTAAACCATAAATTCAACACTAGGGCCAAATCAGCAGTGGTGGACAAAGTACTCAACTCCAGTACTTGAGTCAAAGTATTGATGCTTGTGGTCAAATCTTAGTCATCTACAATTATTCAAAAGTATAAAGTAAAAAGTACTAAAATCAGCACTTTGCTGTATTGTTTGTTTCAGTGCTTTAACAAGAACCCTGGAAATCTGTGAAACCTCCAAACAGTGCAACATAAAACACGCCTTAATAATGTCTGTGAACTACACACAATATCCACCCTGCATGTTTCCATACCTGTGGAAAATGATGCACATTTAGTCTTGTAAACATATTTCCAAATACATCCCAAGTGCAAACAGTAACTTTGATTGGTTCCCTCTGTGAGGAGCACAGCGTGTGGCCAATTACATTATAGAAAAGCTTCCTAGAAGTGTAGTGTAGTCGAAAGTACAATATTTGTCTTTGAAATGTAGTGAAGTGAAAATCATAAGTTTAAAAAAAACAAAAACGCTCAAGTAAAGTACAGATACTCAAAAATTGTATGTAAGTACAGTACTCGAGTAAATGTACTCTGTTACTGTCCAACACTGCAAATCAGGGTCTTATGTCAGGGTCGTGCTCGCCCTGTCTGGATTCTGATGTGCACAAACATCCAGTCACAATCTCTTTCCCTTAAGTCTAAGGTTTTATCTTGATGAAAAGATTGATATGTACTCCTTCTATTTTATTAATTGACAACTACGTTTCTATACAGTTAAACCTTTTTGAGTTTATTGTAGAACAAACAGATCGAAAATCATTGACCCAAATTGGTGGATTTTTAAACCAAGAAAATATCTCTGAAAAACATCACATTTGTGATCTGGAAATCACTTTTCACATCTTGTCGCAGATTCAAATGATTGTTAATCAACCAATGATCAGTTGGAAATAATTTTTCCTTGCAGCTAAAACAGCCACTCAAACAAAATCAAAACCAGACTTTCACTCTTCTGGTTGCTGTAAAAAATCATTCTCTGTAATATTTCAGCTTCTCTTGTAGTACCTGAGGTGGGACACAGTGGACAAAAGGGTTCAGACCACCAAAAGCAGTTTGATGTTGGTGTGTAATGGACCTGTCATCCCTGATGGATTTTCAGCTCTGCCTCATTGTTTGTCCCACTACAGACTACAGAGAGCTAAGAAGACAGCCGTGCGGCTCTGTCTGTGTAGGCAGCACTTCTTGATCTGTATTAGATTTTAATCTGCCGTCCTACCAAAATATATAATTGCATGAAGCAGATAGGGAAAATACGATGCAGGCTGCTCTTAGGGTGATTTCTCATAAACATAAAAGCTGTTTGGAGGATTATAATCAATGGTGCAACACGACCCACCACGCTGATGATAGACTATCATTACAGATTGCTCTCTGTGAGTAATGGGAGTGAAGCAAAAACAGATAATGTGATTCAATAATATATTTACTGAATTTGTAAGAGAAAGGAATAAGAACATCTCAGAATATCCCAGAGGCTAAGTTCTTAATTAGGACCTGGAGGAAGCTCAAAGATCACAGAGTCCACAGTGTCTGTCTGTGGAGTCGAGTCAGATTTAAAAAACACAAGAGAGCCCTCCTGCTGTTTGCTGTAGACTCACATTAAGATCGATGATTTGTTTATTAGATTTCCAATCAGAATATAATGGCCTTGACGCATTAGCTGCTGTAGGCTAGAAGTGGCTGAGTGTCTCTGCTCCCCACCCTCCTGATTTCTCAGCTCCATCCTCTGAGTGTAAACAGACCAGAAAGAGAATTAAAGAGATGGCATCGCTGTGTGCCATGCCACTGTGCAATTCCCGAGAGATAAACATTAAGCAAAAGGCAGAATAGCTGTGTTTTCTTTTTTCTAACAGTCGTAAAAGACCCCACCCTCTGCGATTGTTATTAGCCCGGATCGCAGGGAATGTCATATTAACAATGAATGTCTGGTAGTGTGGGAGATTGTCCTAAGCATGAGCCCGGCAGGGAGCTCTCTTTAACTCTAATTCACATCAGAATCAGATCGCCCTGCTAAGATCTCATCAGCGTTATTACTCCGGTGCCCGGCCGCCTCCTCCTCCACTGTCCATGTGTGTCCTGCAGAGCAAACAGGCCTGTGCCATCACGCTCTGCCATTACCACTCCCTTTTTCATTTTCTGTTTCCTAAACTAATGTTGATCAGATAGAGGAAGGTGGGGCAGGGGGTGGAAGAGAAGAACTCTGTCCTACTTTGTTTCTCTTTCTGTCACTTTTACACAGACACATAAAACTAATTCAGGGATTTGTTTCATTTAGGTTTTTAGTAGTTTGTCAGCATATACTCTATTTTAACACGACTTCTCGACACTTCATGACCACAACAGATGTCATGAGACACAACGTAGCATTTGTGCATTTGTCTCAGCTTGGTGTACCAAATGATCTGGCTACTAGTTTGTTAGTAGACGTGTTTGTAGTCATTTTGTCCTATCCAGGTCTGCTTATTTTACACGTTCATACACATTAGCTGAGCTGTGTATAATCTAAAAAGAGATGTGCTGCTGTAGCGCCACCTTTAGGTTCAGTGCCATCAAGTCTGCCACAAGTGTTCAGATGAAAGTGAAGCTAATAGACGAGTCGAGACGAATTTTTCTGGACTTGTCAGGTGAATTTGACTCATCTTAAATCTAATCTACAATTTTTTTCTAAAATAAGGACATTAAACACTTAAAAAATAACTAAAGCAGGTTTTTCTGTCTTCATGTCACTGATTAATTTTGAGTTCTGCACATTTCACTCTTTACTTAAAATAATCAACGCATGAGCTAAAGGACCTTTCCTGAGAAAACAACAGAATAATCCTCAATTGTAGCTCCTTATGCTAATGAAATTGTAGAAAACATGGAGAATAAAAACCCCAACAAAAGGTCCTTTGTTGATAATTTAACCCTATAAAGTTTTCTATTACACTCCGTGGTCCATGTTGGCATTTTTCACATGTTGACATGTTGTTTAGTGACTAATATAAACATGCAAATGTAAACTCAACACTTTATCAACTTAACACCCCAAAAAGTTATGATTCTGCAACACATTTGTTGAAACTTGTGTTGGAGGAAATTTAACCCACAACCACAAGTTAGTGTTGATAATACTTTCTGCATCTTCACAATAAAAAGTCAGTATCTGAGGATCAACTGCAAAAAAGAAGAAAAAAAAAGTTCTTTACGACTCCGGTTGTAGTAAACAAGAACGTGTTGAACAGCAGCTGTATTTCACTGCCTTACAGAGCCAGTGTGGGAGACTTGAGCGACTGGTTTGGTTTTAAAATGTCTCTGGTATTGGCTGAGACACTTGGGGGGGTGGGGGGGGGGGGGTGGGGGGGGGGGGGTGAGGGCTTCACTTGTTTTACTCGGATGAATTGGACAGGAGACTAGAAGCGCTGAGGCTTCAGCGCCTTGATGGCAAACTTGATAGAGCAATGGGCCGTGGTGGCACTGAACATAGGCTTACATCGATAAAATGCAGCGTACTGTGTATACAGTATATACCCAACCACATGTGTATTCAGTTGAAACCATTAAAATGCTGAGAGAACCCTATAGCATAAATGAAATTGTTGTACATACTCACTGGGCCCTGACCGACAAAATGGAGTGCAAATGTTAAGTACTGTGAGATGTAAAGTACAAACACATTATGGGCAGGTATTAGCTTATAAAACACCGCAAAGCAGAGAAGAATGGGAACAGAGAACAGAGCTTTCACTGCTTTGGCTCACTTCACTTAAAAAAAAAAAATACATCAGGGTTTATAATTATTGTCTCCAAAGAAAAAAAGGTTTGATGTCATGACATTTAGGAGTGAGACAGGAAAGAGTTCCTGCATTAATATATGGTTTTATTTGTATTTTTGAATAAACATTCTTTTAACTGCCTCTCCTTTTAACCCTTTAAATTTCACCTTATAAATGCAAGGGATATTAAAGTCTGCATAATTTCCAACCTTTTAATGTTAAGTCCAAGAAAAAATTTGGATAATAATAAATGAAAATTGTATTTTGCATTTTTTTTATGTGTGTGTGGGGAAGGGGGCACTAAGATCAGAAAACACAAAATTATTTCAGAAAAAATATTTCAAGCTGTAGAGACGATCCAATAAGTTTTTACTCAGTTCAACACATTTTCAATGAGATAAACCGACCCCAAAAATGCTCGACCAAACGGTTGAGCTTCAAGTTAAAGGGTTGAGCATCATTAGTTATTCTGGATCCTCACATATTCATCTTTCAGGAAACTCCAACACTTTATAAAAATTGAACCCCTGAACAAGTGCAAAGCAGTTTTGGGCAGGAAAAAAAGACGTAAAACACAGTGCTTCACTATGAGTATCTGATTTATGAAATGTTCTTTATTAACAATAATATTGTTGTTTAACCTGAAATTCGTAACGGGATAGGCAAAAAACATTATACCTACATCAACTGTAACAATAAAACAAAACGAAAAATCCCTAAAGACGTGTTAAAAAGGGAAGATTTGTGCACATAGAAATAACTTTCAACTTAAAGTGTCCTCTTTAAGTATCAAAACAAAGTTCTGTTCTCAAACTGAAATTATTAGCTTGACTGTAGAAAATAATCTCATTTTGGTTTGAGGGAGACTCTTAATTTGGAGGATAACAGAATTTAATAACCTACTGAATGTAGTATTTTAATAGTTTATCAACTTAAACATTTGATTCAAACACTGATTAAAGGAATTTTGCTTGGTTTCTAATTCTGAATATACATTTTTGCGTACCCACTGGAGTGCTCTCCCGTACCCCTAGGTGTACGTGTACCCCCATTTGAGAACCACTGGTTTAAAGCGTATGTAAATAAACCCAAAGCCTCAAAATAGACACAAAAACTTATTTTCACCATAATCTACTTTTGTTTGTGAAGTCTGAATAAATACTCTCTTATTTAGTGAGCCTTTGCACTTAACTCTTTGTTTTCAAAGTGCATTTTGCAGCATTGTGTTGCATTTGCTGGATTTCCGAATTGCTGCACATCGGGTGTAAATTTCATCCCCCTCGTCCCCTTTGACAATTTCTACAGCCAAGATCTTCAGGGAGGATGCCTTTCACTGTTTTAAAAAAAAGAATCAGATTTTTCTGTCAAGTCACCCTAATTACACACGTACAGGCCAAAAACAGCATATACCACTTTGTCCACAAGGGGCGCCAAAATCAACACATCCAAAAAGTCCTTACAGGAGCTTTAAACACCCTCGAAGTTTGTTATTTGAGCACTGTGGCATAATACCCAACCACTATTTGAAAATGTACTTGATGACTGTCTTCAGCCTTTCTTTCCAAGGGATAAGACTTTCTGATTACAGCTTATCATGAGGATTCAGAAGGTTGGAGGTTAAAAAAAAAATCAGCTCTTATCAAGGTATATTTAGAGGTACAGCACACGACTCCATCACATACTCATTTCTGAGGTGTGAACAACTATAATCCTATAAATCGTGTCTAATCATGTTTAAGTTTTTTCTACATTGAAATATTCAGACATAAATGAGTTGAACTGACATCTAAGTTATATTTTTGGCTGTAACAAGTAGAATTATGGTCCGTTTGATGACCATGTCTGACAACCTTGGTGGCATTAAAACTGAAGCCATCAGTTAAAATCTACTTGAAACTTTGCCACACTCTTTGGTCTTTAGTCTTGAAGGGGGACTGCTCACTGATTTGTCACCACTCAGCAGTACTTTTCTTCTTAATGAATTTTTAATATCCTTAATGACAGCAGAAGAATGATGTCATTAGGAGAGTGGATGTTTTGGAAAACGCTGACTTGAACTCTTTTGGACGACCATTTTTTTTTTTTTTTTTTTTAACGATTTAATATAGATTAACGCCCCATAGTAATGAGCAGTTTGGCTATGAGGGGGCGCGACCATTTAAAGTGAGACCCTGCCTTTCGTTTGGCTGAACACTTTGAAAACTTCAGAGGATCACTCACTCACTCACTGACGGCTATTCTGACGGTTTCATCTAACAGTAAAAAACAACAGGTATCGTGAAACTTTGGCTCCTCTCCGAGTTCATGATTTTTAAGCACTCCTTCCAAAAGAAAAAGTTGCCGCTGGGTAAATCGAGTCACGCACACGTCATGAAGATATGAGGCGAATATCACAGTACAACTATCTACATCCACTAATGCTGTGATCATCTCTGGACAGAGCCATAATGCCACAGAGGCAGAGAATTAAGATTGTGTCCTCCTGGTAATTTACCTACTGGACCTTGTGCGCTGCTGGAGTGTGAATCAATTTGTAAAGGATAGTTAAATTTCTATAACAACCTCCCCCTTCTTCACACTTGACTATCTCACATCAGCTATTAAAAATGAAAAGAAAAAAAAAAAAAATCACGTGGCATCTTATGAAGATGATCAAGGGGAAGGCCACACGCTGGGAATGATAAAACGTCTGGCTGCACTTTCACCCCTTTATTTCTTTTTCTTTTCTTTTTTATTTTTTGTGCTGAATGGACCACCGACCTCTCCGTCTGTGTACTGTATGTGCATCTGACAAGCTCATGCATTAGGCCCAAGAGATAAATAAACAAGCCCAGGAATATAAAATGAATAAAACAAGAAGAAGGAAGCAGCCTGGCTAGGACACTGATATCCCTTGGCAAAATGTTTTATCATATTCAGCAAAGGAAGAGCCTTTATTTTATTGATTTAAAAAAAAAAGTCCCAGAGGCACGAGAAGGAACAGGCAATGATTAATGTCCCTCTCAGAAAAAGAAATTATATGGAATAAATTAAACTACTGCGGCAGCAAATTGAAAAATAAGGATGTAAATGAGGTTTGAATACTTAATATCTTATAAAGAAAAATAGTCAATGAGGCCCAAAAATGATGAGGGATTGCCAAAGAAACATAATATTAACTCTAATGACCGAGGCTAGATTTTCTGTACTGTCAGAATTTACCTGTCACAACTGATTTTCTGGCACAGACGTGAAAAATGAGGGACAGTGTTTGAAGCAAATGAAAGAAGTAGCTCTGTTCACGGTGCCAGAAAAACGAGAGGAACAGAAGACAGGAGGTAAAACGCCTTTTAGCATTAGCTCATATTACATTTAACATGCATGTAAAGCAAGGGAGGTTTATCCAGAGTGTACATATCATCAACAGGGCAGTTTGAAGTGTGTGACACAGGACATGTAAAGGGTGTAAAAGCATTTAAGTTCAGCTTGCAGTATGCTTGACACAATGCAAAAATGAGGTATACTTAAAAGGTTATAGATGTAAAAGTGAAAAAATATATGAAATGGCATTAAGATTGTAAAGTACATTTAATCTAAACTCTTTTAATACTAACATTTCCTGCTGAAACCAAAAAAAACCCATAAATAAAGGATGTAAAATTCCTATTAGCTTTAGCTTTTAAAAAGTGGAAGACATGCAAAGGCATCTGTCAAACCCTTTGTTACAGGCTCTATACAAATAAAGTTGTTTCAACACTTTAAAACATGGCATTATTATAAAATGCCTTTCAAGTATAGCTTGTCATCTCCAAAAGATCCATTTAAAAAATGTAAAGTAATCAAAAAGCGGTTCAGATGTCTTTTAGCGATAGCTTCTGAAACATGGAAAACACTTGAAAAGATTCAATAAAACTCTTCATCATACATGTAAAAGCATAAAAAGGGCATCATGGTTATAAAATAACTATACTTAAACATGAGTGTTTCTATTGTAATGAGCCATGCAGAAAAAAAACAACCAAAAAAAAAAAACAACAACAACACTTTTTTAAGGATTTAAAAACACGTAAAAATTTAAGCACATTTAAAAAGTTATGCTCAGACACTTAACATACATGGAAAAGAACAAAAACAAATAAAATATGGCATTTAAAGGGTACAATGCCTTTCAACTTTTGCTTATTTTACACAAAAATTCCATTTAAAACCACAAAGTACTTCAAAAGCGGATTAAAGTATTCAAAGTTTCTTCTGAAACAAGGAAAACCCTTTTTAAAAGCTCAAATAATGCAATTAAAGAAAGTAATAATAATAAAACACAAAAAAATATCACTAAGAATTTAAAGTAGATTTTGACTAAAGCTGGTTTAAAATAAACCATTAAAAACTATAAAATACTAAAATAAAGTATGCATTGAGGGTATAAAAAGTAAAGTTTAAAAAGTTCAAACTTAAAAAGTTTGAAAGTGGAATACACTAAGAAGCAACAGTTTTTCACTCAAACATGAAAGAAAAATAAAAGAATAAAAAAATTGCATTAAGAAGAATGTAAACTGCGTTTGAAAATTAGCTTATTTAAAATACAAGATGCATGTTTAATCATATCTGCCTGCTAGCTGCAGCTGAGATCACAATCAACCTCCACGTAAAAGGAATTAAATACCCAAAAATTAGCCTTAAAAGATGTTTAGTGCCTCTTGGCTTCAGGCTGTAAGAGGGTTCTTTAGGATGTAAAATACCTCTAAACTTTGGCTTGGCCCAAATTAAAGCGCTACATTATGGCAAACAACACTTTGATTCTTGCATTTGTTTGGTGGTTTTGCATTAAACATCCGTTTGTATCACTTTAAAAGTGTTAAGCTCTACAGTGAATTTCAGCATAAGCTTGTGCTACATTATATATCCATGTGTAAGTACAGAAACAGCCTGAATGCAGCATCTGTTGTAAAGCTGCACATACCCCATTGTAATCACACAGCAGCCCATTAGCATAGCATGCAGGTTAGTATGTGCATCATTGGAGTGCATTATGTTCATATAAGGAGCTCATGTTTATCACGAGCTTCATCTCCAGGCTCCATCAAACCTGAGAGCACGTCTTCATGTTAACGCAAATGATCTGCGCCTGATTTATCCTGCATTACGGCGTTTATTTTTCTCCCGCTATCATCAGAAAAGGTCAAGCTGCTAAAAGACGAATCCAGAAATATTTGTCATTCGGACCCCCTTTTAGATTGTCCTCTCAATTAAGTCGAAGCGTAATCTGAAATCAGTCATTCATCAAGCTGTTGTTCACGTTATAGCTCACGCTGTAGCTAAATGAGAAGAAAGCCAAAAGCAAGAGAGAGAGAGAGAGAGATCGGTGGAAGTGGTTGCAGAGTTGGCCCCCGGTCCTCCCCATCCATCAGAGGTGGGGTAAAGATGAGAGAGTGAGACGGGGCCTGGGGAGTGGCAGTCGGGTGCTTGCATTGCACCCCATTACTTCAGATGGATAGCAGAGGGGTGCTCCACATTAAACACTGTTCCCTCAGTCGGAACCTTTAATTATAACTCCTCAGTATCACTTACAGCAGCCCGGCACAGATGTTAAAAACCTTTTGCGGCTTGGTTACCCCACCTTACTTAATCTCAAGGAGGGGTGAAGATACAGATGGCGTATCGAGTGTGAGGATATGCTTGATCTCTGACAACAGAAGTGTGGAGGGAAGGGTCTGTGTTTGTGTGTGGGGTAACATTTTTTTGGTGTATTTCGCAGCGAGTCAGAAGTTGCCATAAAACCTGGTGATGGGTAAAATGCATCAGAGCTCCGACTGTCACTAAACCAATTCAGCAGGGAGCAGGACTTGTGCTCTTAGGTAGGGCTGGAGCACAGTAAATCAGAGTGCCTATGAGCAGCTTTGTTTACATATTACTCTCTTTACTCTAGTCTGAAGGGTTCAGCAAGCCTTATATCACCCTGCCTGTGTGTACGGCTCATAAAACTAAAGAAGGAATATAACGCTGCTGTGGTTTGCTGCTTCAACAGTGTGTTGTGGCATCATTGTTATTGTCGGAATTGTAGACATGGAAACATGAAAGAACATTTTGAGTTATACCTTCGTGCACAAGAAACAAAAAACAGCCAGTGGCGTATGAGTTCCATACATTTCACCTTTGCCTGTTGACACTGTGGCAAAAGCATTAGTTTCCATCACAGACTGGTCTTAAAGGGATATTTCAGTTATTTTAAAGGAGGTTCTGTGAGTTACGTGTCACTAGTTGTTGTACTAACCACAATGAACTCCAGTCAACTCATCCGATTTAACCAGAAAATGTTAGACTACAGTTTTCTGCAGACGGCAACCCAAGCACTCATCCTGATTTAAGTGTTTGTTCTCCCAAGAATTTTAATGTTAGATGAAAAGGCTAAATAAATCAGAAGATCTAAACTCAAAGGAGGGAAAAAGGCTGGTGGCAATACTTAATAAGATACAAGAGTAACTGAGGTTTTCAAAAGAAATTTGTTGATAAAAAGGAAAATTAAAGAAACAAATAAATGTTATTGTCAGAACATATTTTTCAATAGTTCAACTTTTCTCAGTCACAGTAGTTTAAACCCAAGAAAAACCAAGACATACTTCTTCAATTAATCTTTTTTTTTTATGAGTGTTCGCATCACTGAAAGTACATTAAATGTAACAGAAACTTTGTTTAGAAGCATTAAAGTTTATGTGGCTAGAAAAGAATTTCTTCATTTGCACAGAAGTTGTCATCTCTCCACTTCAGAAGAAAGAACCCAAAACTCACTGGCCAGTTCCAATTTTGTCTTCTATCAGAGGTGTTACTTATCCTCTTTCCAGTCACAAGTTTAGCTTTGTACCATAAGTTCAGCTTCTCAATTGCACATACTTGTGCTATGAATGGCAGCGTTGTTTATAGACTACTTCCTGATTAAGATGCCAAATCCAGGCTACTGATTGGCCACCTGTAGTAGCGCAACACTAAATAAACAACACAAGAATTACCAATACATGCAAAAATACAAATTTACTCTGGCTAGTCATAATAAATAATACTCAACCTTCTTTTTTGCATACAAATACCTTTACATGTAAATGACAACAATCCTTGAAGTTTGGTGACCTAAGTTACCCATCTATTGCTAACAGCTGTGCTATGCCAGTCGGTATTAACACCATGGACCAATTTAATTTTTTCAAGTTTCAAGCATAGAGCTGAGATGAATGGATCTGTCCTATTGATCCGCCCTTTGTCACCAATATCTATTTCAACTTTTTGAGTCTTCATCAGATCCTGATACCAGGATCAGATTGGTGCATCCATAATTAACCAATATGGTCCTGGTACCTGGTACTGCTTTGATGCAGGCTCAAACTACTGGATTGCTTGTTGGCAGTCTAGCCTCAAGTTGCAAAGACATAACTCTTCATCTCATTTTCATATTAAGGAATAGAGATTGTTAAATTAATATCAAATCAAATCACTGGCTCAGTATCGGTATCGGCCAAGATATCAGTTTCGGTATTGACATTGGTATTGGTATTGTACTGGTACATGGAAAGTTGGATGCATCCCTAATTAAATCCCAAGAGAGACAATAAACTACATATTTATGGGGTGCTGGTATGGCCCAGTGGTTTAGTTCACATATCCCATGAGGCTAGCCCAAGAGCAGGTGGCCCTGGGTTATGTCCTTTCAAGCTCATCACTCCCCACTCTTACCTTGTTTCCTGCTCTATTATCTGTCCTGTACTCCCTAATAAAACCTTTAAAAGATCCCCCCAAATTACTCAAGAACAAAAGAAAATTACATATTGATATGCATGATGTAATATTTGGAGTTAAAATGGGCTGCTGGAGGAATAATGGGTATTTTATCCTGGATTAAAGAGTCTTTCTTCCAACCAACAGACTCGTCTGGAGTGCTCAGTTGAAAGTTGTTGTCCACCTGAGAAACCGGAAGACAAATCAACTACCTCACTTTTCATTTAGAGAGGTTAATATACAGGATTTCTCTTTACTGAACTTTGCTGTGTGCTGTTGTACACCAGCACACTCATTAAAAGATTCTACTTCTCACAGTCACCTGCATTAAGCAAGCAGGTGAACTCCCGGGCAGCAGAGCAGCGGTACATCCTACCTTTGCTCTCAGATCACTGTGTTTGAATTACATTACAGCACAGAGCACTACTGTATCTCAATGGGGGACCATTTAAAGACAGTTACCGGGCTCCAATTTAAAGCAGAGCTTGAGCGTATTTCCAAACTCAGATAAAATGCAACTCAGGCTTTATTTTGTAAGGATCCAGTAGTCTGATCAAAGAGGTGGCTGCACACCTGTTTCTTCATTTATGATAGCTTACTCATTTCAAGACGTGATAAATTACATCTGTGTAATCTCGTAAAACATGACTTATTGCTGTCACCTTCACACAAAACTTTGCAGTGTCTAACTAATCCTTTAACAACGCCCAAATCAAAACACCTTTAAAGGTTTTACTTAATTGCACATCCATACTTAATTGTATTTACACTTCCAATGTGCATTTATATTGGATCAGTATCAAGGTCATAAAACTTGGTTGTTAACTTGGACTTCAGGACATGTTGCTCATGAGTCTCTCATCCAGCTGATTTTATTACATGGGATCTAATTAATTGACCTCTCCTATGCTCTTTTGTTGTCATGGGTCGCCTGTAAAACACAGAGTCTGTGGAGGTGATTTTATATGGGCCAGGGAGTATTTGTGTCAACGTCATGTCAGGCCTGGATACAAGGTGCCACACTCTAAAGGTTTGGTAAGTGTGATATCCTGACATGGAATCTATTTCCCTGAATCTATAAGCCGTGCCTGAGTGACTGTGTACCGAGTGAAAAGATAACCCCCCCCCCCCCCCTCTCTCTCTTTCTCTCTCTCTCTCTCTCTCTCTCTCTTTCTCTCTGTCTCCTATACAAACATTCATTGCTGATGGTGCATGCATGCTACCTGCGCAAACACCCCAACAATGTGTTACAACAACTATATGTTTCGTTTTGCTGTGTTGCAGCTGTGATGCAGATGAAGTGTCAAAATGTTGAACAATTGTGCTTTCAACCAACAGGGCCTTTTGTTCGACTATTTTATTTCCTGATATTTTTTTTTTTTTTGCTCCAATACAAAAACCTAATGTACCTATTAAATAGCAATTAAGCAAGGATGGATTCTGATATAATCATAGCTGGCGATCAAGTTGGATGAAGAGGGTGAAAAAGTCCCAAAATATTACTTACTACCCTGTAGATCCTTAATTTTGTCTCTCAATCTAAAAAAAACTGGGAAAGGAAGTCCCTAAAAATGAATTTCAAAGTAAAAGATATTGAAAAGGAGAAATGTTGTTTAAAAGATCAGTCTTTTAAACTTAATGGTCAGTTTTAATGTAGTTTCATTGCAAGGTACGAAATATTGTTGAGAGTAAAGTAGCATGAAAAAGGGAAACAGTTTCAAATTCTGTTTTCTACAGCTGGATGATGTATAATCTAAGCCATAACACATATTAAGTATAAAATGTATATTTTTGTCTATATTTATACTGTATTCACTGTGTACAGTGAAAATATATGAATTGTTTAGAGTGCATATGCTTTAAAAGCGGTATAATTTACTATATATATCTAATATAGTGTATAAGGTGTAGAGTATATACAGTATAAAGTAAACAGTATTTACAAAGTAAATAGTAAACAAGGATATATATTTATATATAAGTTATATAGCATACAGTATACAAAGTATATTGCATAAATTATATATAATATATTGTAAACATCTTTATTTATATAGTATAGAGTTTATACTTAATATATATGAGACAGAGAGAGGGATATTGAGATGTAGATATATAATACTGTATCTGTATATCTTATTTATATAAAGAAGTAGCTCAATAAATAGACATATTTAGACTTTGTGTACTTTAATAAATACAAAGTGGGAAGGGTTGTTCCTCAAACTGTACATTACAAATGACTGTTAAAAATACAACAATAATCATTTTACCTTATGACTCCTGTGTCCTGAATACTTTTAATTTTCAAATCGTGTGAAAGTCTCAGGAAATGATGACAATTAGAAGTTACCTTGACTCCAGGGACTTTTCAGTTTTGGGTGAAAATGGTTAAAAATGTGGAAACATCTTTATTTAAGCAACAAGAAATGAACTATAGTTTTGAAATGTTGTCAATTGAATATATATAAAAATACAATAGAGCAGCTGTATCCAAATTGATGTCATAGTTTGTATTTACAGTTTACGTTTTGAGTTTACCCGCAGTCATTAACTGAAAACTTTGAAGATAAGAGTATATAATCTGCAGGATGGAAACCCTGTGCAGATACTGACTGCTGCATTCTTGTTGTGACACTGGTAATAGTGTTCACCACAGAGGTGACTCTGCTGCACAGCACTGGAATAGAAAACTTAACTTAGCAGACCTATGCATTAAACATATTGTAGAATACAGTGTAACATTCATCACTGTCAAGGACGGAGTTTGTATAAATTTAAATGCACTGAAGCGTTAAGAGCATTTTTTTTCCTCCTCTTCCTTTGTCTTTGGGTGGAATGTATGTGTATCCCCATCAAGCTGTTTTATTTTTCTAACACTGCAGAATTAAACGCAAAGGCCTTGACTGCATCTTTTTGCTTTATTTAGCGAGGATCATGTTTAAATCATTTCTAATTAGGGCTGTGATACTTTCTAAATGTGTCGTGAAGTCAATTCAATAAAAAGCCAAGCAGAGAGAATTGCATTGAGATTTGTGGGAATAGCTTGCTCAAAGATGTAGCCTAGTTTAAAACCAATCATGGCCCCAAGTGCTGAACGTACTGGGAACCAAGACATGGCTGTGCAAGTGCCTGACAGTTTTAACATTAAAATAAATTGCCTAACCTTTCCAACATCCAGTGACAAAAACAGGAAAAATGAAAGATAATGGGTTATTATTCACTGAGGGATCCTATACATAATAATGATATCATCAATAATGGTGCACTGGGGCTCGTATACTGGAGCTCCTGTGGCTTTAAAAAAATAACATTTAATGGAATTACTTATTTTGAATCATCAGTCCTGGTGCAGTTTAGAAAACGGTGTTGCTCATGAGAGGGAAAGATTTCTGTTTGGATGGAAGAAAGTAAGAACAATGTGTGAAGCAGAGACAGAACGGGACAAAAGAGCACGTTATAATTCTTTTGAGGACAGTTTCCAACCTTCAGCTGAGAGTCAATTTGCCAAATAACACAAGCAGAACCACACAAAAGAGCCACATCAGTACCGGCTTAAAGTACACGGCAGTAAGTGGGCAATAGACTTACAAAGTATTGCAGCGCTCGCCTGACAAATGCAATAAACAGCATTATCCTTCAGAGGCGACGCTGGCGGTGGCAGCTTTGCTCCACAGCCCTGTGCCCACCTCCTCCTCCTCCTCTTCCTCCTCCTCACTGCTCGCAGAGGCCAGGGACAACACACAACACTCAGGAGAGCCGGGGAGCAGTGGGGGTAGTGGAGCGACAGGAGAGAATGGGAAGGGGGTCTTATGGGTGGGGGGAGAAATAGGAGCTGCTGGTAGAGCGAGACTGGCACCGACATGTGGGGAGGTGTGTGTGAGGCAATCTACAGAACAAATGAGGGCACTATCGCCTGTCATATTTCACATTTTCTTCGTTCTAAATAAGACAAAGACCATGTGAGCAGAAAGCTCTTAGGAGGCATAAACAGCTGGAGAGCGCCGCACCTCCACCGCACTGTGACCCACGCTACAATAAATCTGAATAAAAGTGATTATGATGAGGCAAAGTGATCAAGCAAATGAAATATCTGGGCTTTAGCATATAACTCAGTGAGGTGAGGTGAGCTTTATAGCCCCTGCTCTGAGGGAGCCATACCTCGCATGTCCTGGGCAATTTGCTTCTCTTATTGCATGTTCTGTCTGTTCACTGAGCGGGTTCTGCAATGTGAGTGCTGCATGTTTGAGAGCCTGCTAATGTTGTTTGGATGCTGAAGACAGAAAATATAAAGATGAGATTAATTTGTTTATGGGTTTTGGAGCTGTGGGTGTTCTTACTTCGTAGCGTAAAATATCTCACGTTGTAAAACTATTTTTTTCCACCTGAGTGGCGAGTTAGTTGACTCAACAGCCGGAATGTGATGTTTCTTTACTTGGATGTGAGCTGCCTGAGGTTTGAGAAACGTCCTGTGAAACCAAATATATCAGAAAGTGTGTTCAGCTTGTTATTCAATTTTAGAGGTGAATCACCTGTTTTAATGTGGAGCCACAGTTCTTCCAACCAAATGGGACACTCTTTTTTGACTATATCAAAAATTATAACCTTTTGGAATGGAGACATGAGTTATCTCTGACTTGTAAGACTTCTTCCAAAATTTTGTTGATGCACCACAATTTATTTATTTACTTATTTTTAAAGGAGGCAGCTAATGTAAGCTATATTATGTTTTATCCACATTAAGTTTCCTAATTTGATTTTTGTTTTTGTTTTTTTGTAACTGCAAAGTTTGCATGAAAACTGAAAAATTTGATGCAGCACTTGTAGAATCTTTGAATTTTTTTGATGTAAAAGTAGAAATTAAATGCAAATGAGATTAACTGATTAAGTGAATCAAATTCTGTCTGTCCTCCACATTTTTCCCCTTCTATAAGAATTTTGCAATAAAAACCATAAAATCTTGGTGTATCAGATGCTTAGTAACTTACCTTGATTTGGATTAAAAAAAACAATTTAGTTGGTACAACTCCCATAAAATTGTTCTTTTATTTTGTATGCAATGAATTAATAAAATATGCTGTGGGAGCTCCCTGCCCTTCCACTTGCCTATGTGGAAAGCCAAAGGATGAGGTAGGGAGAGCACACCTCCCCTCAGTTTGATGTGCACACATAAAAGACCAAGGCAGGGAGAGCAACAGCAAAGACCCTCAGGAGTACAGAGCAAAACAGAGCGAGCATCAGTGAGGTTCTTTAATTATTATTATTTTTTTATTTTATTTTATTTTATTTTATTTTTTCAATTTGCCATTTGGATGCACAGATGTAATCAGCTGTCAGCTGTTCAGAGCAGCTGATGTTCTGTTGGCCAGACTCAAGTTTTTCAGTTTATGACACCTAAGAAAAAAAAAATATTTATTACATCATTGTGTGGTTCAGCTGAACTTAATCAAAGCCAAGGAGTACAATTCTTATCTGTCTTGAGGCACATTGGAAATTTGAGGATAGGTGTAGAGATTTGGTGGGATGTGAGGCAGATCCTGTCCCCAGCCCCCCTTATAAAAAACTAGGACCGGCCCTGTCGACCACGGCTCAGCAGCTCCTGGCTTTTTTCTCCTTCAGGCACTCACTCAGTCAGCCACAGAGTCAGTCAGTTAGCGAGACTCTCCTCAGTCGAGCCAGTGGCTGTCCCAGCTCTCTGTGCTGCTGAGTCTATATAGTGATGATCTAGCAATGATAACTGGATCAATACCTCCAGCCATGTGGACAGCAGGCCGGGAGCTGCATCACTACCCTCACAGGCGACCGGGCTGCGAACACCTCGCCCCTCCCCCTCCTGCCCTGGCTGTTAGCTTCACAAGTCCTCTGACACACTTCATCATATAATCTGATCAAGAAAAGTGTCACATTAAGCAGATCTTAGGGCCATAAATGAGAAATATGTGGATTTTATGATGTGTAAATGAGTGCCCCTTCATGGATGGTTATTTTAGTGTCAAAATATATTAAATACATAGGAAGGAAGAGCTGAACCTTATAACTGATTCCATACAGTCAGCACTGCACTGAAGTGAGTTATTTATCTTATAACAGCACAATTTATGTATTTTTTTTTCTATATTTTTCCTTTGATACTTTGCAGAAAGCAGTGAAAAAAAAACCAGAAAAGTGATACATAGCTTGAATTATATTTTATAAAAAAAATTCATATCATTCAATCTTCTTCTTTACATGTGTCCTGGGAATAAATGTGAGCCTGCAGCATAGGTAGAACCAATGAGATGTTACTTGTAGAGGAGTGAAACTGGTTAATACAAAGGCATGTCCGTAATAACAATGTCCTTTCCCCGGTGACAAAGACAAAGTGCCTGCGTTTGGAGCGTACAAGCGCAAGAGACAAGTGACGGCTGAAGGTAGACTTTGGGAGAGCATTTGAATTTCATGTCCAAGAAGAGGCAGCCCATCATTAAAAAAGCCTAATTTCTGTGTCAGGTGGAGTTACAGGTAATCGATCATCTTGTCACACCGATTTATTTTTTTCCGCCCGTTCAAAGTGAATTCTACTTCTTTCCAATTAAACTTGTTGCTGAAAAAGAAAACGTCTCTGGCTATTAAAGGCACGTTTTGCCATGTTAGGTCTTTTTCCACAAAAAGGTAATTTCTGAAGATTTGGACGAAAGGGGCCCAGGGGAGGCTGTGGCTTTCATGCACTTCTTTATGTGAGGCTGATCTGAACAAAGACGAGCTTTTGAGGTTGGAGGCGTACATGTATTATTGTACCTGTAGATAATTTAAGATCTTTTTAACTTAAAAACAGAAATTATCATATAATTAAGCTGTATAATTAAAAGTAGACCTTTGATAACACAACAACAACAAAAACCTTAAATACTGTTATCATTGTCTAACTACTGCATAATGTGCTATTAGTCTATCAATGCAAACTAATGTCAAAATTTTCTGTGCTTTCATCCTTTTCGATGCTGTGTCCTTGAAAAACAATACAATCTATGTTATTTTTACATTAGTTGGTGCTGAAAAGTAACAAATCTTATTTTCAACCCAAAGCTGCTGCAGTGTAGATGGAGCAGTACTGGTCAAGTCACAAAAAGGAAAAGTGAAGTGAGCAAGTTCGGCTAATGAATACAAAGCAGTGAAACAGAAAATAAGGCATAATTTATCAGTATTTCCAATAATAATCACTGTTTACTGACTGTTTTTGGACTCAAACTGCTGCGAAAACAAAACAAAAGAAACCAGAATCATATAGAAGTTTGTGTATCGTGATGACTTAAGAGTCGAGCTAATGTTAGCAGAAGAGAAAAACTGTTAAAGGTACAGCTCTTATATGTGTGGTCACAAAATAACAATGCGAAAAATTTAGTTGCTTGATCTTTACACTTTTATCACGAATCCTATTTTATCTTTTATAAAACAGTGGTTACTCATGCCAGCCATAGTTTAATATATTTATGTGGATTAATTTGTTTAATAGAAAGAAAAAAGTAGATTTTAAGGCCTTAAGAATTATAGAGTTGAATTGGTAACTTAACCGGCATACCCAAGTTTACATGAAATCACTTTTTTTTCTTCATCATTTCTGATACTGTTTTTAATTTGGAATAATTTTTATTTAAAATAATCCAAAATCTAGTGCTATTAATTTCTGGATTTGCAACTGTGAGAACAATAATTGTTGCAGAAATCGCAGATGAGAAGACAAAAATTGTGTAAATCCATTAGTTATATTTATAAGTTACCAAATCTAACACTAAAGGCTTGATAGATTCTCGAGGTCTTTCATTTTTTGGAAACAGCCTTCAGACTTAAAGCTTCACTCAACCTGACACTTCTGAACAGCAGCTCTTGTCCTGACAGTGTTTGCCACCTTGGATCTGGGAAATCTCTGCATTAAAGCCATCGTTTGGCACACAGGAGGATAAAACTCCTGGAAGTACTCCTCTGTTCCTGACAGATGATTACAAAAAAACATTATCTGTCTGTGGCCTCTGCCACCAGCGCTGATGTTTCAACGTGGGAGTGGGTGCTCCTTTGTCCCGGGTCTAATTTATTTATGTGGCTAATCTTCAGGGGGTGGAGCGGCCATGCTTAGAGGTGTGTCATTTTACAGGGAGACCCACCAGAAGGATCAGTGACCTTGCAGAGACCGCGTATGTAATTCATTTCAATTAAGACACGTGATTTGTTTTCACTCACAGTAAACAAGCATTATTAAAAAAAAAACACACTTCTTCTGTTGGAGTCCCAGAAACTTTCAGCTGGACTTCAAATATCAACTCTTAATCCTTGTCCCATCCGTCGTTTAGCGTTAAAGAGAGAAATCAAACAACTTAAAATAGTTAAAGTAGTTTTAAAGTTGACTCTTATTTTGAAAGTTGTAATCTGAGAGCTGCATCACAGAGCTCCCACAAGAGTCAGTGTCAGTGCCAAGACTGCATTCATCCTCACCCCGCAGCATTTATTTGGACAGAGGTGCAATGGCAGCAGAAAACGAGCGGAGGAGATGGAGGCTTGATTAGCAGCAGCCTTCCCAGCATGCTCTGCTATGACAAATGACTGACTTCGAACAATATCTAAGGCGATCAGGATAAAGCACCGACCATTTCAAGGCTCAGCAAAATTCTAATTCTAATTAGACTTTGCACCACACACCAAATAAAAATTGTTCCCTTGGCATTTCGGCCTATCAAGTGTTTCTCCTTTCGCTGAAAGAAACGAATGAAGAAAATGATTAAAGTGATAACAAAGGCATAAAATTTAAATTATTGAGGCACCACATCTGGGATCTGTATGTCACCGCGCTGCCGTTTTTACCCTCTCATTCAGCACTCCATTCTCTCTGCATGAGGGAGACTGAAAACAGAGGGAGGCAGGGAGAAGGGAGAGAAAGAGCAGGAAGAAACTGTAACATTAAAAGGTAGAGAGCGAGAACGCAAATAGGCCTTCAGCTTTAGCGTTATTAATGACTCTTCAAAGATCTCCGACTTTTCCAATCTCTCAGAGAAGCGCATGAAGGAGTCTGCAGATGAAGCTGACCTTCAAAATGTTCTTTGGTCTTTAGTTAAGAAATTCACTCGCCATTATGGCATCATTAAGGAAACAAGGATAAAATTACTCCATGGTTAATGGCCTATAGGATCCCCCACCAAAATTTGTTTCAGATCTAATAAAACTGTGCTTAACACACTCGAATGAATTATGAGGACTGTTATGCGGGGTATTAAAATGTGGAAAATAGATTTTCGAGAGCTTGGAGGACTGGACTTTTCGAATCAGATAGTAGAATGGGATTTTCTGGGCGATAAATTCGCCCATGTCTCAATTTAATTCCTTTCAGCTCTTAATTCTGAAGGGATGATTTATTGCACCATCTTTAAAATACACTTTGGCAAACTTTGCTATTTCTAAGGAGGATAAACACACGCATTCGTGTTTCACTCCACGTACGTGGACGAAGAATAAGTTGTTTCCAGAATTAAGAAAGATATCTTAGAAGAGGTGATAACTTAGTAAAACGGAGGTATGCACATGCAGAAAGGATGTATATCTGGTTGTTTGCATTTGCATCAGAGGCTAGAGAAAGCAGGCAGGCTGTTAGGGAGAAAAATGAAGCTGCGGGCTATCGAGCCTCTTCATTGTCTCATATACAACCGCAAACCTGCAGAACTGTGTCATTTGCACCACTTATTACCTGCTATTGTAATCCAGACCCCGATGCCACGGTGAAATACAGACTTATTATAAAGAGGGGGAAAAGTTAGCCCAAGACGGTGCCACAGAGAGGTGGTTTGTGTGGTAATGGCATTTGCTCTCTTTAAACTTTAATCTTTCCTATTAATTCCCTGCAACTGGAGAATGTACGAGAGTTAATGTTCCATGAACGTGTTTCTCACTCCGCAATCTCTTCAAGCTAATTACCTTCAGGTGCTAAATGGTGGGAAATTGCCATCCATTTGGATGAGAAAAATTTCACCTCCTGCTCCCTAGTGAAACATTTTTTTGCCGGGCACATTAAGAGGAAAAAAAGTAGGAAAGAGGCAGGCCTCCACGAAGGTAAACACTGGTCATAAAAACTTACTACCTCTTCCTGTTCTGTCCTGCCGCCCGAAACAGGAAGCCGTAGCCACTCTCCTCCAGCACATTGCGCACCGGTGGAGGTCAGGTAGAGGTCAACAGGTGCTCCTCTTGACAAGGGGAATGCAGAACAGATGTTTGATTGGCATGAATCATCTAAACTGCCCATTAGAAACTTATGATGTGAAAGGATAGGACTCCTGGTATGAGGACACTTTTTAATCTGATTACTAAACAGCAAAGAGAGATCTTAAACTTGATGTCTTTTTAATCCAACTCAAAAAGTTGGCTAATTTTACTGCAGCAGAAACTAAACAACTTCTGCTATTAAATCCATGAGATGAAAGCATATTTAAATGGTTTTATATCTAACTTTGTCATTAGTTTTAAAGTTTAACCATATGTCTCAACATTAGGGAAGTCCTGATTAGGCTTTGGGGATTCTTTTTAACTGATCAGGGATCTGCAATTTGAGCAGATCATCTCATCTCTGAGCACAAATTCTTGCAGGAGACAATTATTTGGGTAACTTAGCATGAGCTGTCGTGTGGCTAAAGTTTCAGCAGTGTGGAAAGCAAACAGTCCAACAATTACTTGCAATATATGCAATACAATTATTTCACAAGGGAGAAGCAGTAGAGCTAAGGTGCCAAGCCAAGTCCCAATGGACTGAGCTACTGCTGCCCAGACTTTAGTGTTGGACTTTACAAGGTAGAGCAAAACGGCCTAAAAGATAACAGAGGTGGTGAATTGTTTTACCCCTTTGGACAATGAGCCCATCTCTGATTTCTTCAAGAAGTCTGCTTTCACTGCACTTTGTCACAGTTTGCTTCCATCAGTTTATCAACATTCTACCCAATGGTGCCACCAAGGGATTTTTGGCCCTGTGAATAATGCCCTGTTTACACAACGTTTAAACGCAAAAAACACAGTGAAAAAAATCTGCGTTTACATGGAAATGCTGAGGGACTGAAGATGCTGTAGTGTGAATGCCAGGCCTGTAGGTGGCGATATAACTGTTAAGTCTTTTTGTGTCCGTATATATTGAAAGCATCTTATCTGAGTGCAGAAGTGGAGCAACAGATGCACATTTAGTTGAAAGGCAGTCAGCAGATTCAGCAGCACAAGAACAACAAAGTAGTCTGCCACTGAACCATTGTTGTTGTCCGGTTCGTGCATGGCAATTAAAAGTTCCCACAACGAAAGTGGAATTAGCGGTTCAAAAAAGTTGCCTTTTAGGACGGCTGAAAAGCTGTTTCCGTGTAACCAAAAGGCCAAAATGTAACAATACTTTTGCGTTTCATCCTAAAACTATTTTTGTGTAAACGGCCCCTTAGTCATACATTGGATCCAACCAGTCATGGGTCCAGGGAATCATACTAACTTTTCATCCTATAAGGCTGCCTTGGTTCTACCTTAAGATAAGATTCAACTTTTCACATCTGACTTTAAAATCATGAAAGTGTTCGTAACCATTCCGAAAGGTGAAAAAGGGGTGTTGGGATGGGAGCTACCTGGTGGAAAATGGTGTATAACTCAGAAATGGACTCCCCTGAGTTTAGCTATGGAGTTGCCTCTTTTTAGACCCCTAAAGATTGAGCCACCTCATAGTGACGGCAACTTTTTGTTTACAATGCTGAAATTGGGAATTCCCATTTGCTTAAGTTTAACATGAGAATGTGCTTTTTCTGAAATAAAATACCCAACTCTACAAGCAAGTCCACATGGTAATTGCATGAAAAATGAACTTATTTTCATCTATGGTATTGAGTATAAGAAAAACAAAAGTTAATATTTCCTTGTTTTCCACTTTTTAACTATTCTTTCAGATGTTGGCTTGCGTTGAAAACCCAGCATGATTCCTATTTGGTGACATCAAGTAACCTCGATGAAGGTATGGATAGTGCTGCTGTAGTGTTTACATGTCTTTAGAAGAAGTCTGGCATTAGCAAAAACACTAACATAAAAAGTTAGCCCTCAAACCATATGTAGGAAACTTGTTAATTTCATACACGACAAAGTTCCTTTTTGCTTTTTTGCTGAGATTCCAGCCCCCCTTCGGAGGCCTTAAACACCGAGTCCATCTGACTGTATGGAGCCCCCTGTGAACTCCATATGCAACCCTCCCGGTGCAGTTCAGCGGGTTCTCAGAAAGAGTCAGGAAGATGCATCATACGAGGGGAGTAAAAAGGCCAGCTGGGATGGGTGGGCCACATTGTGATCACTCACCTTCATCCCTGATTTGTAGTCATTATCCCTACCAGCGTTTGAAGATCAAAAACAAGGACAGGGAGAGTGATGGGGGACGGAGAGAGGCAGCAGCAGAAAGAGAATGGGGGAAATGAGTGAAGGAGGGAGGGACAAAGAGACGGCTTGATGTGTGTGTGAGTGTGTGTGCATGTGTGTGTGTGTGTGTGTCCCACTGACTGCCATTTGCCCCTGTTTGCTGGATATAGGAGTGTTAGGTGGCAGCGATGTTGGGGAGTGGGTGGGGTTGGGAGGAGGGTGGATAAGGGTGATAGCACCTTAAAACCAACCAAGCTGCAAAAGCAATGAATATTAAATTCACGCCTAAATAGCTGAGTCTATGTGAAGCATTACTGTATTATAATTTTAGATTTGTCACCGATGGGACGCCGGTTTGAGTTGGAACAACAAGGCAACGTCAAAGCAATCTTTACTCCTCCGATAACGGCACAGCTGTAAAGTGATAATCTTATCTGGAGTTATTATGAATTTGGCCTTTGGTGGTCTTTGCAATTGGACAAATGCAAATAATTTTATTTGTGCTGGGAATAGTGTGATAAGAAGAAGACAGTAAAAATAGGAGCATGGAACAATTAGAGGCAAATATAATTTCTCTTTACCCATCCATGTCCCAGGCAGAGTGTAAATGTTGAAGGACTCCCATCAGGCCGCTGTATAAATTAGCCAAACCCTCACTGTGCTGAAATCTATCCCCAACTGTTTGAGCGAGAAAGCCGAGATTTTTCCCTCCTTTTTTAGATTTAATTATCTTTTGTTGTTCTTTTTATCTACCTTCAAGGATTGTCCTCAGTGGGGGGTTAAAAGAATGGGAAGTGGAAAAAGACGAGGGGGGTGTCTGATAGCGAGCGTCGGGTATGTAGGGCTAGTTTGTCCTCTGTTTGATCTGATTTCCTTACAATGACACAGCGGGAAATTAAATATGAAACCGAATTAAAGCCACTACTTAATGAACGACGGGGAAATAAAGCTGGCTCGCTTCCAAATTAAGCGAAAAAAGTCTAACTTCTCCTCAGAGCATTAGCTCTTTAGTTCAGCTTAGTCTGAGGTAATTTCACTCCATTTAGACGCAACATTTAGGGAAGTGTTTGATGATTTGTAATAAAATCCCAATTTCTAACCATTTGTCTTGGAAATACGCCTCAAAACAGCACAGAAAACCCAGAATCCACACTGCCTTTGATGGTTCAAAGTGTAAAATTAATCACTCCCTTCATTTTTTTGTGTGATGTATTAGAGGAGAGTTATCCACTGTGGCAAGCCTTCCCACATATTGATTTAATAGACCCACTGAAGGAGCGTAGCTGCTGTCCTTAGAGACAAACAACACATGTAGAACATTAGCTGAATTGATGTTGTTAAATAATTCAAACTTTTCTGTGTGAAGGCCGAGGTACAGAACAGAAATAAAACATCACTTTTGTCATTCCTGTTTCTGTCATTCAGTTGCTCCTCGGAAAATACAGCTGCCACCTAAAACATGATTTATTTTATTTATTTATTTATTTATTTTGTTATGTTTTCGAAAACATTAAGAAAATCCGCTCAGAATGATAGACTTGGGGAGTGAAGGATAAAAATTGAAAGACAAGGCCAAATTATGACAAAACAGATGTAAAAACAACATTTTTAAAGGCGTTGAATGACATTTTTCTTTTCCATTCTGTCATCAACAATACAATTCAACCTGCAAGCAAATCAGCAGATTGTTTTAAGTCTGACAGGTGGAAATACAGGGGCGTAATTTCAAAGTGAAAGAATACTGAATGCAACGAAAACACTGTGGAATGACGCCTTTGGCAGGTGGAACTGCTCCCCTGCCAAACTGTCACCATTTAGGCCCCGATAACGCAGGTAATTGCATTTCCAGGAGAGCGGGAGCAGATGAAACATGCTGTGGACAGATACTGCTGGCACACTGGCCCCTTCTGTTGGAAAATTTCATTTTTCCACAAGGAAGCCATGAATGCTAAGGCTGAATCCAAATCCGTTTTTCCGCACTTTATCAGTGTGTGGCCCACCAAGTGGGGAGATGGAGGTAATTCATTCAGCTGAGACTCACCACCCTAATCCAATTTCCAGCCTCCCCCAGCAAGAGATAATTACAAGTATTAAAGCTGTTAGGACAGGGGGGAAAGGGCCCTCTCTCTGAAACTCTGCTGCAGGCCCTGCAAGTATCGACTGAGCGGGAGGATTTCTGCTGGGAGAACTCAAGCTAAGGCATTGTTCAAAACTAAGAAAGTGTGTTAACTAATGAGGCAAAGGGAATCTGGAGTTCTAAAAGGACACCCATAGCCACATGTCATTACAGACCCCAGGACTTTTTTTCTCTCCTCTTTTGCCTCGTGCATCACGAACAATTGGTCATTTCATGTGTAAAGACAGTTGAGGTTCCTGCACAGTCAGTATGCATATAATAGTCCATGGAATGTCCCACCATGTTTAACTGGGTTTGAACTTCAGGATCAGATGTACATCACTTAGCTGCCCCCCCTTCTACCAAGAAACACTGAAAAAATGACACCCTCCTCAATACTTTGGCATCCATAACTACCAAAACGATAACATAAACCTCAGAATAAAATCTCACTCTTAATCCTCTCCAGCACTCCAGCCACCTACACCCAAAAACCGGCTGTAAACTACACCTTTTCATGCCTTTGAAGCAACAATGAACAACCCAAACTCTCCTTTTTCTTCCCCACCGCTTAAACTTTGACTCCTCAAGGAGCGGAAGCGACAAAAAAAGCTCTAATTAACGGAAGCAGAGACGCTCCTGCGCTCCCCCATTCAGCGCCCTCACAATAGACAAACCCGTGAAGCAGAACCAGGAATGGAATATGGGAGGAATGAATGAAAACGCACCCAAATAAGAGAGCCGACATCACCCCTGTCCACTCTCAGCCCCCCTCCTACTCCTTATTGTGTATCTTTGTTGAAGAGGGTCTGCAGCAGGAGTCCCTTTCTTTAGCAATTACTGAAGATCAAAGAGCCACAGAGACGAGGCATGCTGGTGTAAAGAAATGTGTTGTTCAGTTTTAATATCATCTCAGGCTTCTCTTGTTATCCTCTGACTCCTGAAATATACAAAATTAGTAAATGTTGGAAGGATATTCCCAAGTTTGCGGGAATGTGAAATGTTTTTATTTATTAGCAGGGGAAAAAATTAAAGCTCCTGTAAGGAATTTTCAGCTGGTTATGAAACAAACTAAAATCAAAACTGATGCCTCTGTATGACCTACTAAACAGAAAAGTTCATTAGGAACAAAATATGTTCTCTCTATACTTTCATTTTTTTTCAACATTTAAATCGCTTTCACAGAGTATGTGTCAGAAACAGTGATGACCTGCACGTTGACAGCAAGTAGTTTTTTTATGCACTATTTTTAGCAACTCATACATTTAATTGTTAAAAGACAGCAAGAGGGATATTGATAAGGATATTGCCAAATTTGTGCAAATGTATCATTTAACATTAGGAAGAAAAAAAAAATTAAAGCTCCTGTAAGGAGTTTTCAGTTTGTTTTCGAACATCCTGAAATCAATACAGCTGACCCTGTATGACCTGCTAAAGAGGACATTTACACTAGGAACAAGATGATTCTTCTCAACATTGTCATTTCTAATGTTTAAATCAGTGCCACAGGGTAGGTGTCAGAAGAAGTGAATACATGCATGGACTAAAAACAGTTTTTATACATTATTCCCTGCAAAGTTTTTCATTAAGTCATAGATTTGACTGTTTAAGGACATCAAGATGAACATTTTAGAGGATACCGCCATGTTTGTGCAAATGTCAGGTTGTTTTAATTAGCGGGAAAATAAAATTAAAGCTCCTGTCAGGAGTTTTTAGCTAGTTATGAAACAGACTGAAATTAATACAGATGACTCTGTCTGACCGAGGGGAGGACTTGGTTGGTTAACACACTCATTATATCTCACCACCAGGGGGTGCTGTCTCATTTTTTATTATCTGGAGTAAGACAGCTAAATAGAAATATTCAGCTCCTCAGTATTTTTCTTGTAGACTTTCACATAATGAGTGTATAACAAAACAACTGTTACACCTAAAATGTGTGAAGGGAAAGCTATAGTTGAGACTGTTATTAGCTAGCTCAAGCTAGCTAACTGTTTGTTACATTGTTTGAAATTCCAGTTGGGGTTGGTTGTCACATATATATGTATATGTGTATGTTATATACAGTAGGCTAGTCTAAAGATGTGTTTCCTGTTCATGTTCCTCACTCATTTTGTTTTGAGATGTATTAAGCTTCTTCCCTTTTTAAAAAGACTTTTCCCATTAAAATAGCGTTGTGACAAACAACCCTATAGTTAGTGACAACCATGATTTGTAATATATATATATATATATATATATATATATATATATATATATATATATATATATATATATATATATATATATATATATATACACACATATATTGTGTGTGTGTGTGTGTGATAGTTGTTCCACATTGTCCACAGGGGTCGCCAATTTGACACGAATGCCTCAAAACAAAAAGTTCCTGACAGTAGCTTTAATAAACATTCAACAACAATGGGCTATATTTGCAATATCATGTGTATTTTATCCAACTAAATTCATTTAATAAACTGGAGGAGCATTTGGAAATAGCTTCATTATCCTAGAAAATACTCAAAACACTTCCTGGACATGGTCCAAAAGGAAATCATTCATTCTTTCGCCTACTTCCTGTCCTCATACCTTTATCAAACTCTGGATAAGTGAGTGGAAAAGTACAAAAATAAGGCCGCTCTGTTGGACATTAAAGGCAGTCTTCGCCCTCCCCTTCACTGAAGACTACTTTTCTATATTTAGCTGCACAAGTGTAGCTTATTACCTGATTTCCGTAACACATTTCAGAGGCGTCCCACAGCTCCATGAATATTCATTCCAGCCATTTTAAAGAGGTGCTAATCCACTTAATGAAGCTCAATCTGGTCGTCTCCCCATTACTGTTTAGGCATGTTCAGGCTCCAAGATGAGCCAGTTATACGTATTTGAACGCTGTGCTAATTCAATGAATGAGGTTTGGATGTTTCTGCAACAGGTTTTAGGAAAACAGAGGCAAATAGGAACGTTTACGACATAGTTTCCGTTCTTACCTGTTTTTTACTGAAGGGATATCTGAATCTAGTCTAAGAAGAACAGTGGTGTATGTTGTATATTGTTCCCAAAGAGGCTCCTGCTTGCATTATCTGAAACAGTGACATCCCCATCCTTCATGAGGAATGTTCCCTCCACTTCTCCAGCCTTATTTCCCTGAAATATTACACTTCTCCTGTGCAGGAGGGGAAACTACAGTGTGAAGTTTTTAATATGTCACAGGCATCGTGCTGTTTGGAAATGCAGTGTGTTTTACTCAGCCCCCAATAATCTATTCTGTTCAGCCAGGCGCACACATTGACAAATGTTTCCTGCATTAGGTATTTACCTAGTGGAATGTAATGGATGTAAAGAGTTTGAAAACGCCCGGTGCACTAACAGCATGGGCAGTAGCAACACTATCTAGGCTGAGGAGAAAACTCACTATTCAAAACTGAATCAATGCTTCTGAGGGATAAGGTGTGTGTGTGTGTGTGTGTGTGTGCATGCGTATCTCTTTGTGCTCTAAAGCGCTGACTGCAAACTCTCCATAAGTCACTCCAGACACGGTAATAGCTTCATGCAGTGGAAATGTAAATATTTGTCCTAATGTGGAGACAATACCGAGGCGTTAAGTGTCACAAAGTGTTCTGTCAGAAAGAACAGATGTGTTGAATCACACAGGAGTTAAGTGGAGAGAAGTTATGGAAAGGCTCACAAGCCGCGGCACTTTTCTAATTACAGAAACAAACATAAAACATTTCGACAGGTCGAGCTGGAAGTCACTTACGTTTCCTCGGTTTGCTGTTGTACTCATTACTTTTGGATTTATTGAGTTGTAACTTGGTTGGTTTAAGAGGTGGGATTTACAGAAAACTGTTGATTTGTGTTTCCAAAGTCAAAGATATGAAACCTACTATCATCAAGGAGTCCAGGCAGGTGGTTGTCCACCAGTGGATGTGGTCCTACCCAAGGGGAAGTTGCTGCCAAATGCTTTCTTATGGTGGGTTAATGTGGGATCCCTCTCCTTTAAGCACATTAAGTTTGCATTTGCAGAAAATAGGGCAGCTTTGGATCAGTGGTTGAGTTGTCATCTCTCAGCCGGAAGGTCTGGGGTCGGAAACCAGCTCCTTCAATCGGCTGCTGAAGTATCCTTGAGACAACCCGAAATTATTGTTCATCGTTGTTCCTACCCAGTCTCAAGGTGAGTCACAAGCCAGTGTTCTCACCAGTGTTGGTCTCAAATGGGGAGTATTGTGTCAGTTAGGGCTGTGGTCCCAAACCCCCAGGCTGCAGACTGGTACTGGTCTATGGGTCATAAGGTAGTATGACGATGATGAAAGAATAAATAGCTTCCATTATTTCCATTTGATTAATTATCTGAGTCTGAATGATGTTTTATTTTGAAAAATGACCAAAGTCTCTCCATTACATCCGTCTATGACTTTAGATTTATTATTTTATATAGAAAATACCACCATTTGTGTTCAGGTGTTATCGTTTGATTTTGTTGTATTTATCTGCTACACCTTTACAGAGCAGTCCGTGAAAATATTGTTTGACATTACACCGGTCCATGGTGCAAAATAAGTTTGGGAGCCACCGAGTTAGGGGATCTGAAGTAAAACTGCAGCACAGGAATCAGAAAATGAGCTATCAGCTGTAGCGACCACCTAAAGGAGGAAAATCCAAAAGAAGAAGAGAAACAAGAAGAAGCACCGTACAAATGAAATATAAAAATGAACAGAAGAAGAATTAAATAACTCAGTTGTAGATGCTAGGACACTCAGTCTACTCACAAATCAGACATCCAAACACATTCAGAAGATAAAGAAGATGGAAAAAAAAATCCTTTTGGTATTTTTTTTTAACTTTGAGTTGAAAGTTCAAATTCAACATGCACCAAATACAACTAGGATTTAGATATGTACATGGGGCGCCTGCTCCACCAACTGAGCCAAACTGGTTAACTCCTGCTAGCTCTGTTAAGCTAAAAGTGATAAAGTTACATATTTGTTGACATATCAATGTAGATTTTTTTCCACATTGAAATTATTTATTTGTAATGTATCTGTGTTTATTGTCTCATCTTAATTTAAGATTGACTTCTTAGCTTGTATTTCTCGTTTATTTTTTATTTCTTTAAATGTCTGTGGCTGCTGTTCACAGACAGAAAATAATCTCTCAATTGTAGAAATAAATCATGTTGGATTGGTAGGTCTCTTAATCAAAAAGAATGAAAACCTGAGCTGCTTTTTTAAGGTTCTGGGTCATTTGAGCTTTCCCAAGAAAAAATAAAATGTCTTATAATCACTTTTTTTTTTTAACTTTTACTTAAGTAAGACCTCAATTGAGTTAAAAAAAAAAAAAAGGGTTAGCTAGTGTCACTTTAAACTTCAGTCAAGGCTTTTTAAATCAAAGAATAGATCCACAAAACAAACAAAGCGTTGGAAAGAACTTTAAGAATTTTTGTTTTTTTGTTTTTTTTTGTTTTTAGTTTTTCCCTCCTCACTCTCTGAAACCTGCTTCCTTTATACACCTTTGGTTTGTTGTGTGCTGTGGCTCTCTGTGCGGGGCAGGCAGGCAGAGGGATGGGAGTTTCTGCAGGGGCACGGGTCTGTTTTGGGACAGTTTGAAGGGGCTGATCCCCGGTTCAGCTTGGATTCTCTTCTTCCTCTTCTCATCTGTTGGCTGATCTTTTCTCTCTCTCTTTTTTCTTCAGAAGTTCTTTTTTTTCAGCTCTATAGAGGCCTGCAGCAGGCATGTCATTCATTACATGCAGCGTGCATCCTCACAGACGTGCAGCGTGGAGGGACGCTTTCAGAGAAAAAGAGGTAAGATGATTCAAAATCGGAAGATTTTTCCTACTTGTCCAAATATGAGGGATGTTTAAGACTTAATATGAGAGAAGTGGATCGAATGTACACGTTAAATACATCTCAGTGTATTTCGGATGTTTTGGGAATATTGTGATTATAAATGGAAAAAGGAAACATGTAGGTGGGCTGAAGAAAGGCAGGTGTGACACATGTTAAGTCCCATATATCTTCCAGAAATGGGATTTATAATCCAGCCTACTACAGGAGGGCTGCTATGATGTGCAGTCAATATATGGGTGGCACAGCCCATAAAGGCCTCGGCCTTCTTTCTGGGTTTGATTTATTGTCGCAGCAGCTCAGCTCAGACGGCCTCATGAAACCTTTGTCAGAACAGTAATGACACTGTTTGGACCAGCTTTTGTCTTTTTTATTTTAATCCATTTAAATGTTTACATTGCCACTGCATCTCTTCATGTGTGTCAAAAATTGTAGCGTTAAAGGCACATGTAGTCACTTTTTATTACTATTGTGGATTTTTCAGCTGACAGACGCTGGGTTTCATTGGATTTCTCATTAACTAATCATAGTTTTGCAAAAAAAAGAAAGAAAACAGGGATTTAAAAACATGAAATTTTGACTCCTATACATGTGGACTCATTATATTTAGATTTTTAACCATCAACCAATGATTGAGAACGACTCACATTTGAGCGTCTGGTCCTATTTTTTGTTGAAAACATCTTTACTTCAATCTACAACATCGCTTATTTGGCCTTTAAATCTACCTTTTTGTCCAATCAGAAGAGGTTTCCTTCTCACGTTTTAAAATCATATTCTAAGGGAGTATTAGAATGTCAATCTGCCAACAACTGGATTTTCCTTTCTGGCATTTGATTTTGACTTTGTACAAAATGTTACTTCTTCATTTTAACAACATCAGAGTCGATAACCAGCCGCTGAATGGGACCGACCTTTTTCCAAAAGTCCCCTTGTAATTTGAGTTTAGTGAATTAAGAGCAGGTTAATGATTAAGCTCTGGATCTATCACACACTCCGTATGGGAAAGTTTTAGGGAGGAACAGCTCGGCCCTGGCTCGACAATCATTAAAACGTGCTGACAGCGATGGGAGGACAAGTTCCCACTTTGATCTGAGGACAGACCTGAGCTCAGCCTAACGTCATCCTGCTGCTCTGTCACCTTTATTAAGTCTGAGCTTCAAACATCAGCTTCACTCTAAACACACTCTTAGAATAATCATACAGAAGGAGTATAATCCACTTAGAGAGCACTTTAGATCTGTATGAGTTCATTTTATGCTAAAGTTAATTTTTTAAAGCCACAGATCAGTAAATTAAATCAACAAATGATTGAAATTTTTCTTCTTCTTTAAAGTTTCTCTGAGTTAAGATGTTTTGAATCATTATTTGATTGTAATCACATTAATGTCTGTGTGCACAGTGACGCCATCAGGCCCGTTCACACAGATCTGTTCACACTTACTTATTCTTTAAGATTTTAACTTTTTTTGGATATAAATCTACAGTTTTATTTGGACATTTTAAATTAAAAATCTTATTCATATCAGTATTTTCACAAGATGTTTCACAGTTAGTTATGACTCCGTCTGTGCCTGCGTTGAGGAAACCGCGGCAGAACAAGGAGGTGGACAAAAGTTCTGGATCAAACTTTAATGTTTCTTCTGTGGAGGGATTTATCAGCAGCCTGAGTCGTGTCCTGACTTGAGTCCGAGCAGAAGGTGACAGAGGTGTAAGTCAGCTGTAAGCAGGTGCAGTGGGAATGAAGGTCTTCTGCTGCCCCCCAGGGGTCAGAAGAGGAAATTACAGGCGATCCTGAAACGAGCAGTTAATCCGTCTGCTTCAGAAAAGACTCGTTCTAGGTGATACAGATTAAATATTAAGACAAAAAAAAAAGGATAGAGGAGAAGATCTTTGGGCAGTTAGGTTAAAAATGTGTGTTTTATTTTGCTGTTGTCACAAAAGTGTGTAAAATTTGACAGATAGTTGCAGTTTTTAAAGGTACAAGACCTGTTTTAAGAGCTGTAGATTTAGAATTCACATGTCAGGTGTTTTAAAATAAATTCCTGTAATGTGCTGATGAAAAATAATGCTCTAACCCAGTGGTATAACATTCAATGTGTCTGTCACAGCTGCTTCAAAGCAAACAAAGAAAAAAAAAAAAAAAAAGGAAAAACAACATCCCAAAAAAAATGAATAAAACTGGTGTTTAAAAGGCGATTAAAACATCAGTGTAAATATCCCCAAAACAATCATGGCTCTATTTCCTGAGTAAATATTCACTCCAGCTGCAGAAAACAACTCTCTTACATCCAAACCATTACTGCAGACGTCTTATTGAATCGCAGCATGAAGCTTCAATTCACTGTAAAAAGCTGAAGTGCATTAGGACGCAGAAACGCTCACAACATCTGTTTCCTTTGTGTTACAGAGGATATGGCTTTGTAGCGAGCAGTGTGTGCCATCAGTGACTGCTGGAATAATATTTGTGTTCCCCCCTCAAACAGACACACTGTCACAGAAGCACTTGTCTACATTTTGTAGTTGCTCGGGGAAAATAATTGCCTTATCTGCAACTGTCAAAATGATGAATGCCCCGGAGAGCAGCGAGAATTGACTGATGGAATTGGGGGAAAATCTAATCCCTGATCTGAACACTTTGTATAATACATTAACCCCTCCGGTACAATAGGCTGCACACAAACAGATTTGTATAGACTTGTAGAAATAAATTCAACAGAGGCTGAAGGATCGATAAACATCAGGAGTTATGGCCTCGTCTGCGTCGAGTCAAACAGCAGCGTGATACAGGACGTATATTAAGATGTATGCAGGAGGGAAGTCAGAGAAGAGATGGAAAAAATGGGATATGATGCAAGAATATCTGCATTATCTGGCGTGTATAAAGCTTGCATTGACGCTAATGTAAACAAAGGGATTCACTTATCCTCATAGAAGCAGATACAGCAGGCAGGCCACCTGAGAAGACATCATACGTGAGCTTTCTTAAACACTAAAGTATACCGCAGTAATGAGAAGAAACTCCTAAAACTGCTCCATGACACATAATGCTTTAATCTTACAAAGCTATATAAAAATATAATAATATGATAGCAAGAGAAGGGACGTGAATCGAGCCGGAAAAATGTTTAAAAATACGCTAAATGATGAGTGACGTCATCTCCTGGAGTATCAGTAATTACACACCAAGATTTCATGTTTCAAACATTCAAATTTCAGGTTCATGTTTGCTTTGTTTTGAATTAAATATAAAAATATGACTGGCTGACGTCCATATAAGTAAAACAAAGAAAATCTTGCAAAAAGTTTAGATTTTAAAACTTTGAGATTGATTTGCAAGTTTTGCAACAGATCTTGATGAACACTGAAGTTATCCAGTTTAAAACCCTAAATTTTGATGATATTTTTCTTAAAATGATAAAGTTTGGAGACAATAATTTAAGTGAGAGCGGGATTTGTTTGTGTAAACTGGCCCTGCTCTCTCAACATGTCTTTATTTACGTCAGTCGTGAAGAAAATTCTTAATTATAAACAAAATAAAGATTCCTGAAAAGTGTTTCAACACAAACCTTATCTGTAGCCAAACATTTGAATGACAATGCAAACGAAGAGTGTCTGCCTGAAGTATTCAGTGCTATAAATGAACACAGTCTGAGCTGCACAGGACTGGAGCATGCTGGGAAATGATCTCATCCTTCCTCCCTTCACGTTCAGCAGAGTGGAAAAATCTCTCAGATATGAGGGAGAAATCTTTCCTGATTAAAAGGTTATTAACTTTTCATAACCTAACGTTCCAAAATGAAGTTTTCTTAAAATACGCGCCGCCGACACCTTCCCGCCAACGAGCTCTGCCTCTTTTTTTGTCACACTCGGCTGGAATACATTATCCCCGATATGAGGACAGAACATACCTGTAACAGGTTAATGACCTCACACTTTCCACACCATTTCACTTAGCGGGCCATAGCCAGGAAAAGCTAAACGCTTCACTCCCACTTCACTGAATTATGAATTAGCCAAAAGGTGAGGCGATTAAAGATTTAACGTTTCACCAATGGACCAATGGATGGGCTGCTTTTTGAGCTCGGGCGGGATATCTTTGACCATTAGCTGAAAAAGTGTCTTGATATCCATTACAGAGTGCATAAATATTGGAAGAGGAGAACAAATAATCCAGAAATTACCAATCAAAGTGTTTTTGACCTCGGAAAGAAATTAATTTGATGGAGTATAAATAAAATCAACAGAAAAACATCATCTGCATACATTAATGCATAAGTAAGACCTTTAAAGACAGTAAATCATCAGGATTTTGATTCATGACTCATGAAATATTTGAACTTTTTTTAACCTGAACCAATACTGATTTTATTTTTCTATTAAACTAATGAAAAAGAAAACTTGAAGAAAATTTTTGAATCAGTAGGATTTTTGATTATTTGTCATGAAAGAGATGAAATACTTCTTTAAACAATGCAGACGTTTTCCTTTTTTTTCGTCTTTAAAACTAGCTTCAGACATGTTTTTACCCACACACTCCAAATGCATCCACACCATCCTCTGCATGTCACGCTCCCTCCCTCGTCCCCGACCCGTAACGAGCGCTGACAGGTCACATGGCACAAACAGTGATGTCTGAATAATTTGAACAAATGCTAAATCATCGCGAAAGCAGCCAGAGAGCTCAGCGACGTGAAAGTGAAGTGTTTGTGCTTCCCCAAGGCTCAGTGGCATCTGTTCTACATGTGTGCAGCAGCAACGTCCATGTCTCACCAATTAATTGAGCTCGTATTAGAGTAAATATTTGATTTTGAGGCGCGTTTGAAAGCGTTAATTGGGGGAGTGGAAATCCATGCGTCGATAATTTGCAGTAAAATGTGGGTTATTTAAGTGGAAATCCTTTAAACGGTCTTTGCAGAACTCTTACTTACGGATTTTTTTTTCCAATCCATTAACCCCCATTAGTTCAGTCTGTAGTTACACTTTTAACACTGAGCACAATAAGCTCAATGTCTGTCTGATGTGGACCAAACCAAAGAGATAAATTATGCTGACGTCACTCAAAGTGCCGTCAAACGACACATTTGTAAAATGCTGAAATATTAAGAACATTTGAGTCTTTACAAAAACACAACCATGGATCCTCCTCGTCTTGGCTAAATATTACTAAACAAATATTTATAATTATTGTTATTATTGTTGTTGTTGGTTGTGGTGGTGGTGTCGTCATCAGTACAGATTTAGGCTTTGCTCTGTCCTTTACAGTAACTCGCTGAGCTATTTTTTTTCTTTTCCATGTCGTTTTATAAAATTTTTGTAGACAGTACAACAGGGTGAAACAAGGTATAAGTGAGGAATAAATCAAAGAATCTGTATAGAGTAACACAAAAATCCCAGAATGGGGTTAAAATAAAACACCCATTTAATCTGTCAACTGCAACCTCACCGTTTCCCAAGGTAGTTGACCATTAGCAACCACTGTAGCATAGATGATGATACACAACACAAGAAGAAACAAAACAGATGTATACATAAATACATTCAATACAACAAACAGTAAAAAAAATAGAGAGGGAGAGAAAAGAGAAAAAAAGGAGGGGGGGGGGGGGGTCTCTCCAGCGTTTAACTGTTCGAGCTTTATAACACTGTTTTTTCCAACTTACAGTCACTTCTGTACATATTACTCATATGTTAAGAACTCAATATGAAACTTCAAAATCCTAGCAAGAGTATTTGTCTCATTTCCAGTCAAAAATTTCTAGATACACTTGATATAATTATAACAATAACAGTAATAATAATAATACATTTCATTTGTGGTTACCTTTCATGTCACTCAAGGTCACCTTACACGGCAAAGTATCAGGTAAAAACAGTAAAAAAAAAAAAGATCAGCTACATAAAAACAACAAACAGCAGAAGTGAGGATGAGTTGGTCCAACAGAAAATGCCGGTTGAAACAAAAAATGAGTTTTGAGGTGTGATTTGAAGGTTCAGAGAGAGGTAATGTCATGAATGGTTTGTGGGACAGAGTTCCAGAGACGGGGGGTCAACGCTCTAACCTGATGTTTTTAAAAATATGTCACATTTAAAGATATTGCAAACCAAAAATAAGGGGTATTTCTTTTGGAATGAGTGAAAATATCTGCCAAATGCAGCAGATTTTATTTAAAAAAGTGCTACATCTCTTTAAGAAATTTTTCTCTCGCCTTATTAGTAGATATTTTTACACATCACAAGCCATTTAGGTGTAATGTTATAATTTTATTCACAGTTTCTTCACAGATGATACTTACATTGCCATGTCCCACCCAGACTTTAGATTTCTGATCAAAAATGCCGATACACGCCTCTAGATGGTTTCAGATGAACAAGCTCTCATTGAATTCCAACAAATCAAAGTATAAACGCTTCAGAAACAAAAATTAAACTTTTCCTAAGCCTGCTGATCAATAACACTGAAATTAAACAAGATTCTTGAACAAAATTTATTGGTAGAAACCATATTGAGTATGTTGGAAAATAAATGATGAAGTCCTAATCCATCCATATCTGACATACTGTAACATCCTGTGGGCTTCCCTCGTGTTCCTCTCACCTTAATAAGATACTCTTATTTCAGAAAAGGTTCTGTTTAAATTCATTCATCACAAAAAAAGGCGGTCCAGGCTCTTTTCAAAACTTCTTTCTGGTATCATCAGATAGTCATCCCTATTCAACAAGAAGTCAGGTGAACTTTCAGTGTCATACCTGCAGACATAAACATTTTATTAAACTCAATGGTACACAGCTCTGGAACTCCTTAGACAGATCTCTTAAACTTTTATCCTCTTATGAAATGTTAAGCACAGCTGGATGAAGTTAAAACTCTGTCAGTTATTATCTTGTTGCTGTTTTAACCATTTATCATGATAACTTTTCTTTTTCTCTCTGTTTCTTTTGTTGCTTCTTTTAGTTTTTCTCTTTTCTTTCTCTTTTCTTTGGATGATTTAAAAGTGATTTTGTTTTAGAGGGGAGGATTTTATACAAGCCTTTTGCACTTCTGTCCTCTCCTGCACAACTGTTTAACTTGTATTTCTGTATGTTTTTCTTAATAATTACTGTGCATGTCAATAAATATCAAATATCAAAAAAAATTGACGAGAAAACCCTTCTTAAGTTTTGAGTTTTTGTGGGATAAATATGGTGATGTGGCTATTTTTGCCTTAAAAAATCAAAAGTAAAGACTGCTCTTTTTTAACATTATGATGATGAAAACAAAAATTAAGCAGACTCTAAACTAAAAAAATGTTGAGTGAGAAACATTACATGAAAACTGAGTGATCAAAAAAGCAGATCTTGTGTTGTTTAATAGAAAACCTAAACAGAAAAGCTGCTCATAATATGATTTTTTTGTTTAAAATGGTTTTTTTTTTTTTTTTTTTTGGATAATCAATGTTTAGTGTTTAGTTTTCTGATGAAGGTGAGTTCAGTAAATGCGTGTTAAGATCTGTAAACAGCTGAAATGACAACGATGTTTAACTTTTATTTACACATCAGAATCTCAGTTTACCTTCACCTAACCTCCGGCTTGTTGCGTCTTTGTTTGTCCCGAGTACAAATCAGTGAATACGAGCGTTTGATGTCTCTCCTTAATTCTGTAAATTGGAGAGTTGTGAGTCTAATTACGGTCTGCTGGTTCGGCTCGAGGCCACCAGGGAGAGCTGTGCTTGTTTCTCAGAGTCACAGGAAGACAGCACATAAACAGTCGGAGTCCTGTCATCAGAGAAGTTATCAGTAATTACTGTGACGGTCTTTTATTTTTGTCCTTTTGGAATAAGAAGCACAGGAACAAACATTTGGGGTGGGAGTATAACAAAGAGGTGAAGCTGACCTGCTTCTGGAATGAGGCTCGCTACATTCAACCACGTCTTAAGAGAGGATTCAGATTTTAAAAGCACTTTATTCTACTTCGTCTAAAGATTGCAGATGTATTTGATCAGTTTCCTCCTCCTGTAAAAAGATTTATATACATGCAACCCCTGCAGGATGTGAGGTTTGTAGGGTCTGTTGCCTCTCTGGCCATTAACTGAGGATTAGTGCTGGTGGGGCACACATCCCTTTGAAGAGGTAATTCCTCACACTTCCTTGCTATTGAAAATCAGGAAGCAATCATAGAAGAATCCATGCAGATGGTCCAAACAGGGGAGCCCGTGACCATCTTATTTTTCTGCACTCGCAATTAAGACCTGGAGCGGCCGCTGCCATTGTGAAAAGTTACCCCGTCAGAACATGCAAAAGGACATCCGAATTAGCAGGAAGTTGCTTTCAAATAGTAGAAAATCCTGCAGAGAATGGTTCCATCACATGTTTCTGTGAGTGTTTACGAGCTCTCTGACTCACTGTAACTGAACACAGTCTCATATATCTGTCAGCACAACAAATACGAGCATGTGTGAAGCTGTTGAGCTGTAAAAGTGGTCTTGGGGGATCAACATGATGTCACACAGAGAAGTTTATAGAAGTTAAGAGTATGTTTTAATGGGAGTGATCACAGGGTATGAGTTCAGCTTCTGGAAAAAAAGAGAAAGTTAAGAGTAGCTTTAGGTTTGAGCACACTGACCTCTACAGGAGCCAACACTGGAAAGTCTTCCTAGAAATCTAAACGACCTCCAGCCTCTCCTGCTGTCACCCCCAAACTGCTAAATAATGGAACAACCTGAAAACATTTTACTGATTAAAACATAGATGTGGAGTTTACACGTTGTTATCACACTAAGAAACACCGTCACCAATCAGCAGGTGGACAGAAGTCTTCATTTTCAAAGGCAGACACTTTGAGCAGGACCAGACCCACAAAAATAAAACCATGAGCTGGAACTTGGTGGACCAGAGATCTGAGACAGAGAAAAAGAGATGAACAGACAGACTGAGAAGACAGAGACAGACAGGTGGAAGGACAGAGCAACAGAGGGAGGAAACATTGAGAAGGACGGAAAAACAGACAGACAAGGAGACAAACTAGGAGAGACAGACAGCAAAGGAGACTCAGGCAGATAGACAAGTGTACAGGGAAACAATGAAGAAGACAAGGGGACTCACAATGAGACAGACATAAACACAGGACAACAGACAAGGCCAGAAGGGGACAGGCAAGGAGATGGACAAGGAGACAGGAAGGCGGGCAAGGAGACAGAGAAGTAGACAGGAAGAAGGACAAGGAGAGAAGAAGGCAGGCAAGGAGACAAAGAAGGAGACAGGAAGACAGTTGTGGGGAAAGGAAGGCAGGCAAGGAGATAGGAAGGCAGATGAGGAGACAAGAAGACAGACGAGGAGACATGATGCCAGGCAAGGAGACAAGAAAAGAGGCAAGGATACAGGAAAATACAATGACAGGCAAGGAGAGAGACAAAGAAGAAAAATGGACAAGGTGGCAGACTGACCAATCATCAAAAAGACTTATAAGTGGACAGACAAGGAGGAGACGTATTGACGGACAGACAAGGAGACAAACAAGAGGTGTAAACATCAATAAAAACAACAGAACCAGAAACAGGTTCATGGCTTTACAGAAAATCATACCAGAGGATTCAGTTTCTTATTATCAACGACTTAGTTTGGCTGCTTATGATGCAACTTAGTCTAACAGGTCTGAAGCAGTAGGCTGTCCTCATTAGTTATCAAGAAGAGACCAGGTGAAGGAGCAAAAAGATTAAAAAACAATCCAGAAATATTCATGACTGTAAGTAATACTGTGTTAGACAAACATACAGGGCAGCGGACAGACACAGGAACAAAAACAGTGTTATATATATATACATGTACGGTGTGGTCAAATACAGCAAAGCAGTGTGTGTGTGTGTGTGTGTGTGTGTGTGTGTGTTTCCTCTGGTGGTCTCTCTGGTAAGTTGTTAGCATGTCATTCAAGCCAACCCTCCTGTGTTGTATATAGCACCAGCGTGTTTGTTCCCTCTCTCGCTGCTCGTTCTGTATTTTTGCTCCCAAATCATTGACTCGGTAAAACCAGGGACCACTTGGTTGAGCTTGCAAAGCTAAATTGAAGGTTGCAGATTGCAGATGTATTTAGAGTTTGCACGTAAACTGGGAGTTTTGAGGCTCTTATAAGGGCTGCTGTTGTGCCATTGGCTCACTGTGGGTGTTTACTCCGCTAGATTCGACGTGCTAGTCAAAACACAAACATATGAATTATCTCTTTTTATGAGGTGCAATTCTGTCTTTACTGAGCTGGCTCTGGTTTCTCTCAGCAAGGAGTCCATAAAGGCAGTCACTCGCCACATTTTATGTAGGTTTTATCTCTTCTGTTGTTCATGCCAGATTAAACAGTTTGTGTTGATGTCAAATCAACTATAGGTGAATCAATATTTCATCAGTCTTTCTATTTTCTGCGGATTTCTGAGCCGTGCTGTTCCCAAAAAGTAGAAAAGTGCTTTAATAAAGTAACTGTGTGAGAAATGTAGGCAAAAATGGTGCTTTGTGAAAGTGTAAAACAAACAGGAGAAAATAAAATAAATAAAAAAAAAAACATCATTTTTTATATTTATTAATTTGTTTTTGGTCACAAAAAACATCAAAAATATATTTTAACTCCACTTAATTTATGTTACATTCTATGTAATTATTCTATACATAATTATGTCCATTAATGATATTAAAAGCTATATTATTTGCAGTAAATTCATATGAAATGATAACAGATAATGTGTTTTTTTCTATTTCATTTATCACTGAACTCATAACCCAGGTGAAAAAAGTTGACATTTAAAAACCATAAAAATATCAATCCATTCTAAATGTGAGCAACAGAGTGTGGAAACTTTGTCATCTGTGATACTCTTAAAATATTTTTTAGCAAATATTTCCATTAGTAAAAAGGCTTATAATTAAATATACACACCTGATCAAAATTTTAAGACCAGTTTAAAAATAGCAAGAATTTACATTTTGCACTGTTGGATCTTAAAAAAAAGTCCAAAGTAGAGTTTCAAAATGCAAGAGGAAGAAATGGGAGTGAGACAGAAAATAATTATTTTTTTGCACAAAACAATTTAAGTGAAAGTGTCTGTTTATCAGTCGATCAAATTCTTAAGACCACAGCTCAAAAAAAAAAAAAAACAGAACTAAAAGTTTGAATAAAGGGCTTGGTCATGAGGAGCTCCATCGTTTTTGTTGATCACTTTATGTGAGTGTTTCCAGGAGGCTCATGTGAACTTTGCCCCAAGTGGTGAAGATGGCTTCATGGAGGGCGTCCACTGTCTGGAATTGACGTCCATTTTTGTTAACATCCCTCACCATCCATCCCCAAATGTTCTCAGTGTGATTTAGATCAGGGGAAGATGCAGGATGGTCCCAAAGAGTGAGCTTATTCCTCTGGAAGAAATCCTTTGTCAGGCAGTCATTGTGACCTGCAGCGTTGTCCTGTTGAAAAACCCAGTCATTAGCACACAGACCAGGGCCCTCAGTCATGAAGGACACCACCTGCAACATCTCCACATAGCCAGCCACCGTTTGACGGCCCTGAACAACCTGAAGCTCCATTGTTCCATTGAAGGAAAAAGCAGCCCAGATCATGATGGCGCCCCCTCCACTGTGCTGCCTAGAAAACATCTCCAGTGGGATCTCCTCGTCATGTCAGGAACGTTTGAAGCCATCAGGACCGTCAAGGTCACATTTTTTCTCTTGTGAGAGACCTTGCTTATGCAGCTCAACAATCCGACCAAAGAGAGAAAGATTTTTAGCCTTTGCCTTCAGGAGGTCATGACAGAGTGAAAACCTGACAGAAAATCACAGTGAATCAAATTTTTTTGATCAGATTTTGTCTTTTAAAGTTAATCTTTTGATCTGCTGATGAACAGACTATTTACCTTTAATTGTTGGTGGTCACCTGTTTAGATGTGAAACTGTACAAGTAGTTAAGACTTAAAGGGGTTGAATATTTTATGTGTTTGCATGTAAAAAATTGCTTTGAACTTTTTTTTTTCTTTCAAACAGTTACAATGTGCGACCCAGCTGGACAGGCCTTTACACCCACAGGCACAGCTCCCTCTGCTCCAAGCCGCTGCCATCAGATCCACCGCTGTGCAGTCTGCCAGGGATCTGATTAGCAGCATCTGCGTGAGCAACTGGTCATTTATGAGGCATGAGAGAGGCCCATGTTTCCTGTGTGTGCTCACAGCCACTTTTTTTTTAGATCTTCTGTCACATGAAAATCCACATTTACACTGAAGTTATCAGTGTTTCAGCAACGCTAAACAAATAATATTCCCACAATGTTGTGATTCTGCTCCGCTCAATCTGAACTTTATTCTCTGAAACTAAATCACTGTTTTTACCTCCACAGGTCAGCTCCACCAAACTCACTGACGCTTTGAACAAGAAACTAGCTGTTCCACCATCTTCAAAGCTCGACTCCTTCTGGTGGAAAAGTAAAGAGAGGTGTGTGTGTGTGTGTGTGTGTGTGTGTGTGTGTGTGTGTGTGTGTGTGTGTGTGTGTGTGTGTGTTTTCAGAGGGGCCTCATTCCTGCGCAAACTAAATAAGTACCAAGGTGGTTTAAAAAAAGGGGAAGAGGGGAGGCTGTAGCTGAAGTTTGGCCCTCTATGAGCTCTTGAAAAATGTGTCTTTTTATGTAACTGAACATGAACTACCAACCTTAAAATTTAAAGTTGTGATATTTTCCCCTGTTGGTGTACTGTATCACTAATTTGTTCCTCATCACTCATGGGAAGAGGAGTTTCCAGTCCAATCAGCTCATCCGTCATCAGCATTAATGAAAGGTTTCGGCCTCACCACCTGCGTATTCTGCCACACAGATGTTTGTGTAGCTGCAGGGGACGTCGATGTAAGGCCAGTAGTGGTTGTCCTGTGCAGTGTGTGCACTTTGGACTGCCTCTGTAGTTATAATGATAATGCACAGGTAAGTCCTCTCTGTTCTTTGTCTAAAAGTATGCACACCTGAATGTCGCCTTAACAGGACACACAGGTGCATAGCTTTGCTGTCCTTGCAAGGACGTAAGGACGTGGTATCCTGATGAGGTGTGAGGTGAAGTTGACAAAAAAAGACAGTTTTCAGTCTCTGGTAGAAAGTTTGAATTTTTATTCCAACAAAATCAGTAATACCAAAATAACTGTACTGACTGAGTAATATATAATATTATAGACAAAATGAATGAACAAAATGAGTTTCTAGATTGGTTTGGGAAAAACTCAGAGAAACTGTAGTTTGTCTATCTTAAAAATCATCTGCCTGTAATTTTCACACTGGAACTGATATAGCAAGTTAAATTCATTATGTAAGTTCAAAGATAACTTAATCTGTTAATCATCAGACATAAACTTGAGTCAGAAGCTGAGGTGGCAGCTACTCAGATCTGCTAAACTTGTACTGGAAGTTAAGCTAGGTTAGCTTAAGATTCTAACTTGGAGCAAACCTTTGTTCCCACTTTTCTCAGATTTTTTTTTCCAGATTTAGACCCTATGTTCCTCTGTTTACTTTTCTAAATTTATATCAGATTTTATCCCCCTTTCTCCCAGTTTGGTAGCCAGTTACACCCAACCTACGGATGAAATGTAGCTTTTAGCTAAATCTGGTGCGCCCATCTCTTTGTTTTTTTCAAACGTTTAATGTAAGTTTGTCCTTTTAAATAAACTAAAGTAAGTAGTACAGAGACCTCGCATTGACTGGCTTCTTTCAAATGAAGCGCAGCAACTGGACACAAACCATAGTTAACAGGCATCGATACTTCTGGAAAGCTGGGTTGGTGTAGAGACGGGTGCTCCTGTGATGCTTTAGCCACATTTCCACCAAGCGTTTCAGTTCACTTTATACAGCACGCATTTTATGGCGTTTCCTTTGACTAAAAACAGGACAGGTCCCCAAATTATCTTCCGGTATGGTCCCACTTTCTAGTACCCTTCTGTTGGGGTGGCAGACATACTGATCCGACCTCAGAAGGTGGAGCTAGAAACACTGCAGTCTGTTGATTGGTCGAAAGAATTGTCACTTCCTGTGCAACATCTGTAATGAAGAAGAAAACATAACCCCGCCGTGTTCAAATCTCCAGTTGACTTTTGAAGATAACTTTCTTTTTGCTTGGAAAATGGCATCACGAAACAGTTCACTGAGTCATGATTTTCGTCTTTGTTGGATTTATTAGGGAGGTACACTGCTATGCCATCATGCTATTACTTAGCTGACGCAGCCAAGAAGGGCACGATTGACTGTGGGAAAGCAAACAGGCTTTACCGGTCCAACCTGTACTGAATTGTACCAGACCACTTGGTGGGAACAAGGCTTTTGAGTCACTTTCCAGCCCTCTGGAGGCGTCATAGGCTCATGGAGGAAACGTTAAGGAAGGAGGATGTCTATTTGAAAACTGCACATATGTAGCATGTGATTATATTACATACCATCTGGGTATCTTGTTTTCATCTGGTTTTGTTTGTCTGACTTAAAGAAATGAAAACAAGAGTTTAGCATCTAAAAGCTCTGCTTCAGCTGAAACACTTTTTGATCAGCCTATTCTATTTTTTCTTGTAATGATTGTGACAATTTCTCTTGCTGAGTGAAAAAAAAAATACTCATTTGTTTACTTTAAAGTACCTCCAAAAAAAAAACTTGTTGGAGGAATTTGAAAAAGTCCTTAAAATGTGGGCTGACCTTATCTAGCTAGGTTAGCTTGAAAAGAGTTTAGCTAGCTTCTGCTAGTCGTTTATTTTAAAAGAACTACTTAATAACAAAGATGCCTGCTCAAATTAATAGATGTTGTTTAAACAGATAATAGCCAGGGATTAAAAATCAGAACATAAGCTTTAGCTAAGGCTAGTTGTATAAGCTAGCTATGCAACAGCTAGCAAGAGCCTTCTAGCACTAGCAGTTTCATTGCCTGTTGTCTGAACACTGATTGGTCTTTAATTAATTTACCATTATTTCATTCAAACAATGGCTGATATTAAACAAAAATTCAGAGTCTTAACAGTGAAGTAAACAGACTTCTACATGTATTACTTGTTAATAATAAGTGTATTAACCAGTGATATAAAGAGTGGGCATAAATAAGGAATTTTTAAGAAGCATATCTTCTCCTTTAACGTCTCTGTTTTTTATCCCATAAGAAAGTTTTTTTTTTTTTAAGCTCTGTAACTCGGCTTCATTCAGACAGAAGAATAAATAGAACTTATCCCTGAGATGGAAAATCAGAGTACAAACTGAAACAAACCTTGTTGTTTTGATAAGAATCTTGCAATATAGTGCTGAGTGTTTGCTCTTTTGGTCTCTTTTTATATAACCTGTTTTTTTTCTCCAGGGGGAATTTCAGCAGTACTTTGTCTGTACCCACCAACCATATAAGACCACAGCCCTGTGCGCTGGAAATAGAGCAGCTTTGTGTACCAGAAATGGCTGGAGTGAAGGTATGAAAATGTTCCCTTTCCTGCTGCCCCGGATCAAAACAGAAAGGGCTGACTTGTTTCCTCCTGTGTTGACTCGTCTCTCAGTTCTTTGAGTGTTAGTGCGTTTAGAGGTGAAAGAGGATGAAAGTCAGGAGAGGCACCGAGAAGGATCTCTGTTTTATAAATCTATCATCAAAATACTTACAGATTTTGTATTTAACTCTCAATGTCATCATTAAAACTCCTTTTAAAGCACCATAACTGAAATTCAGCAACATCACTCTTGTGAACTGACCTTAGTAACCTCAGTTTGTTGCTCTTTGAGTTAAACGCTGCTCTGCCTGCCGTGGTGTGGCACACCATATACTCAGTTATTTTAGCATTGTGGCTTGCAGTCAGATGTTGACATAAGCTTATAATTAATACAGTTCAAGTCTCTGTTTTTATCACTGACCTGTATAAAAACGATCACAGCGTAATAAATATTTAAGTCAAGTTTTTAATGTTTGCTATGGCAACTCCGCATTCTGAGGCCACCACAGTGTGTAATTATTGTTCTACTTATAGTGAAAATAACCTGCTTCCACTGCTCACTGAGTGGTGTGTGATACACTAAGAGCAACACAAATGCTTCTTTGTGTCTATGGGGGAAAAAAGCAGGGGGAAAGGTGGGAATAAAAGCCCACAGTTGACTGCGGTTCACTTTCTCCACCATCATTTCCGGCGTGTAAAAATGGATTCTCCCTGTCTGCTTCCGGTGGTCACCGTGGCTTTGCTGCACTTTTTCCTCAGCATCTTTTATTGGACCCTTTCATCTGCAGCAGCAGCAGCGCTACATCGCCAAAGAAAGAGGCCTGTCATTACTCTGTCGAGGCTGGGATCCCGTTGGCCCCTGCTGCTCCTCTTTGCCGCTAACTTTAACGCCTGTTTTATCGTGACTGTTAGAAAGGCACTTTCTCTGTTTTTTTGGGTACAAAGCCAGCAGAGAGGGACAAATGGAGTGAGCCATTCAGTAGTTCTAAATTTTTTTTAAAGACCTCTTGGTGCTGACACAAAAGGAGGTATTGATGTACGGGAAGACTGACGCTTTGTGTTAAGCTCACGAGAACTGGCGAAGGAAACGGTCCTTTCACAGAAACTAATTCAAAATGCAAACGGGGGCACATCTTGTACTTGAGGAGCTACAGTAAGCCCATTTATGCTGTACTTTGGGAGTACATGGGACAGGAATGTAAGAAATGGTGCTTTTTTGTATGGCGAAGCAAAGTTTGAAGGATTGAAAACACACATGTAGCCCTCTTTAGTGCCTATCTATTCAGTGTGCTGTAATGTTGATGTCTCTACACAACCCTGTTATCTCGCAGGAGCTTTCTCGTCAATGAAAAACAAAACAAGAGCTCCAAAACTCAGGAAACTCGTGGATTTACCTGCTGTCACAGGAAGGAATGTTAGTAAAGAGAGCAAACAGGTTGAGTAAATACACCAGTGACACCAATTCACCGAGGATCAGAGCGCTGCTTTGTCATGTTGTTTCTTTGTGCCCAGCGCTGACCTAACCCCAACTATTTACTTAAACTCTCCCCTCACCCACAAGGCCATTGTTTGCATGCTGAGTGACTACAGCTGGGACACTTCCATGTGGTTTCAAACATGATGAATACCTAAATTTAGAGTGGGTGTAATGCTGTATGTTTCCTTCTGGGAGTGGGGTATAGATGTTGGCAGAGCTGCGCATAAACACTGAGCTCATAATCGAAAATGATAAAGGCCGCTGCAGTGAAAACACATTCCAATATAAAGAAAACCATGTAGGGAAGTCCAAGACTGGGCTGTTTGGGTATCAAGTTCCTGTTTTCTGTCCTGGTGTGTGCCCTCTTCTCTTAGAGGCCCTGATGAACTACAAAAATTCAACCCGATAAGTCATCAAAACATGCACTTTACTCCCACTTCTTCCACAAATACTTCTCTGAAAACATCCGGACATTACTGTAAAGATGTAAACTGGTTATAGGGTTTTTTATTCCAGCGCCACCACAGTCATCACAATCATTGTTATTGTGTTCGTCTGCATTTGGGCAGCTGAACTTCTCACATGTTTTGCTGAATTTAAATCCACACATCCATTTCCCATCTGTCCAAAGCTTTTATGGTGTGGTCTGCCACAATGATGCACTCAAAAAAAAAGAAAGAAAAAAGAAAATGCTGCATTATGCATCACGTCACTGAAAATTTAAAATTTTTGCTATGAATGTTCACAGAAACAAGAAATAAAGGCACAACTTCCTAGGTTTAGAAAGAGCTTTGAAAGCCAGCTTCGACCGCATGATGAGACGGTTGCTTAACTTCCGCTGGAGGATGAATGGTCACAAAGATAAGAAGTTTAGAGGTTTTACAGTTTGCTTTTATGCTCATATTAAAGGCTCTTTGAAGACATAAGTGATTTTGAAATAGTCTCACTTGTATATAATTGCCTGTTGGTAATCCAGGATTTAAAGTGATATCATCAGTATCTGTGGTCGGGCTGGATGCTCTCAGGAGACCATGATGTCATTTACAGTATAAGAACCCAAAGTCTCTATGACAACACTATGCCAGCCAGCAAAGTTCAGCTATGGGAAGAAAGATCTGTCCTCTCTCCTAGAGAAAAAAAGAAAAATGTCTTGGATTTATTTTAAAGTGATGGCGGAATCTGGAGCTGGACTGGCAAAAAGAAAAGGAATGAAGAAACTGTTGTTGTCACATTTCAAATAATAGCGCTACATAACCATCAGTAAATACATAATATCTCACCACTTTGTATTCAGTAAAAAGTTGTCTTGAACAAAGAAAAGTAGTGTTAAAAGAAGATCAGATCTCCAATCAGGGCTGAAAACTTTTTACATAAATTTTTGGGAATTTATATTAACTGTCATAATGCAATATTTTGAAATGATATTATAAATGAATTTTCAGGAATTGTTTCCTAACTGAGTCTAACTGTCATGAATAAAGGCAAAAATATTTGTCATAAGCTGACATACATGCTAATATGCCTTATACATTTATAACTGACACTAATCAGTTTTTGGAACTAACTTTAATGGTTTCTTCCACTGAACAACAAAAACCATGAATGGTGAAAAATAAAAGAAGATTCAAGTATTTATAATAGCCTGGACATATTCCTTATGTCCCTTTAGCACCCCCCAAAAAAGTCCCGTTCAAAAATGTCAAACTGTTTTGTTTAGCTTCTCTTCAGGCTGTGCTTTCTACTCATCAAGGACCTGGACCTCATCGTCTTCAGCGGCTGCTTTTTTGTCATGAGTGGTGGACAGTGTCATATAATCGTATCTTTCACAGAACAACAAAAACTATTAATGATGAAAAATGAAAGAATTTTTAGTTAACAGCAACAAAATTCTGTAAGTTTCCAATATTCCTAAAGTAAAGGAGCTAAAATTCCCATGGAAAATTTTCAGGAAACTTTCCTGAAATTGACCAGAAGTTTTCCACCTCTTTGCAACCCTGGTCACAAAACAATGCTCATGGGAACTGGAGTCTTTATTCTGGTCAGGAGTGTCACTGCTATCGCCAAATGGATATTTGTCGCAGCGCCTTTAATGAAGAAAAAATAAACAGTTCAAATCTGTTTCTACTCTTTCTGTTTGAGACTGCAAACACATCACTGCAGCTGTGGCAGAAAAAACCAAACCACATCACAACTCTCTTACCAGATCATGGCTGTATGTTAAGAAAAGAAAAACCCATAGCAGCACTTGTAAATCCCCAGGTTGCCATTTCCTGCTCACGCTCAAATTAGAAATAAAAATCTGGCGAGACAGCTCAAGTGACATTTGATCTCATGTCAATAAATGCCTCTGAAAAACACGTTTTATCACCATGTTTTTTTTTTGTTTTTTTTTTAATGAAGCAGTGTGATACAAAGCAGGAAGGGCTTCCTATGCAAAGTCTGACACAGAGCTGCTGATGCGCCAGGAAACTGCTCATATAGATTTAGCGTATGGTTCAAGAAGTGTTGGTGTGAGAAGCTGACAGCTCCTGCACAACCGTTTCTTTATGAGAGATGATAACCGGCTTAATTTGTCTCCTCATCACTCATCACTTTTGTGCATAAAAATTCCTCCCAGAGCTGCTCATTATCACATGCAACAACCTGATTTTTATGAATTGCATTCCTCCGTGCATGATCATTTACAGCGTATTTAGATTTATGCCTCCTCCTCAGCCGTCATAATCGACTGCAGCAGAGCCGGTTTTATGTGTTTAGCCTCCAGACATGCCTGAATTATCTCAATTTTGTCTGATTATCACAGATCTTGCAGAACAGTATCATTCTGATCCTCCACTCAGACTGTTTTGCATATTTCAAACCCCTCATGGCTGATGGGGCAGGAGGGTGGGGCTTCTCAAACACTCATTTTACTGCAGAGGGGGGTGGGAGGGCTTTAGTTCAGTGGAAAGTGGTTATTCTATATTTGCCCTGACCGTACTGTGACTCCACCCTCCACACTTGCCACATAAAGCCACTCCAATATAAGACTTTATGAATGTGAAGCTCTCCTCATTAGAGCCAGACGCTGCAAACCTGGGAACACTCTCTATTAAAATAGAACAACCAGCCCAAACTAACCAGATAATGATCTGTTGATATGAGGGGACTTACTTTAAGTGCACTGAAGTGGTTTTGGCACAGCAATGTGTGAGAGCTCAGATGTGTGAATGAGTAAATGTTTAAACCAAAAGCTCTCTCCTGTTAAAGAAAAATGAGGCAGAAAGAGAAGAGTGTGTAACGACAGACTGCCTGCATATCTGGCAGCGGGTGGGGTCAGGTGGACCGAAATGACTTGGACCACATTATATGTAAAGTTTGGGTAATTACTAGGTTTGGAGACTTAAATAGCCGGGCCAGCAGTGGTAAACACACTGGAAGTCAGGACGCCTCCTCAGTGTCTTTCCTTCTTGCCTCCTTTGGGACAAACGAGTTTGTGTGCACAGACTCAAACTTTTAGTTTAGGTGACCAAAAGGAGGAATGGATACTTCAATTATTCCTTCAGACAAAGCTAAGAGCTTCTCAACTCACTGAGAGCTTTGTCTCACAACTTTAACTGTAGAGTTTGTTTCTTTTACAGAGTGGTCTGATTCATTCAGATAAAAGAAGTCTTCCTTGTAATAGAAGAGGGAAACCCCACACATCTTTATATCACTGTTAACACCAAGGTTATTATAGTTTTACGTTTTCCTTTAACTCTATGTTTGCTTTCAATTTCAGTTTAGTTTTTTTTTTAAGTTGGGTTTTAAGTTTCTGTTTTTTTTGAAAATGCTTAGTTTTAGTTTAGTTTTTGTTAGTTTCAGTATTAGTTTTTGTCTTATTGTTTTATTGGGTAGTTGTCATCAAACATCATAGGGAAAAAAAATCTAAAACATAATGTAAAATATTCACTGAAGACAGATTAATGATCTTCTTCATTAAACCAGTCACCTCTGTATCAGTGTTGTCTGTCTGACGGTTGTCTCAAGCGCCATCGTGTTGCTTGGCTAAAATTTAGCTTCTGTATCCAGTGAAGGGGGCTGGGCACCACCTCTTACGTTGACAAGCTAACCGAGGTTAGCCTCCCTGTGTGAGCTTCTCAAATAGTTTTTGAGTTGAGAGGGATTTTTTCCCCTTGAGAAATGTTCCACATACTTTATCACCTTCCACTGTGAGGCACCTGCTCCTATCAGAGACACACATATTCAGAGTAATCCAAAATGGAGCTCTGCTGCTTTCTCCCAACTTTTGCTGAAATTAACCCTTTATTGGTGGATGTGGTGTGGATGTGGACGCATGCTTGCTTGTGCTCATGTGCCAACTGATGAAACAGGGGAAAAAAAGCATTTCATATCCACCCAAAATACTGACTTTATGTATGAGACGGACTGAAAAAGATGAAAACTAAAGACATTTTCTTTAAATGTAGTTTATTTTAGCTAGTTTTGTAAACTTACAACACTTAAATAGTTAATGTTAGTTATTGGGGGAGGGTTGTAATGCCTTTTTTTTATTTTTATTTCAGTTAACAAAAATACTTTTTTACCTCTCGTTTTCATTATTTAGTTAATTTTCATTCACTAGTATGACCTTGGTTCACACGTGCAAAAACTATAAAAACTCCCTAAAATTTTCAGGCCAGGCTGCATGTGAACCATTATATGCCCATAGTCTTCCTAACATCCCCCATTAGCTTCTGCAGTAGCTTTGCTCAAGTTCAGATGAAGTAAAGAGGCGGGCTCTTGGCCTCTTTGCAGATAGCTACATGGTGCCCACCTGTCAGTCAAGTCTCATATGCTCACATATGGACAAAACTCATCAGTTTAATAACTTTGAAAATAACAATTCATGAGAAAATTCAGAGAAATTAGCTATTCTGACCCAATCCATTTTTGAAACACGGTGTAAACATGTTTATTTTTGCTGTAAAAGACTCCTTTTTTTCACTCTTCCACTTTGGCTTCATATTTTAAGACCAACGGTTGTGATCTGTTTTTTGAGAAACAGATCTGAAAAGTTTCAGGAGCTCTTGTGAAAGAGGCTCGGGACATATTTTCATTTTTTTTTAATCCTGATAGTGTCTGTCGCACTTTTATTTATCGAAACCCAACCCCTGTAGCCAATGTTCACTCCTGCACCAAAATCTGCCTTTTGAGAGTCTTTCTAACGTTTGTTTTCTGTCCGTTTTAAAAGAGTGGCACTAGACTGTCATTGTGTTTATGCACTGCTTTCAGCCCAAGCTGAAATCTCTCTCAAACTTTAGGAAATGCCTTAAAGTTTTGAATTATTCATGGTACCCAAGGAGGAATTCTGCTCACTTTAGTGACTTTCCATCTAGTCTTCGCCAGATGATGATATCTGGTGCCATCACATCAGTTTCCTTTCATCTCATACTTTTTCAGTAGCTAAATAAACACAATGAACAAGGTTAACACAGTTGTTAAGCTTAAGTGTTAGCATGCTAACAATAGCATATATCTCAAGACATCACTGTGTGTATTTCCACTCGCTCAGAGCTGCTGACCTGGTTCTAGGAGAGACTCTTTAAGACTGTGACTTGAGGACGTTGGCACAAATGCTGTCTTCTCTGATAACAGAGATTGCACCATTGATGAGTCCGAAGAGGCTTTTCCAGTTTTGGCAAACTATTTCTCTCTACACACCCCAACTTAGAAAGATTGAGGTGGCTGAGACGACTCTACGAGGAGTGTTTTCAAAGGGATTATTAAATGCAAGGACATTTAACTATTGTATTGACAGGAGTCAGATTTTTGTGACGTTGTTTGGACCTCATTTAAAAAGATAACAGGACAAGGGGTTCTAGCAGTGCTCATATCAGTTAAATATTACTCTGATTTACATAACATTCACAGAAGAAGGTTTATTGCGACAAACAGAATGCAAAAAGGAACAGACTGGAACATCAGCAAACAGTCTGGCAGGCCAGAGTATCAGGGCCTCTTTTTATCACCAGCCAACAGACTTGTGTCAACAGACAGGGAGCTGCCGACAAACCTCGCACAATCCTGCAAACCAGCTGCAGTTGGAATGCTTGCATACAGTGGCAGTGTAAACATCTGTTTTTACAGAATGTGTCCTTACAGTCCCGAGGACAACTTCAAACAGCTTTTTTGGCCAATTATAAACATGCAAGTGCAGCAAAATACAGTATAGTCGTGCAAGAAGAGTACCCCTGGATAAGAAGGGGAGGGGGGCTATGGAGCACATTCAGAGTTGGACGTCTCATGACATTTAGCAAAGCAAAGAAAAATAAATAATGCATTGAATCTAACGGCTAAATTTCCTGCATAGAACTACCTCATATTTCCCCTTCCTGGAGCTTTGGTTGTGCATTAATATATCTTTCTTCAAGTTTCTTTGGTGCTTCATGGATCAAACAAACCAACTGCAGATCCTGTAAGTGTTGTTTTTTTTCTTTTTTTTTTTTTTGTTTTTATAAAATCTGGAGTGGCGTGCTGATGAAGCAAGTGATAACGTTTGCTTTGGACAGAGAAAATAGTGCAACAAAACAAAGAGCTTTCTATTTCATTAAGTTATACCACTGTGTAAAGCCTCAAAACTTTCTTATTCCCCTTTCTATAAAGCTTTATATGTATTTTCTGCTAAACTTTCTTCCTCATACTATTTAAATAGTAAAAAAAAAACTTTAAATATCAGGGGGGAAAAAGCTCAGGATAAAAGCCCCAAATAAATATCAGTCATTCCAGAGCTTTCCAAAAGATTCCTGTGGCGTTTCTTGTATCATTGTTCAGAGTTCCAACAATTAAAGTCTATAAAAAGTTGAACACTTTGTCCTCAATCAGGCTAATTGACTTGTTTGTAAGCATTTCTTCGCTGCTCACATGTTTATACCCAAAAAGCTTCAATGTTGGTCCACAAACTCTCTGTACCACCTGGGCTATTTTGAACGGTAAACTGAACCTCCATTTCTCCACTTGCTCCGAGGAGTTTTTCTGTGTAGAGTAAACACCGCTGGCCTCTTTGGAGGCTTGAGTGTTTTTCAGGATCCAGGATTTCACCTGAGGAGTAAATGGGATTCCAGCGAGCCGATACATCTCTGTCGCCTTCCTCATAGGAAAGCGAGCTATGTCCTCATACCGCACCAGCATGTACCGCCTTCGCAGCCATGGTGGCTGCCTGAGGCCGATCTCTGCAGACATCCGGATGTTGTCGCAGTTCCCTTTCAGCTTCCTCACCTCGTCATCATCAAGGGGTACATCCCCATCCAAAGCCCACTGCTTCCAGTTTTTGTATTTGGCAGCGAATGCCACCATACGAGAGGCGAGAACAGCCCGAGGATCCCGCACCAGCTGAATGAACCTCACGTCAAGGCGGGGATCCTCAGCTAAAGGACGAAGAGTCTCTAACTGGCGCACTCTTACAGACTTAATCGCCCTGTGCTCCTTCTGAAGACAGGACTGTGATGCCATCGTCAAATTGAGGGGCCCACAGCGTCTCGTCTTGCAGCGATAGCGCTCAAAGACTCCTTTGACAACAGGGCTACAGACAGACTCCTCACACAAAGAGCTGCTGGACTCTCTGCGGAAGAGGTTTGGGGTAATGTGATCCACGGGAAGGGGCTCAATAAAGCTCTCCAGGAGAGAAAAGTCACACAGGAAAAGCCTCTGGAGCACATCCCTGTACGCTTTTGCCGATGCGGTTGCGTTGGTGCCGCCCGTCTCTAGAGTCAACATCTTCTCCACGTGCCACAACGGCTCGAATAAGTAGAACATGTTGTCGCCCTGCTGGTTGAAGAACTCGCCGACAAATGATGAGCCCGTTCTGGTGGTGGCTAACAGGAGGATGTGTTTCCTGCCTTGGGTCACCAGCGCCTGGTGCTCACTGTAGTTTCCCAGGCGCCACTTCATCAACGTGAGGGCAGGGTCCAGTTTGGCAAAGGAAGCATTGTTCTTCAGCAGTATGTGGGAGGAACCACTGGGCTGTAGAGGGGTCTGGGGGGTCTGCTTTAGGGTGAGCTTATCTGACACCCTGAAAATCAAGAGGAATATGATTTAGAAAGTATTGATTTGAAAATGGAGCATTTGAGATGTTAGAAATCACAAAAAGCATCCCACCCATCCCTGAAATAGACTTACCTTGATATAATGTTGTTTTCCTTCTCAATGATAACAAGTGTCACAAAAAAGACGACGGGTATTGTGTATTTGATCCTCATTCTTGGATGCCTGGATGTTCTTTTACAGACTTCTTCTTAATGGGTTCTGCCAATCTTGAAGTCCCCAGCCGCCCTCTTAAAGAGCCTTCCTGATATTTGTATTCCCCGTTGTCGGCGATGTTTCATCCTGTAAATGAAACGAGCATCCAGCTGTCAGTTACACATTTTGCACATTCAAACAGAGGAACCACTTCTCAATTCTTAGTGTTGAAACTCTTTGAGATATTCTGATCAGAGAAATGAGGAAACTGACAGCCTGTTGTTGCATATCTAAAACTGAACTGTGATACCAAATCAGAGTGGAGAGACTTCCCCTTCCCATGACTCTTCTCTTCTTCTGTTTGTTGGCCATGCTCACATTACTTTACTGTACTTCAAGACCAGTGTTGGAGGCAATGACTCAGAGACAAAAATACCATATCTAAGGTAGGTAAGAATAGAACATGGTTGAGTGTGTTGCGCTGGCTGGTTCTTCCCATGAGGAAGTCCTTGTTATCTTTAAGTGCAGCAGTGCTTTGCAGGAACGTGCCCACCCACCGTGCAAGACTGAGAGCTCATTCCCATTTACGGCTCAGTCTTTGCATAAGAGATCACAAAAATGAGCACTCTGAGGGCACAATCAAGGACAATTTTGTGATTAAACTGAAACTCCACGCCTGCGTAGTAGTTGGCAAAGAAGTTGTCTAGGTTAGAATGATAATCCAACCTCCCACTGACATTTAGCGGAGCAGCCTGTGGTCCAAACTGCCAGCTGCTCCTTCATGTCAACACTGGGAGATCTTTTCAACAGAGGAGGCCTTTGGTGACATGGGCAAGCTGTGCAGTGAACCATCTGGTGGAGGGCTAATGCATGCTCCATCCTCATAACATGCTTTTGTGCTTTCTAAAACACTGACAGACTGAGGGGGATGTATCTCCAAACGCAGAGAGGTTTAACTGCACTGTGCTGAAATTGAAGGGGAAAGCCTGCTTGTCATTGAGCTGTAAATTGTAGTGCGGTGAGCCTGCAGGCCATTCACTCCTCCTGGTAATCTGTAAAGGGTAACAGTGGGGAGGTACACCAAGCGAGGAGCAGATTTCTTGGTGTCTGTTAGGGAATTTCTGCAACTGATGTTCGTTCACCTTTAGGATAATGGTTTCATCACTCAGATCCTTGAGTTTAAGCTTAATCCTGCCTTATCTTGTCTTGCAGTAAAAGGGTCAAGAGCAATAAAAGTAAATGAGTCACCCTAAGGGAATTGTATGATGGCCAAAAAGTATTCAGGTTAGCACACAAAGCGTGTGTGCAGTGAGTCTTTTTACATCTTGACTCACTCGTCTGGGTTTGTGAGAACATTTGTTTGTTGGATCTGTCAGGAGTTACACACGGTCTTGAGTGTGTCTGAGAAATGATGGCAGGTCTAGCCTCAGGGGCCAACCTATTAGCAAAACTGCTGTTATTAATCAGCAAGAAACCAACTGAGCTTTTACCTGCTACGCCGCAACAGACAAAACAAGCAGCACTTTGGGATACATGACCACGTCTGGAGGTTGAGCACTCACATCCTTCTGTGACCTCTGCCCAGGGTCAGTTTGGAGCCAGTCCAAGGCAGCATGCAGTCTAAACAGAGGAGATGGTTGGACACCATGTGTGAAATTCTCTGAGGGGAATGGGAAGTGTACACCTCAGAAGCGGCAGTGTTGACGTGGAGTGGAGTGTAACGAAAAGGTGAACGGGCTGTGTACTGGGGCACGTTTTCAGCGAAGGGAAAAGTCTGCTCTGTCTTGCACCACCCTGCCGCATGCCACAACCACAAAGGTCTCTTTACAGAGCAGAGACTCTAAACCCTCTTCTGGGCTGAGATCGTGGAACATAAACTGCCAGGTCATTTGTACAACACGGGGTCAGCAACTCAACCACCTTAAATGCAACAAGTCATGTCTCACTGGGGAGATCTTTACCCAGACAGTAGTTCTCATGCAGTTTACTTACTGTGCCTAAATGTACTAAGACCAAAATTTTATGTCAAATTTCATAGGAAAGAAGCTGATTTAATATAATACAATTCTCTGGATGAATTCAACCACATTTCCCCTCCATATGTGATAAAACTTTAAAAAAAAGACTCCATCAATAACTCATCAAACACAACCAGTGCTCTGAGGTTTTGTCATTTCTTTCATAAATTAGATGTTCTCCAATTATCTCAGCTTATTACATCTGCTGTGTGGAGGAGAAAAAAAAAAACCAACACACACATGAGCGGACAGCCTTGAATATTCACAAACCACTGAGGCATATGACACTTTGGATCATCTGCTCATGACAAAACCACCACCGCGCCATTTATCATCTTGTTACAAATGCTTTTAATAGCTGCCTCTGATTTGATGTAAATGTGTTTTTCTGAAGATGGACTAGATACTTGGAAAACGTATAGCTCTGCACTGTTTGTTCTTGATACACTGCTTCTTGTAGGTTTAGGTTTATTTATTTAGCACACATTACCAAAAAAGAGCCTATCCCAGCTGGCTTAGGGTGAGAGGCAGTACACCCTGGACTGGTTGCCAGTCAATCACAGGGCTGACACAGACAGACAACCTTTCATGCTCACACTCACACCTACAGGCACTTTAGAATCACCAATTAACCTGATGAGCATGTTTTTGGATTGTAGGAGGAAGCCGGAGTACCCGGAGAGAACATGCCAACTCCACATAGAAAGGCACGAACTGGGATTCAAACTGGCAACCTTCTTGCTGTTAGGCAGCAGTGCTAACAGCTGTGCCACCTTACAGCCCTACAAAATATACAATAGACCTAAATTTAGAGGGGAAAATGGTGATGTTACAAAACACATCATCAAACTATAAATATGATACATTTCTTGGATTAGACTATTTAAAACTGTCATAATTAGCTATTTATTAGCCATATGCCCTATTAGATTTTCTCTATCTGAAAAGCAGCTCATGTGACATCATGACTTATGATACTAAAAGATGATGAGTCAATGGGTTCCTCAAAAAGACTCAAAGCTTTTAACTGTGATTGATGCCAAAAGCTTTTCCAAATTTCACATCTCCTGATTAGAGGTAGAAGTTTACACAGTTGGAGTTGGTCACTTTGGGCTCTGGTTTATGAGAAATGTCCCTTTTTTTTTCTTCATTTTACGGACTGAACAGTTAATCTGTTGTTTAAATGATCAGCAGATTACTAGATTAACTTTGAGAGAATTTCTCATTTCTTGTGAAAGTTCAGCTGAAGAGGGGGTATTGCATTTTTGGGATGTTAAAATATGTCTAACAGGAGCAGCCCTGGATGTAAGGTCACCTGTATTGTGATAAAGTCAACTCACTGTGTAATGTGTGTATTTTGGCCATTTACCAAAGAAAAAGTCAAAGCTATGCTAAATCACTATTCGATTGTTTGTAAGGATTTTTGGGTTGTTTCTAACTGGCAGTGAAACCAAGTTTCTGACTGTGCATGTGTGTCAGTCATTGAGTTATGAAAGTCAACTGAGTTTTGCAGTCACAGGAAGTGCAATAAGTGCACAAAGAGGAGGAAGCTTGTGGTCAGGTCCTAGAAATCATCAGTACTACAAACATGTTTTATGTCTTATTGGGTATAATAAGTTTTTTTAACAGGAGACATAAAGAATGTATATAAAAGTTATCAGAGGTGGCCTTGAATGAATCAGGAAGGAGTGGAGAGCAGGAGAGCAGCATGCAGGCACCAAAAGCTTCATTAAGATCAGGGTGTAGGCAAGATTCATGCTGCTTTAAGTATGTGTATGAACAAAGCGGTGATTTTGCACTTTGAGAGTACATGTAGTGCTCCTGCTGCACATTTTACATCAGAAAACTAAGGCATGCATGACTTCAATTAAAGCCCAGAAAAGACACTTTATGAGCAGATTTCGTTAATTTACTAATCAGTTTCAGTAAAAGTAAAGACTTATTTGTATAACTGAATTAGTGGCTGAGCTTTATTGAAAGCATGCACTGTTCTAAAGGTCAACATGACAGTCAAAGTGAAATCATGCTTACTGAATTAAAATGACACTCAAAAACTTTTGAAACCAGAAAATTGTTTTGATTTCAGTGCACCTTCTTCCTATGTTGTAGGAGATGAAAAGTCGTTCAAGACTACACAACAGGTTTAAAGGCAAGATATCCGCCCTCCATACCCACCATAATGATGAGCTGCGGTGCCAGAACGCGTCCTCGCTCCAACGGTTCATCGGTGGAGTTGATCAGTCTTTCCTCAAAGAGCGACACCGGACAAAAAGTAGTCCCGTTACTTTCCAAATACTTGAACTGTGTGACAAAGACAGAGCAATCCGAAATCAATTTCCCGAATGGTTCTGGCGGATAAAGCTTGCAGATTAGTTGGAGTCATATTGGAGGAGCCTGCAGGTCAAGCTGCGCGCGGGACTGAATGACAATTCTGTGCAACAGTTGCGACTCAGTGAATCACATGGGGAAAGTTTGAGGTCCAAAAGGAGCGGGACTTCAGACAGGAGGCGCACTGACACCATCACTGCTCTGTAATCAGCCTGTAATAAAACAAACTGGACCCATCATACGAAGAAACAATGCCAGGCTAAATAATGACCTAATGCAATTTTACAGCATTATGCATTTAAAGGCCTAATTTGTACTTCTATGATGAAGATCATACGCTGTAGATATATTATTAAAAACGACACATCCACGCCGCCTAGCGGATAAGTCAACGAAGTTTAAAACTTGTAAAAGTCAAATACCCCCTTTTAAATTTATTTTATTTTATTTATTTATTTTACCAAATGCGTGGAGCCATTTGTTTGAACATAAACTCAATAATTGTTAATCATAAAATGAATACTCATACATGAGCCCTGAATGTACGATTGAATTTCTGTTACACAATCGCTCAATAAAAAGATACATTTAAGCCATATCCTATTTATTTTTTTAAAGGGCCATATTTTGTGCAAAACACTCAAGCTATATTTTTTTCTGTTATCTTTTATGTATTCACTAAAAATAGTCATCTGTGTGAGAGCGCTTTACATTAATATTATTTTTATTATTATTACTATTAGTAGTTGTAGTAGTAGTAGTAGTAGTAGTAGTAGTAGAAGTAGTAGAAGTAGTAGTAGTAGTAGTAGTAGTAGTAGTAGTAGTAGTAGTATTGTTGTTGTTGTTGTTGTTGTTGTTGTTGTTGTTATTTCAAAGAAGCTGTATTTTTTGTTTGCATATTTTGTGCATTATTTTCAAATAATTTTCTTAAGAGCAAAATATTTCCTAATTTGGAGATTATGGTCCCAAAGTAGAAAAAAATAATTATTATCTGGCACGTCAACATTAGGATTCTCCTTCGAGATTTTGCGTATGGTAACGGCATGACGTAATATAGTGCAATTTTATCGAAATGTGTTATATGATACATTTTGTATAGTGACCATAACTGCAACTAATTCACTAACTCGTGCTGATAAACTGTCGTTAGTTTTACGTTCAATTTAACTTTTCATTAATCATTTTGCATTATGTTTTTAATACTCTTCATACACCAATAACAAGTTGCGACGTTATAAAAGTGCAGTCGGACAGGAACTACAATCCCCATAGAACACGTCACGTAATGATGACGTCTTCATCGAGGAATTTTCACGAAGGTTGCAAAACAGTTGCGTCAGAAACGTGCGCAGTTGTTTCCTGAAAGGTGAACGCTAAAAGCTGCTCTTTCGGTTAGTTGCGTTTATTTAACTTAATTAGCAAACTAAAAAAGGTCTTAAAACTTTTATAACCTAAAAATATGTTGGTGTTTTGATATAGAATGAGCTTCGGCTGTCACAGAGTGTTTTAGAGCAACGTTATCGTTAATGTTACGCAGCTATTTGCTAGCTAATGTTTGCTATTTCACTTGACATGACCTGTTATTGTCTTCACTGCATGAGCAATTTTTGGTAAAAGCTACGTTACATTAATATGGTTCTTTGATTGCTTCTTTAGTATTACAACTGCTGTGACGTTCATATATCATGCCTTAACACAGTTCACTGTTTCTGTTAAGTTTACCTGACGCTGTATTTATCTCTCAGTGTGACTCAGAAAACATATTGTGACCATGCTGGTGGCGAGGCTAACATGCCTGCGGAGTGTCCCGCTCGCCGGGCCCCGTCCAGTGCTGAATCAGGGTTCGACTGCTCTGAGATCACCCATTCTGAGGACCTATTCACCTCTGCTGAGGACCCAGCAGGTACTAAGACGTTGACGTACTATCACAGCTTTCAAACAGCTGTATTTGCTATCAAGTGTGATTAGTATCTAAGTGTTGACTTGTGATAATGAGCATGTAATCCCAGCTTCAGACTCAGTTATTACTGTTTTACAATTGTTTTATCTTTCTTTGTGTTCACCAGGGACATTCCTCTAAGGCCAGACATGGTTTCCGCCGTATGAAGATTCCCAAAGAGATTTTAGAAAATGCAGTTTTGGAACCACTAGAGGCTCACGACAAATGTAATTACACTCTAATCAATTTTGCCATCACATAAATCACATTTTAAAGTACTCGTGCATTTTACTTTCCTACGCTGTCAGTTCTCAGACTTCTTCCTATTTATTTGAAAAATGTGTTGCATGCGGTATTTGGATAATTCATTCAAAAATAAGTAAATAAATCATGTTCTAGTTTGCAGAGTGTAAAAATGTTTGTATTTTTAGTTGACCGCTTTGGCAGAATGATCCTGGCTGGAGGTGCAGTTTTCGGCATGGGAGCTCTGTGTTATTATGGACTCGGCATGGGCAATGAAATTGGTGCCATTGAGAAAGCAGTGTGAGTACTGATCCTCGTAACAAAAGTTTTCCCCAATGGGTTTAAATTTCCATCAACATGTGGTATTTCTCTGTCTCTGTGCAGGATCTGGCCTCAGTATGTGAAGGACAGGATCCACTCCACTTATATGTACTTTGCAGGAAGTGCTGGACTTACAGCTCTGTCAGCTGTCGCAGTGGGCAGGACTCCAGCACTTATGAGTCTGATGATGAGAGGATCGTGGCTGGTAAGACTTTAGTAAAAAATTAATCAAACAGAGATGGGTGTGCTTTTTAATGAATTAGAAGTCATTAGTCACTCATATGAACACTTGATGAATGCTTCTTTCAGGCCATTGGAGCTTCCTTTGCAGCCATGATCGGTGCGGGCATGCTGGTCAGGTCCATCTCATACGAGCACAGCCCAGTGTCCAAACATCTCGCTTGGATGCTTCATGCAGGTTTGTAGGAGAAGTTGAGCAGCAGTCATAATTCTGTTATAATATCCCTCTCTGTGTTCATCCTGTGATGTAATTCTCTCAGTTGAACAGTAGAGGGCAGTTGTGTAAAGGCAGAAAAAGTGAACGCTTCTGCTGCATGTGAAACATCAGCACCATAAATGAATCCCTTGATTGTTGTTTTTTATTAAAGAGAGGCTTTATTGAATTTCTCAAAAGGTGTGATGGGCGCTGTCATCGCTCCCCTCACTCTTCTTGGAGGACCTCTGATTATTCGAGCCGCCTTGTCCACAGCAGGCATTGTGGGAGGCCTGTCCACTGTGGCTATGTGCGCCCCAAGTGAGAAGTTCCTCACAATGGGAGGACCATTGGCTGTCGGATTTGGAGTGATTTTCACTTCCTCTATTGGTGAGTACTATACAATTGTATTTAAATGTGTGTGTTGTCCCATTAGAAAGAATATTAAAAGATGCACAGTATGAGAAGACATCACAAAGACTTCATGCTGCCTGAAATAAAATAGATAGGCTTAATCACATCATAGCCGGTGAATCCAAGTGAGCTGAACTCTTGATTATAGCCCACATCTCGGTGTTAAACTGCTGCTTTAATGAATTCATAAACACATTCCCTTCCTGCCCTGTGAGAAACGTCACCTCTTCATAATGAGAGCAGTTCAGTGAAGCACAAATCGGGTCAGTAAATCACACCTCAAGTGCGAGTACTCGCGCAAACTATCTTCTTTGATGTATGCAAATGACTTCGTTTGACGTCATGTGAAACGTGTCTGTGTTCTGTTTACATTGATACTTAAAGGCTCTGTTGGGACTTTAAAAGTGACCTTGAAATAGTCTCACTTTTATATATTTGTCTGTTCATAATCCATAGTTTTGAAATGAGATTATTAGCGCCAAGATTGGTTATTTCTTAATGCTGTTCCTAAGTATCTGTGGTCGGGTCAGATTTTCCTGGGAGAACACAAATCCATTTACAGCTCCTAAACTTAAAAACCATTGGTGACACTATGCTGGCTGGCAAAGTTTAGCAATGATCAAGCTCTGTCCTTTTTCTTGAAGAAAATGATTTCTTTGATGGTTTTGTAGACACTGCCTGTCATGCATGTTCCATGCATGAGCCGATAACCTTTATTTGACATTTAATTTATTTTTTTTTACATCTAGTCTCAGTGAGAAAACTCTCCTCTCTTTTTTAGGGGCGATGTTCCTGCCACGCAGCTCAATATTCGGAGCCGGTCTATATTCTTTAGCCATGTATGGAGGCCTGATCCTGTTCAGCTTGTTCCTCCTCTACGACACACAGAAGGTCGTCAAGAAGGCAGAGACTTACCCACTCTACGGCGTACAGAAATACGACCCTATCAACGCGTAAGCAACACTATTTACATCTCAAATGTTGTGATGTTATCTGTGCGCCTTACCAAGGTTTGCATCTCATCTTCTTGTCAATCCTCCAGGTGTATGGGGATCTACATGGACACTCTGAACATCTTCATGAGACTGGTGATGATTATGTCCAACGGCGGCGGCAGCAGAAGGAAGTAAACAGCAGCAATCAGAGCACAGCTTCAATTTTCACTTTCACAGAGCTGGACAAAATTAAGTCTTACTTCTAGCAGCATTTCTCCAGGTGTGATCTCTTAGCATCAACTATTATCTAACTGGTAAACAAACAGGACTGCTTTGAAAGTGTGTAGGGAAGTGTATTACCAAACAAACTGAGAGCTGTGAAGTAAGTGATTCATCCTGAGGGTTACAGATGGGTTAAGATGAGTCTGTCTGCTTAATTTGTATTCTTTGTTTAATATTTATTTCCACTGGAAGGAGTTTCTGTTTTAATGAAAATAAAAGAGATTAAGATTTTATGTAAATGCATCAGAAATACCACATCAACAATAGACTTTAGACCCAGTATAATAAAGAACGTTGTTGTATGCACTTTTCCCATTATCCACTGATGTAGTTCTGTGATGGGTTAAAGAGGTTGGAGCTTCATATGTTTTTGAGAACCCATATTTCAGCTACGGAGTCATTCAATAAACAAGCAAAAAGTTGACATTGTGTTCGTAAGTTGCATTTAGATGCTTTTTGTTTTTTCCAGTGGTGTCCCAGCAAACAGCAGCAGTTTTCAAACTTTTCTTTCACAGCGACAAGAGGGACAAAATATATAATAAGTTTCCCAACACCTTGTAATACTCACTGAGACATAAATACACATCCATAAACATTAAACTCCATACTAGAAAAGACCTTTGCTGATAACTTCCTGTATCTTTGCATTTACTTGATGCATGGCATGCAAAAAATAAAGTTGTACCATAAACTTTAATATCAAAGCACAAGACACTTTAAAATAAATCAAAGGTGCAACCTTCACATTTTTAATATGTGGGGATTGTCCGAGGGGGGTGATGAGGGAGAGACCCGGGTTCTCACAAGTTCTATTCTGTATTTTAATAGCCAATAGACTGATCCAAAAATGAACAATAACAAAAAAAAAAACAAAGAGACTAAATTTATCCGATCGGTTGAAAATTAAACTACATATGTGCACATATTGATGTGTTTCCTAAATTATGATTGAAATATGCAATGTAAACAATTTTTGATTTTGGAGGGCATTTTTGCATCCTTCTATCAGTGTTCTGTGACCTCTCAGGGGTCCCAACCCTCACTTTGGGAACCACTGCTCAAGAAAATAATCCATGCTGTTTTTTTTATTATTATTATTATTATTATTATTATTATTATTATTATTATTATTATTATTATTATTATTATTATTAATAATAATAATAATAATAATAATAATAATAATAATAATAATAATAATCTAAACCAAGGTCTAATGGTCATCACAGTTGAGTTTTGTATGCCTTTTATGAAGAAGGAAATTTGCTGTTTATTTTTTAAATAACCCAGAGCTCTACCAACCGCAAATTACTAGAGCAGTTACTTTTTGGTGTCCAAAATTTAGAGGGTTGGAGTAAATATCTCTCCACAAAACTCAATTTCCACTTCTTAATAAGCCAAAAAAAAAAAAAAAAACTCCATATCCACTGCTTTCCATCTATGAGGCACCAGCCTGCTCCACCTTGTATTTGCCTATAAACAGTCAGTGTGAGGCGGCAGATGACAAAAGCTTAGCGTAGTAATCCTCTTGTCCACCATCTGGCCGCTCCTCCAAAATTAAACCTCCAAACCAGGGCACTTGCAACAGATGCTAACATCTGTAAATATGCAGGTGCTTTATTAGAGTGTGTACATGTGGAAGACACAGCTGCCTGACAGTGTTTTCAATCTTTTTAATCATATTCATGTTTAAAAAACACAAGATTTATATAAAGTGTGTGGAAAAATACACTGCAGATGGGAGGGATAAAGAGGGCAATAATGGATGAGATTGTGGAAAGCTTTGGCATATGGAGATCTGCCATTACCACGGATAAAAGTCGCTCCATGTCAGTCATTTTCAGATTGATGACCAATATTTGGTTAAAGTCCAAGGTTTTACTGCTTACAGTGGGCTGGATTTGGCTTGTGTTAGAGAAAGAGAGAGTGACATTACAGAATCCAGGGGACAATAAGTCCATGAATATTATCATAGCTTCAGCTCTTAAAATCACAATACCTTATGAACTCTTATCTTTCATGCTCTTCCTCTTACACAACCACTCAAACTTACTTTTTATCAGTCTAAACCTTTTAGCATAGTCTTTTAGATCATTCTTTAAATTCTTTTTGAGTCCTGATTAGAGTGTTTAGGGATTTAGTCTGTTGATTTCACCACATCAGTTCAGAGTGAAATTTAAGACCAGATATTTGATGAGTTGTACTGAAATTTTAGCTCCTTGCAAGCAAACCGCAGCGGCTTTAAATATTTTAACTTCTACAGTCAGGAAATTTCTGCCTGACCTGTAATATTGTACTATTTTGCAAATGTATAGTAGATATTCACAAGCAGAGAAAATTAAATTAAAAATGTTGTAAGAAAATTAAAAGATATAAAAATGCTGATTAACCACTAACTGTGTCTCTAGTTCAATTACAAGGTCAAGATTTTAATTTGTCCAAAATTTAAAACTAACCCATGTCCCACAAAATGACATCCAAAATTAGAATCGAGCAAAGCTAAGATTGGTATTAGTACTTATTTAAAATGTTAGCATGATGAAAATTTAGCTCTTATCAGGTTTTAATCATGCTAACATGCTATACAGAATAGAATTTTTCCTTGTGATTCGGCACTAGCATGCTATGCAACACAAATAAAGAGCGAGGTTTAACTTAAATACAAATACTTGAGCTAACCAACCGAAAAAGTGTGTAAGTCTTGCTTACTACCCAGTATTAGCATACAAACATGCTAAATTAAATGAGAGAGAAATGTTACTTACATTCAGATACTTTTGCAAACTGACTTAAAAGTATTTAAGTATTTGTCCTTTAATTTAACATAAACAAAAAAAATCATATTTTCCAGCAGTTTAATTACACAAAACTAAGACTCTCAATAGGTCTCACTCATGCAAGCATACCTGAGCTAGCATGTCATGGAACATAGCTCTGAGAAGCTGCTAACAAAGCTTTGGACTTTAGCAATGTTTTACAGTTTACTCAACTTATTTTCATACTTAAAAAAAAGCTAAAAAAAAATTCAAAATGTGTTGTATTTTTTAATTTGAGTTACATTACAACATTTCAGTCTTTGTATTCTTATTATATCCATTACATTAATGTATAAGCTAAAGTTTAAGGATTATGTATTTTCATTTTCTCTCATTTATATTTCTGCTCCTCAAATGTTCATTAACACCAATTCTTACATCTAAATTTTCACTAACAGCACCGTGTATTCCTTAGATTCTGATTTTATTTCAGTGACAGGAGAAGTTTTATCATTGGTCGAGAGCCAGTGAGCTACACAAGGGTGTCACTTAGCGTCAGACCCTATTTTTATAACTGTGAATACAGGAAGTACAGCACCCTACACCTCTCGAGTGGGTAAGTCAGCACAGCTCTCACAAATACAGTGCAGTCATGTGACACCTGCAGCTACAGTGGGACATGTATGAGAGAAGGTGGGAAACTCACCTCAGGCCAAATGGAAATTATGTGCAATGATAGTACTGACATTTTAAGGCTTTTGTTTGTCATCAAATGCAAGCATAGTCACAAGCTGAGAAAAATTAGTTTGCCCTCAAAATGTCACATATCTTCTCCAATCCATTAATTTACACTTGTGTGTGTGTCAGTGTGTTTTTCTGATTGGAGCGCTCTGTCTTGGTTGTGACCTCCCTAAGCTGCAGTGATTCAGAGGGGGAGGATTTCTTGTAATATTGTACAGTGCTTAGAAACAACATCTTCAGAACCACTTAGATTAAGCTGAACTAAAAATACAAACCAGGCTTGTAGGTCACAGAAAATTAAATCAAATGTTACAACTGATGATAGAGTCCATCCTTACAGGCCTTGTTTTGTGTCCATAAGGTGTCATGACAGTCTCTGGACTTCTGAGGGATCATGGACTGCGGCTAAAGAAAGCCTCTGCACTATTACTGCATTTCAAATCCTCAAGTGCAACTGAGGTTTGTGTTTGTCAGCCTGCTGCCAAGGAGAGCAGCTTCTGGATGCTCGGGTCATTGGGGCTTGCTTCATGCCACTGATGAGTTAATTGAAAAGCTTCCAAACATCAATATGAGGAGCCAAGTGTGCCATTTGTGCATGGTTTGTATAAATAAGCTGACTTCTTCTCCAGGATTAAAAAAAAGGAAGAAAAACACGGGTTTGCTCCTCACATAAAGACATGGTTACAAGAACTTTTCTAGTCCCACCATTTATTTGAAAAAAAATTAGGATTTTTTATATTGTTGTTTTGGACATTTTTCCTTGAAGGTTGCATGAATTTGTAACTATAAAATGTGTAACTTGGATTCTAAATATTTATCGACTTAGGTTTAGGTATAGAATAAATTTACACTTTTCTCTCTTACTATAGACGAGAAAGTTTCATTTTATTCCCTTTAAAAGATCTGCTTCACCAATTGGTCCAGTTTATCCTCACAATGTAATGGGATAGCCATGCATTATAAGCCCGAACACCAGGTCAGGACCTATGGCCAGGACTTAACCAACCTTCAGATCCACTGCTTGAACGTTGTAATCCGTAACTTAACACTGGAGCCTTTTTCTAGATTTATTTTTGTTAGTTTTGACAGATAGGTTGAAAAACAGTAAATAATGAAAATATTTCCTATATTTGTGCTTCATGGGATGTAATTAGTCTCCTTCCTGACTAAAGTAACTCCAACAATCAAACACTGGACGCACAGGTAAGATACATTTATAACAAAGATGTGTCATGTGGTAAACAAGTGTTAGCATGCTAAGTTACTTAAGCTAGCTGCAGCCTCAAAGAGATGCTAACATAGCACCATACACTGTAAAGCTATTTTTTTGTGCATGAACTCTCTAAAATAATGTTTATATAGTTCTTTTATCAACCACTGTAAGGACTTTAGATTTATTTAAAATTAATTTTTATACATGAAAAATTAGGCTAACATAAATTAGCAATAAACTAGCTTGCTAGCTAGTAGGCTATGCAACTATGTTCAAATCACTTGCTGAGGAGGTTCATACAGAAATGAAAATGATCCGTATCAGTAATAAAAAAGGTTTTGAAATAAAAAAAAATGTTTAGTATATTTATTTTCCACTTCCTCATGTTCTTCTCTTTGCTTTTGTATTTGTACTTCTAAATTTGAGTGCTGAGTTATGGTTGTGACCTGACTAAGCTGCAGGATTTCTTGTGATGGAAGAAGGTGCTTAGTGGCACACATCATCTGGAACATGACACACTTACATTAATCTGATCTAAAAATATAAAGTACTCTTGAAGCCCTTAAAAATGTAAGAAATCAAAATACACTGCATTTAACGACACTCAAGTTTGTTAGTTAAAGGGATGAGTGTTTTTGTCTTGAGGAGAGGTGACTGACCGGTCACTTGGTCTCCAGGGAAAGTAAACTTGAGAGTCTAAAGAAAGTCTGGGTGTTTTTGCATAACAGGTCCACACGAGGGGCTTACGTTTGTGTTGCTGCAAAGGAGATCAGCTTAGTACTTGCCTTATGTGACTTGTGATTATTTCAAATTTCCAGTCAAAGCCTTTAAAATGTAATGAAAGAAAGAATTTGAGATAGACTTTAAAGTTAAGAAGGAAGTAAGTTTGATTTATAGTACTGCTCTTCTAAGTTTCAGGAAGCAAGTTGCGTCTCTGTCTTTAAACATACAGTATTATGAAAGTAGTGTCTCATTTGTACAGTAACACCTGTGTTCAGAGGCGTGATGTTCACACCATATTGTGAACCTGAACTCTCTTCCCTCCATGTGCAGTCCTCCAGGAGAAATCAGAGAGAGAGTGTGGCAGAAGATGTCTGCAGAGGGAAGGGATGCGTCACTGGATTAGTGCCTGAGAATCCGTCCCAGCCTCTTCTCTCTCCTGAGCTGCTGAGACGCCACCAGAAGGGCAGGACACTCACTACTCGCTTTACCTCCACCTCGCCTTCCACATGAGCCAGCCAAGCCTTAGCTCCCCACCAGGATGAAGAAAGAAAAGAAAACGCATGCTTTGCTGTTCCTCCTACTGCTTCATTTTACCTCAGGTAAGGCTCTGCTTGTCTTTCTTTTATGCTGTTTGTCCATGTGGTTAAGACCTCTTGCCTTCCTCTTATCTGGTTAATCCTCTAACGCACAGAGGGCATGTCCATCTTAGAGTGCACTCTTCATGCTACCTGCAGTTGTAAATTGAAATGTGTTGTAGTATTTTTGTGCTGTCATAAAAACTTAAATTTAAATTGTTGTATCATTTATCCCCACCTTCCTTCTCTCTGCATTCGCTTCCTGCTGTTTAAAGCACGTGAGTGCAACAGTTTTCTCTTCATTAATGACAAAAAAGTCTACAAAAAAAACAGAAAAAACTTACAAATTTGTTTGAAAAAATGTGACATTTTTCCAGTTTTTACTGTATATTTTGTAGATATAATTAGTTAAAAGTCTAGGCTTGTTTTTCAGTTTCTCTCCGGCTCAAATGACAGTTTTTTCTTGTTTTCCTTCAAAGGGAAATCAGACTATGCGCCATATTTTTATGACAATGGACCCACCAGTACAAATGGGAATATGGCCTTGTTCAGCATCTCTGAGGATACACCAGTTGGTGAGTCTCACAGCCTGATGATGATTTTATTCAACACAGATATGGATAATTTAAGTCCATTTCACACTGTTTGGGTGCAACAGTGATATTATCACACCTGTTTTGAAGCTAAAGCTAATCGGCTGTAACACCTGGTGGACGGTGACGTATATGAAGGCTTGCAGGAAGAAAACAACACGAGTGTTTACTCCTGTGACCTGCTTATCAAATGTGCCGTTAATGCTGAATATGAAACACTGAAATTTGCATCTTCTTCAGATGATTGGGAAAAAGACGACAGATTGTGATTTAACAGTTTTCCTTGTCTAATTTGCAAAACAGGGACGCAGGTTTACATTCTGAATGGAACTGATCCAGAAGGAGATCCGGTGCGATATGGTCTGACTTTTGAAAAGGGCTCCCAAGAATATTTGAGGGTGGAACCCAAATCAGGAAATGTTACCTTGATCCAGGAGCTTGACAGAGAGGTAAGGCAGATAATGTGGGACTATTGTTTAAAGGAAGCTGTTATGAATGTGCCACTGAGGCTGTGACACCTTTTTTTTTTTTCTGCAGAAACAGGATGAGATCTCAGCGCTTGTGAGCATAACTGATGGTCGCAATAAAGTAAGTGTGAATCAGTCTTTAACATTTGACTTAAACCCTGCGAAAAAATTGTGCTTTTCTTACTGTCTGTTTTTTGAAAAGTGGAAAAGTCATGGAATAGATTCCTGTTGGTGCAGTTGTTTCTACTTTAAATTTGTTGTTTAATTTCTTAGGTTATCGAGACAGTGAGAGTGTTTGTCACTGATGCCAATGATGAACCACCTGAGTTTCAAAACCTGCCTTTCATCATTGACATCCCAGAGGTACAGAAATATCTTTCTGGTCCCTCTGTGCCAAAAATAACTCTGTTGTTGTCTTGCTAACTCAAATATCTAACTTGTGGATAAGTTAATAAATCTTTTATCCAATCATCAGGATACTGCTCCAGGAAGTAGCATCTACAGGGTCCAAGCAGTGGACAAAGACATGGGCTCAGGAGGCAGCGTCTCATATAACCTGCAGGTAAAAAGATTCGGCGGTGTGCAGATGATACATTGTTGTGACTCAAACAACTCCTAAGTGGTCCGCAACTAGGTTTGGCTTCAGGCCAATATTTTTTCAGCTCAAATCCACAGCGGGCCAAAATTACATCTTCATCAGGCAAAACCTCTACCTTCCTACTAAAGAAAAAACTTTATCTCATCTATAACTATTATAACTTTTACAAAAACACAATTTTACAGAAGACGAGAATGACTGCTGATTATTCTTTTTTTATGCACTGTTATCTCATGATAACGACTTATTATTTCGTTATCTCGATATAACAGAGATCGTTTTCTCAAGTAATTAATAATGTGTTTGTCTTGATTTCAACCTAATTGTTAAGTGAATTAATAAACTTTAAATTATGTCTCATATTACATTACAACTTAAGGTTAGCCTACATTTACGTTACCTCAGCTTAGCTGAAGCAGCTGGATTGATAGGAGTTTGTCAGCCGTTCATCTGCTAACCGACGATAACGGCTAAAATCCGACTTTGCTTCGTCAGCATCGATCAGGTATTATTTGAGGCAGGCCAAATTTGGCTGCAAGTTGCCGACCCTTAAGGTGAAAATGTTATCTTTCTTTTGCTTTGCTCAGCTGACAGCTTCTATCTTTACTCACTTGAGCTCTCACGGCAGCACGTGCCAAGAAAAGTGAGCTATAGTAAGCAGGGGCTAAAATAGTTAATGCTATTTTCGCTGCTCGCACACAGCCTCCAGTTGATTTCAAAGTTGATTGAAAGATTTTACTAATCACTTGTCGAGCTGTTAATAGCTTTGCTCCACCCTACATCTTCAGACCTATTTACTCTGACAACTCGACGCTGCCAACGAGCTTATCCTTTCAGCTTCCAAAACCACGCTTCAAAGCGTGAGCGAGCTCCGCTTTTGGTTTCTTCCTGCTTTGATTTTCTTTCATCTCTGTTTGATTCTATTACCACAGCATGAATGTGTAAATGTCACTCGTTCAGCTGCCTCGTCGTTGTCTGCTGTGTGATCCTGTAAAATATCCAGTGTGGCCAGAGGTCGAGGTGAATTCATGAGAGCTGTTTCTGCCATGTGGAGAGGAAAAGGGCATTCGAGTGATGGGAGAGAGAAAGATTAATCTGGTACCAGAGAGCAGTCTGGAAATGGTGTTACTTTAGTGGATTAAATTTCAATTACATTTGAGCAAGGCACTGAAGGCTTAATAAGGGCTTAGGTTTGGTGCGGGCCAACAGCTGACAGCACAGTAATTGTTACTGTGTCAACGATGAGACAAAAACAATCCTTAAAGGAAAAAAAAAAAACCATCAAATGGCTAAATGATTTCTTTAATTTCTTGATGTAAGTTGAATGCGAACTTGTAAACTAACTATGATTTTACACGTTTTCAGACATCAGCAGTCAGCAAATTCACCATCGATGGTCACAGTGGTATCCTCAGAGTCAAACCCGGTGAGACTTTGGACTACGAGACCACGCCGACTCACTTTGTGACGGTGGTTGCAAAGGTGAGAGGAACGTTCTGTGTCCCGTCCTTCAGTTTTGTCCTTTTAGGGCCAGGCATAGTCTGCGTGAACTGAGACCAAGTCTGACCCTGTGCCATGAATCCTGTAGGGGAAATGAGACCTGAATTTCTGGCACGTCAAAAATTTTGTCAGCCAACTAAACAGCCTACAAAGCTCTGAATTCTTTACCTGTTATTGTTTTGAATTCCTGTGAGATAACGCAGCTGAGGAGCAAGAATTCAAAGCATACATCACGTAGCGTTTTCTGAGAAGGTAATACTGTCAGGTAAGCGTCTACATGTGGACAAAAAAAGGTTGAGGAAAGTTTAGTCATGGATTAGCTCTCACTTTTCTGGAGTTTTTCATCACTCTCTGAGGGCCAAAGTGAGGAAAATGAAAGTCTGATGAAGTGTTGACTGTGCTGCACTCAAGGTGTCATCTCCCTGGCATGAAGGAGAGGCTGCTTGTATTTAAAGCCTCAGCTCTGTGAGCGTGTGGAATCTTCTGAAGCCTGATTTCCTCAGTATTTTGTAAATCACAGACTTAAGTATTGAAATGTAAAATGAAATACACAAGTTTGCAACACTTTAGTGCATTTGCTTTCATCAAAATGACAAAAACTCAAGTCACTACTAAAGAAAATCCTCACAGCTCAGAGAAACATGAATCTCTGAATCCCTTTTGTCACACTGCAGCAAAACAACACGATTAACAGCCATGCAAATCACATCACACATTCTTCTGTTCCCAATTATATTGAATTTGATACGCCAAGTGAGGATTAAGAGGTTTACATCCTGGTTCGAAGCAGACATGAGGCTCGATTCATTAAACCATGCACACATTTCAAGCATTTAGTGCTTCTGTTTACTTTTGATCTGTTCCCGGAAAACATTTTTAGCTCAACAAAGGCCCCCCAGACTTCTATATTTTATCAGCTCTGTTTACAACCTGACAGCTAGAAATCAGCAGAGATAGCAGCTACTGCTTTGTCCACAGGGGGCGCCAAAATCACACAAGCTAAAAATTCCTCAAAGGAACTTTAAACCCTTTATTACCAAAGGTATCATATCTGATACATGAGTTTTAAAGACCTCTTATATCATCAATATGATCATTTATAAAAACCTGTTGGAAAAAATAAAGTATTCTACCTGCTTGAGGATTATCATTTCACTACAGGCAGCTGAAGTTGTATTTTGGCAGTTCTTTTTTTTTCATGAAAATCTTTGCTAATTTTGTAAATTAGTATCTTCTGCATTGAAAGAATGCATATTTACTAAAAACTTTACTAAAAAAGTATAGCAATATTTTTTGTGCATTTTTTAAAAAAAGGGTTCATAAACATCTTTGATTAAAAAAAATGAGAATTTTCTGGCTATTTTTTCGATGGGTCAGACTTTACAGGTTTAAACACTTTTGTAAAAATTTGCGATGAATCAAAATATAACTTAAAGTTTGTAAACAGATTGAAATGTTATAAAAGCTCCCTTTTACGACGTTGTTTTTTGTTTCCTCAGGACGGAGGAGGAAAGTACAAAGGGAGGCACCAGGTGTTGACCTCCACAGCCACCATAACCGTCAATGTGATTGATGCTCAAGACATGCCTCCATCCTTCATAGGAACTCCTTACTTTGGCTACGTCTATGAAGTCTCCCTTCCTGTGAGTTCGTTCGAGTAAAACACAAGTCGTAAATTTGTTCGGGGTTATTCATGTTTGTTTTCTTCCAGGGCTCTGAAATCTTCACTGTTTATGCCAAAGATGGAGATCAAGGCAATCCTAACCCCGTTCATTACTCCATAATGAACGGTGAGAGCACAGTGTGAAGAAATTCACCCAAATTAACCTTTTTCTTTTGTTGTTCTAACTTATGTTCACATCTTACCGTCAGACGCCTTTACATCTGTTCTTTTCTCACCTTTCAGGAAGTGATGGCGTCTTTGACATAAACAGCACCAGTGGATGCATCACCCTTTCAACGTATCCATCCATGCTAAAGAACGAGTTATACGAAATCAAAGTCAAGGTGATTATCATAAACATGACGTTTATCCTCAATCATGTGGTAGCAGTGTAACCGTTTTACAGCTGTGTGGTTTTTAAACCCCAGGCGTCTGAGGTAGGACTAAATGATCGCCTGCTGGACTACGACATTACCACGGTTACGGTCCGTGTTGTGGATCTCAACAACCATCCGCCCACTTTTTATGGAGAGAACGGACCCCAAAGCAAGTTTGAGGTCACCATGTACGAGCATCCGCCTGCAGGGGAGATTCTGAGAGGGTTCAAGATCACCGTCAACGACTCAGATCAGGTTAGTTTATCCCTCGTGTGTCTCAGAGAGCGACATGCAGTTTGTGAATTCAGCCTCCATCAGTCTGTTTTGACAAAGTTTGCATTATAATCACCCGATTTGGAGTGATTTTGGTATGACAATGTTTGTTCCTCTGCTGATTGATTCTTTAATACCTCTGGGTATGTTACATAAAAATCTGCCACAGCCTCACAGTATGTGCAGTTACACAATATTATTAGGAACATTTACAAAATCTGCTCATTAATTCAAGACGAAGTGTTTCTCAAAAGTCCAGTCTGATGAATCTTCAGTTTTTCCGCAGTTTCGTCTGATTCTACTTGACTTATCTGACATTCCTGCAGGGAGCAAACGCTAAATTCAAGCTGCGACTAGTGGGGCCGAGCCGAGTCCTGCGAGTGGTTCCACAAACGGTCCTCAATGAAGCTCAGGTGACGATCATCGTGGAAGACACCTCTGGCATCGACTACGAGAAGGGAGCAACACTTTCATACAAGGTGAATGTTGTTTTTCATGTTGTTATAAATGTGTCTGAAGAAATGAAAACCAGAATAAAACAGTCAGTCTGGGCTGTGATATTCACCTTTTCTGACCATCAGTTTTCATTTCTCAGTAGATCAGTAAAATACGTTGTGGTTTTTATGGATGAACTGTAGAAACTTGAGGATTTCCTGGTTCTGAATTTAGACATTAGCCCAGTGGTTTCCAACCTTTTTTTGGCCGTGACCCTTATTTCAATGTCATTAATTTCTGGCAACATTTTCGATTGTAGGTTGCAAAATTTAATGTCTCAGAAACTCAATCCCTCAGAAAAAGAAACTTTTCTGTTTTGTTTTCTGTTTTTCCTACTGACTGAAAGTTTGTTTATACAGGTTGAAGTGAGAGAACTCAAGTAGTGGTATCCGTGCAGTCATGTGATGACGGCCGTCAATCAAGATGCGCCAGCTCAAGTTTTTAAATGCAGCATTTTATTTGAGCTAGATTTATATTTGAGAAGGTTAAAGTATAAAATACAGTTGTTTAAGATTGTGGGTAGTGTTTTAATTTTAAAAGGAGAAGTAATTAGTTTAAAAATAAATTTTTATCAGTTTTTCGGTTGAAGAATACCACATTAGCCTGATTTTTGATTGCTTGATCAAGATCAGGGTGGTTTCAAACTTTTTGATTCCCTCACTTTCCATCAGTGGTTTCTTCAAGATGTTTGGCATGTTGTCAAGTTTTGTTAGAACTCCTGTGGGGAGCTTCGAGACTGTTATGTGACAGACTGAAATTAATACAGATGCCTCCATGTGACTTACAAAATCACCAGAGAGGAGACTGATCATTTCTACACACTTAATTTATGTGCCCTCACCTCTGCTGCGAGTGTCAGAGGAATTAATTATCAGCACTCAGTCACGAGCAATGAGTTCTAATACAGAACTAGAAAGTGAAACCTCCAGTCTGAAAATATAAAACATTGTGGAAGTGCTAAAGTCTGTTGTTCCTCAAGTGTCCGCTTGAGGCTGGCTCCAGAAGTACCGGAAGTCCAAACACACCAAGCCAAAAGGAGCTGTTTTCACGGCCAAAATAAACACGTTTACAGCCTGGTAAAAGAATGTCTCCCATCTGAATCTTTAATTTCGCTACCGGCATGCACTGTACGTTGGGTGAATTTTCTTCTAACTCAGCAATTTAGACAATGTTAAGCTCACCAGTTTGTCCAATCAGGGGCACAGCTTAGCTCATGTGACTGACAAGTGCTCTATTGCTGTTACTGTAGAGACTCAAAGCCCGCCTCATTTCCAGTATGGCCGCGCCGTCCGTTTTGCTTCAAAAATCTGACGGGTGTCGTCACGGAGACTACGTCCATCAATTAAACAGTCTGTGGTTAAATTGTAACATGAGCCTGAGTTTCCTCACAGGATCTTTGACTCTCAGTTTTGTTCACAATGAGCGGTACAATCCCTCAGAGCTGCCTGTTTTTGCTGCTAGTGAAAAAGTATTTCTGTACCTGCACCCTTGGATAAGTCTTTTTTTTAAATAGTAAAATGGTAAATGGACCAGTACTTATATAGCGCTTTTCTAGTCTTTCTGACCACTCAGAGCACTTTACACTGCTGATCTCATTCACCCATCCACACCACATTCACACACTGATGGGAGGAAGTTCTATTAAAGGGTCCATCAGTTTATCTAACCCATTCACACACCACTGAGAGCAATTTGGGGTTCAGTGTCTTGCTCAAGAACACCTCGACATGTGACTGCAGGAGCTGGGAATCGAACCCTCGACCTTCCAATTGAGAGACGACCACTCTACCACTGCTCCAAAGCTGCCATGTGGATCATAAGCCATCAACAGAATCCTGTATTAAAATGAATGGTGCAGTTCTTTCCTGCTACTGGTTCAACCTCCACTTGTTACAAACACAAGAGCATCTCTAAACCGCTCTCAAACTTGTGGGGGAGTTTGTAGTGATGCCTTCTACCTCCTCCCACACAGGCCTGACCTCAAGGAGCATTTGGTGCTCTGCAGATTGTTTGCGAGCAGATCCAGCTCCGATGTGAGAGGAACTCATGATGAAACTTTGACCTGTTTGATTGAAGTTTTATTTTGTCGATTCACAGTTTGGTTTGAAACAGCTTAAATGCACCGCCTCGATGCACTTTCATGCATGTGGAACAGATCTTTATTTTTGTGTTGTTTGATGTAGAGTTCCTTTTTTTAATCAGATATCAGACTGGATAAACAGTATCAACATTTCTGCACTAAACCCACCAAACTCTCCCCCTCTCCTTTTTTGTAGCTGCTGGCCGTGGAGATCGACACCCCTGAAAGATTCAGCGCGACGGCTGACATATTGATCAACCTGCTGGACACGAACGACAACATCCCCAAATTCACCTCCGAGTATTACATCGCCAGGGTCCCGGAGAACTCTCCTGGAGGCTCCAGTGTTGCATCTGTAACTGTGAGTCAATTGAGATTAAAGTCAGCTCACCAGAGGGATTAAACACTCCATCAGTTCTCCTATAAATTCATATTGCTCTGTGCTGTTCATCAGATGGAAGACGCACAGCGGGTCTGTGGCTTTGTTTTGGTTTGTAACAAACTGAGGTTGAGGAAAAGCTTCATGAATCGTCTCTTCTGCTCTTACTTTACTCTGTATACAGATATATATATAATGAGGCTGCACAGAGTGTAGTAAACACTTAGTATTGCCCCAAGGTTAATCACACTGACCTGCACGCCCATCACCACAGGAAGAGACTTATATCCTGCCCCACCCACTGCCCACAAGCTTAAGACCCCCACCAGTGAACAACATGGACATGGATCACCTTCAGTCACCTTGGATTAGATAATAGTCACAGTGATGGGCTGAATTTATCAGATTGGTGAGGTATACATTGATTGTTTGGGCTATAAAAAGTATCAGGCTTTTAATCTCTGTTGTTTTTTTCTCTCTTCCAGGCAGTGGATCCAGACTCAGGGCCTTGGGGTGAAGTCAAATACACGATTTATGGCTCAGGATCCGATTTGTGAGTATGAACCTTTCAGTCCTGACAGTTTTGCTTTGGTCAGATTTGCACTTCTACAAAATTATTACAAAAAAAAAATGAGTCAAGACTTTCTGTTGGCTCAGTAAACTTCACCAGCTGGACACCAGTCTTGATTAATCTTTTGTGTCTTTGATAGAAGCAGTAAGCAGGAAGCCAGTTTGATTGGCCCCTCTGCTTCACAAACAGCTCACTCTAACATGGCTTCAAGATGCTGGCTAATCTCCTAATTGGATTGGAGGGTTAAAAATAGACAGCCTGGCCCATCTCACACAGGGAGAGCCAATTAACATGCAATGTGACAGCTGGAGACACAGAAACGGCAGCTTTGAAAAGCAAGGCAGTGTGCTGCTGCAAAGGAAAAGTGAGAATTTATCCTCCTCCTCAGGCAGCAACCTGAGTTAATTGTGTGAAAGTTATCAGTTTCAGGGCAACTTGTGATATTTCACAGTGGAAAAACAAGATGGAAAATGGCAGTGAGCCCGCAGCTGAAATAGAAAATGCTCGGAAAGAACAAAAACCTGTGCAACTGATGTAGAAAACCATCAAAGTGGTGTGATACTAACAGGACACGATGATGGTGAAAACTGTCAGTTTATCACATCGCATGGGCTGATCAGCTCCTGCTGCCGTACCTCACAGGTTCCATCTTCAAACAACGACTAAAAAGTCAGAAAATATTAAATGCTAGTCTATCCCAGCTGTCTCAGGGAGAGAGAGGCGGGGTACACCCTGGACTGGTCGCCAATCAATCACAGGGCTGACACACAGAGACAGACAACCTTTCACGCTCACACTCACACCTACGAGCAATTTAGAATCCCCAATTAACCTGATGAGCATGTTTTTGGACTGTGGGAGGAAGCTAGAGTACCTGGAGAGAACCCACACTTGCACAGGGAGAACATGGCCCCATGCAAACTCCACACAGACACCCCCCTCCTTGCCCAAACTGGGATTAGACAAACAAATATTTATGCACACTTTCATGACAGTTAGACTCAGTTAGGGAAAAATCTGGAAAATTTCCAGAAAAATAATTAATAACGTCAATTAAAAATATTGCATTAAAGATGTTTGCATGCTTATAATAAACCAAAATGTTAAATATTTATACATGTATGTGACCAGGCAAATGCTGTTACTATACTGGAATTTTGCAACCCAAAATTCTAAACATAAAATCTGTGTTTCAGGGACCCCCATCTCATCAACATGATACATATAATCATTAAAAACCTGCTAAAAACTTTAAAAAAAAAATGTTTTCTACCCCCTTGAGGATTATCATTCCAAAGTTTCCAAAAAACCACCCAATTCATCAAATATGATACAAAAAAAATCATAAACAGAATGCTATACCAATATTTTTTTTGTGGATTTGGTAAAAAAAAAAAGGTCATAAACATCTTAGTTCCAAAAAAAAAAAAGATTTTTCTGTTTTTTTTTTTATGGGTGAGGTTTTAAAGAGTTAAAGTAAATACCAAGAAGTCATTAAGAAATGAAAAACTCCTCTGACTTATCTTGATGCACTGCAAAAACTGACATCCAAGCAAGTGTGTTTGTGTCTTATTTAAAGTAAGAATTGCCTTTTTATACTTGATATGAGCCACATTCAACAGACAAGTCCAGGAACATGTCTTATTTCAAGATATTAAAAGACAAAAATAAGGACTGAATTACCTGCAACAAGTAAAAAAAATCTGCCAGTGGGGTAAAAAAAAATTACTTGTCAAGTTTAGAATAATGTCTAAATACAAGAAACTTTCACTTACTCCACTGGCAGATTTTTTTTTACTTGTTACGAACAATTCAGAGCTGATTTTTGTCTTTAAATATCTTTAAATGAGAAGTGTTTCTGGACTGGTCTGCTGAATGAGGCTCATATTAAGTCTAAAAAGACATTTTTACTTATAATAAGACAAAAGCCCTTCCTAAGATTTCAGTTTTTTGCAGTGTGTAAGTTGTTAAATGAACTAAACACATTCACACACATCCAAGTTTGTGCAGCTTCATGTATCTCTGGAGTCTAAGTTGGTTGTTTCTCCATAATGCTCAGTCACCTGGATTCAAGTCACACAGAGATTCACAGTGTTGTGTTGAAAATGTGATCCTGAAAATAAAGAGTCTTTAGTGTCTCAGACAGCTTCGACAAAAACTCTCAAACTGTCTGAATCTCCAGGTTTTCCATCGACCCGTCTTCTGGACTCATCTCCACGCAGCCCTGGACCAGCTTGGACGCTGAGCTCAGGTCCAAGTTCAACTTTTATGTCAAGGCTCAAGACGCAGAGGGGAAGTACAGCCTGGCTGAAGTCTTTGTCACTGTCGTCGACATAAACGACCACCCGCCAGCTTTTGATGAAGAGCTTCTTGAGAAGACGATGATCATTGGCTCACCTGTAAAAGTAGAGGTCGGTCAAAGCATATTGTTCCCCTTTTATATACATGAAATTTACATTTTAACCAGTGGATAAAAGTACGTGCTGTTTAACTTACAGGGAGTTATTCTTAATTCTTACACAGGCAGTGGATGAAGATGCAGAGTCTCCAAACAACGTCATCGAGTACTCCATCATGCAAGCCGACCCTGAAAACGCCTTCGATATAAACTCTGACACCGGAGAGATCCAGCTAAAGCCGTACATCAAATCCATGGAGATTGTGCAAAACATCACCAAGCAGAAGGCTGCCAAGTGGTGTCTGGTGGTCCAGGCCAGAGACCGAGGCTCTCCGTCCTTCAGTACAACAGCTGTGGTCAACATCGATATCACCGAGGCGGTAAGACCTTCTCAGACTCGCAGAGTGCTTAAACCTGAGCTTTGGAGCTGTCCAGCTGTTAGAGACATCGCTTTTATGCTATGCTGCTGCTAAATGATCACCCAGTCACTTTTCATGAGCTCCATCGAGTTTAAAGGATGATGCTGATCTTTCAAAGGCTTTCATCATTTTCAAATGTCCCATAAAGAGGCGTTCACAAATCAGTAGCCTCATAGCATAATTGCCTTAGTCAAAGGAATTTAAATAAATGTGAACAACAATAATATAGATAATGTAAAAATAATATTCTGAATAGTTATAAAAAATAATAAATACACGTAAAAAATGTTGATCAGTTACGAAGAGTATTTTTGGGGTGGTTGATATCTTTTATACAAAAAAGTATCAAACGATCCCCACAAAATCTTGCTGAAATGATGAGGTCATCACATAAAGATCTCAAACACAGCTCTGCACCCTGACAGGCTTCCAGACAGCTGGCCAATCAGAGAGCAGGGAGTTCGTTGAGCAGGGTGCCTTAAAGAGACAGCAGCTAAAACGAAGATTTTCAAAAAGAGGCTGAAATAAACAACAGTAAGAAAAAAAAACTGGTCTGAGACATAAATGAATCATTTAACAACCACTGAAAAACCCATCGGCTTTAACTTACAAATGTAATTAGATTTTTGTTTTTATTAGTAGGGATGTTATTTCTGAAATGTTAAAACAGTGGCATCATCCTTTAAATTCCACTTCATTCATTAACACTGACCTGTTTCTTTCTGTCTGAATTTGTTTTCACCATGTATTCATTCCTTCACTCCACATGATGACATGACTCCATCTTTTTTTTTTTGGTGTTGTTTCTCTGTTGTGTATCGTGCATTTCAGGTCAAAGGTCGCATTATTTCATACTTCATGGGCCTCAGCAAGCGTCCGCTGACAGTTTTTGGAATTTTTCTCAGCATTGCTGCCACCCTCATTTTACTAACAATCTGCATATCCACGATCCTGTACTGTAACGCAGTGAAAAAGTCCCGAATCAACCCTGAGAGTAACTATATCAAAGTGGTCCGAAGGATGAAATGAGAACTGTATGACACCTGAACTATAGACATTCAAAACTCTGTTTTTACTGCTTAGCTTTTGTCTGTAAAAGAGTCCTGCAGCACATTCAAACAACAATTTAACAATATGATAAAAGTTTTGTCTATTTTTGTTATGCTGAACTGAAAATACGATAAATGCAACAAATTTCCAACAACAGACATCAGATTTTTTTTTTTATCTATCTTGAAAAAATCTCTTTAGACTCAGGTTAACAGGCTCTCAAAATAACAAAAAGATGAGCCTTCAACTTTGGAATTACTCACTCATCTTTTTAATTTTTCACTTCATTTTGGCCTCATCAGCCATCATCATTTTTCTTCAGTCAACATCGAGCACCGCACTGCCAGACGCACTCCCAGCAACTCGTGTTGTGCGTAGTTTTAGCTTTGCATCCTGTGCTGTGAGACAGACAAGGACGGATGACTGTGTGTGTGTGTGTGTGTGTGTGTTTGTTTGGATGTGTCAGATTGTTGGTAGCCATGTTGTTTGGGCCTCCTCTGTCAGTGCTTTGCGTCTCCATCTCTCACGCTTGCATGCTTCAGTTGATGCTGCGTTGATGCTTTGATCCGGTCCCTCGGACTTGATTTAAACTTTTTTATTTGTGCTCTTTTACAGACTCCTCTCAAGGGGCCTATGGCGGCCTTTTTAATGAAAAGTAGGGACAATCCGATGAAAGCTCTAGGCATGGTTGTTGTGATTATTAGCGTAATGGTAGGGGTGACTGTGTTGATCTCCACGGCCTTGTACATGCGAAACTCAAAGTCAAACAGGATCATGCCGGCCCGTCGCATTATCAAGAGGCGACCGAGGGACCGGCAGCCCTGGACGTCCAGGATGCCCATTATCAGATTCTACAACCCCGCAGAGAAGTTCCTCATCAGTGACGCAGAAAGCAGCCTGCAGGGAGACTACGGCAGCTCCGTGGCGAGGCCTCCACCTCCCAGTGCTCCCTCTCTGCCCCCACCACCTCCTTCTAGCACACGTCTCAGTGACAGACCCCGGGCGGTACCCACTATATCTGGTGCTCTGGCCTCCAAAGGACCCAAAAAGACAAAATCCAGTGTCCGCAAAGAGGGAAACATGAGCTCTGCGTTAGTGTCGGAGCTGAAAATGAAGCTGGAGCAGAAAATCCATGAAAGCAACAAAGGTTATTGTTAGTCTGTCACACAAGCGTCTTGTTTTATACTTCCTATTTCTCTTTGAATTTCTGACTCCACTCACCTGGAAGTCAGAAGTCTACCTGGTGTAGGGCTTGAGGGTGATAACAGGAGTGTGTTGAGATACACACAGAATCATGCATTAGTATTAACACAGTTGAACTGATCACAATTGCACATGAAATTGAAGTACAAACATCTGCCTTCAGATGAACTTGAGCAGCTAGATTTGGCTTTTTTTTTTTTTTACTTCTCATGTTTGTCACTCAAACTGTACGAAGCCCAAATAAATCCATTCTAATCTGAGATCATCACACAGAAAATGCGGATAAGTGAAATACTTCTGCGTGGCATTGTGTGACTTTAGAGTCTGGGTCACAGATGCAGTCAAAGATAAACCACCACACTGCCATCTTGAGGAAGATTACATCATCTTAACTGGAAGAGAAGACACTGTAAACTCCCTGAGGAGAGGATTACTTAGACTTAGTGTGTATTGATGGAAGTTACATAACTGTAACGTGTAAATATCACAACCTCCTATTATTTTCAACAGAACTATAATATATATATGGAGCATGCAGCTGAATGACACGGTGATGGAAAAAACGACTGTTCAAAAGTGCTAAAGGACCGCTTTGTGAGTGTTTTTACTGTTACATCAGCCGCTTGAAAGCTGACGAGTTGCTCTTTTGTATGATTACAATGTGCCACTTTTGGTTTTCACAGTAAAAGCGAGATAAAGTTAGTTTTATTCAGATGTCTAGAGAAAGCTTTTGTGTAAATAACGTGGTCCACTTTAAATGTACAGTATGGAATCATTTATTCTTTTCAGTGTACATAACGTGACGAGAGACTATCACAGATTTATCTGAAAACATGAGGTACAGAAAAAACAAAGAACTCCACTGGTTGGAACTGGATGGTAAATTTAGCCTGAAGTTTTTCAAGCACAGATCAGTAAGATGTTTATAAGTATCTGAAACCTGCTTTGAGATTTTATCAATAGATCCGGAGTCTCTGTTGAATATTTAGTCTACACAGTGTTACCCTTCATCGCCTTCAACTGTCGGCAAATGAAATCAGTCATCTGACTTCTGTAACACAAGTCTTGTATTGGAACACATCTTAACTTATATTGTTAGATCAAATGTATACTGTATCGCTATTATAAATGCCACTTGCCTGGTCCTTGTATATTTGTACCGTCTTTGTATTGTCATGATTTTGAATAAATATTTGAGAATAACTTTGTCTTAACTTCTTCTCTTCCCAGCAAAAAGATAAATTTGACTTTGTATGATAACCTTTATGTTTGTAACTCTGCCATCAGCTGTGAGCAGCAGTCAAGCTCTATTTTTGGCTTCCATGAAACAGGATCATTAGCTCTAAAGACTAGCATGAATCATTATGCCAGTGCTAGGATGCTACAATGTCACAAAAAAAAACTTGCATTTATTCAGTTCAAATATTAGTCCAATAACTGATCATTTCTCTGTTGAGAATTGTTTTTCATAAAATGTAGTTTATTCACTCAAGTTTTTTTAAAAAAAAAAAACATTCTTTGAACATGTTTTAGCACATTTAAATATCTTATTATTTTAAGAAAAACTCATACAAATCTGATTCTATATCTGTATATATATTTTTTTTTTAAAAAAAGCATCCTCACTGAAATCCTCTGAACATGTTTTTGTTTTCTTTTTGTTAATAAAAAAAGCTAATCACCGAGTTTAGCTTTCAAAAACACGATGTGCACAGCTTTCTGTTTGCCTGTTCAAAATAAAGCACTGACAGCGAGGGCTCAGAGTTGTCATTAAATGGAAATATCATGTCCTGCTGACAAGGCTTCAGATGGAAAATCACTTTAATCTGCTTACGGGTGTATGTATAAATGCTCAGGAAAACTCTGCTTATGTAACAAATCCTCTGTGATTGTGCAAAAAAAATCAGTTTGTCTTAACATTTATCTTGGACATCCATTTAATCCAAATCAAACATCATTTTATACTATTACAAAAGGCTGATAAATGGTGTAAAAAGGGGAGGAATTTGTATCAGTGTGAAATGGAATTAATTTTCTTTACAAACCTCTAAAGAGTACACTGGATTAAAGCTTAATTCAACAATTTGAACCTGTGAAGTTGTTTTTAAACTTCTGATTTAAATCATCTGAAATATTTATAATGCCCTTGAATTATTTTTCAGAATTCTTGAAAAAATTCTGACACTCTTATAGTGCTCGTAATAACCATAGGGGTCAATAACCACCAAGGGTACATATTTTGGTGTTCTTTTTTTAATTTTTAAAATAAAAAAATAAAAGAAAACCTAAGGTGAACCCCTCTGTATTTTATTCAGAGTTCTTGAAAAAAAATGTAAATCAAAAAAAAAAAAAAGACAATGGGGACATTTCTTGGGTGTTCATAATGACACCCTTGTTTTTTTTTCTAATTTAAAAAAATTTCCACAAAAAAACTCTAAGGCTAACCCCTTACAGATTTTTTTTTAATTTTCGAACAACAACAAAAAAAATGGTGAAAAAACACAATGGGACCACTTCTAGGGTGCTCATAATGACACCCTAGGGATTAATAATTGCCCAGGATACACATTTTTGTGTTTTTGACCCCCCCCCCCCCTTTTGTATATTTTGTCCAGAATTTTTGAAAAAAATAAAATTGTGGAAAAAAAACACAATGAGGATCCTCCTCAGAAACCGTTCAGAAAAAATATTTCATTGTTTTAAACTTGGAAAATTTCCACAAAAAACCTAAGGCAAACCCCTTACATTTGTTGCAAAACTTTTGAAAAAAAAAATGTGAAAAAACACAGTGGGGACACTAATAGGGTGCTCATAATGACAGCCTCGGGGTTATTAACCCATCAGGGAGCATTTTTTGATGTCTTGTAAAATTTGGAAAATATCCCCCCTGAAAAAACAACAAAATGATAACCCCTTATGATTATTTCAGGGGTTTTGATGAAAAAAAGTCTGAAAAATCACAATATGCACAGTCATTGGGCACTTAAAATGACGCTCTTTTGTTTAGTAACGTATTATTTTCTGTATTTTGCATTTTATATATTTGAGTGAGATTTCAGTGATATTATCTAAAATAATTGTCCCATGTAAGAATGATCCAAGACAGATTTGCAAAATTTACTCCAATAAAAGCCCAAAGGGGAAAACACTTTTACCTTTTTTTTTTTTACACATTTACATATACAATCATATATACATCCAATCAAACAAACACACACATACTTGTATAAAAAATAGATTCATACTGACCTACATAAATACATTTATACATACATAATTACATGCATACATTTATTCACAGGGGCAGCTTTGGCTCAGTGCTGGAGTCAATATCTTTATATCAGAAAGTCAGGTTTCAATTCAAGCGTCATGCTCATGGACCTATATCCTTGGACAAGACAGAGTGAACCTAAAATTTCTTCCACTGTTTCTTCTCTGTGTGGATGAGTATGAATGTGTTAACTAATACTGATGTTACCCTGCCATAACAGTCTCTGCCATTAGTGTATGAATGTGGCGTGGATTAATGAAGAAGACTACCAGTTTAAAGGGCTCTGAGTGGTCAGACAGACAAAAAAAATATTAATTTAATATAAATTTAAAAATAAATTTAAACATACATACATACATTTATGGATACATACATTCATATCTATGCATACATAAGTTAATAGATGCATACATACATAAATAAATGAAAACATTGACAGATACATACATTCATTGATACTCACATTCTTATATAAATACATAAACACACATACACACACATAAGGCAGCCTGAAAAGACACAGTCTCACATATGAAGCAGAGTGTTGTAATTTTTTCTGTGTAAATTGGTCTGTTTCATTTTTATTCTCTAGTGTTTTAAACCAAGCAAGAACTTCCTTGAAAGTAAGCATGAGGACTAATTAGTTGAAGGTTTCATTGCATGTAGTTCCATTTCTAACTTTTATACTAGTACAGATAAGCAGCACTTCCTCCTTTCTCTCGTTTCTTTCTTGGCTTTTCCTCCATGTCCCTGCACAGACCTTCTTCACTGGTTGCCTGCAAGCTGTCAAAGGTGACCTGTCTCTCCGTCTCTGACTGGTCCCTCTGCCTGCACTTTTTCCAAAGATCCAGGCAGTGCTCCAAGCAGCTGAACCTGGCCTCTGTGGTGCAGGCATACATGCCAGCTGGTACAGCCAGCACCATTGCACACACGACGACAATAATATGAATGAGCCTCTCTCTTTTCTCCAACTCACTGATGTCGCTTCCTGTAATGAACACAATGCATTGACCTTCCCTGGGTGGGTGGTTCTTCAGGCCTACACACACCTCATATTTGGTGACAGGAAGCAGGTCGTTCACAGAATAGCTGTTGATGCCCGGGCCGATGTGGATCATCTCTTTTTTGGGTGAATCATATTTACCAAAGTGAATGGTGAACCAGGTTTCTCCAGGGTTATCTGTTACAGCATGCCACTCAAGGGTAATACCATAAACTGTCTGCTTGGCAATTCGGATATCTATATTGGCTTTATCATCAGGTGCCAACATGGGGACAGGTGGAGGGAGAGGAAATGAAGAGTTGGGGGAGCTGATGTCCACTGTGATGTTGACAGAGGAGTTGCCAATGAAGTTGTTGGCCACACAGATGTAGAGTCCTCTGTCTGCCAGGTGAAGAGAGGGGATCACCAGCTGGGAGGTGATCGACTCCTCATTTGTGTATGCTTCAGAAGCTGCATGGAAAAAGAAACAAAAAACAAAACAAAACAGAACATCAGAAAGTCAAAAGGTTGTGAATGAAAATCAAAACATAGGTTTTACAAGATATGACCATCATTACCAACTGGAACTGGGATGGTGCATCCGCTAGAGTGTGCTTCAACCAGTCATCATAGACAGACTATGTTTGCAGTTATAAACCAGTTTGCACTCTCATCACAAAGTTACACCATTTTCCAAAGTATTATTTGTTGCCATGTTTTGCTACTCTAGCTTGAACTGTTGGCTACACTGCTTGACACTAGCCATGACCATTAACTACCAGAAAATGTGTCAAATGTAGGGGAAATTTAAGTTTAGTACAGTTTCTTCTCCACTCGTGTAGCTGACTGGCAACAGCAGATTCTTATATATACAGACGATACCTCAATGTCCAACATACAAGTGCATTTCTATGCAGATGGATGGAAACCTGATGGAAACTACCAGCTGCAATGGGGAAATGACTAATTGTGTTCATTTTCCTGTAGTATAGGCTTTCAAACTGTATTTAGTATCAAACTGATAAAGATTAATAATATGTAAAAATATTTAAGCAGAGCAACAATACTCAAATTCAAAACTGTTAAAACCAGGCAAGCAAGTACTTTTTTGTTATAAAAGCTCACTTGACAACAGACACGGGTAATTGGATTGAACGCAACTGCCTGTTAGCTACTTAGCAACATGTAAGCTAAACTAGCAAACTGTCATGCAGTCACTCCTTAATATACAGCAAAAAATCAGCTTTTGATTTAACATGCCTGAGGCAAAGTCCATAGAGAAATAATATCAGGAAGGGTGAATGGTTGTAGTCACATCATTTATCCAAGGATTCACATGGGAAGAACTGAACTTCCTATTGATTTGCCTCCATCCACATTCAAGTAAAAACAGGACATAGAGGCCAAAGGCTTGATCCATATCTTCAATATGTTTCACAGGTGAAGTATCAAGTCCATTACTGGAGTGAAAGAGTCCATACACATCCATGAAAAAGTCATCTTGGAGCCCACAACCTTTATCTGACAGAAATTTAGCCTTCATCAAATCTTTCAGTAGATATATCCATGCACATCCAGAAAACAAAATACTTTTGAACAACACAGTCTGCAGCTCCATTCTCATATGAAAAAGAAGTAGAAACTTACCAGCAAATCTCCTGATGATTTTTGAACTGTACATCCAATGAATGGTTGGGGCTGGCCTGGCCTTGACTAAGCATGTAAGTGTTGCATTTGCGCCAAGTGATAAAGTGATATTGGTCTCTGGGGAAGAGACCACCGGCTTCATACAGGTTTTTAACTGGATCTCATGGAAAAACTTTCCAGTCCTGGTGCTGGGGCCTGAACACATCAAATAAGAGTTCATTAGAATGATGGGGGGGCTGACAGTCTTGATGAATTCAACAAAGCCTTTGAGTCGACAGTCGCACACCCACGGGTTATCGTGCAGTGCCAGAACAACGTTGGACACAAGCCCTTCTTTCCCCCACGCTCTCTGTGCCGTTTGGTATAGTGGCCAATTATGGAAGACATCTTTTGATATCACATTAAGCTGGTTGAAGGATAGATCTAAGTAAGTCAGGGCAGGTAAGTGTCTCAGAGCTTGTTCAGGCAAGACGTCTAGCCGATTGTGCTTCAGGTCCAAAATCTTTAACATGGGTGTATCTTGAAATGCTGTCCATGGTACTGTGGTCAACTTGTTCCCTTGTAGCCGGAGCTCAGTCAGGTTTGTTAGCCCCTCCAGGCTTCTGATATTCATCAGGGTGATCTCATTGAAATTCAGCCAGAGAAACTCCATGGCACTGACATTGTGGAAAGATCCTTGAGGTAATTCTGTCAAGTGGCAGTTTTCAATTCGGATTTTCGTGAAATCATGTGGGATGTCCTCTGGAATTTGTCTCATGGAGGTTTCCATACATAGTAAAGACCTAGAATGATTAGATGAGATTGTCTTAGGCAAGAGAAGAAACTGACAATAAACATGAATGGGTATCTCAGCAGATATTTGCCTGAATCAATCATTTGAAGAATTCATCTGTCGTTTTCAAAACATCATAGTAGGTCAAATAACAGACACACCTTTTCTTTAGGTAAGATCAGTCACTACTTACCTTCCCAGGTTATCATCTTTGCAAGAGCAACCGGTAACACAAGTTGAAGATACAGAGGTGATGAGACAAAACACAAAAGAAATAGGTAACGTAACATGAAGGACGTCCATATTCCTGGAGCAGCTTTTGAATTAGGCCTGAGAGCAGGACAGGACCATGAGCTGCATGGAACAAAGCCTATTACCTTAATCCTTGTTGACGTAACTCTTAAGGCACAAATTGACATGTGAGACACAGTAGGCAAGGAATATTTATAGCAATGGTCCACTTTGTCTGGAGTCTGATCTAATCAACAGAACACACCACGAATCATGACTGTCCAATCATGACACAGCAGGTAACCTTTATTTCCACTGTAGATCTACTTTTAGGTACAGCCTAAAAATGCTTTCCCTTAGTCTAATTTCATTCATTGTTCGCTAACAAAGCCCAAACACTGACATAACATGTGGCTCTTCCGCAGTAAGTGGGCCGGGGCCCGCCGGGTTTAGCAGCACAGGGAGGGAGGGCTGCAGAGAGACGGAGAGCCAGATGTCTGGAGCGGACTGTAATCTGACCTCGATAATCTGAACCCTGTTTGACTCACAGGTTTTAATGGGCAGAATCAACATTTAAATCAAGTGTGAAAGCATTTCACATATACTGCATGGCTGTTTCAGTTTCTTCAATAGATATTCATTATGACAACAGATTCGAAGTTGGAGGTAAATCATTGATTTACAAGGTGAGAGAGTCACAAGGATTCTCAGCAAAGACAGTAACAGTCATGTCCTCAAGTGATTTGTTGTTGATAACATTTTTGAAAAAAGCAGTATGCTTGCAAACAGAGGTGGAGGTATTTTATTACATTTACTCTGTTTGCTGTAATTGAGCAAGTTTTTTTGTTGGCTTGCAAGCTGTCCATCAATAGTGAAGCTGCAGCTGATTGGCTGACATCTATGGTCCAGTGATCAGGCGAACCAACTTAGTGGAGGAGAAGAACATCCTGCTCATACTGAACTCACAACAAATTCTTTCACAGGTTGGGCCTTTGCAGGTCAAGAAGTGCTCAGAGAAACAGAGATTTAAAACACGGTCACCTCTTTCTAACCATAGTCAGGTCGAATGTGAGCTACAAACTGATTCTGATCAGAATAAGCTGTCCTGCAAACCGGACACTTCATTGTGAACTCTGGATGTAGGGTGTGTTTACAAATTGAAAAATAAAAACAAAGACAAAATAAAAATGTTAAGGAACTTCAAACACAATTTGTGTTGTGTTGTTGCGACAGATCTCGAAGGAAGATGTTCTGACATTATTTGGAGGTCACATCTTACTGACATCTTTTCAAACCCTCTGATTTAAAAATAAGTGCTCAGGACTTTAAGTAGATTTTTTTAAAGCATTTTTTAAGTTTTACTGTCTTAAATTTGCAGACTGGTGCAAGTGAAATTTAATCAAAGTAACTGTGCTTGTATACAAGTAAATATTTCAGTACTCTAAGTGAGCTTAATCTTTCTACTTTCGAAATAATTTAGCTTTTACTGGACAATCTTTGTATTACTTTTTGATGTTTCCATCGAAACATTTTTTTAGATAAGAAAAAAATCTGAGAGTGTAAATCAATATAAAAATATTTATTTTGTACAGTACATTCAAACACAAATTTCAGGTCAAAAATATTTACAAATTGTGAAATGAATTGTATTGAAGGTAACGGTAAACCTGGCACATTAACTTCATACTGACATGCAAAAGAGACTACTAGCTGCTGGTTCATCTTATCTTATCCTAAACAGTTTATGTGTCAAAGATATTTACAGAGTGCAGAGGTTACGCCATGAAAAAAAAGATTGGGTTTTAGACACTGTAGGGCAACATTTCAGGACATGATTCTGTGCCAAACATCACCTTTAAAAGTGCATTCAGAATTTTAAAAAAGCTTATTTGTACACATTTACACCATATGTACAGATTAAAACTGTCAGTGTGTTTATTTTCCCTTTTTGTTGCCCACCTATTGAATGGTGGTTTTAATTCCCACAAGGCTGAAAAAAATTCCATACATCAAATAACGATGGAGCTATAAGTGTCCTCTGAAGACCCTCGGAAGAGGATCTTTTAGTCTCTGAGGACAGACCTGTATCTATGTGATAGAAAACAAAGTGCATTCCTTGGAGGTCATAGCTAAGGTTCGGTTTCAGCAAAAGTACTCGTTGGGAGGCCCCTCAGTCCTTGCTGTTGCCTCTGAGTCAACACTGGACCTCGCTGATAGCAACCTGTTGGATTCATCAGGATTTAGCCTGGTCAGATACTCCCCCTCCATCCCTTTAGCTTTGCCTCCAGGGCCGAGGGTCTCAAATGTGACGTATGAGTCTTGAATGTCCTTGGATTGCCGCCCCAGCAGCTTTTGACAGCGCTTCTTTATGGCGCCACAGCACACAATCAGTGTCAGGGGAACAGCGATCACGCATGCCACAGTGATCACCACTACATTAATGAGCTTCTGAGTGCCACTAGCGCTGGCCGCCTCATCTGTTGAGAAGATTACACACTGCTCCTTTTTTGGGATCAGGCCTTTGACGCAAACGCAAGCAATGTACTTGGTCTTTGGTACCAGGCCGTCAATGGTGATCCGATTCTTTCCAGCACCTACATTAATTCTACGCATGTCCCTCTCGCCAAAGATAGCATATAGGACACTGAATTCCGTGGTGTTTGTTGCTGTCGGGGCTCGCCAGTTCAGGGACACAGTATGATCGGTGTCCCCGATTACCTTCACTGACCGCACAATCCTTTTCTCAGGAGCTTGCTGTAAGGATGAGGCATTTGCCACCAAGTTACCCACTGCATCCTTCTGCATATCCAGCAGCTTTTCAGAGTCGGATCCCTTTCCACGTCCAGTTGAGGCATCATCAGAGACGCTATAGCTCTCAATCTCATACTTCCCAGTTACACCTTTTCCATTGAGAGGTTCGATGATGGGTTGGGCAGCTGTGGTGGTTGGCGGAGGGACATACCTTGCAATAAGTTTTTCTTGGTATGCAGCTCTTCCAATGCCACCGGGTTTCTTCCCTCTTGGTCTCTTTGAAAGTCCGCCTCCTGCTTCCTCTGATCGAATAGAATCTGTGATCACCAAGGAGATGATGGCATCCGCAGTGCCTACAAAGTTTGTTGCCTTGCAGACATATTTCCCAGAATCCCGGTACGAGACTGCAGGAACGCTCAGAATCGACCAAATGATACCTTCCTTTGAAATCTCTTCCTGAACTGAAAGACAAAAACAGCAGATTAGGACCAAAGGAATAACTCTAGGCAAAGATTTACATCTTTCTATTCCACACAGATCTAGTATCACTTCAGAACTTACCTGTGCCATTCATTTTCTTGCCATCAGCACGGCTCCAGGACAGCTCAGGAATAGGGACCCCAACCGTGCCACAGCGTAGCAGGACGTTGTTGCCCAATGAGCTTCTGACCCGGGCTACAGCCGTGTGCACTCGGGGGCCCTGGCACCTCTGCAGCTCCGCCTCAGTGAAAAGAACCCCAGACAAGCTCTCTGGATCAGCACACCTAAGCCGTGTGTCAATGAGAGCCACGGATGATGACGGGGATTTTTGGAACTGGACAAGATCGTACAGGCGACAGTCGCACAGCCAAGGATTGTCATGAAGACCTGAAGGGGAACCAAAAGAGAGAAAAGGATTCATGAGATGTTCTTAGATTTTCCTTTTCACAACACATGTAACTTATTTTAAGTCACAGAATTTATAGAACTGTGTTAAAATAAATAGAAATAAGCTGACAACCTGTAACACAATAACTATAATTAGACTAATCCCTCTGCTTCTGGTGAAAAAGAACTGGCCGTCATGCAAGGAAGCTTAGAATGAAAGTGTTCCTGTTTCCTAATATGTAACAGCTTGATCCTCACCGAGAATTAGTTTGGAAGAATCTGTGTCCTGGGATGGTTTCACACTCAGCCACATTGTAAGAACGTCACCAGGAACCGTGTTCAGACTGTTGCTGGATAAGTCCAGATATGTGATATTCTTTATGTACACAATGGCCTCGGCAGGGATGGTGGAGATCTTGTTGTTGTGCAGGTCAAGGAGCCGCAGGTTGGGCATATCGGTCATTGATTCCCAGGGAAATGAAGTGAGGGAGTTGCCATCCAAGCGAAGCTCATCCAGGTTGTAAAGACCTCGAAAACTGTCTACGTTCAGTGAGCTTAGCGAGTTAAATGACATCCAGAGGAACTCCAGGTTGTTGAGGTAGTGGAAGTTGTTGCTTGAAATCCTTGTGATTGCTGTTTTTTCGATACGCAGCTTTGAAGTGTCAACGGGGAAATTTGGAGGAACTACAGTGATTTCTGGATCATTGCACAGGACACTCCTGCAGGGAAAAAAATCACACAAAAACATGATTAGATATAATGGCATATCTAAAAGGTGCAACACTGAAGAAACTGACAATTGTAGGGGTTCATTAAAAAAAGGTTCTGCTGTTATCAGGCTGAAAAATGCTTAACTTTAGCTTTTATTAAGGTAAAACGTAGTAGGGCTATTGTGCAGTAACAAGGAAAGAAGATTAAATGGCAACTCCAAGTTAATCCTCCACTATACATAGTGACTGGGCAGGAGAGAGCTGTACTTAAAGTCAATTCAACATGAAGGAAAAATAAAACATGCAATAACAAGAGAAGTGGAAACACTTGGATTCAATAATGAATATTTACCTTGCTTTTGATCCATCGCTCAGTTTGTGGAAGAAGCAGCTGCACTGTGCAGGACACGAACCGCTCAGCGCAGGAAGAAAAATTAAAGCCAAACAAAAAGCAGCAATAAAATGTGGACTCATTTTCTCTCCTGCACGCTCCTAAACGCTATGCAGCTAAACTACTGTTTCAAAATACCCTACAGCTCCGTCTAACGAGGCATCGGATGCATGGTGGTGGTTTGCAGGCTCACTGCTCCATACTGCTCCGCCTGGTCTGAATCCTGAGATAAAAAGGATAGGCAGGGATTAGTGAAGGACTTGGGTTATTTTCATTCACACGATTAGGCTATTGCCTCCAGGGAGCTGATAGGCTGCATGGAGACACTTTTATTCTTAGGGAAGTTCTTTCCAGTAGGTAATTGTAAGGTTCATTAAGGTGACTATAAAATTTAAATGGAGGCTAGAAGACGACAGGAATCCTTAAATCCACCTGCACTTGGATAAAAATCAGTTTGTTTGTTTGATTGTTTTTTTACTATGAAAGTGATAATTCTCTAAAATTGTAAAATTTTAAATCTGAGTTCTTTTTAGTTTGTTTCAAGTCTTTCAAGTTATATCATGTCCTGTCAAAAATGTTGCAAGATTAAAAAATATATAATAATAAAAACAAAAATAAAAACAAACAAATGAATACCTTTTTTGAAACAAATAAATCCTCTAAAGCCTTACAATAGTTAAACTAGTATTTATTTTTCTGTGTTATTAAAGCACCCCCTCTTCCAAAGTTGTTTGTGTAGTTTAATTTATTGACTGGTTGTTATTTACATTATGGCTGCAACTTTGGCGATAACTGACCACTAGATGGTGGTGTAGAGTCATAATATGTGTTTACTGTATTGTTTCGCTCATTGTTCTGTGATTAGAACCAAAATTTTAATTGTTCAACCAAACTAAATTAAAAACTAGAAGTTTGTTACAAGCCTCTCATACTTAAGAAGTATTTTTGCTTCTGTTATTGTTGTTTTTTCCCTAATAAATACAAAGCCTTAGAAATGTGTGAGAATCCTCTCCTGTTTTTAACGCCTCCCCCACTATACTTTATATTTTATGTAATGTTCTCATGTTATTTGTCTGTGTGTGACACACTTTATGAATGAGCGTCATGCTGTCACAGCCTGCTGGTTTTCAACAGGTGTAGAGGTTTAAAGACTCCACTACTCGCCAGGATCAAATCCTTTAATCCAGCCCTGTCTCTTTCTTTCATTATTATGTCTTTGTTCTGTTTCTTTCAGGTCAGGACTGAATTAAATAAACAAGACCTGGAAAATAAATTGGATCTGTCCTACATATCCCTCACAAGGATGACGTCACTTAAAGCTTCACTTGTACATGGATTGGATACTTAAAAAAATACATTTAACGCTTTAATGATGTTCGTATTCTGTGTTACTACAGTCAGTTTTCACCTGAGTCAGGAATCCCCTCATCTAAATCGATGGCATGAATAGACATGACAGCCATAATGATGCAAACACATTTTATTTAAACTAAAAATATCAGAAATTTCCTGGAACTTCTGTGATTCAACAATTAAAATGTGAAACACTGTTTTCATGGCTCTATCAGACAAAATGACTTTTAGAAAAATCTGTTATTTTCCACTTACTTCTCATATTTCATACTAATACAGGACTGAACATTTGTTTCTATTTTGCATCTCACTTCTGATCATTTGAGTCACTCCAAACACATGCAGTGCAACACTGAAACCTTTGTTTGATTGTGAAAGCAGCAGATTAGGATGATGTAATTAACTGTTAGCTAATGTATTAATGTGTGAACTCACTGCTGGAGTGCAAACGATTACACACTGAGTGTTTTATGCCTTCATAAAAATGATATAAAATGTGACGCTCTATCCGCTGAGATATTTTTTACGCCCCGTGGTGCGTTCTTATGACGATGATGCAGCTTTTTTGGTCTTAATCTACAAAAAGAAAGGAGAAATTTATTGCACAGTGGATTTAAGTTGTAATGAGTTCCTTAAACCAGAAAGCACACACAATGCAGACCATCTATGCAGAGATTACAAGTTATGAATCCACTACATTCATGTTGTTAATCTACACCCAGCTGCCATAGATTATCAGATTGTATGATTGAATCTTTGCATTGTGCAGTTGGCACTCTACTGCTTTCATTTCAACACTGTGCCCCTTGGCTTCTGACACAGTGATTTAAAGGCCCTATGTTGGGTTTTAAAGCAGCAAACAGTGGACGTATGCTTAACATGTAAATTCTTGTGTTGTGACATTTGAGCAAACAGTCACAGAAAAGTCTGCTGCATGCTGACTATGAATCGTTACTTCATTGTTAATGAGTTTGTTGTAATCTCTAAACAGATTAGTGATGTAAACAGACGCTGCCAAAAATGTTACACTTAGAAAAAAAGCCATTAAACACTGCTGCTGCTGCAGAGTGCTAAAGGACATTTTTATGTCACACTTGGGGGATTTTTTTTAAACTTTTATTATAATTTTTTTTGGGGTGCATTTACTTCTTCACACACCTTTTTTTTTTTTTTTTTTTTTTTTTTTTTTTTTTTACTTAAGTCTCATGGAAATTACAAATCTCTTTTCCAAGAGTATCCTGGCCAAGACAGCAAGAAATCACAAAACATAAACAATGCAAAACAATGACAAAGACAGTTTTTTTACTCTTTTTTCTTTTTTGTAAGTTAAACTTTAAAAAATAAAAATGAACCTAAAAAGCTCATTTACATCTAAAAGGTTACTGAAAAGTCTCCTGCAGTTTTTTGGTCGTTGCAGCTGAGTTTGTGTAATCCTAACGACTGCATATCTGTATTTGTGAAACACTTAATGTCACATTGGCCCATGAATATGTGTCTCTGACAAAACCATTTCAAAAATCAGATAAAGTAGTTTTGATTGTGTTATTTCCACCTTTTTTTGACAGGACGGCTGAAAAGACACATGTGGGTGGTGGAAAGGGCAGTACATGCAGAACAAATCAAACCAGGAGTTGAACCAGTGACAACTTTTGTTCATGGGGTGCATCCCTAACCACTGGGCGAGTTAAAAGGAGGAATATCTCAAAGGTTCATGTTTTTACTGTCAAGTTATTTGGAAAATAAAATCATTGCACTTTGAATTTTGCAGTTTGTTCATATGAAGAGGCAGCTGTTGTATGTTAAAATGAATCTGATGCAGAATTCCTGTATTTTATGCAGTGATTTTATACACCAAAACCAAAAGCCATAACTGAATTTAAAGAATTCTGTTGTGTCTGTTGTGTTGGGACTATGAGAATCACATGCTGATGTACTCTGGTTTCTTATTTTGCAGTAATGTTACTGATTATCTGATGTGCATAAAATATTACTAGTAATTCAGCAATCAGAATAATATAAATAAAATAAAATCTATACATGACTGGTGAGGGGGGGGGGGGGGGCAGCAAATTCATCGGGGCTGCCCCCTTGCTCCCCTTTAATGGCGCCACTGAATAGTGAAGAAAAAAAACAATCTCATTAGTATCATTGTTTAAAAACCACATTTCCCATGCTCCCACTCTATTGTGTTTTCACTTACGACAACTCGAAATACCGTTAGCCAGTTAAAAGAAAGCCAGAAACAGCTGAGGGGAAGATGTTTGTGTTTGTTTTCAGCCGCACCCATGCGATAAAAACATGCTGATCAATAAATCTACCGTAAAATAAAATTACTGCGCCACAAACGCGCAACTTTCTGCACTCCCAAACGTGACGGAAGTTTGCAGGAAGTGCGCTCGTTAGGACATTCTTTTGAGGATTGTGAGAAGGGTTTTATTAAGATTAGAGTCTTTATGCGTTTTCACGTGAAAGAGCCTTTATAAAGCGTCACTTTGGAGGAGACGGCGGTTCGACACACATCAGGGATAATTACAAGACTCAGTGCGGAGTTTGGTTTGTGAATTTCTTCAACATGGCAGCGTATACATTACCGGAGGGATTCACCGACTTTGACATGTTTACTTTCGGAACAGCGCTTCTTGTTGGAGGTAAGTGGCGCGTGAAGGAATTCATGTGTGGTCCACATTTAAAGAGACAGTGACCTCAGAAGGCCTTTGTGTACAAAAAAATCTCAACATGCATTCTTTATCCGAGTCTTTTAATCCCTTTAAATCCCTTTTTTACACTAATCCACACTGATCTTATGTTGTTGGTTAATAAACACTGGAATATTTCATATTTAGGTGTAACTTCATCCCTGTGCTTATAAATTCTCGTGGAAAATCGAGAAATAAATGCATTGAAGGATGATTTTTTTTCCCCTTTTACTTTCAGGCATGCTGGGATTCTTCCTCAATGTGATCAGCATCTTGTCTTTCATCAGAGTGAAGGAGATGAGGACTCCCAGCAACTTCTTTGTGTTCAATCTCGCCATTGCTGACCTCAGTTTAAATATTAATGGACTTGTAGCAGCATATGCAAGTTATCTCAGGTACCGTGCAGAAGACACACTGGGGGTTTATGGTGCAGTTTAGTTCTACATTTCTCTCTGCAGTCTAAAAAATAAATGTACGAACTCATTGATATGAGCCGAGCCTAATAAGACTTTGGGTTTCTTAATCCTGTCCACAATCCACTTTAATCAATGGGTAAAGTTCACATTTCCTAAGCTAACTGGTTACATATTACCGAACAGGATCCTAATGAAAATGAAGCAACATTCGGTTTAATTTTTGGTATCCAGTTTAAATCTCTTTCACGCTATATTTGGGTATCAGCAGGGCCAGATAAACTTGCCAAGGGGGCCCCACTGTTGCCCCCCCCCCCCCCCCCTATTGTGCTTTGTGTGTGTTGTGTAAGCACAGAATGATGTGGTTAAATGAGCCATGCAAGCACGGTAGAGTAAAATAACAGGCCAAATGAGGCCAAGCTGATCAATTTTATCCAAAATATAATGAATTTTCTTGTAATACCTCTCAAAGGAAACATTTCTCTGCAGGTTGTAACTTCAGTTCTGCTGTGTTCTCCAGATATTGGCCATTTGGTGTCGAGGGATGTAACTATCATGGTTTTCAGGGGATGGTATCAATCCTGGCATCCATCTGTTTCTTGGCTACTGTCGCCTGGGATAGATACCACCAGTACTGCACCAGTGAGTTACAGCATGTCACCAGTTTCACCAGTGAGAGGGAGAAAAGATGAACTGGCTGAAGAGTCCTGTTTTCAGTTTAGAGATCAAATTTAAAAAAAAAAAAAAAAGTTGGTTTGATTAAAGAGGAACTTTGAACGAATGACACATGTAAATTTTCTGGACGAAGAAATTATTAGCAGGAAATAATCCACAGATAAATCGTGTGTAATTACAAATGGTTAACGTTGATGATATAAACGTTCCAGTTTTTTCTCACAGCTCTCATATAAAAGTCTTCAATCTGGACTCAGTCACAGCTACTTTCTCTTTTGCCATCCAATTGCTTTTTTTTCTCTCTGCAGGACAGAAGCTCTTCTGGAGCACCACTCTGACCATGTGCAGCCTCATCTGGGCCTTGGCCATCTTCTGGGCTGCTCTTCCTCTCATGGGATGGGGTGTGTTTGACTTTGAGCCAATGAGGACCTGCTGCACACTGGACTACACCAAAGGGGACAGGTAAAGAGTGCTACGAAACGCAGATAAATATGATTTTTTTTAATAAACAATTAGCATATTCCCAATGATTTCCCTCATGTTGATGCCTTCTCACGCAGGGATTATGTGACATACATGCTCTCTCTGGTGGTGTTCTACCTGCTGGTCCCGGCTTACACCATGTGGTCCTGTTACGACGCCATCCACAGACACTTTAAGAAGATCCATCACTACAGGGTAATGGTGCTGCAATGTTCTCACAAAGGGAAGCTTTAGGTGATTTCCTGTTAAACTAGACTCCCAAACGCCCAAACTCTACTTATATGTCTGTTTTAGCTTTTCTTGGTACAACTAAGTAAAAAACTGAGCATGGCTCTTTCCTGACAGATCTGCTAAAAGGTAATACAGCTTCTGGTGGCAGAGTTAAAGAGACAGTATGCAAAGTTAAGTGTTTGATGCTGCTTTAATGTCCGTAGATACTCTACAGATTGAAAACAGGGGAAACAGTCTGGATTTGTTTTAATTTCGCCAAGAGTACACTGGTGATATTTTCCCAAGATGCACTTTTAAAGCAATTTATTCTGTTTTATTGGCAAAAGCTGCTCATTGGTTTGCCTGTGGCAGAATAAGCTGTTTGGCATCGGCAGAGAAGATTTGGCAAATTTTTCATGAGTGCAACCAACATACCTAGCATTCATCCCACTGCACAACTTGGATGTTTTTTAGAGTCGCCTATCATGGTCTAAACGACGAAATGAAAACATGTTCAGGATCTGAAATAAACGTGAACTTCTGGTTTGTTTGTTTTTTAGTTCAACACCAGTTTGCCTTTGAGGGTGTTGTTGATGTGCTGGGGTCCGTATGTCATCATGTGTATCTACGCCTGCTTTGAAAACGCCAAACTGGTATCTCCAAAGTTGAGGATGGTGAGTCATTGTTTCTGAATTAGAACTTATAATATAAAATAACTTCCAGATAAAGTGATTTTCAGTGATCGAGCAGGAATTTTAGCTATGTGTAAAATCCTGTCTGAGAATATTTCATACCAGGTGGGGACTCATGAGGTTGTAGGTCTTTATTTATTTATTTGCCTCGTATTCAAACAGTACAAAATTAAGAACAGATCATTTTCCCCCAAAATATCTCAAAATAAGCAAAAAAAAAAAAAAAAAAAGAAAAAAAAAAGAAAATCAGGACAAGGAGGGACAGGAAGAAGCAAAGCTTATCATGTCCTGCCCCTGTTTTCATCGTGTCACACAGACGTTCTCACTGAATTGTTTGCTCAACAGCGATCATTTCAGTCCTGATAAAAATCTACGGCCAAAATAACAAAAATAAAACCAATCAATTTACTTTTATTTATATAGGCACTTTTCATATAAATAAAATAAATAGAAAAAATAATTCAGAGTGCTTCACAGTGATTGAAAAAAAGTAATCATAAAATACATACAAAAGATAAAATAGAATAACGGCAAAAACATATATAAAAGAAAGATTTTAGCGTAGAGACTAGTGCACAACTTTAAAACGTATTAATTAAGGCAGTTTAAAAGTTAAAAATTATAATAAGCTGAAACTAGTGTTGCAACTAACAATTTCATGATCGATTAATCTATTGATTATTCTCTTGATTAATCGTGTAGTTGTTTGGTCCATAAAATGTCAGAAAATGGTGAAAAATGTTGATGTTTCTCTGAGTCCAAGATGACATCACCAATAAACCAAAGATATTCAGGAGCAAAGAAAGCAGAAAATATAAACGCTAATGAAGATAAAATCAGAGAATTTGGACATCTTCTCTACTTAAACAACGTAAATTGATTAATCAGTTATCAATCCGATTAATTATTGATTGGTTGATTAACTGTTGCAGCTCTAGCTGAAATAATAAATAGAAATATGATTGAAAATAGTTAATGAATAAAATGAAATAAATAGAAAGGATGAGAATGAGAGTTACAGATAAATAAAAGCACTAAAAATACCAGGTTGCTAAGACAGTAAGATAAATAAAAGAAATGAGACAATTAAAGATTAAAGATTAAATTAATGAAGTCGAAATCAGTAGCTTGATAATAATCATTGTTCTGCAGGTGCTTCCAGTCCTTGCAAAGACAAACCCCATCTTCAACGCTCTCCTCTACACATTTGGAAATGAGTTCTACCGAGGCGGCGTGTGGCACTTCCTCACCGGACAGAAAATTGTTGATCCGGTTTTGAAGAAGTCGAAATAAAAGGAAAGTTGAGGATGTTCTGTCGTCAGTTTCTCTTATGGTAGGATGGTCATAGACTTTAATAATGTGTTGTAAACATAAGCAATGAGATGTCAGCACAGTTATATTTTCGCATGTAGCTGAAACTCACACGCCGTCGACTGTAGCCTCAAAGTGAGTTTGTGTTATTCACAGATTTTCATGAACTGTTTTTTTGTTTCAGAAATTTGTTTTTACTGCTCAGCCGTCCATGTTAGACCTCGCACAATAAATGCATTGTGTTGCCACTTTTATGACTCCACACTCCCTCGATTCTATCCTATTGTGTGTTTTTTAACCTGAGTAAGTGAGCTGGTGTTAGTAAGACGTCTGATTTCAGCAGTGGACCAGCATTCAGAGACGTCCTCTCATGACACGGCTGTCTCAAGCTTTGGCTAAGCTGATTATTCGATTGTGTTTTTGTTAGGAAGACCGTTTGAGGTGATGTAACAGAGGGAACATTCACTGTGCTAAGACTCTATTATGCAATTAAACAGGTAGCAACACCTGAGACAAACTCGTCGCATTTCTGAGTAGTTGGTTATTTAAATGCTGAGACAGACAGATAAGGAAACACATTCGGGTACTTTGTTTGGTCTCACTTTGTAGAGCTGCTTATTAAAACTTCATGGAGCTCAAACTGTCTAAAATTAGTCCAATCTTTTTATTTATTTTTTAAAGCAGCCAGATATCAAGTGTAGGAGATTTACTTTAAAGTCAAAATAAAGTTATCACACTCAAGAAACGTCCAGAAAAAAACACTGTGAGTGAATAAATACACACACTCCAGAAATAAACCTGTCTATGTCACACTAACCTACGAAGCGAATGACGTCCCCGCCAGCAGGCGTCAGCAGGTGAAATCCTCTCAGCCTCAGAGACGGCCCACCAAAGCAGAGGAAGGAGGAGGAGGAAGCTGAACAAGCCCTGCTGAGCCTACAGGAGATAAAACACTCTTGAAGTGCCGCGTCACTGATATTCGGCTTTCATGATATACTCAACAACAACGGCTTTAGTTCCAAGGAGACTGGAACCACAAGACCAGAAAAATAGAGAAAAGTAATGCTAGTTTGATTCAAAGTTCATACATACGTGAACAATAGTTTAAGAAGAGTTGAAAAACTTGTTTTTTTTTTGTTTTTGTTTTCACTTTTGGATCTTAAAAGGGTTCCAAGTACAGTTTCAAAACAGGTAAAAAAAATTAGTATGCAATTAATTGCAAAAAACAATTAAAGGTAAATAGTCTGTTCATCAACTGATTAAAAGTTTAAAAGCACATCCTTTAAAAGACAAAATCTGTTCAAAAATTTGGCCTCAGTGTGATTTTCTGTCAGGTTTTCACTCTGTCATGACCTCCTGATGCCAAAGGCTAAAAAGCTTTCTCTCTTTGAACGTGGTCGGATTGTTGACCTGCATAAGCAAGGCCTCTCACAACACGCTGTCACTGCTGGGGTTGGATGCAGTAAAACAGTCATTTTGAATTTCTTCAAAGATCCTGAGGGCTATAGAACAAAAAAAGCAAGAGGTAGACCCCCCAAAAAAATTCAACTGCGCTGAGCCAAAGGATCTGATTGGCTTTCACCAAGACACGGGACAATCTTGGACCTAAATGAAGGCCGTAACTGGTGCCGACTGCAGCCCAACAACCATCAGACGACGTCTAAGAGAGAAGAGCTTTAAGAACAAAAAACGTCTTCAGAAGCCTCGTCTCCGTCAACGCCACAAAATCCTGTTTGGCAAACATGGGACACTGAAAGGAGGAAGAAAGTTTTATTCTCTGAGGAGAAAAACGTGACCTTGATGGTCCTGATGGCTTCAAACGTTCCTGACATGAGGAGGAGATCCCACTGGAGATGTTTTCTAGGCGGCACAGTGGAGGGGGCGCCATCATGATCTGAGCTGCTTTTTCCTCCAATGGAACAATGGAGCTTTAGGTTGTTCAGGGGCGTCAAATAGCAGCTGGCTATGTGGAGATGTTGCGTCCTTCATGACTGAGGGCCCTGGTCTGTGTGCTAATGACTGGGTTATTCTGGGAATGAATGAATGAATGAATGAATGGATGGATGGATGGATGGATGGATGGATGGATGGATGGATGGATGAATGAATGAAAACAGTCCACAGTTCGAAGTTGATCCCCGGCCACCAGCTTGAAGGTTCCCCTTATGGAGTGTGTGACCCTTAACCACCCAGCCACACTGGTTCAGCCTTGCTTCTGTCTTTTTATGGGTTCTGGAACACTAATGTGATATAATTCATGAACCCCAGAGGATGAATCCCTCTGACTTTACCTTGCTTCATGATCAATCCCTGCAAAACTAACTACAAAGATCTTTAGAGGTATAATTTACCACTTATAGCTAAACAGTTTGTGGACTTCTGTCCCACTCATGGGACAACAGGTTGTAAACAGATTGCTGTATATTTTTCTCTAAATGATAAATTGCTAAGAGGCCATAAATGAACTTTTCAACTCTTTTAACTGGTTAGACTTGAATCTTGGGATGGAGAACAACATCATCAAAAATGTTCACAGATAGAAGAACCACAAAGAACCAGAACACTTTACAGGGCTTACCTGAAGCAGATTTAAGGTCCCTCCATGTTATTTATGAGAACAAGAGGCTATACTAGCGCCCAGTCTTTGATTCAATTAAGCTAGCATGTTGTTGTTAGCAGCTGCTAGCAAGGCAGCAAACTTTTGTTGAACTGCTGTGGCTAAAGTGGAGTTTTTCTGATTGAATGGATGTCACTTAGCCGAATTCAACCAATAAAAGTCGAGCTAAAGTCCCTTTAGCATGTGCCTTAGCCCCCCTCATTAGCAGGTGCTAAGTGGCGGGCTTAATCATTTAGCTTCTAATAAACTCAAGCGACCAGGCACTTTCCCAGGAAGGCAAAAGGCTCCAACAGATTAGCATCAAGTTCTTGGAAGAAGTCATCCCTTTTGACTGATTAGGCCTACGCTCAAAGGGACCACGGTGATTACAAGCCGCTGTGTGCGGACTAGTGATCTAATTCAGTCAGAGACGAATATGGCAAAGCAATAATAGCAACAAGCTAACCGGAAGATGAGGAAATGGCATGTTGCATACAAATACAATATCTGCAAAGCTTTAGTGAACCTGACCATGACAAAAGCTCAACATGTGAGGGCTTTTCCTCGCTGTGCTTTAATAATAATGCTAAGAGCGTTTAATTTAATGCTTCTGACAGACAGCTGGTGTAAAAAAAGGGAAAAACATCTGTTGTGGAAAAACCTTACTCAGCATAAACCGGAGCCCTGCACACATGTCTGTGCACGTGTGACATGATGAGAGAGATTAAGTGAATCAGGGTCAGATTTTAACCTTAAGAGCATAAAATCACCGGTGGGGGTGTGTGGCCAGGAATTTAGCAACATAGGGGTGAGTGTAACCAAACGCACTAACCGACCTTCAACATAAGGATGGAAGGTTACAAATTTCTCAGATAATAAATAAACAAGTATTTTTTCAAAGTGTGTGAATAAAATTTTCAAAAAGAATAAACTGTTCAGGTCATTGATAGTTAAAGCTGAGAAAAAAGTGTCTTATTTTAATTTGTTTAAGTCACATCCTTTGGGTTCAAATATCTTTTTCAAATCTGTACATAAACTACAATTCAATAAAAAGCAGATAAATCTCTTTGTTTTTGTCTTTATTGGTGACATTAAATGTTCTTTCTGTGTTTTTAGAACTCACAAATTCCCAGAAAATATATTTAAGAACCATCAAAAAGCTCGATCCTTGAAGAGAACATCATGACTTAATTTGAAAAACAGTACAGTTCAGTACATTCACTATTTTAAAACTCTTAAACTGTATAGATTTTGTATTGAGTGTTCAGTATAAATGCTGTTTACTGCAGCTGGATTAGATCCTTGCAAAAAAAAGAAATCATAATGCGTAAGGGTTTTTAAATGATGGATAGTGCATGAAGAGCATAATCTCTTTGAGTGCTTGATATCCTCTTCTGAGCCACAATTTGGGGAAGAAAACACAAACAGATGTAAGAGACTTTATTGGGTAAAAGTTGAAGCTCAGGGGTCACGTCAGGAAGAGGCCGTTGCATAAAAGTTAACGATTAACTGTGAAAAACAGAGCAGCTCATGTTGAATCCTGTTTTTTTCAATGATAGAGAGTTTTATCGTGTTTTTGTTGCAGTTAGCAATGGTGAAAGGTGAAAACTATTTATCAGAAGACTGAAAACTGACGTAAAATAAACTGTGAACTTAATTTGTTTACGTTCACAGTTCAGGTGAGTTGACTCGGTGGAAGCAGAAAAGTCACATGACAAAAACATACACGTCTGTCCATAAACAACCTTTTTAAAACCGGTATTACCTGATACTTGGCTTTTAACTGAATCTCAAATGAAGAAACGTGTCCAGTGGATTTGTCTGGGAATAGTTTTTAAATTCAGTCTCTTATTCTTACGCAGCCTTTGTCCTCTCTAATTTATTCATTATCTCCTTTGTTGTCTTCCCACTTGAGGACAGAGCATTGTCTTTATTTGAACCTGAGTACAGAGCTGATACTCTGAACTTGTGTACAGCCACAGGCCATGAGTCAGCACAATTGATCACTCTCTACACACCTCACATTTGAATATAAAGACACAGTGAAATAAAAACGCTCTGTGTTATCATGAGACGATAACAGAGAGTGTGTTTATCTGATGCCTCTGCCTCCGTGCCAGGCTTCTCTCATTAGTGAAATTGGGCACTTATTTCCTGTGGTGTGTTAATCCTCTGCTTGGTGTATTAACGTCGCCATTTCTGCATCAAATTATCCACAGAACATGCTGGAAACACACCCTCTGCTGCCACTGCAATCATCCTAAGTGTTGATATCAACAAGTAGAGAAAAAAGAGGACACCCTGCTGCTGCACAGACAGTTCCAGCCTGTGTATTTAAAGCACAGAAACAAACAGTCACATTAAAAAAGTCACATCTAAAAAAAAAAGATGTTTCTTTTGTTTGTTTGTTTGTTTGTTTTCTTTTAGTGTAGATTCACAAAGAGTGTGAAACATGCTCACGTGATTTGACAGTCATGTTAATTTTTTCGCTGAGGTAGAAAAGTGGAGCAAATCTACTCTCACAGTTTGATTATGAATTGTACAAAGTCAACTTTAGGATTTCTTATTTTACACAGAAGACTGTGATTGTCAGGCCTACTGAGTTGGCCAAAAAAGGGCGCTTACTCACATAATGTTTAAAAAAGGACTAAAAATGCTGAACTTGTTTTTTTCAAACTGTAAAACTTTTTGTACTGCAACATATTCACTGTTTAGTGAATATCAAAAAGCCCATACATTTAGATTTTTATGAAAAGTCTCGTTCTGTGCATTTTTAACACATATTAAACGCATTTTGTTGTTTAAAGATGGCAAATTAAGCTTTTTGTTCAGTGTTTTCCGTGGCATCATAGGCATCGACCGGTGTTCTGTTTGGTTACGTTTATTATTTCAAAGCCTTTAGTGCCCTCTGTTGGCTCAAAAGAGAAACTGCAGTTATAAATTCAAATAAAAAAAAACTAAACTAACACTTCCCCCCACTCAGTATTTTAGAAAATAAGTTCTAATTTTTTTTAAGGCTATTGGAAAATTCGGTTAACTTTAAGGGGAAAAACAAATTTAATTAACTCAGCTAAAAGCTGTATTAAGAAGTGATTGTGAAGACTTTCTGGTAAAAGTTGTGTGACTTTCATGATTAAAAAAAAATAGCATTTTATATGTTAAAAAAAAAAAGAAAAAAAAAAGAAAAAAAAAAAAAAAAAAAAAAAAAAGTTGTGTGAACTCAAAATTCCAAGGCGGCGATGCTGGATCCGTATTTTTCTGATTGGATAAAATTTTACAAATTTTATACCTTATTACAAATATAGTAAATAAAGCTTTTTCACTTGTATGTGGAGACATCAAACTAGTGGTTACTTAACCCGTTTAATCCCACTGGTAACAATAGCTGCCGCACTTTTTCTTTTCTTTTCTTTTTTTTTTTTTTTTTTTTTTTAAACTTCTTGAATCTCTTGAATTGTAGGTTTAACTTCGGGTAGCTAATTATAGTTTTAAATTTTAAATACAATGATAATAATAATAATAATAATAATAATAATAATAATAATAATAATAATAATAATAATAATAATCATAATAATAATAATAATAATAATAATAATAATAATAATAATAATAATAAATATAAATATAAATATAAATATAAATATAATTATAAATATAAATATAATAACAAATGAAAAATATTTAATATAAGGAATGAAACTTGTGCACTTATTTTGCAGGGACAAATTTAGGATTAAACGGGTTTAACGCCAAGTTTTAATTAAACAAGCAAGCAAGCAAACAAACAAACAAACAAACAAATTAATTAATTAATTAATTAATTAATTAATTAATAAAATGACTGTAATGGTGTGTGTATTTGTAGATTTTCACCACAAGGTGTCGCCGGTGTCTCGTGTTACCCAACCTCCACGTACTGCCGCTCTGTGTGGGACAACTCCACATCACGACATGGGAGAAGCGCACGATAGCTTTCATATTGATACACACTTTGATTTTTATCATCTGGTGTCTTCTTAAATCAAAAAGAAGTCAAACTTTTCTTCATTTGTTGGGGGGAAAAAATCTGTTCATCTCTCTTGTTGTGGATTTCTGTGTTGACAGGAGCTGTCCAATACTCCGTGGTGCTGAAATCTTCTCAGCTCCCGCAGAGGTGTTAACGGAGCTAATTACGTACATTACAAGCTTTTTTTGTAGCTTAAACTTTCTGGCTGCGTTGCTTCAACACTATTTTGCCATTATTCTTTGAATTATAATAATAAAATTGTCTATGTGAGGATTCAAAGCCAGGAATCAAATTATTAGTTTATTACCAAGGCATGCAACTCATTGTTATTGTGCCTTCTCTGTGTTTTTCTATCAGTGTCTAACAGCTTTATTAACACCTGATAGATTTACTTTGTTAAATATCTTTGACTTTATTTAGGCTGCGCATGTGCGTGTGTCTGCAGCTCTGTGTGAAGGAAGACTGAACAATAACACCAAAGTACAGAGCAGCACACTGTACCTCAAGAATAAGAAAACCTTTTTTTTTTTTCCTTCCAGGCTATTGCATAGGGCTCGTGCTGTGGTGCTCTCCGGCTCTTATTGGCTGAAGTGATTGCTGCCATGGTTGGGAAAATTAACATAAAAGAGGCAAGTGGCGAAGGGATCCACTTGGGGGCAAGCTGGTGGTGCGTCACAGATCTTGGTGAAAAGAGGAGACAAAAAAAGAGGGACTAAAATAGCGCCCAACCTTCGGGTTAATGTGCACCAATGGCCACGAAGCCACTCCTGGACTCGAAGCGGAGCACTAAAGTGCCACAGGTGACGGGATGCATGCACACACGGAAGACATGGATTGCGCGTCCTAGGTGTTGCAAATAAACAAGGGGAAAAAAACACTTGAAACAAAATCTGCAATGTAAGATTTAATGATCTGAAACCCTCTGTCTGCACGGTGCAGAAACTCAACGCTTTCATCACGTCACTTCTTGGGAGATCAAGGAACAGCATCGGGATGTGGCTGAGGCGAGGACAAGTTGAGAAAGCAGAGGAAAGAAATCTTCACCGATGAGGCAGCCAAGTTCCTCTTCTTCGCCTCTCCCTTTACGCACAGGCGAGGTGAGGACGGAGAGCATCACATCAATGTAAAGGAAGCACCAATGAGTCATCCAAGGTGCTGAGAGCGCGGAAGCACACGGGACAAGCACAAATACAATTTTTTTAAAATCGGTAATCTTTGTATTTTTTAAAAAACAAAAGCACACCATGGATGAAGAAGGAGGATCATCCGGGCTGGTCAAATCAGCCGCAGTCAAACTATCTGAAATGGGAGAGAGAACCAAAAAACTAGGCACCGCCATGAAGGATCCTCACCAGCAGAGACGGATCATTTTAGTGATTGTTTGCGTGGCACTCCTGCTGGACAATATGCTCTACATGGTAATCGTGCCAATTATCCCGGACTATCTTGCAGACCTGGAGAGTGAGCAGTCAGAGCACGTCCACGTAGTGATGCACCCCAACTCTTCAAGCAACAGCACAACCCTAGACAAAAGCACCAGGGACAATTTAGATGTCCAGATAGGAGTACTTTTTGCGTCCAAAGCCATCCTGCAGCTCTTAGTTAACCCGCTCTCTGGGACTTTCATAGATCGGGTTGGATATGACATTCCACTTTTAATCGGACTTACTATCATGTTCTTCTCCACCTGCGTTTTCGCGGTCGGGGAGAACTATGCCACGCTGTTTTTCGCCAGAAGTTTACAGGGTCTGGGCTCTGCATTCGCGGACACCTCCGGGATCGCGATGATAGCAGACAAGTACACAGAGGAGGCGGAGAGGAGCAGGGCGCTCGGGATCGCTCTCGCGTTCATTTCGTTCGGGAGCCTTGTGGCGCCTCCCTTCGGGGGCGTCCTGTACGAGTTCGCGGGGAAGAAAGTTCCCTTCATCGTGCTCGCGTGCATCTGCCTGGCGGACGGCTTCCTGCTGCTCACAGTCATCAAGCCGTTCTCCAACAGGACTAGAGAGAACATGCCGGTGGGCACCCCCATTTACAAACTCATGATTGACCCCTACATAGCTGTGGTGGCTGGGGCGCTCACGGTGTGCAACATCCCCCTGGCATTTCTGGAGCCCACCATAGCCAACTGGATGGAGACCACCATGCACTCCACTCAGTGGGAGATGGGGCTCACGTGGCTCCCAGCCTTCTTCCCGCATGTTCTCGGTGTGTACATCACAGTTAAACTGGCAGCAAAGCATCCAAACTTGCAGTGGTTCTACGGAGCTCTAGGTATGGTCATCATCGGCGCGAGCTCCTGCACAGTCCCTGCATGCAAAACTTTTGGGCAGCTCATTGCGCCTTTGTGCGGCATTTGCTTCGGCATAGCGCTCGTAGATACCGCGCTGCTGCCCACACTCGCCTTTCTAGTCGACGTGCGTCATGTTTCAGTGTATGGAAGTGTTTACGCCATAGCAGATATCTCTTACTCTGTCGCTTATGCTATGGGTCCTATAGTAGCAGGACAGATCGTGCACAATCTCGGGTTCGTGCAGCTCAATCTGGGTATGGGTCTCGTCAATGTGCTTTACGCGCCAGCACTGCTGCTGCTGCGCAACGTGTGCCAAATGAAACCGTCCTACTCAGAGAGGGATAACCTGTTAGAGGAGGCTCCGCAGGGGCTGTATGACACTATCAGGATGGAGGAGAGGAGGGCGAAAAAGAAGGGCTACAGTACTGCAGGAAACTGTTTGTCAGTAGATGAAAACGGGTTCGATCCCTTCAAAGCACAGCGGTCCATGTCAGAGGAGTCATCCGGTCCGGAGTTCACTTAAACGGGCCTCTCTTTCTGACTGTGCCCATCCCTGATACATTCCCCTCTGAGGAGACTGATCAGATAGATTCAAGTCTAGTTATTTCAACTTTATGTAAGTACCGATGTGCAATATCAACACCCAATCACCAAAATCATGATTGTGTGACAAGTTCTCCAAAGTTTTTTCTTTTTCTTTCTTTATTTTTTCTTTTCTTCTTCTTTTTTTTTTTTTTTTTACTGTGATTTTATTGTCCAACAAGTCTGTGTAGTCTGTTATGGACGTGTATCTGGAGTTTTGTGAGAGATTTACCAGCTACTGTTGAATCTGTGTGTAACAATGATTATTGTAAAAAGATATAAATAGATTTACGTGCGTACAAGAGTATATGGGACCAAGTATAAGCAGCACAAATAAGCAGCACATTTCCCCCCCTCACACAAAAACAGCCTCTATTTTTGGTCTCTGAGGAAACTTTTTTTACTCGCACATCAAAGGCCTGATTTCTTCTTCTTTTGTTTAAACTTTGCAACAAGCGGGCCTGTGTGGTTTTCATTTTCATTTTTCGGTTTTAATCCAAATGTATCATAATAAATGGATTTTGTACATATGTGGATATATGCACAATGTAAATTGTTGAAACATAACGTGGACCTCTACAACACGGTGTGAGTGTTCATGTGTGTGCGCGCGCGTGTAACGTATGAAGCATTTTGTCATGACGTAGCTAATAAAGTCTCCTGAAGATGAAGAAAATATGTATTCATTTATCAAGTGTCGTTTTAATAAATTTCCGTTTGGATCTGTGTGACGGAGGTGTTTTCACTCTCATTCCAACAAATAAAATTAACATTAAAGTGTGCATCTTGTTTTATTAGAAATATCAATTATGTAGCTTAAAAAACACACACCCAAATCCAATTTTCTCTATCTGTGTGGTATTAAAAATCCATAATGGAAATAAAAAAGACACGTCTTATTTGGATTTCATTGTGTTTTGAAAATTTAAAACAAACTCTAAAAGTTTTATCTTTGATTTTACGTGAAAAAAGCCAAACAAAGCGCACATTTCAAAAATTTTTAAACAAGAGTTGATTAAATTAACAGCTTTAAATACAAAGCAGGCAAAAAAGAAAACAAGGCACGAGCTGCAGATGTTTATTTTTCTGCACAAGTGCACGCAGAAAAATGAAATACGAGCCGTAAACGCACCATAACTTCCCCTCACTCGTCCAACACGTGAATGACACACCAAAAGAAAATGACTCTCACTCCTTTTAAATGATTACCGGACGTTGGGGGGGGGGGGGGGGGGGGGGGGGGGGGGGTAAAGCAAGCTGTTAGATAATATGTTCCGCGAATAGATTTCGATGGGAGGAGTTTCTTGCCTCGGGGGGGTAGGTAGACGCAAACACCTTCAGCATCTTTTCCTGCGCGCGCTCTAATGTGGAGTCAGCCGTATGGCGCAGCAGAGACTGGACGGGGGAGCAGCCACGCGCCCGGATCAGCCTGCACACTAATATGGGATTTCACGGCGTGGACGTGGGAGGCGAAGCGAACTTCCAGACAAGACTTCTCTGACCCCTTTGAGCGCTGAGCTGATCAGGTATGACAACTTTTTTCCACTTTTCATCAGAACTCTGTTTGTTAGAAACTTGGTGACACGTGCAGTGCGCGCAGGAAGATTGTTTATCTTTTTAAGTCACTCAACAAGTTAACTTTGCTTTTAAAACAAGCATACTAACTTCATATTTGTTAATCATTCCATATGTTTTCAATCAGATTTTTATTTTCGAGCATTAAGCTATTTCGTTTGAAGTCTATTTAAAAAACGACCTGTAAAGACTGAAATTACTTTCACTGATTTATTGGCGGACAAACATTTTTTACGGTTGAAATAGAGATGGAGTGCGTTTTTTGTGGATGCATATTTCCGTGCAGCGGTGAGCAAAGAGGCGCAGCTGGAATTCAAGGACATGCAGCAAATTGCATCAGGCTGCAAAATGATGAAGAATGGAAACGTGCCGGCTCACCATCAGGCTGCTTTCATCCTCAACCAGGCCCATCTTTTATTTACTCTTTTCCCTTAAATGTCTCACATGTTGTGTTCAGGGCGGCTGAACTCACACAGTCACCTGTAGGTTTCCACATCATTTCCCTCTGACTGGACTGGAGTGCAAAGATGCCAATCATGGAGAAAGAACCAGCCAGGGATCGAGACAGCCAAGTAAGAGAACAAATATTATTTACCGTGAACTTTATTTTATTTTTATCCATAACGACTCAGTTAATTTTCCTATCATAATGAGCGAGGTCGCTGTCCGCGGTGCTGAAGTTGGTAGAGTAACGTGGGTGTGGATTTCAGCACCACGGACAGCGGCTGCTTCACCCACTGACCGCTAGGGGTGAAAATAATAGCAGGGCCTTTATTTATCATAGACTTGCCTTTTATTTGTTGTATTTAATTTTTTTTAAGCTGATTGATCTTAAGGGGAAAAAGACAAAAAAAAGTCCCTGAGAAGAAAAACCTTTTTTTTTTTTCCAAAAATCCACATCTAGAATATTTATTTTACCTCTATCTTAATCAATATTCTTGGGTTAAGCAGTTTTATGCAAATGATCACACATCAGACAGAAAAGATAATCAATTTACATTTTTCATCCTTACAAAAAACAAGACTGTTTTTAATTCCCACAAGGCAGCAGGACTTGGAAACACTCGAAGCATTCAAGATGAATTATTAACTCAGGTTCTAATAATGAAACAATTAAGAGGAGATGTAAGGGAATTACTCCTTCAACTAATGAATCCTCTGTGAATCATAAGAAGGACATAAAACTGATGTCATTGGCTTTGGATGCTCAGATACACGTGATGTTTTTATGACACCAGGTGCTGCCAAAAGTCCCCGTGCCCCCGCTGAAACAAACCCTCGACATGTACCTGAGGTGCGTCCAGCACCTGGTGAAAGAGGAGCAGTTTAGGAAGACGAAGGCCGTTGTGGAGAAGTTTGGGGCTCCAGGAGGGATCGGAGAGATGTTGCAGAAGAAGCTTCTGGAGAGGAGGGATAAGACGAACAACTGGGTAAGAAATCTGATCAAGTACAGCCACAAATTTAAAAGTGAGAGAGGAAAGTTGTGAGATGTGTTATTGAAATTGAATTAATCATCATCATAATTTACTTTTACTCTCAGTCTTCCTCCACAGATTTAGGGGTTCTAATCATAAACAATGAGAGATTTCAGTAAAAAATGAAGCAGAAACATGCCTCATATTTTGTCTCTAACCTGACACGACTCTAGGGATCATTTAAATCTGTTGATGGAGTGTTTAAAGAGGTAAACACCTGGCGATGAGGATTTATTTGACTCTCCTTCTCGTGCTTCTTCACTTCAATCTCCTCCTCCCCCGTCTGCCCCGATCGCTCAGTCCACAACTCATCCGACGCAGTGAAATCCATCACGCTCCCACTCTCCCTGCCTCTCTGCTTTCATGTGGCAGTGATGCACTGTAATGGTTTTTCACTCTGTCGTGCACAGGTCTCCACTCTGAAAGTAATAGCTCTGAGTCCAAAGAGCTTAATGAAGCAACATTTCTCAAAGAGTGTCTCTTTGTTTAGGTGTACGAGTACTGGCTGGAGGACATGTACCTGAACAACAGGTTGGCTCTGCCTGTTAACTCCAGTCCGGTCATGGTGTTTCCAAAACAGACGTTCAGGGATCAGAAAGATGCTCTCAGGTTGGTTCTGCACTTTTGGTTCCTTCTGTTCCGCTGTAAGAACAACTTTGGAAATGTCTGCCAGAGAAAATGAGGTAAAAGAAGGGGAAAAGATATGCAATTGAGTTTAAGAGCAAAAAGTACAATAAATTCGGACTCTGCAGTGATTGACTGAACACTGCTGAGAAATGAATGATCTTACAAGAAATGAAAAATATATCCCTCTTGACAGCAGCCAGTAAAATACAAAATGCAAGTATAGTTTTCTTTAAAATTCAAATTCTGGCTTTCTTTGGCTCAGGATATTTTTTCCTGTCAATAATTCATTCTTTGGGGCCTTTCATTGCCACATTATCGCTGTTTCTCTGAATTTAAAACCATCAAGCTGAAGATATATCACACATTTTCTTTTAGTGTGGAGAATGACAGAAATCTCAAAGTTAACATGAAATAATTCTCACACTAAGTTACCCAAAAAGCAAACGGCCACATACAGAGGCTACAGGCCTTGTTGTAGGGTCACAGGTTGAACTCCTGATTTTGATCCTTATCTGCATGTTATCTTGAAGTATTCCCATCACTCTTCAGCTGTAATATCTGATACAAATGGAAAATCTGGAGAGAGCTCAGCTGAAAAGAGACAAGGCCAAAAACTGATACTAGAAAGCCATTAAAAACAGAGGTGACTCTGTAGTGGAGGTCACTGCATGAGCTTCATGCAGGTTAAAACTTCACCATCCAAAAACGAAACTTTATATCAACAACTTCTCAGAATCCAGCATTTGTTTTTGAAATCATGGATCAAAGAGGAAAGGGACAAAATACGACAAAGCACAACTCAAACTGTAGAGCTGTAAAGAATCAGATAACATTTCACTTTCAAACTCCAGAAACTCGTCTCCTTTATTCAAACACGCTTCCAGAGTGCTGGCATCACATTTAAAATCAGGGTTTCTTTTTTTTTTTTTTTCAAAGAAACTATAATTTTTTTTTTTTCAGTTTCAATGATATGCAATATGTTGTCTTGGCCTTTTTCAAGATAACTTGGAGGGTTTAAATGATTTGCAAACTCACACATTCTGTTTCTGCTAACAAGTTACAAAACACACACTCCAGTAGACTAAAATGTTGTTGATGCACCTATAGAGGATGAGAATGGATAATCGCTTCCTGTTAAGAATCAGTTAGAAATGTTTTGATTCAGTTAGCCTTTATGCTTAATGATTCCCTTTTTGAGTCTTTACATGACGGTCAGTCCGCAACAGAATTTCCAAAATCGACAGCTTGGCTTCACTTGACCAAAAAGGACGCTAACAACGCAAAGAGCGATTTGTGCAACGCTGTGATATTTTGTTTAGAGGGTGTTGACACAGATAACCTTTTAAAACCTACTTTTAGTACACAAAAAATTCACAGGAGGAGCTGATGAAGGAATCGATAAAGAATCGGATGGAGAGGTGGAATCGATAATGGCATCGGTATCAATAAAATCTCATGAATACATGTCCCAAGTTGCACCTGTATCCAACTGGTCTTAATCTAACCCTTTATTGCTGAACATATCATATTTGATACTTTAACATGATCAATATTTTCATTAAAAATGAATTCTACCCCCTTGAGGGTTGTCATCCAGCTGAAGTTGTATTTTGGCCTTTTTCAAAATAGCAGCTCTTTTTTTCAGGAAAATCATCAATAATTTTCAAGAATTTGCAGTAAGAATAACATTTAAATTGTTGCTCATTTTTGAAAATAAGTATTTTCTGCATTAAATAAAAGCATATTTACAATTAAGTTTACTAAAAAGTAATCAAAAATACCGAGTTTTATTAAGTTTCGTTAAGTGTCACTAAAGATCACAGTTCCAGAAAGATAAAACTTCCTGATTTTATTTATTTATTTATTTATTTATTTATTTATTTATTTATTTATTTATTTGATGGGGTTAGGCTTAAAAGGTGAAGAATTAAACAATACAAGTTTATTGATTTTGGCAAATCAAACATTGGCCTTAAACTGGAAGAACACAGACGCACCACAATCTGTGCTTGCACTGCAAAATCTGAAATCTGAGCAATTGTTGTTGTTGGGTTTTGTTTTTTTTTTGCCATATTTTTAGTAAGAAATGTCTCATCATTACTTGATATGAGCTACATTCAATTTATAAGTCCAGAAACATGTCTTGTTTCAAGATATAAGGAACACTTTGGCACTTAATGTGACTCTTCTCCTCTTTGTCCTCAAGGGTCAAATGAATCAGAAGGTCTAAAAACAGCTCTTAGTGAATGTAAGCACTGAATATTCAAAGTTGTTGAATGTTGAATGATATTGCCGATGTTGAATTTTAGTTGCAGCTACATTATTTAGATGGAATACAAAAAAAGGTGAAGCGTTTCTTCTCACTTACTAGGGTTTTTTTGTTTATATTCTTGGTTGTGCTGTAAATCCCTTTGTGACATACAACACATAATTTAGATATTAAGGCAAAAATAAGGTCTAAATTTACAGTAACAAGTAAAATAATTCAGACAATGGGGTAAAAAAATTTACTTGTCAAGTTGAGAATAATGTCTCATTCCAAGAAACTTTCTCTTACCCACTGGCAGATTTTTTTCACATGTTACAAGCAATTTAGATCTAACTTTTGTCTTTAAATATCTTGAAATAAGACATGCATCTGGACTGGTCAGGTGAATGTAGCTCATATTTAGCCTAAAAAGACATTTTTTTTACTAAAAATAAGACAAAAAGCAGTTGCTTAGATTTAAGTTTTTTTTTTCAATGTGGATTAAAAAACAAACAAATCTGTTGGAATTTGTGTTGGACTTCATACAACAGACTAACTCTCTGAACTGATGGAAACCTGAGATCAAAGTTTGCAGAATCATTTCTCTTCCTGAGGATGAAGTTTTCAAAGACCTCTGATTAAATTTATGAGCAAAGGTTTAGTTTTCATCTTCAATGGCTTTAACGACGCAGCACATCACTCACGTAGAGTCACTGACAGGCTTTAAGTTCTCCTGATAAAGATCAGACAAACAGCACATCACAGGCAGCATCCACTGGTCAAATCTCTGTTATTAAATGAGCTCTGCTCCACCAGACATTACACCGCTCCCTCCGAGCTCTGCCACTCACATTAGCTTTTGTCAGCTCGTGCCGCACTAACTGAATATTTCCAGAGCACCTCGAGCGAGCTGGTAATCCACTGACACAGACACTTATTAGATTGGGAGCGACAGGACCAAGCTCTCCGCAGAGACTGCTAGTCAGGCTTCATTTAGGGGTGTGGTGCTCGGCGGGCCGCCTCCTTTGTATCGATCTGGCTCGGAACATAATAACACTGAGACAAATGACACACAACACGAGGGCTGACAGGGCTCTGCGTTTTCCCTGTTTGCCCTCACCGCCCACTCCGACTGACTCTCTCTGTCTCTCACTAACACTGATAAACACACGCAGCTCGCCCACTGTATCCCAGTAATTAGCCATGATGTGATTACTGTTAGAGAGAGGAGAGGACATCTAATCATAATCACCAGACTTTTTTTCAGTGGGTTTTCTTCTTTAAGGTGGCCTGTTTTTCTAATTTCAAACTTGTCCCTCTCTTAAGATTTTCTGCCCGTCTCATCAGAGGAGTGTTGGACTACAAAGCCCTCATCGATGCGTAAGTTGAGCTTGTAACGGATCAGAAAGAAAATAAAAAGTGATCGTTCCTTAGAGATAATCTGATGTGTTATAATGTCTCTTAGGAGAGCCCTGCCGGTGGATTTCACTCGAGGCCAGCTGGCCGGGACCCCGCAGTGCATGGAGCAGTACTACCGCCTCTTCACCTCCTACCGCTACCCCGGGCTGAAGACAGACACGCTGAAGGTCCAGATGAACGCGGCCTCCTCAGTGCCAGAGCACATCATCGTGGCGTGCAAGAACCAGGTCAGGATGCAGAGCTGCTTTGCACACTCCATTGCACTGCTAGATGAGAGTCCTGATCATCTGAGAAAAGCATAAAAGATGAGGAGATTTATTGGATTATACAGACAACATTGTACGCTGAAAGCTCAAAGGTGAAAAGGTACATGGGTATAAAGCTTCCTCACTGGAAAACCTCAGTGGTGCTCTGTGCAAAGTTTGTTTTCCAGTAACATCCAGGAGGAAAGTTTGAGTATTTAACTCCCAAAAGTGTTTAATCACAAACTTGTCTCAAAGGAATTCAAAGAAGATGAGCAACACTTAAATAAATAATCAGTTATTTAAAAAAAACAACTTTTTAATCACAGGGGGAGAAAAGGAGAGAGACATACTGAAAAGCAGGGGAGTGTCCAGATGTTTTGACAGAGGTGGCCAACTTACACACCCAGGGACACACACTCATGAAATATGTGCACACACACAAATAAATATCTATTTTGACTGCTGATGATAGGTGAAATAAATGAATGAAGTAAGTTACCACATACATAGACTGGTGACCTCAGTGCAGGGGTCACAGGTTGGACTCCAGGGCCTTAAACAAAATACACCAAGACAGCAGATATTCAGGGATCAAATGAATCCTATGAAAAAGTTTAATGATGATCAATCAAAGTCTCGATCCAGCAAGGCTCACTGCCGTCAGTTTTGCAAGTTTACTCGGCTCTTCACTTTTATACGTCCAGGTTCTTACAGGATGTGTGTGGTAAAAATGTTGGAGTTCATCAAACATTTCTTGTGCTGAATTTATTTTTTCTTGTTCTTCTCTCAGTAACACTGTAAGCGTTCACCATGTTTATCACTGTTAATGCGCAGTACGCACGCCCAATTCAAATTTCTGGCTATTTGTTGATAAGAGTTTTCCAGGAGGTTCCCTCCACATATGATGTTCTGCACCTGCCTCGCTTTCCCGGTGCAGTTGGTTAACTAGCCAATTATTTGCAGTCATGCGTGTGGCTAACGCTACGGCTAAATGGGCCGTTCCATAACGATAACATTAAGACTAATGGTCCTGTTTGTGTAATGACTGAACATGCATACCAGCCCAGGCTTTGATCTTTGGCGGCGTATCATCTCATGATCTCATCTCTCGTCAATTGCCTCATGTTTTAAAGATGGCAGGAAATAAAAGGGTACTGAAAGACAACCCCAAATCTAGAGAATCACCACTCTGTGAGAGACTGCATGAGCTTATACTTCAACAGGATAATGTTCCTCATCTTATTACTGCAAATAATTTGGGATTTCATTTTCACCAGAGATTCAGATAATCTGTAGACGTCTCTGTATAAAAGGTACAAGGCACTGCATTAAAAACAGAAGTAACACATCATTAAGATGAAGGATGCTTTCTGCACATTATGAATGTTGTCATTAAGTGTCATTCGGTCAATTATGTCACCTTAAATGCAAAGTTGACAACTCAACCTGTCAATGTCTTTAATTTGACAGTGTAATAACATTTAATGAAACCCTAATGATAATTCCAAAGTGCCACAATTTACTTGAGGTCATGGAAATCATTTATCATACTGTTGTAAAAGTGTAATGACAGCCAATTTCAACACAAATAAAATTTGACAGACTAATGTAATGTCAACAGATAATGTTAAGCAGTTTCTGTAAGTTTGTTAATAAGATAAGACACTGACAGGTTGAGTTGTCTGGGTCAATGTAAAGGTGCATGACAAAGACATCCCCCAAAAAAAGTCAACTTTGCATTTAAGGTTACATAATTGACCGAATGACACTTAATGACAACATTTATGTTGATGACAGTGTGATGTCAGTCTCATGCATACCCCTTCAAATAAAGTGTTACCAAAACAGACATGACTCTGTAGTGGAGGTCACTGCATGTGCCCAACATCCCTTACAGAATTCACTCTCTTTGAAGACAGTAGTTTCACAGACAGTAAAAAAGTGTAAAATCTTTAATGCCTTGCTTCTGGTCTTTACCCCTGTGGACCAAATCCATCAAAAGATGTGAGACGAAACCAGCAAAGACACTGTGTCTACAATGACCTCTTGCAGGTGCAATTTCTTTCCCAGAGGTTATTTCAGCCCTGACTCATTAAAAAGATAAACCCCCCGATGATGACATCCGCAGGTCTTTGGTTTTCCTGGATCGCATTTAGTTTGCAGATTGTGCCTTTGAATTGGCACAGGGAGAAAGTAGAGCTGGAGCTCTCACCTGCAAATGGTTCTGGGAACTATCAATCTGAGGCTCATGAGAGCCTGTCCCTGAGGAGATACAGGCTCTTAACTTAATTACTGCTCATTGAATTAGCCTCTTTTGCTTCCATGTTTAACTGATTGAAGACGAAGGGACATATTACTGATGACAATTGGCTTTACTGTCTTTGGAATTACGAAAGTAATTTCTCTCTACGCTGTTTGATTTTGTTTCTCAGCAACAATGAGCACAGGTAGTTCAGCTGTACAATCATTGTATCTTTTTTTTTTTTTTTCTGTAGTTCTTCGTGTTGGATGTAACCCCAAATGGAAAGCAGCTCAATGAGACAGAGATCTTTTCCCAACTTGAGAAAATCCTGAAAATGGCAGAAAACGCTGAAGAGAGACTCCCTCCTTTTGGTCTCCTGACGTCTGACGGGAGAACAGAGTGGGCTCAAGCCAGAGATGTCCTAACAAAAGGTTTTAACAGCTCCCATTTTTAATCAATGGAAACTGTAAACACGTCTCAAGCAAACAAACTGAGTCGTATCCCATCTGTATCCAGATCAAACCAACAGGGACTCCCTCGCCCTGATTGAGAGCTGTATTTGTGTGGTGTGTCTGGATGAGCCCTGTGGTCTGGAGCCAAGAGATACGACCAGGGCTCTGCTGATGCTGCATGGTGGAGGCAGGGAAAAGAACGGGGCGAACCGCTGGTATGACAAGTCAATGCAGGTAAGGAAAACATTCAGAGCTCTTCAATCCTCCAAGAATTCAGAGTTTGGCATGTTGGTTAATCCAACGTTCTCTCAGTTTGTTGTAGGAATGGACGGGGTGTGTGGGGTCGTGTGCGAGCATTCACCATTTGAGGGAATAGTCCTGGTGCAGTGCTCGGAATATGTCATGAAATATATGTAAGTGATCCCATTAAGATTTATACATAAAGTCATAGATCAGAGTTGTTCAAGTCGAGAATTGCTTTGGAAAGGACTGAGACTCAAACCAAGTTTTCAGGTAAATCCAACCCAGGCTTCTATTTGGGACCACTAAGGTGGTCTCGAATAAAAAGCCTGGGTCTTTAGTAAAGGTAACACCTTGGTTTTGGTCTTGACAACACTTCAGGTGACAGTTGTCTTAATGAATGACTCTGACATGCTGTTGTTCTCCTGAACAGAACAGGTACCCCATCCAAGATGGCGAGCGCAGCCAGCGTCAGAGAACTCCCCCATCCAAGACGGCTGCCCTGGAAATGTAACGCACAGATCCAGGGACTGTTAACAGCAGCTGGAGACAGACTCCAAAGGCCAGCAGCAACTTTATTTTTCAGAACCACATCTACCAATAATTGTTCTTCAGAGTTTGGGTCTTGAATCGTCTGTTTTTCTTCTTCAGGCTGGTGAATAATCTCGACATGGACGTCTTTAAGTTTGATGCTTATGGGAAAGAATTCATCAAGAAACAGAAGATGAGTCCAGATGCGCTCATACAAGTTGCCTTACAGCTTGCATTTTTCAAGTACGGTTAAAAAAAAAAAAAACATGATGTATGAGGTCTGAATTGTCTGTCGGAGGCTTTTTGAAATATTCTGATGTTGCTGTAATCGTATCTTTCACAGGTGCAGAGGGAGGCTGGTGTCCACCTATGAGAGCGCGTCCCTTCGACGTTTCCAAGAAGGTCGAGTGGATAACATCCGCTCTGCCACCCCTGAGGCCCTGGCTTTTGTTAAGTCCATGACAGACGAGAGGGTCACTTACACCGTGAGTCATTTTTCACACTTTGACCACAATTACTCAGAAACCCCCAGATCGGCTGGATTAAATGAAGCAGGTGTGAGGAGGCTGTATGAAGCGTCCCTATACGAGCAGATGATCTGTCTGTGGGTCAAACAGGTTTAGGAAAAATGACTTTAAAGGCTACAGGGGAAAACTGAAGTCTGTTTTTTAACTCTTCCTTCAGGATTCAGAAAAAATGAAACGGCTGAGGGATGCAATTAACGCGCAGACAAACTACACAATTGCAGTAAGTATTTGAATGTGTACACTTGTCACTTAGACTGATACATACAGTCCCAAATAGGATACAGTGTGATGGCTTATCAAAGACCAATGAGAAGAAGGCAGCAAGTCAGTTTCCACCTAAGAGGGAAACACATCCACCCACCAGCCCCTCTACAGCTCCCTGATTAACATCAATCTTGAGGGGCTATGTCTTGGCCAAGGCTGGCAACTTGATGGAAATGCACCTGGAAGTCACTTCACAGGTCCAAGAAATGGTCCACCAGAGACTCCCCAGAAAAAAATCCATAACATATGGTGTTAACACTTAACCTTTTGTATTTATAACTCAAACAAGACAAATTGTTAATCAGTGGGTTTCAGAGCTGCTGCACAACAAAGATTCCTGCTTTCCACATTGCATGGTCATTGCTCAAAAAAGCAGCTGCAGCTATCTTCTAATATTTACGGTAATCTCGAATGTGACTACTTTCACTGGCATAAAAAATCCCACAAAAGCCATAACCATAAAAAAGGTGTTGTCATTTTTTAGTCTTGATTTCTGACATAAAACTGCACTTTTCAGGCTATTACAGGAATGGCGATAGACAATCATCTCCTCGGGCTTCTGCGGATCTCAAAGGAACTCAACCTGGAGAAACCAGAGATCTTCTGTGATGAGACATTCATGGCCAGTAACCACTTCATCCTCTCCACCAGTCAGGTAACACTTGACCTCTTTCTATTCTGAAATACTGTTTTACTGTTTTAGAGGATGGACAGAATGTTTGATACATAAAGATATATATTTCCAATCATTTTTGATTTGTTTGTTTCAAATATTTGTAAAACTATTGTTTTTTTAAACAAAATACCTTCTAAAATTTATTTATCTCCAACAACAAAACCCTATAACTATCGCTGACTTTCACAGCTGCCTTCTAAACAGGGTAGGAGGCAGAAAAATGCAAACTAAACAAAGCTAATTAAGATTTTCTGTTTATGCTTGTTTTGGGTTCTTACTGAGGGCTTTGTTCTTCCTGTCTTCCATTTTTAAACAGGAACCCTGTCTGACTCAACTTTTGCACTCAGCCTTGAACTACTTAGATCATCATTTTGTTTTTTCATGACTGTCCTGAAAGCTAAAGCGCACTTATTAAAACGTTCCCATAAGGTTTATCCACATTCATAAAGTCTAAGGTGAATTTGTGATCAATGCAAGTTACAGCGAGTTCACTAGTTCACAAACTAATGGTCGGTTCTACAAGTGTATGAAAACGTTGTGGAATTATTGCTGGTTTTGCTTAAAAACAAGCATGAACAAATTTTGAAGAATTTTTTCTTTTCTTTTCTTTTTAAAAAAAGTGATAAAAAATTAGGGTATGAAATAAACTGCTGGCTGCAACTCTAGTCCAAGCAGCAACACCTGGTCTAAAAATACAAGGCAATGCGGAGGTGCTAAAATCTGCAGTTCATCAAGTGTCCACTTGAGTTTGGCTCCAGAACTATACTAAACCACGTACACACCAAGACCAAAAAAGTACATTTTCACAGCAGAAAGAAACAAGTTTATAGCCTGTTACAAAAATTGACTCCCATCTGAATCACTGATTTCTCTAAGTGCACACACTGTACCGGGGTTAGACTAACTCAGCAGTTTAGAAGATATTAAGAACGTGAGTTTGCCCAATCAGAGGCAAAGCTTTTCTGATTGACAGGTGGGTGCCCTATAGCTGTTAGTGAAGAGGCTCAAAGCCGGTCCCATTTGTTTCAAAACTCTGTTTCAGAAAAAGACGGCTGACATCACAGAGACTACGTCCATTTATCATACAGTCTATGGTCTAATGTGAAAAATTTCTCTCAAATACTAAAATATTCCCTTTCACTCACTCATTTATGTATCCTCTTAGGTCCCCACTACAGTAGAAATGTTCTGCTGCTACGGCCCAGTGGTTCCCAACGGTTACGGTGCCTGTTACAACCCACAGTCCAACCACATTCTCTTCTGCGTGTCCAGTTTCTGGGAGAACACAGAGACAAGCTCGGCCGTCTTCGTCAAAGCCCTCAACGAGGGCCTGCTGGAAATCAGGGACTTGTGCAATAGAAGCAGCGCCGCAGCTAACAAACCGGCTGATAGCGGTAAAGGAGCGGGCCAGGCTCAGAAATCAGGGAAATAAGCCATACTGAGAGAGCAGGCTCACTAAGCAGCTCCACTCAGCACTTGTAGACTTAGACTTTAGCTTTAGACTCAGTAGTTATGATGCCAGTGTGTCTTTGTTGTGTGTGCAATAGTGTTAATGTATCAACACGTGCAAAGCCTTAAAAACTTGTGTGTAAATCTAAAAAAATGTGACTGAAAGTAGAAACTTTGTTTTGGATGTGTGCAGACATCAGACTGATTTGGGGTCAAACAGTGACTCAGCAGACTTAAATGAACTGGTCTGACACCTTTAGGAAACTGAAGCCATGCCTGCTTTGTAGCACTGATGTGAGGGGGGGGTCACTCCTCTATCAGAGTGTAAATCAATGAGTGAACCTACCCATGTAGAGTAGTAACAGAATCCAATACAAGATAACCTGTTGTGCTGTATTTAAGTGGCTTAAAACAATCCTGACATCCTGTAAATGTGATCACTGTGTGCCATACGCTAACAACAAACTGGATCACTTATGTTTCCAGATCTATTTTAATGTTCAGAGGTTATTTATTTATTTATTTATTTATTTATTTATTTTTATTGACGTTGTGAGGTTGCCAAAGTGGTGGTCTGTGTATGAATCTGTCTGTTAAGGCACTTTAAGATATTTATGTAAAGGAGTAGATGGATAAATGATAATATAGAGGAGGGGAAACATACTGTACGGTAAATAGAGAAAGTGGCACATTAGACGTATGCGTTCCTCACAGGAGAGGATAAGACCTACTGAAATTTTACTTTTTGTTGGAATAGACAGTGAACAACAATTTAGAATTCTGGGATTTAAAATTAAAATTCTGATTTTTTTTTCTTTTCTCTCATATTTCCATCAAGTCAGAATTCAAAGAGGTAAAAATTCTCAGAAAAACGTCAGAATCATGGAAATAATTTTTAAATGGGACCATAATTTTTACCTTTTACCCATTATTCTGATATTAAAGCCAGAATTCCATTCAGTTAGAATTCTGAGGAAAAAAAAGGTCAAAAATTTGATTTAATCTCAAAATTCTGAGTCACATGATTTGACAAAATTCTAATTTTAATTCCATGGTTCAGCCTTTGAGGGCTGCACGGTGTTGCTGCTGCCTCACAGCAAAAAGGTCAGCAGTTCGAATCCCGGTTCAGGTGTACCTTTAAGTGTGTAGTTGCATGTTCTCTCCGGGTACTCCGGTTTCCTCCCACAGTCCAAAAACATGCTCATCAGGTTAATTGGTGATTCTAAATTACCTGTAGGTGTGAGTGTGAAAGGTTGTCTGTCTCTGTGTGTCAGCCCTGTGATTGGCTGGAGACCAGTCCAGGGTGTACCTCACCTCTCACCCTAAGACAGCTGGGATAGGCTCCAGACACCCATGACCCTGAACAGGATAAGCATTATAGAAGATGGATGGTTCAGACTTTCATCTCAGAAATTTGATCTCAAAATTTCTGGAACTGAAATCAGACTTCTTTTTAATCAGGATTCTGAACTTTTTCAAATTCTGAAGGTTAAAATCACGAGTCTGGAGTCTGAATCCTGGCATTTAAATTCATTTAGGAATCAGTATTTTTTTTTCCTCATCTCTCAGAATTCTGGAGAGAAAGATAGAATTCTGACCCCTCATTATGAAAGTAAAGATCGAATTTTGACCTTAATATTATAATCCTGACTTAAATGTCAGAATTGTTTTATTTTACTGATCCTACTTCCAAACAGAAAGAAAAGGTTTTAAGTGGCACTTATCCTCTTTCGTATCTCTTTATTGTAGCAATAGTTAAATAACTGTAGTCTAATGAGCAGTGTAATTTTGTAAAGTGAAATATGGTCCTGTGGTGACTGAGGCAAACCACTGTGTTCTTGTGTTTATAAGTGCATTTTATTTGCACTTAGAGGACAGAATGAGGTTAGGGATGTTCTGTAGTGCAATAAAAATCATATTTTAGTGCAGTGAGGGCATGTGTGCAATTCGCCAAATCCATTCAGTCGATGCATGGAGCATATAAAACCTTAGATTAACTGTGGTTGCTATTTTTGATATTCAGAAACCTTTGAAATTATCTCAAGAAACTTGAATTATGCATGTTTTAATGGTAGTGCTCATTCAGAGTGTACCGTGAGTGGGATTCTTCTTCTAGTGTATACCGTGGTTTCAGTCTGTCGTAGTTCATGTTTCTTCAAATCAAATCAGGAATCATCATCATTGGTGGTCAGTTATGAGGAAATGTGTTGTCCTTGTCTGGTGTGTATCTATCTGCCATCAGCCAAAGTGAATGTGAACCATGTAGATATCATCCAGGTTAATGGCTGGGAAGTCTAAATGTAACGTGTGCATGTTTATTCTTACATACTAACTGTATTTTTATATGTTCAAATGGAAGCTTATATATAGATATGTATTACATTAACTAGGTGCTGGGTGAGGATAAACTAAAAACTGGGTACTGGGGTGGAAATATAGAAAAATGGGTATTGGGAAAAGTTAACTGGGTTTATTGAAACCTGGGTACAAGGGTAAGGATATATTAAAAAACTGGGTTCTCTGGTAAGCATATATAGGAAGGTAACTAAAAATATATTAAAACAGTAAATCGGTAAAGATATACCGAAGCCTTGGATACTGGGTATATTAAAATCTGGGTACTGGGGTAACAACAGATTGCAAAGTGGGTATATTTAAACTTGGGCACTTGGGTAAAAATATATTTAAAAACTGGGGCACTCTGGGGAAAGGAATATTGAAACCTGGGTACTGAGGTAAACATAGGAAAACCTGGGTACTAGGGTGAAGATATACTGAAGCCTTGGGCACTGGGTATATACAAACCAAGGTACTGGTAAGATATATCGAAACCTGGAATACTGGGTAAATATATATATATTAAAAAAAGTGGAGCACTGGGGTAAAAAAAAATGCCTTAAAACTCAGTGATGCAAACTGTTCCCTGTCTCTGTATTGTTTGTAGCTGATGTGTATCCGTCTACTCTGAATTATTATTGTAACAGAATGTAATGTGCTCTCCAGCTGGTGTTCTTCATAAAGTCAATGATAATCCCTGTGAGTAAGAGAAGCTGTTATATATTCATTTTACAGCAGCATTGTATTATCACAGTCTGACATGATACTGTTAACACCTTTGTGGATGGTTAATTGTCTGTAACTTGGGGAGAAAACTGTTTTATTGAGTCTTTATGATCAAATGAATGTTCAGTGAAAATGTTTATCATTAAAAAAAAAAACCAAAAGAATCATTTTATTTTTTATGGATTATACAATGATATTACTTAGATAGTAGATACATGCGAGTGGAGCTGTATTAAAACTGTTGTGTTGATGAAAGTTCCATAAATAAAATGAACCCCAAAGTACAACATCAATTGGAGTGTGCGTGTGTATGTGTGCATGTGTGTGTAAAGCAGAATATCTCTGTCTCTCTTTCTTTCATAAAATGCTCTTAATTTAGTTTGGTGGCACTGTGATGGCGGAAAAATGAAGACGTCTGTTGAGGATAAATTAGAAGTTTTCAGCTTTGAAAACAAACACGTAGAACAGTTTGACTAAAGTACGCCTGTTTGCACCTTTATGTATTTAGTTACATCTGGTTCCTGATTATTAGACTAAAGTAACTGTGGCAATGTTCCATGTCTCTCATGTCATCCTGGACCCTTTCAGTTACCTGCAAGACAAGTTCTCTGCTTTCAGTTGTTTTTAAATGAAATGCTGAGCGTTCTAATTCAGCAAAACTGTAATTAAAAACAGCTGAGCTCTTTGCACTGTCTGTTTGCAGTATCCACCTTACTAACACATCACCAACAGATGGCCTCATTTCAGTGGCATCTGATGAGGTCTTTAGGGAGAGACCCAAATTTAATTCTCCACTGGTTAAAGCACTGAACCAGGTCAACCAAGTGCCCAAAAACATTAAACATTTAGTCAAGGCTCCATGAACCAGCCCAATTAAATTTGGGAAAAACAGATAGTGTAGATAACTCATGCAGTCCAAACAAAAAGTTCACTGTGAGAGTGACAAAAAGCAGGAAACACAAGTGTTCCTGTCTCTGGCAGCTCAAACTAAAGTGTCTGTCTAAACAAAGACACTGTACTGTATTAACTCAATGTGCAACTAAGCACCAATTTAGACCACACACTGAAAAGTTCAGCAGATATCATTATGTGATCGTAATGATCCAAATGTCCATTTTCAAATTACACCTACACACAACCTGTCTGAACCCAACAACAAAGCCATCACATGCAGAGCACGCACCATAACACTCGACCCCAGGTACCCCCTCTACTCATTTTCCACACAGCTCCCATCTGGACGCAGATATTGGTCAAGAGCCTGGAAACAGGCATGTTTTGCAGGAGCTTTGTCCCCTCTTCCATTGCTCTCCTGAACACAGCATCCCAGTACCTGTTGTGTGTTGTGCATATGTGTATGGATATGACAATGTGTTTTTGTTGGTGTATGGGATATGTGAGTGAAATTTGTTTAGTATATATGGATATTTTTTTCGATGTACAGACAGTGGCAACAAATTCCCTGTTAAAAGACAAACATCCATCCATCCATCCATCCATCCATCCATCCATCCATCCATCCATCTTTCTACTGTGAAGGTACAATTTCAAGGTCTTAAGCTGCAACTATTTCTACTATACAGTTTCTTGAAACGCAAATTTGGATGAATAAAAGCAAATAAAGAAAATTTAAAAACAGACTTCACAGTCACCAGGGTATGCAGAAACACTGTAGAATATCATTCATAGCCTAACATGACTTAGTACTGGTGAGAAGTGCCCAAAAAGTTGGGCCATGGAATGCCAGTACAAAAAATGTCTTTAGTGGAAATAGTCCCTAAAGCTGCAATCAATGCTTATGAAAACATTTGATATAAAGTGAAACACACACAGTTCTCTCTAACAAAAAGTCTTTTCAGGTTAGCCTCTATTTATTTTACATCAAATGGCTCCATGCAAAGCCTCAAAATATTCACTGTTTTTCTTTATGTAAATAAATTCTTGGCAACTGACAAACGATGGATCCAAGTCTGAATGATTCTTGAATGTTAAATGGCATTTTCTGTTTGGGCTGATGGAAGAATTAAAAACTACTGTTGGGAAAACACTCCTGTGCAAGTCACCTACACTTCTTATTCCAGCCATCCATCCAGGAGTCTATTGACAGAACATTAAGCTGGGTCATATAAAGTCGGCGCTGGCAGTGACCAGAGCTTCACTGTGAGAGGAGCAGCAAGTGACAAGCCATGGTGTTGAGATCAATGGCGGAAGCCCACCTGGAGATGGATGATGGGAGTACATTACCACTAATAAGTGTCTGCCACGCCGCAGACGGAGACAGAGGCTTACCTGCTGGCTGCTATCGACTCGCGAGGGGAGCAGAGCTGTCTGTCCAGATTCCCTCCCCCACCTTTTCAGGAAGAGTTCAAGAGATATGAAAAGCAACTGAGGCTGGGTTTCTTCCTCCAGAGAGAAAAAAAGAGCAAAGAATCATCTCAGCAGAAACAGGTATTAATAAAAATTAATTTTTGAATGAATGACATTTCTAAAAAGTAACAAAGAATCTGCACTGAGTTTCTTCTCCAGCTGACCAGGGGACAGCTTCAGAAACAATGAACACGCCAGCGCTCACAAATCAAGTCCGGTGCTGTAACCACTAATCACCTTGTAGTCCTAATGAGCCTCTGTAATTGAACATGTGCACATGAATCAAAAACAACAGCTACAAGATTAAAATCTGACACTTTACAACAGCCAATTACTCACACTGAACCTGTCATCCAAATGTTAGCCCAATGCTATGAATATGTTATCCCAATTCAAGAGACATGGGCAATGATGCGGCCATCTTTGAAAGCGAAACTGAACTTGACATTTTCCCTCCAAAATGGAACAAGGAAGAAATGTCCCAATTTTCGGTTATTGACATTTAACAGAAATTTAAAAAGACTGCTCCACTGCCGTTCTCCCATCCTTTCAATTAAAGCTGAGTCTGTATTATAGCTGTCCGTTTTCACTCATGAAGGAGTTCTGATAATGGCCATTCTGGCATTTATGAGAAAACTGCTCCCAGGCCAGGAGCTACATTTACACACCATCTTGGAGCCTAATTGGGCAAGAAGTGAAGCCCCATTAAATAATACTTCACATTGTTCAATATGCCAAGAGCTGAAAGGAGGCTTCCTGGGAGGTGGTCCCATTTAAAGCAGGTTTAAAGCACTGGTACAACAAAATCCTCTCTATCTCAGCATCATAAGGTGGCTCAGTGGCGTACAATTTGGGTTCTTAAGGTAGAATCAGGAGGTATGACAAAAAAAAAAAAAGTTTTTGTTTATTATAGATTATTATTGGCTCTGCAATTATTCTTAAATGGGAATATTAGCACATCACCACAGTAGCAACATCAAGCTTTTCACTTCTGTGACTGTCAACCATTTCCTTAGTTGTTTTGACATCTTATAATGAGGCTCTGCTTTGTGACAACATGACATCCATTCATCTCAAGCCGCACTACTTCTAATTTCTTTTCCCATCTACTCTTTGTCGTGCGTGGCCACTTGTTTTCTCCTGCTTTCCCAAACAATAATCCATCCCCAGGCTGCATATCAGCAGTAACTCGCGCTATGCTACTGTAAACGTAGCGCCTAAACAGCGTTGGCAACGTATGATTCATTTTGTGATTGGAAGATCAATAACCAATTTGAAGATGACCTGGTGGAGAGGATCCAGATTGCCGGGGCCGCGCTTCGATGTGCGGCGTAAATCTCGGGTGGTGGATGTGCATCTCGGCCTGCCATGGATCCTGCTCTTGGGGGAATGATTTATGCCTCGTTTTTGCAACATGTCCTGAAGCGGTTGGGCTCTAAAAGATTGGTCGGAGCTAATTTGAGTGGCTCCAATGAGAGAGGTTGCTGAGTGAATAGTGTAAGGAACAGGGTCGGTGTTGCAGTTAGAGAAAGTACAGTTAGTGGTCGTTAGTGGTCTGGAGGACGAAAACCTCAAAGATCATTTATCACAAGCTTTAAATTCATGATCAATACAAGCACACCCAAATAAAAGCCTTGATTTATTTTATGCGGTGACTAGACCCAAGCATGGATGAACAGAGGATGTGTGAGTTCATGACGAGAGTTGAGAAGGTAAGTGGTTCTGCCACGCCATCGTCTTCAGACCAGAGTCAATCATCCACGAAAGCACCGCAAAGAGACAATGTTTAAATGTTCTCCTCACATCGGAGTAACAACCCCTCGTCCGCCTGCATGACCTCCCAGCTCAGCATGAGAGCAGCTCTGAGAGAGGATTGCATAAGTGCCAAACGTGAACGGATCCAAGTCGACAGGAGGGAGAAAAGTTAGATGGAAGGAACTCATTAGAAGCACTCTCCTCAGAAACCCGGTCTGGGTAATGCAGAGGAATTTGTGAACTGGCCATGAGCTCTGACAGATATCTCACAACGCCTGACAAGTGAAAACAACCAGCAAGCCGCTAATAGCTTTACTGTCATGAGGGCAAATAAAAAGGCATGAGTTTGTATGCATGCAGGCTTTGGTCACATGAGACAATTCCCTCGCTCCTGAAGTTCCCCTGAACAGATCTGCTCTAATGCCAGGCCAGATGTGAGATGGAAGGATTGTTGATGTGAGGGAAAAGGGGGTTGACTGAGGAAAAGAGGTAAAAAAAAAAAAAAAAAAGGGTGTGCTTCATTAAGTGTTCATATCCCAGGTGGCCATCTGTCCCGTTAGCCCCGTCCCCGTGGAGCAGAGCTGTGTGGTTTAGAGAGGAGATGAACAGCGGCAGGCCTGCGCTGAGCTGCAGCATCTTTGAGCCCACAGCTGCCAGTTGCTCCATCACACTCAGGACTCCAGTAACTACAGCACACGCGATGGAGCAGCACCCGTTTCCTGACTCCACCAATTACAGCGAGCCATTAAGAGGAAGGAACCCAGCCTCAACAGATGGGAGAACAGAGGTGTGCTCATTCGCTTGTTTGGGGGGGAAGGAGAGACAAGCTTATGGAGAGGCTGATGGGATACTTTTGTGCCTGTGAGTGAAGGAAGACTGTTTTAAAGTTTACATAAAAGTTAAAACTAATGATTAAATGCATCATGTGTCTTGAACCTTGCCTGAACCTGTTGTAAGTCTTTTTGCATCACGTTTTTGGATACCTCTGCTTGATTGGACTGACTACCTGTGTACTGAACCCAGCCTGTCTAACTACCTCGTCTGTGTACTGAACTCTGCTAGTCTCATTAAACCCTTTCGCCTTTTTTGAATCTGACTCCGAGTTTACATTTGTGTTTGAATCTGGGTCTGAGTTCTTGACGCAAACAAACCACACAATCATTGCCTTTTGCCACTTGTCTTTCTCTGTTCGTGAAACGGCCCATCTGTTACCAACAATCGTCCTCCGTTGACCTTCAGCGAAATCCAGTCTGCCACTTGGTGCTATGGATCCATCATCAGTCAAGAACATATCAACTATCAACAGGGGTTCCTAGTCAGCTCGTCCCCTGTGATGAGAAACCAGGTGGAGAACCAGCAAGGAAGCTTGAGACGATATAGATCAAAGTCATTTGACTATTTGAAAACGACATTGATGTAAATATACCCTATATCCACCGAAATGACAGTGCTTTGTTTTAGTGCAATTCCACATGAACATCATTGGTCCTCCATCAGCACATGAATCAGCTCTTTAGTGTAACTTGACTCATAGTTTTCACTCCCATCCTGCCCTCCCTTTGGTCCACTGAGTCTCTTTCTCTGTAAACCCTGAGTTGTTTAGGTGTCCTCTGCACTTGGTTTTTAGTTGGGGTGAATTTTTGGCTTGTTCAGAGCCCCCACAAACCACATAGCTGATTTGTGCACCGCAGCTGGAAAAGCAAATATGTTTTGTGTTTGTGAATAGTGCTCATATTAAATGCTGTTCTGGGGTGACACTGTGGCCTAGTTGTCTCCACAAGGCGAGTATGTCCTTGCATGTCACACCCCACTTTTACCCCGTTACCTGCCCAATCCACTGTCCTGTCCTCTCCAAATAAAAACATAAAACCCCATGAAAATACAGGTAGTTTAAAAATAAGCAATTCTGATGGCAAAAAGCTCTGAAAATGTCCAAATACATCATACATTTATACTCGGATTGATGTTTCTATTGACTTTCTTAGAATTGTTAAGTTACATGACATTACCAACCCCATCGATATGGGTTATGGCCTTTGCTGTGTCCCAAATCGCGTACTTTCGTAAGTGCACTCACATGAAGTGCACTGCATACACTCAGCACTTACTGGAACGGTGCACAAAATCTTAGAGTAGTGTTGTCCCAAATCAAACACTGCGGCTTCGCACTTATCGGAAACTACGATCGACTTTCATAACTGTACACAGGTGTCCCTGTGCTATTCACTGATTACATCAACCATCATTTGATCTGTTCCCGCCTCTTCCTCTATGTAGCCAATATGGTGACCATTGAGTGTGAGAAGCGTCCACCGTTCCACGCTAAATGTCTTGCCCCGTTTTGAGTGTGCCAGCTGAGAAATCAAAGTGCACCTGTTTGGGAAGTTACCTCATACGACCCCACACTAAAGGGGAAAAAATGACTATTAAAAGCGATGTACACTAGCTTAACTGACCTTAGTTCTTTGGCCTTCAAAATTCTACTTATGAGGTAGAATCCCAGCTGTAAACTAAACAACCCCACTGGGAACACTCATTATGATAAACCAGCACTGTACACTGTATTGTTCACAGGGGAGAATCTTCTGTAATGGTTGTGATCTCAGCACTAAGAGGTTCTCAGTGAAAAAGAGATAAATAGAAGTTAATGGGTCACACGACTTTCCTGATTTGGTTCCTGTGCTTTCTGTACACCCTCCAGTTCATTTGTGTTTATTTACTTTCACTGGGCTGTGAAGGCAGATGAAGGAGGAGCCGAGAGAAGCCGAGCCGCGGCTGTAAAGTAATGGTTTCCGGCTTTAATGAGCGGCTGGGGACGGCAATATCTGGTGACAGAGAGGCTCCCTCTGCCGAGCCTCTGTCACAGTAGAGAGGCTCATCCTAAATCTCGCTCTTATTGCTTGCAGCAGCGTGACGATATCTCACTCTGGAGACGCAACTTCAGGTTTTTATGGGTGCTTGGGTAATTGAACAGCAGGAGGAAAAAGTATCTTTGCGTTTAACCGTAAAGGAAGTGTAAGCAGACGAAATGAATGCTGAATTGATACTGGTATTCTCTCCTAACCCTCTCTGTGTTTCCTTTTTCCTCAGAGCAGTTCGTCGATAAGAAATATCCTCAAACATGCTGGGTTCAACACTGGAGCGATGGCGTTATCTAGTCTACATGTGTCCTGGTGAAAATATGCCTGTCAGTTTAGTTCATATGTAATAGAGGACAGGACTGAGGAATGGTGGCTGGAGGGTTTTATGGCCCCTAAAACCACACCTGTCAGGGAAAGCGGCCGTGGAGACAGCTCTGAGGGGCAGGACAAATAGGTTTTGTCACTGTAGTTTACAATTACCCAACAAAATGATGGACTATGTGGCATTTAGAGCCTCTAAACTGAGAAATATCAGGTGGCACAGACACACTGTTGCTTTAGAAAACATCACAGCATGAAATAAAAGTGCAGAGTCAGAATTTAACTTCCACAATAAAACAAATTATTAGAGATTTTAAACGTTGCTGCAATTATATGAAATTCTTATCTGCATATTACAAAAAATTGAATATTATAAAATGATGTTAAATTGGTGTCTTTGCTCTTTATTAAAACCTTACCATTGTGTCCTTTTAACCACAAATGAATAAAGAGGTTAAACTGAGTGCAAAGATGAAAGAATCTGCACTTTTCATCTCCATTAGAAGTCTTAAATCCCCCAGAGTCATGATACTAGAAATCACTTTCACATGTCTCATTTATGTCTTGATTAAAAAGGATGTCTCTGTAAGAGCTGCAGGGCTTTCAGGGGTGAAATCTGATTAATATTCAAGGGAAAAAAAGACCCAGTGGGGATTCACTTTCTAACCAGGAAATCTTAAACCTCCTGTGAAGCCTGGCTGGAAAATCAGCTGTGCTTTTATGTGACGTAGATACAGTCATCGCAGGAAACAAGACGAATACTTGAGGTTTTTTTGCTTGACACATCCTGTCGAACTTCCAATAAAGGACCCGTTGGGTTGTGTGCTGCCACCCTAACAGTGACAGCTCCATAACAAGCCCAGAGCCTGGAGGTCCACTCTGCCAAAGCCACTCTGAGAAGAACCAAAGGCGGATTGGACAGCTCCCCCTCTCTGAGGGCAAACGCATAGAGTCAACCTGCGACACGTGACATGTCGTCCTCGAGCAGCTCTGTTCTGCTATTCCCAATAGTCCACTGTCACTACATCCACACATATGTATGCTGCAATAACATACGAAGCACTGTGACCACTGTATTCTAACTTAGTCATTTATCATTTATCATGAATTTTAAGAAAGCACAGAGAAGGTAAAGGTAGAAAGTTGTATTCTTTTTTCAAGAAAAGTCAAAGTCCCAAAAACTTTTTGATTGATCTTGTTGATTCCGGTGACCTCTTCAGATGTAGGCTGCATTTCCCATGCGCGCAATCAAAACAACTCTTTCCAAAGTTTGTATTTGTCATGACAAACATAAATTAATCAATAAATAAATGGAACACGGATCTTCCTTTGGATAACAGTTTTCTTGTTCAGGACAGCTTTGTGCTGGATGCAGAGTGATGACGTCATGTGTTGAGTTGCAGCTACGTTAAGTTATCAACCATCATCTAACAACTAAAATTTGTTAACTTTGTGTCTTGACCTGTGAGCCTCTTTTATCCATCCCACTGGTTTTGATGCTTTTCGTCCAAAGAACTGGTTTGGTTTTCCACTGGCAAGGAGCCGAGTTGGAGATGGCACTGGGAGCGCTCAAAGAAAGCGGTGGTAGTTGTGATATTATTCTATTCTGTTTTCTACACGGGGTGTACTGACTGTGTGTGTGTGTGCATACACTGGGTCAGAACTCTGCTGTGTGGATGCAGAGAGCAGAAGAGAAACGTGAACGTATGACCATGAGGCAGAAATGATATCTCATTATTCAAATAAGATAAATAACATAAAGCTATTTATATTAGTCTGTTAAATAAAATAAGGTATAGACTTGATTTATAAGACAGGAAAGCATTGATGCTTCAATTTCGCCTCTGTTTCATGAATGGCTGTTTTCTGATTGTTGTTCACAGTAACCCCGGCCAGGCCCCAGATGTAGTCGGTGCTTCGCTCTGGCCCAGCAAAGATTTGGTGCTCACTGAGCACCAGTTTTTAGCACCTAGAGCCAGTGCTTTTCCATGTTTACAGCAGCAAACGTGAAAGTGTATAGTAGAAAACATTACAGTCAGAATATATAAAACCAGAATTATATAGTCAGAGTAACTTAGAACAAAATATGTCGTATTAACCATAACATAAAGGTAAAAAAGTCTTTTGAAAGAGGCAGGGCCCGTTGTCCATCTGAGGCAACAGCTTGGCTATCATTCTCCTGTCAGCCTCCACCTCCACAGGGTCCAGAGGACATGGACCGTGTCTCTGTGAATAGCATGATGCTACTCCATGACCAACAAATGAGACATAAAGAGTAATGACAGACTCCAAATATGAAGGTCAAAAAAATAAAAGGACAAGGAAAGAGGGAGCTGCTGCAACGAGCAACCACTTAAGCAGCACTTAGCAAAGAGAGAAAGTGATAAAAAATGACAAAAATATGCAAATGGTGTAACTCTTGGACTAGCTGTTTAAGCATGCACCCAATGTACAGAGGAAATAGTCCTTGTTGTATGTCTTTCCCCACTTTATACAAAAGCCGTACGTCTTTTCTAACCCTGCTCAAGTCTCAGCCACAAGAATGAAACATTGTACTAAAAAGAATAAAACTCCTTACAGTGACTTAAAAATGTACGGTTTAAAAATATCTTCAAAATAATTTCTGACATCTGACGAATCATTCAACAAACCAAGGAAGTAAAATATATTCAAACTAACCAGTTTATTTTACTTTTCTCCCTCTTAATGACAGTTGCCATCATGTCTGAAAATGATCAAGGCAAAAGCCTGTAAAATGTTTCCTTTGAAATTAGCAGGAAGCATCTGTCTCTGGCACCTTTGGATCCCAGAGAAAGAGACATCTGTCTGGTCTGGGGAAGTACCAAAAGTTCAGCATTAATGTCTGTACGTCTATACGTCTCATTCTAACCTTCTGTAGATAATGGCGCAACCATGACACATTTCAAAAGTTGAATATACAGTTTTTTATATTATAAAAATGAGTTTCCTGTGTGAAATATTCCCCAGGCAACAGAATGTATGTTTCTCTATCTGAATTTATGATTGGACTTGTTAAGACACAGAGCAGATGGTGGAGGGAGCAACAAGTGTGCAATTAAAGGCCTGAGGAGATGCCTTCAGTTCAAAACAGGAAAACCTCGGGAAAATAAACCAATTTAGCCTCACAGCATTAAATTAAAGGTTCATATGTGGAGCATTGGAGGTAAAAAAATTTACATTTAACATAAATTTAAGCCAGAAAAATAATTAAGAGCTCATTCAATGTATAGGCTGTCATAAAAGTTAAAGTTTCTGCATGGCGACACTGAGTTTACATGAAGGGTGTCTGCCTTTCGAGCAGCGATCAACTGGGGATCCGCTCCTCTTTCCTCCTGTGTTTGAGCAGCAATGGCCTTGCCTCATCTTTCATTCAAGCTGAGTCAGCATCAATCACATGACACTCCAGTGATAGATAGGCAATCTAATAACACAAGGAGCAAAAATAACTTCACTCACTCAATCCTTGACCTTACGGAGCGAGCAGTCAGTTTGCTTAAAAGCTACAGCTATCTCATAAAAATGGATTTTTCTTCCAGATCAATCGCTGTTGAAACATTCGAGCTCAAACGGCCGCAGAAAGCTGTCACTAATAAATAATTGCAATTGTGTTGGATTCATACACCCCCTCCGCGTCCTCCCTGATCAGCCCATATTTAAGATAGCTTTTTTGGCTGCAGGCTATTCACAGCCAGTAAAAGACAAAGCAAGCAGGTTTTTGAGGCAGTGAAGGAACTGCCTTCAGACGAGGAACCGCCTCAGCATGTGTGAGAGCCGGAGGAGAGAGACAATTATCATCAAACAAGAGAGAGCCGCTGTGACACTGCTGAGACGCAGCACAGGACACAGGAAGTGGTGAAACATTTAGGTCATGCTGAGTTCAGACATGCTCGTGGCTACAGTAGTGAGGGTTGAAACGAACAGTCGAAGAAGAACTTATTTTTGATGACTGCGAGAAAAAACCTGAGGAAAGGAAGAGACGGAGAGAAGCACTGAAAACTGTCCCAACAGTGTAAACCAAGTACTGTGTAAAACCATGGACGGAGCAACTATCCTGAGTGAAGCCAAAATCTTTAAAGCTCCATCTGGTGGCAAACAGCAATATAGGCTTTAAGGCAGGGAACATGGTTCACACTAGAAAATAAAATACACTTAAAACACTTAAGTTTTTTATTGTTTTTTTTTATTTCTTTTCTTTGCCTCAGAAGTTACTACTCAATTTATGTACCAGTGTTCATTTTTCCAGAGGTAATTTTTGACTACTTATTTGATGTTGACAAGATGACTGATTACCAACTCCTTTACAGTCTTTAGTGGATCAGGAAAAATAAATAAATAAATGATAAGAAAAAACATTAAACACAGTCATTATACTTTGAAAAAAAAAATTACTATTCGATAGTCACGGATAACTAGTCCTTTTTTTTTTATAGTTCCCCGCCCTCCATTCAGACAGAAGGAGATAGAGATCCATTTGAATGTGCAAATTTTTTGGCTAGTTGGATATAAACTAAATAAAGTATAAAGTATTCTAGTTTAACCAAGCAAAGTTTGGACTTAACCTCATTTTTGTTTGTATTTTTGTAGTTCCACACAGAACTTGTAAAAACAACTTTAAAAATAAATAAATAAATAAATAATTAGAAGATTTGGTAATAGTCACAAGAACTATCCGATTTATGTTATTGACTTTGGCTGCCATTGACGTCTAAAGACGTCAATTATGTTTTTCAATGGGGCTGGTTGGAGATCGGTCTGGCAGAGCTTATCCTTCAATTTTAAGCTTGTAAATGAGTGTCCTGATAAATTGACCCTGTAGGGGGCAGCAGTGCTTTCTTTAGATGACAGATCAGCATAGATTATGAGAAGAAGATGTGAGAGCTCGTTTATCTACTTCCGATTACTAAAGAATACAGTCTTCGCTTTCTTTTCAGTGTTTACAATCAACAGAACAAAATATTCTGTGGGTGTTGACAGATCGGCCCAATTCTCTGAAACAGCTGGCAGCTAACGATTTAAACATTTGAGTCCTCAAAAAAATCACAACTCATCCCATGTTGGCACCAGCTCCACCAACCAAATTGCTCCTGTGCATGCTTTAGCCCCTCTAGCGTTACATGTTAACAGTAACTGAGGCAATATTTTGGCTTCAAATCTCATGACGCAAAGAGAGGGAGGCGTGTCGTCCATATACAAATACAAATGTCCAAACTGACTAAACTAGCAAAACCATTAATGAGTGAGTCACAGAATGTCGATTTATTTATTTTGTTTTTTTTTTCCATTGCCACTCTTTTTGAGCAGGTTTGAACCTAAAACTGAATATTTTTGAAGATGGCTTCTACATGTCAAGCATCTCTGCTCATACCAAGAACACCAGTAATAATTCATGATGTATCACTTGCAAATTAGCTGCATCCCACAAGTACTCCAATGCCCCAGGTGTAAACGCAGCATTCATCTTTTTTTCATAGAATGCATTTTATTATCAGGGAAAGGACAACGTATGAATAATTAGTGAAAAGGAGCTCATGACAACGAATCCTATTTTGGTCTTATGTCTTCAGTCCAAACAAACGTATGCCACAGTTCGCAGGGTTTCATCAAACATATCAATATTCAGCTGGTGACGCCTTTAATCTGCAGCCAAGGAGTCCTCCAAACACCACAGGGGGTAACCGCTAATAATCCAAAATGATAAGGAAATATGAAGTAAATGGCTTGTAATGAATTTAAATAGGCCTTCCTGTTTATAATTACATCAGAGCTGACCTTATTGGATGGAAACACGGCATATATAGAAATATTATGGAGAGATGTTGTTCCAGCTTCAAAAGGAATCTTATGATGAACTGTTGGATGCATTTTATTTGTCCTCCGGGGTTCATTGATTAATTAAACAACAGATTAAAGACATCTCTGTGTTACTGTGGTGCTTTGTGGGTATGATTATTCAAATTAAATGTATAGACAAACTGTACCCATGCTTGAATGACTGTTTTCAGAGTTTATTGTTGACTGGTGTATATGATATATTTTAACATTTTAACAGTTGTGTGTGCAACTTTTGAAGAGGAAGAATACCTCCTGGAAACTGCTTAATAATTAAAGAGGGGGTATTGTACTACTCTTAGGCTTTATTCTATCACTCTGATAACCCAGTAATAGCTTTACATGATTTACAGCTCAAAAAAATCTGCATTTTTCCTACACTGGTGTTTTAGAAAACTCTGATTTCAGTCTTTGTCTGAAATGTTTTGTTTTAGTGCCTGTCTCTTTAAGGCTCCCAACTCCATAAACCCCCTTTGCTCTGATTGGCCAGCCTTCTGGAGGCCTTTCAGGGGGCGGATCTCTCTGCAGACCTTGGTTTCCAAGGCCTTCTCCTTCAAAGCGCTGTGAGATCTAACCAATTAGGAGATCCTCATGCTTATGACCTTCTTTCAGCATGTCTCATAAGATTTCGTGAAGATCTGGTGCTGTTTTTTTTTTCGAATGGAGCGTTTGGAGCAGTTTACTGACAGATTCAGGGATTTCTACAACATATGAATATTAAGACGTTTGAAAATCTGCACATTTAGTCTGTTATTTAACATGGGGAAACGGAATACCTCCTCTTTAAACAAAACATTAGCAAGAAAAAAAAAGTCTAATCATGTTACTAAAGACAAATTACTGTTTGTGACTTTCTAACAGATGGTAACTAAAGGTCAAAGACACACATGGGGCTCAGTGCAGAGGGATCAATCCAGTGGGATGCAGCTGTGTGTTTATTGTGGATCCCATTGAGATAGAGGCCACCAAAGGCTTGTTTTGAACTCAGCACGCTACAAAGAGAGGCCCCCTACCTGAAGTCCTGATTCCATGAGGGCAGACAGAGCCAGGCTTAGAGACGCCAACACCTCATTCATTCACTTACAGGCTCCCAGGGGTCCATTCAGCACAGCACAGCACACGTATTTAAGATTCAACTAAAAAAATTAAGTCGATAAACTCCAGCTGACTGGATGATCTGTAAATAGGTAAATAAATGCTTAATGGATATGGAACAAGAACACAGAGATGCTGTCACACATGCATCAATGACGTACTAGTTGTAAGTGTTTGTTTACATGTTGATACTGGTAAAGAGTAAATGAAGATGGCACACAGATTTTTTTTTTTTAAATGTAGGTTTGCCAAATCAGAATGAATATCTCTTTGAAAATGATGCAGCTGCAGCTCTAAACCTTTACGAGACCAGAGAACAGCATATGAACATTATCTCTGCAGAGGTTGACTCTGATAAGGTGAAGGAGAACTAAATTAGAGAGGTTTAAGTTCAGAGAGTTCAGGCGAGCTCTCTTTAGGCACAGTTTGGCTCCATCTGTGCCATCTGAATCATCTCATCTACAAAACTTTAGATTTCATTTGTCTGTCACTAAAGGTGATCAACACATCCAAATACAACAGTTTTGGCATATATATGTATTTTTTTAATTCATACCTGATGTGTCCCTGTGTGAATGCACATCTCCGTCACTGATTGGTTGATTTGAGTCACTGAAACCTCTTTGGAATCGTTACAGACTGCAGAATGACACTAAAATAAAAAACAAAATGATATCGACAGAAGTGTCAGTCAATCAAAATCAGCAGAATGCAGGTGTTAGGGGAGACCCAGCCTGCTGCAGCCTGCTGCAGCCTGACACTGTAAGGGTTCTTCCCAGGTCCTAAAGTCTGACAGCAAAAGCCGGAAAGTTTTGAGTGTAAAACAAGACACAGGGCTAACAGAGATTTCTCTGAAAAATGAAAGTTTTTTGGCGAAACAGCAAAGGTAAGAGAAATTTTAAGACTTTCAGTCGGTGAAGCTCTTTTTGTGTTTGTGATTCTTTGCTGTAAAGAGCTTTGGCTCATATCATTGGAATCTGTGGAGTCTCTGTTTTCATCTGGGGTGTTGATCTTTTGTTCATCATGTAGCGGAGCAGCAGTAGAGATGGAAACATGTCGGGTGGGTTGACACAGTGGAGCTGAGCAGAGTTTGATATGTGGTGATTCATTTAGTTGTTGTTTGAGTTTTGTTTGTGGCATTTAAAAAGGGTTTATACAGTCATGTAGCCCCAAGTCTGCTGTATAATTTGATGTTCAATATCACTATATTTTATTGTGATTAGAGCATTATTTTACACTGTGTTTGCAGAGTTACGTCAAAGTCCCCTAACCAGGGGACCTTCGGGTTCAAAGGTTTAAATGTTTGATATTGTAAAGCAACTACAAATAACATTTTAATGTTTGAATAATATTTTTGCTTATCTACGATTATCAGCAAATACACACGTCATCAAATGTGAACGCAGGGTGCAGAAGGTCATCAAACAGCTTCTTCTTGATGCAAATGAAGTCGTGTTTTTATCCGACAGACAGAGAAATCACCCAGGAGCTCCACTGCCCGACTCCCCTCCTCTGACTGGATGTTCTGTGATCGCCTCTTTACTTAATGAGGTGTCATGTACAGTTTATATAAAAGGTATGACCTTATTAAACTCTGAGTGAAAGGGTGAAGCATTAGCCGGAGAAATATAAATGGCATGGTTCTTTAGAAACTCATTCTGTTCGTGAGACAAGAAGCTGTCGTCCTGACTGGAAAATTATAGCTCTGTTCGATCCAGAAGGGAAATCTTAAAAATCGCCACCTCATGTTAACTTCAACTGATTTTATTAAGAATGTTTTCAAACACAAACTCAACATAAAAATGTCACTTTTCATTTCAAATAAAAAAAGCCGAGAAACACACAAATCATATTTGAAGTGCATTTGGTTTTAGAGTTGGTTCCATATACTGCACAGCAAAGGACTCAGGTAGGAGATAATTTCCCAAAGAGCCAGGCTGCTCTTTAAATCAAACCGCTTTCCTGTGAGTGCTCCAAGCTCTCCAAACCCGCCTCTTGTTATTCTTTTCCTTTAACTTGATTTCTGACAGCCAATTCAATTAGGCTGGATATGTGTGGGTGTAAAAAAAGGCAACATGACAAACTCCGAAGATGGATGGCAACCTTTGCTTCACCATTAAAATCACAATTGCGTCGTATCGAAGCTCAGTCCATTGGCGTATTACCAGCAGCGGCGAAATGAACACAGCTTGGACGGCAGCGAGAGGCAGGGTCATAACTAATCACCTTCAGCTGCTCCGCTGTTTTCAAAGAGAGATCTGCATCGCCAGGTTTTTCATGTTTCATGTGGAGATGGCTTTTAGTAAATCCACAACTGCTGATTTGAAAAAATCCAACAAAATAAAGAAATTATGGTAAGGCAAATTGGAGATGTAATTTGGCAAATGTTTTCCACCAATGAGGCCGGTGACTCATCAGCCACATGACCTTAACTGCTGTCTGCAGGGCTGTGCTGTCTGGCCGAGTCGCCTGGTGCCGGGGAGGAGCTGACCTGTCGGTAGATGAAGGAGTAGAGGCTGACGTCAGGCCGCCGACCGAGGCAGCTCTTACACACTGAGCTGTAGTACTGCTCCATGAGATCATACACCTCCCCTGTGAAAGAGAAGAAAAGATTGTGTACAAGCAAACTTTTATACACCTCACAAGCTTTCAGAAATAATTGGTCGTTTGACTGTTTTATGAGATTACACAGTTAATGAGGAAACCTCGAGACGAAACGGTCTCGAAAACAGAGCTAGTCGTAACTTTTTCCTTCAATCAGAAAAGTATGCAGGGCTGCAACTAACGTTTTTTTTCATAACCGATTAATCTATCCATTATTCTCTTGATTAATCGAGTAGTTGTTTCGTCAGAAAATGGTGAAAAATGACAGCATTTCTCAGAGACATCATCAAAGGTCTTGTTTGCAAACCAAAGACATTCAGGACTTTCACAGAGCAGCAAAAACAAAAAAAAGACAAAAAAACAGAAAATATTCACATTTACGAAGCTGAAATCAGAGAATTTGGACTATTTTAGGTGGGAAAACTCATCCATGTAACAGCATTTAATCAAGGGCCAGACTGTTGAGCACGTTGGGAAAATCATTGATAAACTAAACTTATCTAAGCGCCTGCATTGTTTAAGGAAACTCTCATTCTTTCACATTGATCGGACCATCATGACCATGTTTTATCCTGCTTTTATTGAGTCTGTTTTGTCCTTGTCTTTGGTGTCGTGGTTCGATAACACGTCTTTAAAAGAGAAATTCCTTGAACCAAATAGTCAAATGGTCCACTCAGCTGATTGGTGGGTCACAGTCTTACCCAGCATGCCTGTACACACAATGAGTTTCAGCTTTTACCCTCTGGACTGAGGTTCATGGTCCCGAGGTGCAGGACAAAGAGATACTTGAGATACTTGATTTGACCAAGATGTTCTGTCTTATGATGTCTCTCATCTTGGTTTTATTGTTATTACTGCTTTTACCTTGGTTTTTATTTTTCCAATGGTATGATTTTATCTATTTTTATTGATGTATCTTTTAATGATACTTCTCTCTTCATTTAATCATGACTGGTGGAACCGGAGTACTTTTTTAATCATGCATTTTTTCTCCTAATAGTGTGTTGATTCTGTTAATGTTTGTTCTTGTGGCTAAATGTCAAAGTGGATGCCATCATCTTGCTGCAAAACAAACATACTAATCTAACCTAACTTCTTCTTCTTAAATAATTACTTAAACCGACAAATCAATTATCTAAATAGTTAAAGATTAATTTAGTAATTGATTAATAATTGATCGTTTAATTAATTGTCGCAGCTCTAAAAGTATCTAGAAGAAAAGTACGACCAAGAAGTACGAGGAGTTTTTTGCCTCACCGACACTGATCCTCCTCTGAGTGAGGAAAGAGTGCATGTTGTGGACATCTGTCATGAGCTGGCTGTCACCGAAGGTGAAGTAGGCCACATCTCGACCCGCCTCGGCAGCTGCCAGCATCTGGAGGAGAGCTGGAGGAGAAGAAGAAAGACCTCAACAGTGAGAGCGGTGCAAAATCTGCTTCAATACCATAACAAGCTCCTCTTTGGCAGAAGAGTCGGGTTCTTTTCTTTGATTATGTGCAGTCAGATTAAACAAATAAAGGTCTGGGGAGTCATCCCTAAAGCATGCAGCATCTGCGTCTGTGTACAGGAAAAGGTAAGCGAGCGAGGGAATAGGTCTCATCCCCACCGAGAACTCTGGATTAGTTACGAAGAGAGGCCAGGTCTGGCCCCGGAGAGCTGTGAATATTTTAACAGACTGGAAATATGTCTGCTGATTAACGAAGGATGGGATGGCGGCGAGTTAATGAGCAAAACTGAATCAACATTTTCAGCTGAATATATCGACACTTCAGCAGTTTCTCTCTCCTGAGCTGTTTCAACATCCTCACTTTATAAAGACGACCGGACAATTAAAAGATATGTGGTGATATGAGGCCAGGAAGGGTTAAACAAAGCCGAGCACAGCGTTTGAATTAGGAGGCTCTTCCCACGAGGCATGTCATTAAGCAGACAGTAGGAGCTAACGCCGATGGAGGGATCTACCTGGCGCTGGCTTATTACCCAATATGCAGATATGTTTGTAAAGTTTGTAAGCCTCTACAGACCGGGAGAAACAGAACAAGCCTCAAGTCTCCTGAAGCTCCTGCTATGTGACAGTGATTCAAAGCTCAGACAAGGAGCTGTAACAGATTGATGGACTTGAGCAGGCGATCAATTTCACTATTAATGAAACATATTAACTTTGTCATTTGATCAATAGAAGGAAGGCGACGAATAGACCTTAACTAAATGAACGCATTCCCTGAAGACAAATGGATGCCCGCGCTGATCTACTGGAGCTTTTCAATCTGAAATGTATTCTGGGATATCACCAAAGACAGTCTGCTTAGACTGCAAAGTGAAGTGAGGACGATGTGTGCGCTGTTTATCGTCATGGCAGCGCAACGTCAGAGCTTGCCTTTCAGTCGTGTGTCGCCGCCAAATACTCCACAGCCCCAGTTCCCTGTAGCCACCGCCGCCAGGTTTTGGCTTTGTTCCTCGGGGCGAGCGAAGCCACAGTATGCCTGCATGAAGAAAGAGAAAAGAGAAAACTGGTGCAAACATGAAAACAAACACAGTTCATCTTAGCCCCGCTCATCATCAAGAAGCCATATTAGAATCCTTACCGTAGTTTAGTTCAAGTTAGGATGGGGTGAAGAGGCTAACCAGATAGCTACTGGGTGCTCACCTGTCAGTCAGATTAAAGAAATTCACCCCATGCAGTGTGTGTCAACCTTTTCCTTTGACCAGACTGAAAACATGTTTATGTTGAAATCCTGAGCAACAGCATTTCAACATATCCACTTGTTTCTTCATTTTGTCGCTTTCTTGTGGTTATTAGAGCGAGAATGACAGCTAGGCTAACATCATCAGCTTTGTGGTCTCCATGGCGACATAAACAGATAGTTCAACCGGAAAAGGAAAACCAACAACCGCTATTAACCATGGGAAGTCAGGAATAAGGAGGATAGAAATTGGACTTCATCTTTAATCGTACTCTTATTCTTACGTACTTTCTTTGGCACTTTTCTCAGACAATTATTTTCACTGATTTTCACCGCTCAAATTGTAAATATTCAGAACGTTTAGGAGAAGTCCGCGTGTACTTTTCACACTTCTTACCCTTGTACTTTTAAAAATATTCAGCATTTTCCAAAATTTTTGGCCCATTAAAATGAATGGCGATGATCTATCAGCATGGAAAACAAACGGCTGATGATGTCATAAGGGATAGAGCATAGACTGTATAATAAATGGACGTAGTCTCCACAATGTCAACCATATGGTTCAGGAATGGACTTCTAAAGTAAATCAGGCAGTGCGGCAGTAACAACTTTAGGGCACCTGTCAGTCACATGAGCCAAGCTGTGCCTCTGATTGGACGAGCTCGTGATCTTAATATCTTCTAAACTGCAGAGTTTGAAAAAAAATCACCCCCGTACAGTATTTGCTGTTAGTGAAGTTAGCAACTCAGACAGCAGATGTTTTCTGTACCAGGCTCTAAACATGTTTATTTCGGCTGTGAAAACGGCGTCTTTTGGCTTGGTGTGTGTGGTTTCTGGTGTTTCTGCTGTAAGGAAATTCAAATCCTGCCTACAATAAGCAAAGTCCCCCTTTCATCAAACCTGTGAATGAACCAGGCTTTCTTTGAATGATCTTTAATCAAGCTGTCACCCAAACTGGGCCACCCAAGTAAGTCTGGAATGATGTGTCATTCGGTACATAAAAGGGGGGCCTCAGGTCTCGAGATCGCCTCACTGTTCCAGATCAGTGGTACGTTTTATAAGCAGCAGGTCGACAGAGCGTCTCCACGCTATCAAACAGAAATGGAACACAGAAAGCAACACAGCAATTCCATTTGCCTGCAGGTCTGTGCTTGACACATCATTCAACGCGTGAACACATGAAGGTTGGCCGACCCGGCTGAACAAACACTCATGAAACAACATTTGGTAACGTTGTGTCATTTCACACATACTTTCTCTCTGAATTGCTGTGTGGAGTTATTTTACATGAAAAAAAAAAAAAAAGCTCACGCAAATGACCGAGAGCATTTGGTATGACGACATGTCATGTGGGTTGGATGTCAGATTTGAAATGGAAGACCTGAAGGTGCTGCGGACATTAATTCTAACACTGGACATGACGTGAAGAGGAAGGAATGAATGGTGGGTATCCATCCTCCCTCCTGACCAGTCATAAATTCCTCCTGTGAAAGGGCAGATGTGACATTTGGGTAGCCAATATTCCAAACAGGATTGATCTCCATGTTGGTGCATTCTTCATACTCTTGTCAGGGCTGTCAAACTCATCCAGGCTTTCAACGGCTGACAACAGCAACATCTTGATTTTCTCGTATGAATGAACATGTCTCACAAGGGTGATTACAGACATTCAAGGAGTTCCATCGAAAGAGCTACTACGTAAATGTATTAACGATGATTAACAGCTAATAAAAAAATTATTCTGGACCTAATTTTGTCGTTTTTACCACTTCATTTGTCTATATTACAAGAATACAATCATCCATAATTCAAATATTTACTTTGTGAAACTTCAACCTCAGTCAATTCTCCTCTCAGGTGACATTTTATATGGAACAGGTTTCCAATTATCAACAAAATAAAAAGTAATTTAATCAGAGTAAACTGAAAATTGGGTAAAAGGTCAAAGTAGCACTGCAAAAACTGAAAGCCATGCGTTTGTCTTACTTTTCTGGACCTATTCAGTAAATGTCAATAATATAAAGTCTAATTCAAAAAATGTATTAAAAAAACGACAAACACTCACTTAGATACCAGTTTTTGTCATGTAAAACATTAGAATTCTGTTTCAAAGACTTGAAAGAGGAAGATCACAGCTTTCATTATAAACATTTTACCACCAGTTTACTATGATGTAACATAAAGGTTTGTTCCATTCTACAATATGTCTTTAATGAAAGAAGACTGTGGTGCTTAAAAGTTCTTGTGAATTTTTGTCCGATGATTTCAAAAGCAAATTTAAAGAAAATGTAAAATGAACCTTGTTGAGTTCCCGGTTTATCCTCTGAGGGTGAAACTGCTCGAGGAAGCTCCTGAAGTGCAGCGCGTCGATGGCTACGATCTCTGTGCATCTTCTCTGCCAACCATCACTGAAACGATTAAAAAAAAAAAGAACAAATTACAACATACAGCTTGGCTTGAGTCAAATAAAGAAGTGTTTGTAAGACCAACATCCGCAGAGAAAAGTAGTCGTTCCATTAAGAACAGGACATGACTGTTTTTTCCCCCAAGAAGAAGAAAAACCAGAATTAAAAAAAAATTATTACAAAAGCAAATGAACAGGAAAATAAGTGGAAACTGATTTAATACACCTCTATATGGACAATATTAGTTGCACGAAGTACATCAAGGTGGTGCTCAATTTCTTGCCATGTCCGCTGTAGCACAGCCTCATCAATGGTGGCGACAGAATCGTGATCTTCTGCTTTAGATCGGTAATGTCCCGTAACTTTGTAAAGGCAGAATTCACCGCTAACCAGCAGGAAAGAGAATAAAGCTGTTTTGTTTTTTAGCAGTTGAATGTTTGTGAGGTTTTAACAGTCATACCTTGGAGTTGTGTCCTGGTGGCTGCCATTACATTTGTAGGTCTGAGCGTAGCCTGTGTATTTACTGTACTGCTGTGTACCTGGTGAGAAACAAACAAAGGCATGAGTCACTCTCCTGTTCCAATGAGTTACATCATCATAAACAATGTCCAACTTAAAATACACCTCCAGGAACACTTTAATTAGATGGTTAATTTAGAATCATTCAGCGAAAGAAAAAAATATTCGTTCAGCTATAGTATCAGTGTCTTATCTCCATGGAAATGTGGCATATATGCAGCAAGGTAAACAGTTAAATAATCTATAATCTCCACTGACTCTGCCTGATGTGATCTTATGAAACAGGATAATCTGTCTCATCACAACAGGAAGGTCAAGTTATTACCCCCCTCGAAACGTGGAGGAGCAGCAGCTGACCGGCAGCCCACAGGGGAACACTCTGTAACCCGTAAAGAGGGAGCAGGTGAGGAAGGGGGGAGCAACAGCACAGTCAAACAAACGAAGCCATAAATTAACTTCCCATTCATTAGCGCTCATTAGTACCTGGCTGTTAAGAGCACTGGCTGAGATGCTTCACGCTGCAAAGTGAGTAAACCAAGTGATTAGTGGTGAGCCTTGGTGCACGGGTATAAGAAGATGCACATGGGGGAGGGAATCTCTGGAGCACGCTCCACATGACAGGCTAATAATCAGCCTGGCTCTTTAACGATACACACAGAAGAAAAGGTTTTATAATACAATAAGATATCTGGATTTTGAGGTTGACCAAGAGTTAGTTAATCCAGCAGCTGCAGGCCAGTTTAAGACAACCATGGGAAGCTACTGCTGTTGCAGAGTCGGAAAGTTGCTTATAATGCTCGACATGAATCTTAAAAGCTTTGTGTAAACTTTGCATTCACTTGAGCTTCACTGGTCCTCTAAAAATATCAGACTCTCAGACATACAATTTTTGAGTTTGAAAGGAGTGACCTACACAAACAATATCTATTGTCATTTTGATTTTTTTTGTCATTCAAAACCAACTTTTATCAGGAGCGGAATTAGTTTCAGCCTTGGAAAGATGTGATTCATCATTAGAAATAATTTCAAAATGACACGTCGGCTGGATAAAGATCAGCAGATATAATCCTGAAGGTTGTTCCTTTCATGTGTTAATACATCCGAACAAAGTGTCGAGGACGAGAGGCGGGAAAAGGTCGCAGGCGCATCTCGAAGCTAAAGTGAGTATCTGACGACATCTGCATTCGAATAATCTGAATAAAAGCATACGAGCGTATTATAACACAAAATATTGGCAAAAAAAGATGGAACGTAAAGGTACGAAGAAGAAATATATCGCTATTCTCTGCCTGTGCCAAGCTTGTGCTGCATTTTCTGGTTAGTACAGCAATCAGTGAACACACGACTTCTCCTTGATGCTATTTATACTTTTGACCGCCCAATGGCTGCCAGATATCTAGCAATCAAGTAAAAATTCAATTAGGCTTGGGCACTTTCACAAATTTCAGTGCAGAGGTACAATACCATTAGCCTCCCTGCTGTATGCCAAAACGTACGACTGGGGAATATGATTTACCACAAGACCACGATGCAGCGAAGGCTTGGGCTTTTTTTTTTTTTTTCCTATAACAGAGGGACGAGAGATACGGGCAGGGTTCAATAAAGATGATGGAATGGAAGAGTCCATTAGCGAAGCGAGTCTTGGGCAGGTCGTCCAGCTATAATTAATTCTGGGCCTCTGTAATAAAGTTAAGTGGCTTAAGTGGGAGCGAGAGAGGGATGGCTGGCAAGAAGTCTGAAGGTGACTCTGACAGAGCAAGAAGATCTGATGCATCGGTATGATTTGCTGAGCAGGAGGGCGGAGGCTGTGCTGCTTCACTTCCTGTATGAACGCACAGGTTGGTTGTCCAGGCAGTATTTAAGGATGGTGAGTGATTTATGCTCAACTGGTTGCAGATAGTTTATAAAAGCTTCAACAAGATACAACCTTAAAAACAAAACAAAGCAAGAGAGCTAAAATTCAGGTTACGAGTCAGTTTGTCAGTTTGCTGTAAAACACCTGCAGATGAAAGTGAGGAGAAAAGGACAAAAATCGACCAATAAGATTCAGCTAAGCCCGGCTCACACAACAGGATTTTAAAAATCTTCTAAGAATTTTAAATCGGGTTGTATCACACACGTAAGGAGAATCTTCACAGACTGTCCTCTCTCAAATCTTAAACTCAGAAAGATTATCGGATCAGAGAGAGCGACGCACCACGTGATCTACGTCATCTCACAAGGAAGCGAATGTAAACAAAAGCACAAAAAAATGGAGATTAGTGTGGTGCTGCTGGCTGTAGACATTAATACTTTTACATGAACCATAACTGCAGGTATTGTGTCTCGTCTGACTTCTGTCGGACCAGATTTCAGCATCTTCAAGTCGTCTGATCTCCAAGTTAAATGCTGAACATTATACTTAATAAAACCAGTTTACTGCAGTACATTCTACTGTATTGTTTTTATACAATATTCCTGATTCATAAGTATTTAAAAACATGTAACAACAACAAAAAAAATCACTGTTTCTGGAGGTTCGGAACTGATTAATGTAATTTCCATTCATTTTAATGGGGAAAATTAATTTGACATACGAGTGATTTGAGTTACGAGCTCCATCATGGAACAAATTAAATATAGGTCAAGGCACAACTGCACTCCAAATTCGAGAAGGGCTGCTGTGACAGACGGATTAGAAAGCAAGAAAAAGCAGACAGGAGCAATCAGCCACCTGCTGGGACCCCTTGAGGCTGCCTCTTATTATTTGGTCTGCCAGCCCGTCCCAGCCTTGTTTATTTGTAACCACTCAATACTGAAGTACAGTCAGAGGAAGTTAGTCAACAAACAGAGCAATCAGGGCTGGATGGTGCTGCCACTCTACAAAACAGCCAATCAAAAGAAAGCACAGGGGCAGATGCAGCAAACAGGGATGAGCCAGGATGGGGTAAATTGAAGGTGTGCAGCATGGACGTCATGCTGGCTGTTGCCCACTATGTGTTCTCTGAAAAATACAGGTCAAGCGTGAGTAAGGTGAACTCAGGCCGTTATTGATTTGATCCGGCTCAGCGGACTACATCGTGAAAAGAAATCAACAGGTGAAACAAGATGTGACATCCCTGACCTGTGATGATGAGGCATTCGTTATGATCCAGGGCCTCGGTGAAGAGGCGGGAAACGATGAGCTCGGGGTTGATCAGGAAACGGATCTCCTCTTGGACGAGACCCGAACTGGTGACTCCTCCTCCGACAAACCGGTTGGCGAAATCGACCTGAGGAGGACAGAATTTAATTATCACAACCATGACTCAGCAAAAAAAAATTACTGAGGTTTAAATTCAGATGCAAAAATTTTCTACAAATAGACGTGAACATTTCCTCGAAGAGTCTCTGCCCTTTCCTCTCTCTGTGATGGAAATCCTTGACAGGCTGATCCTGAAGGTGGCCTGAGGTGCTCACATTACTCAGACATCTGTCCCCGATGCCAAAATGAGCTCTCACCAGGAGCAAGCACTTAGATGTGCTGCTGGTGGCAAATATCAAAACAAGCGAGCAGTCCTCCCCCCAGTCATAACATGCTGCTAAAGTGACGGCTGACGGATGCTTGTGTTCTATTTTTTTCAGATGGTTCTTTTGGATTTGTGTGCAGATCCGTAAGTGACACTGATAAACGTGTTTATTTTAGTCAGTTTATGTGAAAATAATCTATTTTTTTATCTGAAAAGCAGCCATGAGGAACATATAATTCAATCTGCTCGTTGGCCTGTAGACGGCCCCAAACAACCCCGTCACCACCCCAGGAAGAGGCTGCAGCACATCTCCCCAAACTGGTCACTCAACTCTGGGACAGCGAGCCAGCCTCTAAAGTCTGCTTTGACAGCCTGTCAAGCGCCCAACCCCCCACCCCAGCAGAGCATCCATCAATCTGGGGGCCACGGCGAGCCCCCGGAGCTGGTCATGTGTGCACATCAGCTGTCAGCTTGTGGCAACCGGAGGCAAACAAAAGGTGAAAGGCAGAGCGGGCCGTCCTGACAGCGTGCAGGAAACGAGGCCGACGCGGGGAGCAGAGGAGGCTCAGAGGCCTCGACCCCGGTCCCAGCGCACACTTGTCACAGGCTCCCCTCAAAGGCCTTTTCAGCAGCAGTAAGCAATCTGGGTGGAAATCTCCAGAATGGGGAGGCTGACTACAGCAGAGGGGATGGAGGGCTGAGCGCCTCCTCAGGCTGAAGAATAAGATTCTTTCAGGTAAAGTCCAATCAAATCACACTCTGACTTTTATACTCATCCTCTTTGTCGTACCTGAAGCATTCCATTTCCATCATCCTCAATGGTCCCTTCACACGTTATGTGGAGCTTTGTGAGCAGAGTCTGTGAGCTGAGAGAGAAACAGTGAACTGTTTTTACTCTTATCGACTTCAGCTGAAACACTTCATCCTTGCTTGTTTCCAAACACTGTACTAGCTTAAGCAGACAAACAGATATCATCGACTACACTACAAATACGACTTATACTGCTAATCATTGTCTTCATGATGTGAAACACCTTTTCCAGTTCAGAGGTTCCTCCAAGCTTTTGCGTGTGAATGTGATGAGTCCAGTGGGCACTAGGAAGCAGAAATGAATACAAGTATGAGCACTGTTATTTTGTTTACATTGATTTATTGTTTAGAACTGATGCTAACACCTACTTTGTTCAGTGACACTCTGGAAATAGCACATCAAGGTTTTCAGCTTTTCAATCTTCCTTGTAGAGGAGCCCTCAAAGAGTCTGAAGGACAGAGGACGAGAGATAGATTCAGCGTTATAAGATGACAAAGCAACGGCAGCACACTTTCTAAGTAATCAGGTCAAACATGGCATCACAGCCAACCACCAACTCTGAAACCACAGCAGAGAGCAGGGACAACGACGCTTCCTGTAACCAGCACTGTGGAGACGTAAGAACTCCACTCTGGCCATGTGAGTTCAGTCAAGCTTCAACGTTTGATGTGAATTAGTCCATCTCTCCCTCAGCTTCCCATTCAGTCACCGGACGATTATGTAGGAGGTCCTGCGTTCTTCGACAATGGAGTCGCCCTGAGGCTCGCCATCACAGGGTCGCACTCGTGCCACATCACAGCACTCGCACAAAAAGAGGGAAGAGAGAGGGAGACTCACTCCTTGAGGACACATTAAGTGTCCCTTTTAAGGAAAAAGGCTAAACCCCCCTGAAAAATGGAAGAAAAAAAAGCAGCTGTTTTGGGTGCACTTTTCAGCTCTGAGCCCTCCGTCTTGCTCTCGAGAAAACTTTAGAAAAGGTCCCTGCAGCCAGCATCACATGCCACAATAACAAGACGGAAATTTCATGCGAGTCAAATGAAATAGTGACAAAAGCTGGATTCACTGAGAGCCCCTCGAGCACTGGAAACTCATTCACTGAAGTTGAGTCTTACATTGGTTTCTATTTTTCGTCAGTGTGGCCCTGAAAGACACTGTGAAGTCCTCAGGGCGAGGACTTAAAGTCGCCACTAGTGAGAGCAAGGTTTGGATAGAAAAGACCGCTGTATGTTCTTCAGAGAAAAGAATTAAAACACAATTATATAACATGAATACAGCATCCACAGAGAGCAGAGAACTATGATGTAACGCAACGAAATAAACGAAAGGGATATAAGTGAGTACAGCATGTAAACTGTGGAGTTTTTGCTTTATCAGCACAAAAAATAAGGTGATCCAGTCAGGTTTTCTTATTTAAAGTAAGAAATAATGAAAAACGTTGGATATGAGTGCTTTGATAGGACTTAAAAACACTTTCAGATAAAAGCTATATTTCAAAACAACATTTAGGGTTAGATTTTTATTCAGAGAGAAAGGACAGTGGATGGAAACAAGACGAGAGTGGGGAGTGACACGTGGGAAAGTGTCTTTAGGTTGGCTTCCACTCGAGAGTAGGGCTGGGTACCAAACTTTGTTTTTTTTATAGCAGCGACTGAAATTCTTTGGTAGTACCGAGCATCAACATCAAGGGGCAACATCCGGCTGAAAAGAAGGAAGCCTATGCAGAAGTGCTAAAAGTTCATCGAGAATTCGCTCGAGGCTGCAGAAAGACCGGAAGTCACGTACACAGCAAGCAAAGAAAAAAAAAAAAAAAAAAAGACTTTTACGGCATTAAAAACATATTTCCAGCCTGGTTCAAAAAGCGGCTTGGGTCTGAAATCGGCACACACTGTGAGTTGGCTTCATTTGACTGTATCAGGAACAGACGTGATGTCACGAAGTCTACGTCCATATTTTATACAGTCTATGATAAAAACATGCCTCGTCTTTCAGTGTCACATTTCAGTACCAAAGAATTAATCATATGAAGATCTGATAACGCCACCGTTGATGATTGGCTGTAACTTTACATGTGGTTGCGGTATGCAGGACTTTGCCGCTATATTTAGTGACTTTCAGACCCCTTTAGCAAATTTTCCCCCAAAAAGTGACAAATCTGGCAACTTATCTAGAGTTTGGGGATGGAGTGAAAGCATGTATTGATCTGTTCGTTGAGAAGCAGCGCCTCCCCTCTCCAAAACACACAGGCAGACTCCTCCGCTCGCAGCAGCCCCTCCAAGCTGATGCTAATGTTTGTCTCTTTTGGGTCATTTTACAGGTCAAAAACTCGGATAAAGGAGGAGGTGTCACTTGTTTGCAGCTGTACTTTTGCACTAGTAACTATTTGTTGTTTATTTGTTTATGTAAAACTGCTCGGAGTAGAAAAATAATAAAGCTTAAAATTATAACTCAAGATTTGTACCATAATGTGTAATGTAATTTTGTTCTTGTAAGAGCTGATATTATAAAATTGGTATTGAAAAAAGTATCGCCCAGTAACCGGAATCCAAGTAAAGGTATCGGTACAGGAATCAAAATTTTTTGATTGATACCTAGTCCTATTCAAGAGCTGAGCTCATGGGGCGCACGACTTGACCACTAGACCACACAGCCCATGAAAAGAGACAGAGCTCAGGATCACTTTAAGTGCCAAGCTTAAAAAAAAAAACATGCAACACAGTGTTTTCCTTCCTGTAGAAATGTTGTGTGAATGAAAAACTGAGGGGATTGAACTCTGTTACACCCTTCTGAAAAAAAAAAAAAACAGCCAATGGCCTCCTCCATTGTCAAAAGCAGCCATCTGAATCAAAGTTAATCTGATTCCCTCTTCCATTTAGGTAATTACTTTGTGATGCCAACAGAGACGGGGGACTGAGCAAGGCTTCACAGACGCTCTCGACAGTGGAAACTCGCAGAGATTTTATTTAATAAAAAAAAAGCAGGAAGAGAAAAAGTGGCAAAAAATGTCTTTTTTAAGACCTCTCTCTGGTGAACAAAAAGTAGTGTATGATGCATTTAATTTTCATTTCTTTTGTGTTTAAGATTGTGTTTTGATTCACTGTAAATGTTTTGTGCCTTCACATCCAGCCAGAAGACAAATGATGGGAAAGGAAAGCATATACATTAGTGCCCCCTCATGGAAATGTAGCCAGTTGTCACAGCCTGACTGTGTAACTGTCAACACACAGAAAACAACCGTAGCCCCCTCATTACCTGACAAAGTTGATATCAGGATAGTTGTGGTACTCAGACTTCCTGGAGTTGCGTCGCGGAAAAGTGCAGAAGAAGGCGTTGGCGAGCAGACATGCCACCTGCTCCTGAGACATGGTGATGGAGTGGTTCGTGTCTGCCTTGAGGAGGGGTATCGGCTGGAGGAGGAACGCAAGCACAGCAGAGGAAGGTCAAAATAATTTGTTTGTCCAATTTGCCGAAATGAGACGCTGAAGTATGGTGCATAAATGTAGGGATTTGGCTCCACTCCATGCTTCTTGAATCAGCAATCATAATTACAATCATAGCCCAGCCTTGCTCACTACAGATCCATACTTCTGACAAATAATGAGTAAATTTGCCTGAGAAATTCTGTGATCACTATGAGGTGAGCTTGTTACATGTAGAGGAGAGAGGGGTGGTTAAAAGTCAACACATTCAGTCTGATATAATAACTCCATGACAGGACTAATAACTGATACGTCATCATATCTACACCCAAAAAATGTTTTATACGTTTATATGTTTATAGGATTTTATATTCATGCTCCAGGTGGTCAAAGCTAAATTTATCCATCAAGACTAACTAGTAACACAAAAAAATCACTCATTGTGTCTTAGTGCATCTGTCTGTACTGCTCATGTATTGACTGATGAGAGGTGAGTCAAAAACCTGACCGGTGCAATATGATGACTGCATCACATCGTATGTTACATCTAAAAATCATAACAAGCTCTAAACAGGTTTCTCTTCCAGTGTGACTCAACGTGAAACTACATGACTTCTCGAGATATTGACATCTATCGTACATTTAACATTTTGTGGACATTTTTGACACTTTTTAATCAGATACTGTGATTTAATGAATCATAAGACTGCTGTATTGTGATATTGTCATTAACGTGGGCCCAGTATTGGGTATCTTGTCTTATTACTGTGTCATATCATATCATATCATATCATACATTACCCTGTAATTTCAACCCTTAAGACCAATGATTTTTTTTTCATGGCCCTGAGCTATTGTAACTAATCATAATATATTCCATCACAACGATCATGTCATATCAACCCATAGGACATATTTTCTTTTTATGCCCTTTCATTTTTCCTCATGCACCAAAAAACCTGTTTTAATTCAAACATCATATTGTGATCATGTTTTCTTATGTATGGGCCTTGTTGAGTTTTATATTTACCTTATTAGAAATTCATTTAACATACATTCACAGCTAAACACACAAAAACCCCTTTTAATGAGACTTCTTGGGCTACAAACACACACAGCTGTTCATCATCCACACACCACAGAACCAGATGACCAAACTGCCTATAAAACAACGGACAAATGACCATCAATGGCTACGTGCCTTGACCTCACCGGTTTTACTACCATTTCACGAGATTATTTGTCATGTCGTGACCTCTGGGATCAACCTGCTGCGGTGATCTACTGTGTCACAGTCCGGTGAGTCAGTGTCTGTTGGTTAGTGATGGCTGTTACCTTGGTGCAGAGCTCAGATGCTCTCAGTGCTAATTGCACCATATCTGGCAGCAGGGAGTCAAACAGATGTTCGGCCACATCGGGCTCCAGGACCTTGGAGAGAGGAAGAGATGTGTTGATTTTTTTTGTTTGTTTGTTTTTGTCACAAAACTCAGCTGTGATATTATTAGCTGGATGGGTTGATTGGTTCAAAGACAAGCAACTAAAATAAGCCGTTCCGATCCATATCAAAACATTTTGGATTTTATTTCAAACATTTTGAGAAGGACAGTAAAATACTTGTGGCTTTAGTTTATGAATAATCTAAAATAATATCACCCAAAACCAAATATTTAACCATCATAATAACCATTCTTGACCTAATAAAACTGCCTATGTGAACTAATGTATCTTAAAACGACATACACACGGCCCTTATTTACACCTTATTGGCCACGAAATGTCAGAAAAATCAATCATAGAGCAATTTCAACAAGGTTGCACAGCCATGGCAGCTGATTTAACGGCCTTCCTGGAAGAGATGCAAATGAACAAGCATTTGAAACAAAGAGGACAGTGTGTTCTCAGGACAAGGAGCCTTGACTGGTGATTTAGCCCAGTACATTTATATTATAGGCAAAGGAAGCCTGACTAAACACTGTCATAAGTAATGACCTAGTTGACATCATAAACGGCTCCTATGGGCGTAATAAATGAAAGCGGTTGACAGGACGAGGCGGTGGATATAGCTGAGGTGGTTCCAGCCGAGCTCTTTAAATCAGCACAAGACAGTGCATCAAATCAACTGGGCTAACTGTCTGTATGACTTGATACAGGTCTGTACATCACAGCAAACTGACAAAGTAATCAAGCAAGATGCAGGGGGTGTGTGCAGCCAAGAAAACAAGAACTCCCATCTAGATTTAACACAACACTTGATGCTGCTGTTCTGATTCCCCACAGGTCTGAGGAATAAAGCAATCTGCTTGACTGCGTCTGTGGACGTGTTGCTGCGAAAAAATAAAACACCGGAGAGCTCATAACCGTAAATACAACACCGGTTTAACTGGAGAAAGCGGGATGAACAAAAACGGATGCTGTCCATCAACAGCTTTTCAGTTATTCATAAGGTGCTCGTGCTGAAATGAATATTCAATGAAGCTGCCCGGCCCGTCACTCTACGCCATTCATGTCCACTTTTATCTGACACTCCCAATCGCTCTGCTGTTCTCCAATCTGGCATCTCCGTGAAGAAAAGCAACACCGTCAGAGACGGGCTTCATTACATTGCACTTTTTGATATGCCACATTTTATTTGTGGGATGTGGAGGAAATAAATCAAACATGTTGGATCCCCTGTGATCGGGTTTTTGAATGAAGTGTGTTAACTAACACCAACACTGTATTGTGTGGGCTGTATGAGGAACTTCCTATCAATAAATAAGATGCATAGTACATCTAGGCAAATTGCTACCACCCATTCAGCATTTCAGAATAAAAAAAAAAGATTCATTACTCTGCTGGACTATGAATGTGTTCAGTAAGGAAAACCAGACAAAAATGTTTGGTAAAATGTATGATAACATTATTAAATTTGACTGTTTTTAACAAAAAACTTAAAGCTTTGATTTTATAGCCCTTATTCCAAAAAGTCAGAGCAATGCACACAATGTTTATTAAAAAAGATCTGATGGTTTGCATATCATTAAAACCCTAAACTCTAAAAAAAAATAGTGCATCGACAACATTTCAAGATGTTGAAAATTAGAAATCTTAGCATTAAAGGAAAGGAAAGGAAATGCTTATTTAAAACTTGATTCCACCAACATCTTGGTGGGAGATTTCAGATGCGACAGTACAAAAGCTGAAAACTAATACCAGGCAGCGCTGCACTAAAAACAGACATGACTCTGTAGTGGAAGTCTACACAGGTTAGTACTCCACCAGGGAAGAGAAAATATAAACATGATCAAGATGTGTCCCTTCTCTGTTCCCAAGTCTGCTTAAGATGAACTGAAGTGGAAATTTGTCCCATGCCCTGATAATTCAGAATTTGAGCTAGCATCCATTTAGGAAAGAGGATGGTGGAAGGTGACATGATAATGAATAATACAGGTTTTGGTTCAACGTATGCTGCAAACCAAATAATGCATTTTTCAGGGAAGCCCTTGCATGTGTCAGCAAGACAACACCAAACCACATTTTGAATGTACTACAATCAGTGTTGGGCCCATTACTGAAAAAAGGACTATATTACTTATAACCCGTTTCTCTTTTAAAAAATATTATCATGACTTTACTTATTACTCCCTGCCAACAGTAATATGTCACATTACTGATTATATTACTTTTCTTCACATCCCACAAAATCAGTAACTGTGTCCTTTCTCCTTGTGATTCTGAGCTTACACATGGCCTCTGTGATAGTCAGATGTGAAATTGCCAGCCGGTGCATTTTTTTTCTGCAGCCCATGAACGCATCAGAGTTACAGACTATCGGAAATACACACCTGGTTCACAATTTTTAACATCCAATTTAAGTTGATCTGAGTTGAAAGAGATTTAGTACCGGAACACAATTTAAACCTGACCTGACCTGTTGTCATTTTTCCCCTCAACAAAACTGAAGTGATGGGTGTATTTCCAGCTGCTGAATATAAACATGCACCGCTCTATCTTACAAGCTAGCCAGTATTTTGTATTTCAAATCATTAAAGGGTTAATAACAACAGTAAGGGAGTAACAAGTTATTTTTGTGTGGGTAATTTAATATTATGACTGGAATTTCAAGAATAATTAGTTACACTATTCGTTACTGAAAAAGTAATATTATTTCTGTAACAGGTTACTAGTAATGCAATATTGCCCAACACTGACTACAACAGTATGGCTCTGTAGTAGAAGTGTCTGGTTGCCTGGTAACCTGTTAAAAATATTTGGTCATGAAGCAAAAAGTGTGACGAAGAAGACATGAAGTAACATGGCAAACAGACATGGCAAACACTTCCCATTCAAATGGCCATAAACTGGTCTCTCGTTCCTTAACATTTAAAGATTGTTGTGAAAAGAAGTGGCCAGAAAAAGGCCCACAAACTCCTCAGAGACCCGTCACACCAAGGACATCACCTGTTTGAACCGCTGCCCTCGGGCAGAAGATTCAGAACAATCAAAACAAGGACAAGTAGACTGAAAAACAGCTTTTACCCTCAAGCAACAACTGCACTAAATGCAAAATAATGTTTGTAATGTAGGGTCGTGAAATAGGTTTGAATTTTGAGTCTTTGGGGGTGCGCTACTTTTTACTTAATTGTTTTAAGGTGTTTTTTATTGTCTCTTTTTTTACTTCTATCTGCACTGATAAAGTATCTGCACTCCAATTTTGTTGTATACTGTGCAATGACAAAGATATTCTGTTGTATTCCATGCAAAAAATGGTAAAACATACCTGTTCCAACTTTGATGTAATGTTTTACTGACATACAATTAAAGATGTCTGATAACATTTAACCATCAACATATAACCATCAAGTAGAGAGTTTAAACGATCCGAAAACCGAAAACCGAAAACTCTGGCTAAAGCCTGTTGACATCAGACTTTATCTAATAAAACTCCCATTCTCACATGATATATGTTATGCATACTGGTATTATACAGTAAAAGACTGATTCAGTAGAGAACGGCTGAGGAAAAGCATTCTCTTGGATGTCATGTCAACCATTTTCATTTCTGTCAAGTTACTAAATGTGACCTTTCGGCAAAACATTAAACGATTTCTCTTGACTCCCACTTTGCCTCTGAAGGGCTGCAATATTTGCCCGTGTGAAATCCATTACTGTTTTGTGCAAAATGACAGAAAAACACTGACATATTGGCATTCAGGACAAAAAAAAAAGGTTACATGTAGTTTTATCCTGAGGTGGGGTAAATCATATAAACATGTAGCTGAGGATTTCTCCAGCATCCCATGTGGCACGAAGTGCATGAAAAAAAATGAAGACTTTTTGTCACACCATGCCTGTCCCTCCAAATGGAATATTCCTTTCCCTTTTGTGAGCCAGACAGCAGTACCGCCCTCCCTGATTCTTTACACAGGATGACGCAGAGCCCATCAAGACAACAGATGATGGATGACCTCCAAACCAGTCTGGAGAAGACAACCAATGAAGCAATAGAGCTCTGGCCATCATGATGTAACTCGGGCCTATTTTACCCTTGGCTTGTAAAGAAAATGACAAAGCTGTGGACAGCTGAAGATAAAAGTCTCATAAATAACCCTTAAAATATAACTTTATGATCTGATCCTCGGAGCTCCAAACAGCCAGATGACACAAAAGCATAAAATAGGGAGAAATAATTCACATGCTTCGAGAAATGTTTTCCTTCAAAACTGAGACACTGCAAAGAAAAAAAAAACAGTCGAGTTTGTGTTTATTCTTAAGTCCACAGAAATACTGTAAATACACTGAGCTCAACAGACCTGAACCACAGACAGCGCTGCAGACGAATTTAAGATACTAACATCTTAAACTAATAAGCCAGCTGCACTTCTTTTGACCTCACAGTGAAACCTCATCATTGGTTAATGACGCCTTTTGTTTGGAAGTCAAGCATTACCATTAACCAGCTGATGCGTCATTAGTCCGGTTTAGCCTTTAAAAAACTTCATCTGATTTCTGCTCAGAAGAGAAAGTTTTTTAAAAAAATGAGTTATCTCTTTGGGTTCAGATATATTCGTTTGACAGATTTACATGTTTACCTTGCTGCAGTACAAACTCAAAGCCGTGAAGTCCCATTTCTTGGCATTTGAGGTGCTGTATCTCAAAATGGCATTCTGTAACAAACAAATTCAATCATCATTATTGCACCAAAGACACGTTCATGTGTAAGAAAACAGCAAAAATCATCAAAGTATGTGATATGTGACGCCGTGTGAGACTCAGTTTGTAGGTTTGTGGCGCCACCTTGTGGCATTATTTGGTATCCACAACTATAACAGCTTCTATATTTACCCATTGAAGAGAAAGTGCACGATAAACTTACCTTCAGCTCCTGTGGATTTGTGAATTTCTTGCTTAAAGTCTCCTTGATCAGCTCCCATCGACTTTCCTTCTTAAGTTCTAGAGTTTCCTGTAGAAGCAAAAATTCTGTTAAGTTTTTTTTAGACAAAACTGACACAATTTTGTTGTTTCATGAATAATAACTCCTCTTCTTTCATCTTTAAAGTTAAAGGCAGCATAGTACACGTTTTAAATGTCATCTGTGTATCTGTTTATAATCAGTGACTTCAGCGATTGTTTCTCCTCATTCAGTCCATGCACACTTTGGTCATCACCTCATCTACTACAGGGAACAGACTCATACTGGAGCAGGGCATCTTCACATGAACATCGTCCCAGGTGTCCTTAAACCTGGTAGGATAGGGAACAGGAACTTGACCATTCTGAAGCAGGTCCGTCTGCAAAAGAAAAAGAGATACAAAACTGATACTGATAAATGCAAAACCAGAAAAGAAATATTAATGAAACAAACAGAAATTTTAATAAAAGTAAAAACAAAATAAAGAACTGCTCAAACCCTTATCATCACAGTGTGCTGTCCAGGAACATCCCTCAGTGGAGGAAGTGGTTTCCCACATCCAGGCATTCTTTTTAGCTCACTAATAGGAGTCCCCAGCCATTTCACATCCGGCTTCACAGGCACAGATGTCCCTTCTTTGTCTGCATCTTGTTTCTCTGGAGACTTACGTGGCCTGCCCCATCTCACGGGTAAACCTGATGACGATGAGGTTCCTGAAGAGGAGTCGGTTTTTCTAGTATCTTGTTTGACAGAGCACTCTGAGCCGGCTGTGCATGTCTCCATCTCCCCATCATCATGGACTGTTTTTGAAACTGGTGACACAGAATTTTCTTCATCCAGGTCTTGAGGTGTCAAAGGTTGGGTCTCCTCATCTGTGTCAGAGTAGTAGGTTTTATTATTGCTTTGGCAGTCTTGAATCTGAGCCGAGGTGCTTTGTAAGACAACTTCATCAGCCATTTCTGCATCCTCTGAGGTTTGGCACACCTCTGTTGTATTTTCTTTCTTAGTGGGTTTAACCAACCATTGTTCAAGAGTGTTTCTGAACTTCTGTTGCTGTTTAGGGCCGATTCTCTGGTGACTTTTTGTCTTCACACCTCGCAAACCACCTGATCCTGTCTTTGGCCTTGTATCCATCTCAGTCTGTGTAATGTTTTTCCTTCTTACTTGATGTGCTGTTTCATAGTCTTTGCTGTGAACACCTGATCGTGTTTAAAACAGAAAGCAACACTGTGTTTAAAAAAGTGGGGATAATATAAGAAGCAAACAACAACACTCTGGCAGAAAACCTGAATAGATTACCTTTGAGGGAGCATGAAGAGGCAGCTGGTGAGCTGGTTTCTGGTCTGAGTCTCTTCCTTAAAGATTCAACATCCACCAGCAATGTCATTCTGCAAGAGGAGAAAGCAACACATAACTTGTCCGTCCGTTTCTAAAATATATTTCTCTAAGAATCTCTATGGCTTCTCTTCTACATATCAGACCTTTGAAAAAAAGATAATCTTACAGCTGAGAAATATCTTTATGTACACTTACAATACAGCTTGCGCCGACACCAGGAATGATGTGTTATCTGGTTTTGTCCAGGCTTGTTTCTTGAGCAGTCCTTTCTTCAGAATGTAATTAAATCTCAGAATACGGTAACCGGCCATACAGCACAAAATCTGTTAACAAAACGTATAAGAGTGCTTTCATTAGTTTAGAATTTTTTATACAGCCTATGTTTAGAACTAGCTATGTTTCCACATCATTAATAAAGTGTCAACAACAAAGCGTTAGTTTGTTACCTGCTAAAGCTGGACAAGCTGCGTTATACTATTTTATTATCCCGATATGCCTTCTTGGGTCACAGTGAGTTGTTATATAGCGATAAGTCCAGAGCTCTTCTCTCTTGGCTAGCTGACATGCTAACTCGCTTTGTACTTCATGTGGGGTCCAATAAACGACCCCGTATGTTTGTTAACAAACCTGTTTTCGAGTGCACCTTAGCAGTTAAAACATTAAGAGTAAAAGCGTTCTTATAGGAATAGCTTTAAAATATACTATGCGAACATAATTTGGGCTTAAGTGAGTTTTAGAATGCGGAATAATACTTTCTGAAGGTGCTGAATGTTGCCAATAATCAAAAGCACCGCTTTTCAACATAAAAACACTTCCGCGTTAACATGACGCAGCAAACATTGAAATATCGCGGTATTTCCGTAGACGTCATCCAGGGATAAGATAGACTTCTGTACACAGCCGTCCAAAATAATTAATGTAATTGCTATCATAATTTTCAACAACTTTAGTTGTATAGCAAGTTTAAAATAAAATGTTTACAAAGTGCTTTGACCGATAAACGTATGACAGAGAATCGCGGGATTGAGAAAGATCGAGAAAAAAGCAGTAATGGCGTGGTTGTCTTTGAATGAAGACTGAAGAAGATAAAAGACTGAAAGGGGGGAAAAGACAAAAAGGTAAGGTTTTGGGAAGAAGAGGAAGCTGGAAAACTGGAGGGGTTGGAAGGATATGGATCAATGAGATAGACGAAAATTCAAAAATTCATCAAGCAAATAATAAAAAGCGTTAAATAAATAAATAAATAAATAAATAAATAAATAAATAAATAAATAAATAAATAAATAAGAGAATTATAGTAATAAATAGCTCATATTATACAGTCAATGACCAAATGCATAACGGTTGCTCTTAAGCTATAACAGTTATTTTGGCATATTTACTTTTTTTTACTCATTTTCTTCATAAAAAAGTTAGAACAACAACAACAACAGCACGCTTTAATTTTTACATTTAACATTTTAGGAAAATCTACTCGGAAATGTTTACTGTATTCTCACATCACAAATGCAGTTTGTTTGACTTCTAAAACCTGTCCTGCGTACCTGTTGCAAGCCACGCCCACCGTGACGCACCTGCCAAGCAGAAGGAAGCAGAGGCACGATCCGTGAACTCATCAAAAGCAAGCAGATCTCACATATGGGGACGTAAATTAGTTTTTAGCGAAGATCATGGAGAGGAAGCACACGTTTTTGATTTTATTCTGGCTGGGCTACGTTCATGGGATTGAAAAAGGTGAGGCGCAGGTGGGATACGGGTGGGGGTTTAAATCGATGGAGGCGAAAAAAGACGAGAAAAAGAAAGGGAACACGAGTTTGGAATTCGGAATTTTTGAGGGAACAAAATGAGATCACCTGAAAACAAAATTAACTGAGAAAAGAGACCTGATGAGTGCTCTTTTTTCTGTAGTGGAGTTATCTATGTTGTTTTATTTCATGTGAAAAACAGTAACACCATTAGTTAGATCCGAAAACATACTGGAAGTTTTTCTCTTCTTTTTTCTACCAGACATTGACGAACTCAGACCTTCGCAGTACTCCATTGTAACACCTCAGCTGATTCGCAGATGGTCAAGAAGCATCAACAGACCAACACTGTCAAAAGAAGTGAGCCAGAACCCCGATTGCCTGATTCTTTTCTTCATACTTTATCGTCACATAGATGAAAATCTGATGTAATTATACCTACTTCAGTACGATGAAGAGGAAACAATTTCCTACGCACTCAACATCAACAGCAGAGAGCACCTCATTCATCTGCAAAAGAACAGGTAAGCACATTGTTAGAGTTATATCCGTGTGTACCTTCTTGGTCATGCATCAGGTTACATATTCAGAGTGTTTTTTTCTCCACTTTCCAGAGACTTTTTACACCCAAACTTTGTACAGTTTTCAAAGGATGCTGCTGGCAACTACAGTTCATCCTATCCAAAGCCACATGTAAGTAAACATTAGATCATTCTGGAGCAGGAGGCCTGTTTGAACATCCAGTCTCTAACCTGCTGTACTCTTCTTTTCCTCAGGTGCATTGCTATTACCATGGACAGGTGGAGGGATATGAGGATTCACTGGTCGCACTCAGCACATGCTCTGGCCTCAGGTTTTTATATCTTTACTGCTTTTTTATATCCTTAAATGGAGACCAAACCTGGCTCTGATTCAGGAGATTCGTAAAAAAAAAACATGACCTCAGCAGTTTCTTCTCCTAACTGTTGTGGGAATTGTCTAGGCTTTTATTGGTTGACGGATACTAATCAGTCACACTCTTTTCTAAATATATCCATGCCCCTGTGTTACTTTGTTATACAGTCTGTGCCACACCCCAGCTTGGGCAGAGACTCAAAGCATTCCGCTATCAGTGCATCTGATTTTCTTCTTTTTCACTTCCTTGCAGAGGTGTGATTGTTATTGAAAATGAAACATATGGACTTGAACCTGTGCAGCAGTCTGACACAAACGAACACCTTCTGTACCATCTGAAGGACGACCAGGCTCAACCCTTAACCTGTGGGGTCGTCAGGGAAGCAGAATCAGAGCCAAGCCACGAATCATTTGAGCCTTGGCAATCACTAACCAGTCTCCTGAGGGTTAGGATGCTTGATTCTTTAAGTCAGACTTAAACATTATAGTATGTATCTGTATGTTTGTTTCAAATGAGTGCTCTTACTGTTTTGTTTCATTTCAACAGAGGAAGCGCAATTTGCCTCAGACCAGTTATGTGGAGCTGGTGCTGGTTGTTGATCATCTCAGGGTGAGTGTTTATATCTTTGGACAGTTAAGAAATTGGCTCCAGCATCTCTCTTTTTAGAGACTAGATGAACATACTTGTAGACGTAAGACATGTGCTTATTGCCTTTAAAGCACCTGTGATGAATTTCCAGTTGGTCTCAATTCTGGCGTCCCCTGCAGGCCAAATGCTACAGCACCTCTTACCTCTTCACTGTTCCTGTCTTTAACATATTCACGTAACTTCTATTGACAAATTTCACATACGAATGTAGAATCTGTCTCTTGACCTTTGACCCTCTTGAACTTAAAATGGTCTGGTTTCCGTTAGTAGTACTGACAACCGAAAACAGTCAGCGTGGAGAGCAAAAGCAGGCGTAATAACACCTGACTCCTATTTACCATGACCTGATGACCATCTCTGTATGCAGATATCTGCAAACACAAACAGCTTACAAACTGTACTGCATCAAACATCTAGCAAGAATTCTGCCAGATGCTGTGTTGCTAGAGCTCATCAGTACGGTGGCCTGTAGTTGTCAGATGATTTGCAAACGCCACAACACAACGGAAGTACAGCAACAAAAGAAGATAAAAGAGGTCAGGTCCGTAATGTGTTATTTTATATTTAGCTTTAAGAATCACTAATGCCATAACATTAGCATTGTAGCTATATTTATCATAGCTGAAGTTAAAAAAGAAAATGTTTTACTTTCACAACTTTTCTGTGTCTGATGGGATCGTCCATTAGAAAACGAATAAAGTTGACCTCTTTTACCGGCCACGGTACATCAGCGGTTACATTTCTCAGCTCTCTTTAGCAGAGACCCGACACAGTCAGTGTGTTTTTTTCACTACCTACAAACCTGAATCATGATTTTTCATGGTTATTTAACCAGCTTGCTGTGAGCAGGTGTCAAGTCCTGCTGAAAAATGGAGTGCAAGACTTAAATCAGAAGAACATTAGTTTCATTTTTTGGATTCATACTGCTGAAATCAGCCAGAGTGAAGCATCTGTGTGTCTACTGAACAACTATCAACGTACATATCTCATTGGATGAGAAATTACACTGCAAAATTAAATTACTTAAGGATTAGCATCTGTTCTTAGAGGCTTGTACTGCCTCATGTTTACAAATAACGATTGCCAATGGGTTTAGAGTTTGCAGTCTTTATGCTGATGCTAATGTTTGCTCTTGTTGTGTATTTAGAGGCTTTATATTTAATTTGTGTATTTCATAACAAGCTAAAAACTCCTCACTGGACCTTTAAAAGTTGTAGTTTAACTCATGTATTGTGATGCAGTGTCCTTTGTGTGTACCCGGCTTTTAAAGCTGTAATGAAATTCACTTTGTGTTAAATGTGTTTACAGTATACTTTTAAAAATAGAAACACAACAGCGATACGACAAGAAATGGTTGAAGTCGCGAATCTTCTGGATGGGGTGAGATCATCAGTGTTTTTACTAGAAATTATCTTTGAATTTGTGTGATTTCTATTCTTAAAAATGTTCCTCTGTTCTGATCTGCTCTGTTCCAGTACTATAAGAAGCTGAATATCCGGGTGGTTCTAGTGGGTCTGGATATCTTTAAGGATGATAATCCCTTCAGTGTGGAGGGTTCAGCAGGAGAGGTGTTGGGTCGTTTTGTAAAGTGGAGGAAGAAGTCTCTGTTGCCAAGGATCAGGCATGACGTTGGTCAGCTTGTTGTGTGAGTAAAGTGTTCTTTATGTAACAGATAACACGTTTTAATACGAGCAGCACAGTCACATGTTTTTTAGATTTGCGGAGTCAAATGAGTGACGTGAATTGATAAACTTGTCTCAGTGGTCGGCCCAACGCCTACAATGGAGGCATAATTGGAATGGCCTTTGTGGGGACAGTCTGCTCTGTAGCAACGTCTGGAGGAATCAACGTGGTGAGTTCAGATTTCCTTCTAACTCCTCACACCAGCTGACACTGGGGTGCTGTGGCAGCATGAGCTTCTGTACAGAAACTTAAACCCTCTGCATTATTTACGGGAGGCTCTATAAGTGCAGCGCGTTCTCACAGGCTCTGGATAACACACAGGTCAAACAGGTTAGACCTGAACACAGAATTAGGAAGAGCTATGACGAGGCAACTTTGTCAAGAGATTCCTTAAATTCTTTTTTGTTGGGATACTTAACTGTGTTTTGATATTCACCTCAAACATACAGAACAGTTGCGACAGTTTTTAAATTCTATCATTGAATGTACTGCGTGTGTTTTTTCCAGTTCTCCAATGACAATGTGCCCTCTTTCTCAACTGTGGTGGCCCACGAGATGGGACATAACCTGGGCATGAATCACGACAACAATCGCTGCAAATGTGATGGAAAGTCCTGCATCATGGGTGCTGCTGGGTAATAAATCCATCACAATACATTTCTTTGAAAGTGGAATCAAACGTGGGGAGAGACAAGTCTGAGACCACAGGTCAGACTTGAACCCAGGTTGCCTGCTCAAGGGCTTTATGCCATATGGAGTAATTTTCCATGTCATCCTGTTTCCTTGTAGTGGTACCCCCAAGTTCAGCACCTGCAGCGCACAAGACTTCGAGAAGCTGATTCTCCGAGGAGGAGGCGTGTGTCTGAAAAACCAGCCCGCACCATCGGATGTGATTGGCTCCATTGAGTGTGGCAATGGACGACTGGACAAAGGAGAGCAATGTGACTGTGGCAAACCAGAGGTAGAGTACTCATTTCGGATTATAGTAATTTTTGTTTTACTTTTGGGAATCAAGGACCCAGAGTCTGGAGGAAGACTTGAGATGCTCAGAATCCAATTTGCTTAAAGTCCAGTGAAAAGTTTCCACAGTCACAACGCCAAAAGTATCAAAAGCTGGTTCAACGGACATAAAACTAATTGATTAGCCAGCAAACTCACTGTAATTGAACCACAGAGAGACTCTATGAGCTTTTGTCAAGAGGAAGGTGACAGTTGTGTCTTTGCTCTTCATTCCACGCAGGAATGTCAAAATGACTGCTGTGACGCTGCCACCTGCAAGTTTACACCTGGGTCAGCGTGTGCTCAGGGGCTCTGCTGTGAAAACTGTCAGGTCAGCATTAGTTATGGAGTTAATCTCTTATATTTTCACTGTTTACAGACAAAATAATTCACTTTCTATAACTTCATGTGGTTCTTGTTTTAGATCAGAGTATCTGGAGCTGAATGCAGAGAGTCGGCCAACACCTGTGACCTCCCTGAATACTGTGACGGTTCGTCTGCTTACTGCCCCGATGACTTCTATATAATGGACGGCCTGCCTTGTCTTAATGATGCTGCGTACTGCTATGAAGGGCGATGCCAGACCTATGATTACCAGTGCAAACATCTCTTTGCACCAGGTACATCCACCAACCCTAATCCTAACCTTAACCCAGTCAATAAAAGACACAGCTCTGTCTTGTTTGTGATACCTGGATATGGTGTCTTTCTTGGGCAGATCCAGCAACAAAGGCAGCAGATGTTTGCTTCCTGCATGCAAACATTAAAGGGAATCAGTTCGGAAACTGTGGAGTCAACAGCAGACAGGAGTTCATCAAATGTAGCCTGGCGTAAGAGCTATCGTTATTTAAAAATAGACAAATGGGTAAAAGGATGAGGCGAAGAGGCAGACTCGAACTTCTTGATAACTCTTTTTCTTGGTGTCCTGCACTGCAGAAATGCCATGTGTGGAAAGTTGCAGTGCACCAACGTAGACGTCAACCAACCTCCTCCTGGTGCCCAAGTCAGCATCGAAATCGTTCAAGGGAAAAAGTGTGTAAATGCAGATTTCAACCTGGGCTCCGATGTGCTCGATCCTGCCTATGTTAACCCTGGCAGCCCATGTGCTAAAGGAAAGGTGAGCAAACATAATATTTTATGAATTGACTTGAACTTGTGTACTTTTATACCTTATGGTCATTTTAGAAATATTATTTTAAACCGCCGTCACCAGAATGTAACTGTGTAATTTGATTTTAATTGTTCGGTAATTATGGTAGCTAATCTCTGCTGTATCTAATTGTTTTAATTGTTTTTACTCATACCTGTGGTAGCCATTTCAGATTTTTCAATATGTGTTTGTTAACCTCGTGTGCTCTCTCTGCATTATTGTAAATGAGGCTCGCCCTCAGTGATTTCTCCAAGAACTTAAAATAAAGCTTGATTTATTTAATCATTATTTAACCAGGAGAAACCAATTGCGATTAAATCTCTTTTACAACGGTGACCTGGCCAAGAGGCAGTGTTACACAGCAGTGTTCAACAAAGAAAACAAACACAAATATACAGAACACATTGAGCACAAAGAATGATCTCATAAAACATAAACAATAAAGTAAAAGACTGCAGCATTTGATTAGAACAAAGCAAACAAATCAAACACCATGGCGGGAGCAAACAGAGGTTAAAAGTTCAGCAATATTGTGCTTAAAGCACGTCAAAGAGACGAGAGAGGCCAGCTTGAGAGGTCGTTCCATGACCAAGGGCCAAAATAAGACGGACTCCCACGACCAGCCTCAGTACGCACTGAGGGGACGATGCAGCACAGCCAGGTGCTGGATCTGAGGTTGTGGGAGTCTTGAGCAAAGACGAATTTGATTTAATGTACAAGTGCAAAGTTCCCAAAAAGGCCTTATAAATCAAAACATACCAGTGCCTCATCCTGCGCATAGGTAGGGAGGACCAGCCCAGAATTTGAAATGAATCTCAAAGCAGCATGATAGAGAGGGTCAAGTTTTGCCAAGACAGTTGGACAAGCAAATCTATCACAGTATCACCATAATCAAGCTGTGATAAGAATAGGCTCACTACCAATCGCTTGCATGACGGCAAAGACAAACAGGATTTTAACCTGTAAAGAAAACCAACAATAAACTTAAGTTTCTTTGACAGCAAGTCAATATGCTGCTTAAAGTTAAGATTGACTTCCAGCCAGATACCGAGATACTTGTAAGTATCAACATACTCAATATTTGCACCATCAAGAGTTCAAATATGTCTGGGAGGCTGGGAGAGTACAGTCTTATTTGGTACGAACACCATAGCCTGATGATGATGATGATGATGACACGAAGGAAGGAATGTAACCAGGAAGTAATGTGATTAAGCTTGTGCCAGGAAGAAGGAATGATGGAAAATATGTGATGTCTTCTCTCTCAGACCTGCCTGGACTTTCAGTGCGTGAACGCCTCCACTCTACTGCCTGACTTCAACTGTGACGCCCGGACCACCTGCAACAGCCGAGGGGTTAGATCGCATTTCCTTTGCTGCTGTCTCGCTTCATGACGAACAGAATAAAGACAAGTCTGACTTTGTTGTTGTGCTTCCTTCAGGTTTGTAATATCAGAGGGAACTGCCACTGTAATGATGGGTGGGCTCCACCGCACTGTGACAAGTCAGGGAGAGGTGGAAGCATAGACAGCAATCCTGCTCAGATAGGTGAGTTACAAGAATTGATTAAAAATGAATGTAGTCTTACTGATGCTGCCCATTGGTTTCAGCTGCAGTTTTGAAACCTGCTGACAGCAGTTACAATAATTGAAACACAAACTTAATCTAACTTTCTGTTGACTTATGATGAGTCAAAGATGTCTTAACCACACGTGACTTTTTTAATTGTTTCTTACCACAGATCACTCCCTCAGAGACGGCCTTTTGATCTTCTTCCTGTTGGTGGTTCCTCTTTTGATCCTCATCATTCTGGTGCTGCTCTACTTCTTCAGAAGGGAATCCTTGGACCCGTGTCTGAAGAGACGGCATAAGTAAATCCAATGTTCCACACTATGTGTTTCAGGGATATTTGAGAGGCAACATATGCAATGCATTGATGATTCGTTTTGCTTTCACAGGTCAAGTAGCAATTGGAAAGGAAATTCAAATTTACCGTCAACTCAAGATGTGCAGCGACCTGCATCCACCCAACCTCCGTCACAGGCTGCTCCTGATGTGGTAAATATTTCTGTTTTCCTGAAAAAAAAGAGAAATGGGGAAATGCTTTGTTTTCTACACAGTGTACATGTTACAACTTTGCTTTTCTTCCAGTCCCAGCCCGGATATCCTCCATCTACCCACCTTCCAGTTCCTGGGTACGAACTTATTTAAATGTCTTTTCCTCTATATTACTCTTATTCATAAGCAGACCTGTAAAACTGGTTTAACTGAATTTCTGTCTGTCAGTTTTAGGTATGGAGAACTAGATTATTGGAATGCTGACCCATCCCTTGATACCACCCCTGCTCCCACCCCTGCTCCCGCCCCTGCACCACCTCCTCGGCAGGGCCCGGGAGTACCCAGACCAATCCCTCCCAAGCAGCCACCAAACTGATTCTGCTGTTGTACTTCACTGGTTTCTTTTTTACTGTATTGTTAATGTATGCAGTATGCTGCTCAACACTATATGAAGAGACAACATTTAAAACACTGTGATCACACAAAAACTCACTGTTATTCGTTGCCAGAAACTCTTTCTAAGGTGGACTGCTACAGGGTGGTGGATAAAGCAGGTGAATGTGTAAATTTTATATATTTAAAAAGAATGAATCAGTGTATCTTTGTTACAAGGTGTAAATTTTAAAAGTTTGTAAAATACTTTTGTTCTTTTTGATTGTAATAAAAAATGTATCTGGTAATGGCCTCAAAGTTTGTGTGTGTCTTTAAACTGGAGAACTTTTATTTTTCAGGTAAATCCTAAAATTAATATTGTTAAAGAAAGAAAGACAGGAGATGAGTTATTCCAACTTAAGTTCAAGACCAGTGTAACTGACTGATAAAGTCATGTTTTATTGTGTTAGTAAAACACTATTGCACTCTGTTTTAAACCCCCATTTTTAAGGTATTATGTCAACGACAAGGTGTTCTGTGAAGAGAAAGTGATAGGGTAAGTTAGGTGAGTGAGTTAAGGACAAGTTTAACAGCTTATGTAACTTAAATACTTAAAAGGAAATATGTTTACCCTGCAGGCAGCGCAGTAGTGAGGTGGTTAGTACATCCTCTTCACAGATAAACATGGAGGAAGATCCTGGTCAGGCCTTTCCTTGGATCCTAGATTAACCTGGACTCTTAACACAAATTTGGATTATGCTTTCCAAACACTGAAAGAACAATAAGCACTCAAGAAATATCTGGGAAATAAAAAGTATCTGGGATATGATGGACTGGATAGCAGCTCCATAAAGCCTTGTCTATTATGTTTTTGATGTCTGGTGATTAGAGCTACTAAAATTGGAGAGTGATAAAAGATAACGCCTCAGAAGAATTATTTCAATTTAAATGTATGTTTTATTTTGAAATAATCATCGCCGGAAATCGTGCGTGCAACATCCGTTTGAATGCAGCGTGATGCGGAAGTAAGCTGACAAGAGCTTCAAACAGTCACCTCATCATGTAAAAAAAAAAAAAAAAGCAGTTTTTAAGTGATTTTTGTTAGTCTGCCATGGCAGCAGAGGAGTCTGGAGGTGCAGACCGTGTCCCAGCCTGCTTGTGTGTCCTCTGCGGACTCCCTGCTGCCGGGAAGTCCACGCTGGCCCGCAGGCTGCTCAGCACTGCAGCAAAGCTCGGCTGGAGAGCGACTGTGGTGCAGTATGACGACCTGATCCCGGAGCAGGCTTTTCAGAACAGAGTGATGAAGGACGGTGACAATATGCAAAATATGGTAAACAGATGGCGTTAAATGAGCTTATTTTCTCCCAAAAATGTCATCTAAGGCCCTAACTTTAAGTTTCTATGGATTTAAAAATACGATACATTTATTCTGATGTGTTGCAGGTAATATGTTCTTCATTTTCAAGTATTTTTTCAAAGATTATGTTTGGAGAAAGGAAAATTAGTCGCAAGTGTTTTAATCTACAAATCTGGCATATGAGACTGAAAAAAATCATATTCCTCATTTAGCAGTCATCATAATTTGGTCTCTCTTTTATTGATTTCTTTCTTTGTTTTATTTTTAATTTCTAGCACACCGAATGGAAAACTCACAGACAAGCAGTATTGCAGTGCATTGAACAGTTCTTACAAAGACCCCAAGTTTTGGCAGAACTACCAAGCAGTCATCATATCAACAGAGCAGCTTGGGAGCAATGCATAAAAACTCTACTGCAGCCTGAGACAGTGGTCGGTGCACCGCTTCTATTTCTGCTGGATGACAACTTCTACTATCCGAGCATGAGATATGAAGTGCAGCAAGTTGCAAGAAAGTGTAAGCACACTTAAATGTTCAGAAGGGACCACAAATACACAAATAAAACAAAACTTATTTGATATTTGCTTAAAGTAATTAATTTATCTCATCAGACTCACTGGGTTTCTGCCAGGTGTATCTGCAGTGTGATTTGGAGTCATGCATGAGCAGAAACAACAGCAGGCCTGTACCTGTTTCCACTGATGTGATAGAGGACATGATGCAGCGTTTAGAGCCTCCGAATCCACAGAAGAACTCATGGGAGAGCAACAGCATTTCACTCAACACCACAGACAGTTTGTCTGACTGTGACATGTAAGACACATTAAAAACCATTAAAACCAAGGCTTTAGATAACATCATCTACTCACTGCTTGCCTGTTTCTCTTCATGAATGGTTTTTCCTTAGACAGAAGGCGATGGAGCTGATCTCTTCAGCGATGAGGAACCCTCTGAGCCCTGTGCAGGACAACACTGAACAAACTGTGCGTCAACACAGCTCCAATCAAACTTTCTCAAAAACAAACATACATTAAACTTACATGTTGTTGTCCCAAACTGTTGCAGGAGGCTGACCGTCTGAAATGCGCCACCAGTATAATCCATCAGGCTGACCAGGCATGCCGACGCCTCATCTCTGACGCCATGAAAACTGCTAAAGGTCAGCCATAATACTCAAAATCAATCATATCTACTCCGGTTATTATTTGCATCCCATCATTACTGATCATTTTTCACTTTAGGAAGTCAAGTCCCAGCTGAACATATGAAGTCTTTGGCAGCTCAGCTGAATGAAGCCAAGGCAACGTTTCTTCACAACCTTCGGCAACAGATGCTTCAGGAAGCAACTTTAATCCAAGAGGAGGATATGGATGTGGAACGTGTGGTGAAAAGAGCTGTGGATGTTTTTGATCATGAGAAAAAAGAAATTCTTTCAAAAATTATAATAAATGAAGTGACTTGATCCTAAGTTTTCAAAAGTGGAGATCACATTAAGACACATCAAACATTCCTGGAGAGTGTAAAGTATTATTGGTTAAAGAAGGGGCATTTAGCTTCTTTTTTTATGGCTTTTTACTTTCCCTCTGGTATCCTCGTGGTAGCTTTACACAATTTACTGCTCAAAAATTAATACTATTTTTCTCACAATGTTGCTTTAGAAAAACATTTTTTCGGCCTCTTAGTTTTAGCTGCTGTCTCTTTAAGGCTCCCTGCTTCACAAACTCCCTTCTTTCTGATTGACTGGCCCTCTGGAGGCTTTTCAGGAGTAGAGCAAATTGGCAAACCTTGGTGTTTGAGGCCCAACCCCAACCACAATGTGTTACAACCAATTAGGAAATCCTTATGTGATGACCTCATCATTTCAGCAAGTCTCATGAAGATCCCTTGCTTATATCTAAAATGGACTGTTTTGAGCAGTTTACAGACTGATTCAGGGATTTCTACAACATATGAAAATGAAGTGGTCTCAAAAACAGGACACATTTAGTCTGATCATCCAGCATTGCTGCTTTAAATTCATTGGAAAGCATGATATGGCCTCTTTAAGAAGAAATGCACCACAGCTGTTTTTGGACGAGTGTAGCACTGAGTGCAACTAAATAAATGTATGAATCCTTTTCTTTTATCAAATGAAGTTTATTTTTTAAAACAAACTTTCTTCAAAACTCAGTCAAGCATTGAATAAACTGTCTCAGTGGATGTCTGTTGGATTTTCACAAAAGTGGTATGAAATGTTAACCAGTTAAAATTTGCGTTTTATGATAAACTACATGAGTAGATTTGCACGTGTGTATGAGTCCAGAGAGAGACTGTGATCAATTATGTTGTATCTGAAACAGATGGTACAACCATGTAATTCCAGAGGGTGGTGCTATTGCAGTAGCAGAGAATTAAGCATATGTATGTGTTGGGAGGAGGACCCTGGTCATGTGTGTAACATTTGAATCAGATTGGAGGTTAAATGAAGGCCCTACAATGAGTTCCTGGTTAATAGCAGCACATGAAAGTTTGACACGTTGCCATGGACACACCTTATAACTACAAGACATGACCTGATCAGTGATGCTTTTTGAAGATCTCAAAGACATTACTGAGCAGAACAGAAAAAGAAATGTTTAAAAACTTTTGCTTGTTTTACAATAAACTACTCTTACATTTTTCCCTTTCAAACCATAACAAGAAAATCCCAAAACAAAAATAAATTAACTGTTCCAGTTTTAGACTAGTTTCTACAAAAAAGAAGAAAAACAGTCTTTTAACCAAAAAGGAGTGGTGATAGTGAGATAAGGGAGTACTTCTAATTGATAGGCACAGTATCTTAAACAAGTTATGAATATACATTTTAAAAAAAAAACTTTTTAAAATAGTGAAAAAAGGAAAATTCAAAAAAAATATTTAAATGTCCACAAAATGAGGTATAACTAAATGTTACGGCAGCAAGCAGTATTATGAAGAGCTTGTAATGTTTGCTGTTCAGTTGACATTATTTTTTCTTTTATTTGCTCATTAATGGGTGGCCACCAGAAAGGGTTAGTTGCTCCCTTGGTAAAATCCAATGATTTTCAGCTGTATTAACAAAACAGGAGAGATTACTTTGTCCGTACTGATACTTGCTACAGTACCAAATTCACACCTTGAACTAACAAGAAGGGCTCAAAACATCATCAGCACCCATGCTGCAATAAATCACTTTTTATGTTGTCCACGGGCGAAATGGCACGCAAAGTCATATCTGTCTGTGCACATGTGGCCACAGATGTTGCACTGGAATGGCTGTTCAAAACCATGGCAGCCCATGTGAATAGTGTAGAGGATATTATCTACAAAATGAATATCGCAATGTTGACATTTCTGCAAGAGCGGCTGATCTGGTGTGGTCTGTGCAGCAGGGGTAGGTGTTCCCGGCTGACTGTTGATCACACTTGTGGTCAGAGTGTTCATGCTGCTTTCATAGCCGAGGCCGGGGACAGGACTGCAGCTACCGTGGCCAGATGTGGGAGATTCTTTATTAGGAGGTGAAGTCTGCACGCCGTTTGAACACACTAAAATGTGCTCATTGGAAACCTGATGTACGAGGATGGGTTTCTCATCTCTTAAATACCCTCTGTCAGGGGATGCAGGAGTCTGAGATTCAGGGTGGAGGTCTGCTAGCTGGCCTGCAAGTGTAGACAGTTGGTCCAGAGGATGAGTAAGAGTCAAACCATTAGAAGAGCCTCTGTTTTGACTGTCATTCTCATCCGACCTGTTGTGGATCCTGTACTCACTGCTGTTTAAATGAGGATGGATCTTATGAGAAAAATCACTCAGGTAATCAGACTTTTGCATCACCATCGAAGGAGTGTTAAAGTTGATGAGCAGCCGCCGGCTGAAGCCAAGCGAGCCGGTCCTCTTCTGAAGAGAACCCAACATCCGTTTGTTGGCGAAAGGAGAGCGGGCAACTCTTGAGGGGAGGAGCTTGTGACGACGGCGGCGATGGTGCGACAGGTTGCTGCGGTCGCTGCAGCGGAAGGCACAGAGGTCACATTTGTATGGTTTCTCTCCTGTGTGTGAGCGCATGTGGGCTTCTAGATGTCGCTCATAGGCTGAGGCAAAAGGGCAGAGCTGGCAGCGGTGGGGCTTCTCACCTGTGCGAAGGGGAAAAATAATAATTATAACAATAATAAAAATGAACTCCTGGTATATTAACTTTCAAAGTATCCTGACATTAACTGCATGTTACCAGTGGTTGTTTTGGTTCGTATACTGAATGACAGGCAGACTTCATATTATCAAATTTGGTGTGCATCCTAAAAAATGCACGTCATGTTTCATGAAAAGATGTATGTTTTGGAAACACAGACCTGTGTGGATGCGAATGTGCTCTATTAGACGAGCCATCCCCTTGTTGGAATAGCTGCAGTAGCTGCACTTGTATTTCCCATCAAAGGTCCTCTCCAGGCCGTCCACCTGAACATCTGATCCCTCCTCTAAGGGCAGGTTCACCTCCACAGGTACAGGGTCCAGATCATTCTGCTCACTCCGAGGGGCAACTAAAAGCAAACACACAATAACTCCATAGATTTTGACTTAATATGTAAAATATTCATTGGCTTACAATGTATGTAAACGTTTTTCCACCTGCTTGAAACTGCGGCTCAACTGCCTCTTTCTCTCCACAAATCGAGCCTGAAATCATGTTGACATGCTGGGTCTGTTGGGTCAGGTACTCTTGAAATTCCCTCACAAAATCCACAGGCTCGGTCTTTATCTCTTCCATTTTCTCTCTGTAACAGACCTAAAAAATACAAAGGTACATAAATAAAACGTATTGCCGCTTTCATACAGCTGATAATCACACACAACCTCTAAAGTAAAACATATGAATGGTTTAGCTCACAGCTACAAAACAAAACAAAGCTAATGGTGTTCAGCTAATGCTAACCAAATCTTACACTGGCTATTAATTATTAAAAAGTGTAAATATCCAACACATTCTCAATTAAGTTCATGCATTACCTTTCAGTTTGTGGGTAACATCATCTATAAGTCGAAAAAGAAGTACAAGAAAATCGGCCCTGTGGATAAATTATCCGGCTAGTATCATTTTAACGAGCACTTCCGTTTGTTCTCATACGTCCGTGTACCGTGTTACGGCAAACGCAACAGTTGCCTTCAAGTACTCTGGGAAACTGTACAGTTACCATACGCAACATTACGAATTCTGAGAAATTTTCTTCCCATATGGCAGAATATTAAACGTTTCAATTCATCTAAACATACAGATGAATAGAAAATGAACGGGTAGCTCAAAAAGCATCTTGTCAATCTTGTGCTTTTTTCCCTTCCAATCGTCAGAATAGCCACAGCCATAAAGCTCAAGTGTCCGATCCTCTTACTGCGCACTTGAAGGTAGCATCACATGTAAACATTTTATAACAAATCATGGCTGCTCCTCTGTTTAGGGCTTTCTCGAAGGTGAGATGGGACTGTATTGTGCTATTTGTGTATACTTTCAGTGTATCTGCTCAGCTTTTAATGTATGTCCAACTGAATCGATTTTTTTATCCTTGAATTACGTAACCTGACTTGCTCCAGGTGACGTGACGCTGATAGCTAGCATGCAGCTAGCGCGATATTGTCATGAAACAAGTTCGTTTATGCCCTAAAACTCTGCAGTAACTCTTCTATAACGTGAAATCCTAATTTATCAAGTCAAATGCCAAAATCTAACTTATATGTCTATGATTTTTTTAACTGCACAACGATTCTATTAAACAGTAAGACATGTCGCTTTTATCCTGTCCTGCTCTTAGTCTTGCAGACAGATCTGTAGACCATGGGGTTCATCCCAGGCTGGATGGAGGACCTTGTCCAACAGACCTGCCCCAGATGTGGCTTCAGACCAGGCAGGTGTGGGGGTCGCTTTTCCTCCCCTTCAGTCGTTTTCAGAAGAGGAGAGCATGATGAGGGAAGCAGGTGAGCCAGGAGGGTTGTATTCACTGAGCTGATAACTGATGACAGATCCTCCTTTAACACTGAGCATGTGTTTTGTTGCTTGATAGTGAAGAAATATGCACAAGAGCGCATTGCTCCATTTGTGTCAAAGATGGATGAAGACTCCAAGATGGACGAGGAGGTCATAAAGTCTCTATTTGAACAAGGGGTAAGTAGTTCATCCGGATGTAAATCAGCCAATTTGAAATTGCATTTAAACAAGACTTATATTCTTCTTTGTTTTTGTTTTTGTTTTTTTTGTTTTTTGTTTGTTTTTTTTACAGCTCATGGGGATTGAGATTGATCCAGAGTATGGCGGTACTGGGTCATCATTCTTCTCCTCCATTCTGGTTATTGAAGAACTGGCAAAAGTGGATCCGTCTGTGGCCGTGCTCTGTGACATCCAGAACACACTCATCAACACGCTGTTTGTCAACTTGGGAACACCAGCGCAAAAAGAGCAGTACCTCAGCCGACTGTCGACAGATATGGTGAGGATTAGACATTCTGTCTCTTCAGGCATGGTACAACACGATAATTACTTTCTGGAAAAAGACAGAACAGTTGTTTTTTTCTATTATAAACTCTTATGTGCTTTTTTCACACAGATTGGAAGTTTCTGCCTCTCTGAAGCAGAGTCGGGGAGTGATGCTTTTGCTTTAAAGACACGTGCTGAAAAACATAAAGACTATTACATCATTAATGGATCCAAGATGTGGATCAGCAACGCAGAGGATGCTGGTGTCTTCCTGGTGATGGCGAATGTGGATCCCTCTGCTGTGAGTCCATCCTTTGTTCTTAATGTTCATTTTCTGGATGCCTGCCTTGCAGTATGACATAAGAGGGAGTTAGAAGTTGACATACTCACATTTGATTGGCAGGGATACAGGGGCATCACCTGTTTCATTGTGGATCGGGACACGGAGGGTCTTGAGATCTGCAAGAAGGAGAACAAACTCGGTCTGCGAGCGTCCTCCACGTGCCCACTCAACTTCGATAATGTCAAGGTTCATGAACCATAAACCTTCTGCTCCAACCAGAACTTAGTGAAACTAACATTTACTCAGGCTTTGACTGACTTTCTGTTATCTGCTGAAGGTACCAGAGAAAAACATTTTGGGGCAGGTTGGTCATGGGTACAAGTACGCCATTGGGATGTTGAATGAGGGCAGGATTGGGATTGCCGCTCAGGTAAAAACATAAGAGAGTTTTAATCAGATGATTTGAAACAAGTTGATCAACATTAAGATATAAATACTGTATGCAATGACTCTCTCTCTCTCTCTCTCTCTCTCTCTGTATATCAGATGGTCGGGCTGGCACAGGGCTGCTTCGACCACGCGGTCCCTTACACCAGGCAGAGGGTGCAGTTTAGAAAACGTATCTTTGACTTCCAGGTAAAAGTTCCAAATAGTTTCCATTCAGGGATTACAAGATCTAACCTGCTGTTAAATATTCACTGACATCTTTATGGTACTCTTTCTAATGCAGGGCATGCAGCATCAAATCGCCAACGTAGCAACACAGATTGAAGCTGCTCGGCTGCTGACGTACAACGCTGCCCGACTGAAGGAAGCTGGGAGACCTTTTATTAAGGAGGCCTGCATGGCGAAATATTACACTTCAGAGGTATCTGGGATATTTTTAACCGCCTCTAAAACTGAAGTTATTATTTAAAGATGATTGTTTTCTTGTAGTACTGGGTCAATTTTACATAATTTCTTCTTTCTCATTTGTGTAGTTGAATGTGAATTACTCCAGACATTATTTCCTGATTGAGGCTAACAGATGTTTGTGAAACCATATTTTATGGTATTGGTATCAGTATATGTTTAATAATTTGTGCAGATATTAAATAATTTTTGGAGGATTATTTTGCTGTAACTTGTGCTTCAGGTGGCATCATAGTTCAAAATACTGTCAGCTAGGACTGCATGATTAAATGTTAAAAGATGGCGATCACATGTACGTGATATTTTATTTCACAGGGTGCATTATAAACAAATGCACCGCCGCTGCATCTGTACTAAATTGATTGAGAGTGCAACAATAATGTTATGCTCTTCTTAAAGGGGTTATTTGTCCCTAAAGTGGACCTGTAATCAGTGTAATAAAGTCCCAATCTGGGCCAGAGGTAGGGTACACCCTGAACAGGTCGACAGCCTATCACAGGGCCAACATGTAGAGACAGATACGCACACACTCACACCTACGGGCAATTTAGAATGACTGATCAACCTGATTTGCATGTTTTGGGGCTGTGCAAACATGCAAACTCTGCACAGATGGCCTCCAGCAAATCCCAGGGAATCGAACCAGGAACCATCTTGCTAACCACTCTGCAGCTGAAACATCTGCACTCTTTGGATAATTGGTCTCAAATTTCCCAGCTCTATCTGGCTCGGCTTCCTTAGCGCTGTATCCGTTTTTATATCATCCCTGTAACATCTTTCCTTTAATACAAACATTTTAGAGATGCCAACATCGCACATTTGAGGGATCAGTATAAAGGTACAAAGGTGTGATGACATCAGGGCTGTCTCAGTGACTTGTTATGTAAATGTGTATGCATGTTGTCTCCTGAAAGTGTTGATGCTGTTTTAAGGAGGAAAATCCAAAAAAAGATCCCGTTTTATTGAAATATCGTTTTTTAAATCCTTTTCCAGGTTGCGACTCTCACCACATCTAAATGCATTGAATGGATGGGAGGAGTCGGCTTCACTAAAGACTACCCCATCGAGAAATACTACAGAGACTGTAAAATCGGTAAGCATTGTGACACATGATAGGGGTGGTTAGATCATTGTTGCTCTAATAGTGAAGAGGACACAGAGTAAGGTCAAGTGAGCCTGTTTGTGATTGGACCAGAGCAGTGGGAGGAAAAGGGGGGCCGTGGCTGTAATCAGACTCTCCAGGAATTCCCCCGTCTGACCCCTCAGAGTGCCGTCAGACCGACACGCAGCCAAGAAAGCTGCTAGAGCAAAATGACACTTTTCCTTTTATCACCACGGCTCGAGCAGTCTGAGCTGAATAAATACTCCCTTTGTGTCCCGAGAGTGAAAGCTGCAGGTTTATCTCCTCTGCAGGGGGAATTTGACGAAACTGACCTTGTTTAGGACGAAAGGACTTCAGTCTGTTTTGTTTTGTCTCTGTTTCTACAGGTACCATTTATGAGGGCACCACAAACGTCCAGCTGACCACGATAGCGAAATTCATTGATAAGGAGTTTGACTACTGAGCCTGATGTTTGCACTCTCATGTGTTACACTCCAGATGACTTTGACTGAGTCTGCTTTTACGTTTCCAGAGTTTAGTTTCAGTTTGAGATGTGAGTGATACTCTTGTTTTGTAGTTCCCTTTGCTAATGTTACTGATGCTGTTACATTTTTCCATCTGTAGAGTTCAGCTGATCTGATAATCACTGTTTTATTTTCAACCATATCTTCCCAAAAGATGAGCTATAAGATGTTTTCTTTGTCATAATTAGAGCTCAACTACTTCACTTTTATGTCCCTTTTTTCTTCTTTGATTAAGATATGGGCAAAATATTCAATTTATCAGATGTTGTGGAATAGAATTTGAATTTTCAAACATGATTTTTTTTTTTTTCTTTGAACATTTAAGTGCCTTCAGAAGGTTTTCTATGCTGGAGATCATAACTCTGATTTTTCACTGTCTTTCTTTGCTGAATACTCTCATATAATTGAATTTTAACGTTTAATTCATGTCTGTTTTCTATAAATACTGTATAGCCACCAGGTGGGAAAATAAGGCAGTGTTATTATTTTAAAAACTACTCTGTCAGTCACTTAAATCAATAAATATAAAATATCTTGTGGGGCCATAAACCACCTTTCTTTTCTCTCTGAAGAATCACTTGTGTGCAGATTAATACCAACTTCTGCCACTAGATGGCAGCATTCTCCAGAGTGACAGCAGCTTCTTCCTCACAATGCAGTCTATCCTCCTGTCACCTCTAATGATATTCAACACCTGTTTAATTCTGCTGCTGCTCCACATGAAAAGAGGCTGACGTAATTAACTGGTTGATGATTTTTTTGGTAAGACTGATTAAATAACTGTGTACGAAGTTTATGGTGTCATATGATCCTTTTTATGCTGAGGTGTCTTTTGAAGAATAAGAAACTTAATTTCACTCAAATTTTTGTTTCTTTTTCCTCATAGATGAATTAAACAGACACTCAGATTCATATTATGACGAATGGAAAACTGTTTGTTTTTACTTCTTTTTAAAGCTCCTGTAAGGAGTTTCGAGCTAGCTTTGAAACAGACTGAAATTAAGACTGGAACCTTTATATGATTTACCTAAGCAAACAAAAACATTAACAAAGCTGATCATTTCAATATTACCATTTTTTTTTTCAATCCTAAACCTGCTGATTTGTCAGAGGTGGGGGGTAGGTGTTTTATCCTGAAGTGCAGCCCCAAAAAAGATGCAGAACCAGGGAGGAATGTAAAAGAAAGCAAGATAAGATTTTTTTGATTGTTTTTTTTTTTATTTAACTTTACTTTTCTCACTCATGTTACGGGAAAATAAATTCAAGATGTGTTTTTATTCCACAGGGGAGAGCTTAAAGTCATCCATTGGAGCTTTAATGTAGTTGCATTAGAACAATCAGTTATTAGATTCATCTGCTGATGTCAGATAAAACACAGCTAGTATCCAGTACTCTAAGACTTTATGGAACTCAAACATATCCTGTAATAAAATCAAATCTTTTTTATGTTTCTGGTTTGATAATAGCAGAGAATCAACAGACAACGTTAATTATCTTCATAAGTATATAACTAATAATCCATTGACCTTAATTATTATATTTAATTGATCCTCTAATATTGAACCTGAAGAGATTGTGCTTTTCTGTTAGCTTGTTATAAACACAGCAGAGTATAACAGCTTCAGAATGAAGCTTTGACAGCTGAAGAATAAAATTCTACCCAACAGATCAGCCCCATGTTTGCACAGACATTAAAAAAAAAACCTCTAAAACACCAGCCTGCCTTCGCATCATTGATTGAGAGTCCTTTATTTCCACCTCGGGTCCACTCTGACTCCTGCTGTCTATTGTTGAGCCCCTGTTTAATGAACCTAATCTGCTGGAAACACAGCTATGAGCTCCATTCACTCTGCATTGGAAAACAGCAGCTCGGCTGAACCCCTTCTCCGCCCCCATCTTTAACACAGCTATGAGACCTCTAATTATGCACTGATTCAAGTAGCTTTTCACAAAACACAGTGTTGTCCTTTAGAGCTGGAGAGGGCTCCATGAGCTGAAAGGACAGGCCGCATGTTTGCAGGTTGAGCAAATTCATTACATCTGATTAGTTCTCTGCAGCTGCTTCAGGTTGGGTTTGGTTGGGTGACTCAAACATCTGAGATTGTGGCTCACGCATTGAAAAACTAAATTAAAATACAATAAAAGTGTGTAGAGTTGCAGGTTTGCATTTGGTATTTTGTTGTGTGTCTTCATTATGATTTGGGAAATGACTTTGGAAGTGATTGGACATCATTTCTTAACAGGAGAGCACAAAACAAATTGCACTTCATTTTGTTGAAAGCAAGCCAGGTTTTATTAGTTTTTCTAGTCTTGGGTATCTGAGAAGGATTTAAACATTAAATAATTGTTAAAATCTCTAATCTGGCTTGATAAGAAGAATTTCTTTTTGGAAGGATCTGATCACCTGCTACTCAAGTTAATATCTGCCTGTAGAACTTCCTGGCTCATAAACTTACACTGGAGTCAATGAGCGTTGGCTCAGGAGACACGCACAGAGTGTATTGATTTCTTGCAAGCAGAAAATATTTAAATATTTGTTTACTACAGCTTCAAACATCATCCTCTGAGGTAATCCATCTTTCTTTTAGCATGACAAATTATCCCTTTCAAAATCCCCTTGCTTTGTTATAGCCTCGTATATTTTGGGGGACTTAAATTCGTGCGTAAAATGTGCGTAATATGCGTAATCCTTGTGCCAGGGCCAAGCTGAGTAAAGGTCCTGGTCGAGATGTGACATTCCCTGAACTATGTATTCAATTTACTGACAGGTGATTGTGGCTCGTGCACACCCCCTCCCAAAAAACCCGCGACACTTCCCTCTTTAATCTAATTGGATGATAAGTGGGTGCGTACTGTGGAGCCCGGAGGCAAAACGCGGCCTTTTTTCTCTCCTTTGGAGTCTATTCTCGTCACAGCCCCTCGCGGTTTTCATCTCAAAGCCCATTTGCTATTGTACCTGCCCAATAGCAGAGACAGAGCGCGCTTAAACTCGGGTGGCATTTTTGATTTCATCACTACAATCCGGTGCAAGGTTGACGCAGTGATCTCTGCGCTCTCAGGCTGATCATCAACCCCCGGGGAGCTGGACGCAGAATCAACTTTGTAATTTTTATTCCTCTCTGCTTTTCCCCGCTTTCTCTTTTTTTTGACACAGACTTCAAAATAAAACAACCACCGTTAGTGTTTTCCTCCTCTTGCGAAGTTTTCATGGTGATCCCCGTCGGACAGTAAACGGTGATGGCGGACTCTGATGCGCAGGAGACTCGCCAACCCGCTAAGGACTCTCCGTTCTCCATCAAGAACTTGCTGAATATCGAAGACAAACCAACGAAACCGAAAAGCCTCATCGGTTCATCCAAAGGAGTGTTTGAGGGCAGCTTCCTCTCTCGACTCGGGGACTTGTCTTTCCCTCGGTTTGAGTTGCCTGCACAGAGAATCGGACTGTCAGCGCAGTATTTAGAGCGAGCGTCCACCTGGTGGTATCCATACACGCTCGGGACTCATCTCAGGACTGCAGGTAAATATTATATTATACCTGTTTTACTGGGCGATAAATAAAGACAAACGAGGAGAAATAAGTTCCATTCTTTCCTGCTATTGTGAGATACCATTTGGAGTGTCTGGGACACCCTGAATGGAAAAGAAATATTCCTAAACACACTCATCAAATTTGTCAAAAATTACAATATAACATTTTTTTAATATACGGTTTGTTTGTTTGTTTGGTTTTGTTTTGTTTTCCCCCCATGTGTAGGGTCTGAAAAGGCCAGCCTGAGAGAAACATCTCCGGCCCTGGACAGGCGCTCCCCGGATCTCCAGAAAAGCGACCAAGATGCCAAAGACGAAAGCGCAGACGAAGACATCGCTCTGGATGACAGTGACTCAGAAGAACCAAAGAAAGAAACAGAGCAGGAGGACGACTGGAGGAGAAAATCAGACGAGCTGGACTCGGAGAGGAAGCCCTGCCGAAAGAAGAAGACGCGCACGGTGTTCTCCAGGAGCCAGGTCTTCCAGTTGGAATCCACCTTCGACATAAAGCGCTACCTGAGCAGCTCGGAACGGGCCGGCCTGGCCGCGTCGCTGCACCTGACGGAGACACAGGTGAAGATCTGGTTTCAGAACCGGAGGAATAAGTGGAAAAGGCAGCTGGCTGCAGAGCTGGAGGCGGCTAACCTGAGCCATGCGGCGGCGCAGAGGATTGTGCGGGTTCCTATACTTTACCACGAGAACGGAGCCTCGGAGACGACCGGGGGCCCTGCTGCAAACTCACCGAGCAGCCAGTCACTGCTGGCTTTTCCCCACCACATGTACTATTCCCACCCGGTGCCTCTGCTCAGGCCTGTTTAATGCTGACTGATGTACATATGTTTTTAAATGAGTGACAACTGAAAAGATGGGAATTTTGTACATTTGTATAGCTTATTTGAGGAAAAAAATGCTACATTATTATTATTATTATTATTATTATTATTATTATTATTATTATTATTATTATTATTATTATAAAGCTTCTGTAAGCGAGATAAATACGGACTGGGTTTGTGATAGGCTTACAGAACATCAGTTTAAATTCTTCCTTTTATTTTTATTAGTGTATTTGGATTATGCTCAAAGTGGTTGAATATATTTGAGTGTTTTACTTCGAAAAGATAATATTGGTTAAATAAGTCCATGTATTTGTATTCTACGGAGATTTGTGTCAGTGTTTGTAGCGAAACAGATGTGGAAATTAATATTTTGATATTTTACATTATTGTGCAATACACGTCAGAATGCCAGCCTTTGGTGTCTTTAGTTCACTTTCACAGCAGAAAAAAATATATATTCGAAACAGTGAGGACAATCATGTGATCCTTAAGAAAATCTCCAACACGCTGCAGGTGACAGAAAATTGTTTCTAACGCAATGTTTTGTCGCTAATTTCAAAGCCATGAAAGAGCCAAAATTCGCCTGTTTTGTGTGTGTTTTTTTTTCCCTCCGGTATTGTCTGTGCATAATATGGTCTCATGCAGTAAAGATTTCGTTCCTTAAAAGAAATGTGTTTATAGCCTATGTGATTGCTTATATTATTTTGAAGTATGGAAAAGGATCCTTTAAAGACGAGGTTTTGCATATGAAAGAGTGGCGTAAATTTGGCTTTTATATAAATATATTTAAAGCGAAAATCTAGGCTTAAATTCATATAAAATAAAACAGGCCTGCTAAAATAATTTCATCATCGCCATTCTATTTTTTTATATAATGGCCATCTTTTTCTTTGCAGTGGTTTGAGAAATTTTAAGCTATTTTCATTACAATGGGGCCTGCTCTGATAACCTGAAGATCTTTATTTATATGACATTTGTTAGCTAATATGTTTAATTTTGTTTTTTATTTTTTCTTCTTCTTCAAGTAATTATCCCAAATGATAAAGAGAAATAACTTGCTCTTACACCCCCGCTACGGGAACATTCACATATAAATTTTGGCTAATTTCACTGAGATAAATAGCCTGTGGCTCAGTCATTGTTAAATTTTAAGGTGGCGGAGGAACATGCACGCCATTTTCCTTTATCGTAGTAGAGACGAAGAATACGCTGATTTGTTGACCCGTAAAAGAGTTATATTTTATTGAACGCGTCATGTTCTGGAAAATCAAAAATTTAACTCATAAACAAGCAAATAAGAAGACCTAATTAAAGATTTCAGGGTGGTGTACAATAGCATTCGCATGAATAAACTTGAGTCCTGTCAAAACACCACTATTTTCAGTGAAAGGCGTCGATATTTATTTCATAATTATTTAATTTATTTGCGTTTACTGTCACACCGTGACTCATTTAAAGTTTTTACAATATATACATATTTATAACCTAAAATAAATGTACATCTATCCATACTTTGAAAACGCATATTTTGTGTGCCTATGAGGGAGGACCAGCAGCGCTCCTGTGTCACGTGATCTGCATCAAGTTTACTGAAATAAACGTTGAGCTTAAATCAACCAATCACATTGTAGGCGGGAACACCAACATTCGTACTAACCAATCAGGCTCCGACTGACCATGGGAAGCGCTTTCAATCGTGTTAGCCTCACGCAGCCACATTGCTTGTTAGCACACTTCACGTTGTATATTGAATGAAATTCAGTAAAACGAGGAAAATTTATACGTCTTGTTGAAGCTGCGTCTGAAGGACTTCAAAGCGTGAGCGGTAAGTGAAGTAAAACGGCCAATGTTATACAGCCAAAGATAGATTTACCGTTAGAAGCTAGCGTTAGCACCAGTTTGCTACCGAGCCGGGCTCTGTGTGTTCACAGGCCCAAACTGTAAATATACTGGCCGCCTATTGGTAGCATGAAAACTATAAATGAATGCGTTGAAAAGTAACAATTACACTTACATTAACTTGACTCCTGAAAGCAAAATGCAGCGTTAAAAGCATGAAGGTTCACAGCACACTGCAAGGACACATTGAAGCTAGTTAGCTCACTGCCCCGGCTACTTTGGCCGAGTGAAGCTAACAACAAACCTGAAAAAGCTAACAGTTCATCCATATCTCTTTGAACCTTTTGTCTGCTGTAACACTTATTTTACAGAAACTGCGTAGTGAGTGTGTCACAGATCAACACAAAACAATGTGTATCTTCAGCTGAGAATAGATGTACAATCCTGAAGGACACTGTTTACAATTGCATCTGTCCAATAAATGTTTTATTATTTTATAGTACGGTCATCCTAGTGTCGTTAAGCTTTTCTTGTCAGTTATGTTTGACTAAGGTCTCAGTTTCGTCTTAAACTATTCATTTGTTTCTTAATGCCATGTCCTAATGCAGATGACGGGCTCAAATGAATACAAACTGAACCAGTGTCCAGATGACAGCATCTCTGCCGTCAAGTTCAGCCCCAGCACAACACAGTTCCTGCTGGTTTCTTCTTGGGACTGCACGGTCCGACTCTATGATGTTGGAAGCAACACCATGCGGATGAAGTATCAACACACAGCTCCTGTTCTTGACTGTGCTTTTTATGTAGGTCATATAATTCCTCTCACAATTTCCCATAGTGCATCATTGTCTGAAGCCTCTGTTACTCACAAACAAAAGTATTTGGCTTGCAGGACCCAACTCATTCATGGAGTGGAGGTTTGGATTCACAATTAAAGACTCATGATTTGAATACGGACCAAGGTATGGAAGAAACGTGACGAGTAGGCTTCACTCAGCATAACCTCACCTGCAGGATTTCTACTTATATTTGTGTGTTTATTGAACCTTTTATTTTGTATTGCACTCATACAGATACAATAGTGGGATCACATGATGCACCCATCCGTTGTGTGGAATATTGCCCTGAGGTTAATGTAATGGTAACAGGCAGCTGGGACAGATCGGTTCGACTATGGGACCCAAGGACGCCCTGCAATGCCGGCACTTTCACTCAGCCTGAAAAGGTAACGTAAAACAGACTAAGTAGAAAACCCAAACCTGAAAGCAGTTTCTTTATTCATGTTCTTGTCCTGGGTTTAATTTTTAAACTTTAATATTGTGGTGTAAAATTTTTCAGATGCTTTGTTTACCAGAAAGTACTCCGTTTGAACTACACATAATGATGTATACAGTATAGAAGATGGTGCTATTTCAGGGTGACTTGTTTGTTTTTTTAATGAGACTTTTGTTTTGAGTGTTTTTTGTCTTTTGTCCTGAAAGGTGTACACGCTCTCCGTGGCAGGAGATCGACTTATTGTTGGCACAGCCGGAAGACGAGTCCTGGTCTGGGATCTGAGAAACATGGGCTACGTTCAGCAAAGAAGAGAGTCCAGTCTCAAGTATCAGACCCGCTGCATCAGAGCTTTTCCCAACAAACAGGTGCTGTTCCGTTTGGAATTGATAGATTGAGACAATAGCGCAAACGTGACACACGGTTGACTCCTCATAGAGCGTCATGTTACAAATACTGTGAAGAAGCTGTGTGGTAACTTCATATTTTTTCATCTTGGCTCCAGGGCTACGTGTTGAGTTCAATCGAGGGACGTGTAGCTGTGGAGTACCTGGACCCGAGCCAGGAGGTTCAGAAGAAGAAGTACGCCTTTAAGTGCCACCGGCTGAAGGAGGAAGGAATCGAGCATGTTTACCCCGTCAATGCCATCTCTTTTCACAGCATTCATAACACCTTCGCTACAGGTATGGACGGCTAGTTTGTACTGGTTTGACTGTACAGAGCTGAGGGCTCTGAGTTATTATAGATCCATATCTCCTGAGTTTGACCTTCGGCTTCTCCTTCCACCAGGTGGCTCAGACGGCTTCGTGAACATCTGGGACCCGTTCAACAAGAAGCGTCTGTGTCAGTTCCACAGATACCCGACCAGCATCGCCTCGCTCGCCTTCAATAACGACGGCACCATGCTCGCCATCGCCGCCTCCTACATGCACGAGAAGGGAGACATCAGCCACCCCGAGGACGCCATCTTCATCCGCCAAGTCACAGATGCCGAGACCAAGCCCAAGTGAGTCTCGCTCACCTCTCGTCCTGAGTTTGATGACAGTTTAACTTATTCAGCGAGCAGCTGCGTTAACAAGGAGCATGTCCAGCTGCAGCATATGCCGATGTCTATCTCTGTCTGTCCACTTTTCAATATCCGACAGTTGAAAGATGGGGAGATAAAAATGAAAACCCTCCTCTCATATTTGCTGTGGTAAATAAACACTCAGTGACCAGACAAATGGAAGCTTGCACATCATCACGATAGCCGTTATAAACACTTTCCTTTTGAAACTAGGGACATGCATATGACAGTCAAAGGGTCTTCATGATTTCTCCTACATTAGCTGAATCTCCTCTGTCTGTCTTCTGTTCACAGGTCAACCTAAGATTGCCTTGGAGTCGCTCTCACTGGTCACATTTGGTCTTATCTGCTGGCATCCAGTGCTTCTTTTACCACAGATTTTCATTACATCTCTTTTTTTATTCAAAAACAACAGTTTTTCTTCTTTTGTAAGTAATATCTGTCAAATTATTCCTTTTTTTCTGACTCTTGTGAAATATTTTGTTGTTTTGTGTACGTTCTGACAACCTGATGCTTTTCTTGACTAAAACTGGTTTTGTATACACTTAGATATTTGTCGCTTGGTTCTTTTAGATCTATTAAACTTGAACTGTTTTGAAACACTGAAGGTGGAGTTGGATCACTGAAGTGTTTTCAGACATGCAGCAAAATGAAAATAAACACCATTTCTTAAAAAGTCCTGAAATAGTTTTTAAAAGATTTTGAAGTCCATAAAATTCCTGTACTTAAGAAACGTCTTGAACATTTTGTGGTGTACCTGCACTATTTTGCAAGTGCTTTGCATTTTCTTGTGTATCTTTCCAGTAGATTTGCTTGTTAATGTGACAGTTCGCAGCATTTATCAACAAAGATTATTAGAGATACAAAACAATGTTTTAATCTTGGAACATATTCTTAAATATGCTACATGTGTTTTCAAAAGACTTCAAAATTTGATCAGTTCTCAAAAATCTGTAATTTGCACTACCTGAGAAACTCCAGGAATGTGTCGGGGCAGAAGAGGCCAGTCTCTTGATGGTGTGTTGAAGGAAAGCGGTGATCCACTTTTCTTGCCCAGGGCTCCGCTTGCCCTCTGACTCTGACCCGTGCTGATAGATATCAGAGGAGAAAACCTCTCAAGTGAGTCAACATAGCTGGACAAAAAAAAGGTAAAAACAGGCAAATTTCTCTTATTTTCCTCTCACTTTAGTCATCGGACTTTATCGGTTGATCCTTAAAGTGATAAAATCAGGTGAGGATCTGGGTGCAGTAAAGAAGTGTATACAGGAAGAGTATAACATGGCGATTCATCTGCTTGAGGATTGTTTTTTTTTAAGTTATCAGACTGCTGACAGTCAGATGCTAAGCAGACCAATCCAGTATTCATCTTTCTATGAATGAGAATACCGAGCACAGAGCAGTGCCCTGCTAAACTAAGTGGTGTCTTTTCCCCCTTAGTTCGGATTTTCAATTGCATCTAATGCAATTTCTGAAGCCCTTCAGCCAAAGCAGCAGAGAAGATATAGATGTCAATTATTCTATTTAAGAGCTCCAATTTTTTCTAATGGCTCTATCTGCCTCTGTGGTATCCTGGAAATGATTAGTCTGCATCGGTTAAATGATGTAACTAATTCCCATGATTGTCGATAATGAGTCCTTCTTTGACGTTGGATTATGACTGCAGCTTAATATGAAATGGCATTCATTTTGGGACGTAATTACTGCCTGAGCAGCAGACTGAGGATGGCTGGGGGTTTGTTGTTGGGGCTTCAGTGAATTACCTTGTTTCCTGTCATCTTTGGCCTCCACTAAATTGGAAAATTGAGTTCTTTGAGTGTGCATTAAAACTGTTAAGGTTTTCTTGTCTGCATTGAACTGCTGTCTCAGAGGAAAAAGCTATTTAGCAGCCTTGTTTGCAAGTGCATTAAAGCCATTTCTTCATTTTGCATCCTCACTAACAACTTACCAAAAAGAAAAAAAAACCTGAAGCTGTAGTGTTTTACCAAACTACCTGATTTTTCAGATTGCAGCAGATAGATTTGTTGCTTTATCTATCAACATCTCCCTCTCCACAGAGAGTCTCTCCAGGGGTTCGTTTGTTCCTTCAGCCCAGCTAAACCGCATCTGTGGTCGTGTAGCCAGGCTCTGGTTTCCAGTCGCTCAAGTGTTGCAGACACTTTGGCTCTACATGAAACCGTTACATGACAATTAAAAAGGGTGATTGTGCTCCAACAGCCTGTCATGTGCATTTAACCCGACCACAAAAAGGCTCTTATGTTCACTCAGGAGGCTACAGATGACCTTCAAGCAGACACCTTATCTCTCAGGACTGGTTTCTAATATTATATCAAGCTGATGAAATAATCCTTCACGAGCGGGGCAGAAATGGGAAATCACATGATGCATGAGGAGATATTGACAGTATTCTCTCTGTATTATAGATTCAGTGACACATTCTGCAAACCACAGGTGAAGACGCAGCAACAACACTGCAGTTCAAATTTTTCATTTCCAATCATAAAACTCTAAGAGTTTGTGATTTTTTCTGTATTTATATGCTTAAACATGCTTACTTTGAAGTGGAGAAACTTCCTCCTTTAGGGGAGTAAGATTCATAAACAAAACTTCACTTTTCTTTGTTTGCACCTTCAGTCTCCGCAGCCCTGGTGCCTCCTGGCCATACATTTTCAAACATGACCCCAACGCACCGACTGCCCTCCTCTTCTTAAACACACATTTATCAGTCTGACAGGCTGATCTAAATGCTGCCCTCTTTTTCACTTAAGCATCAGTTTCCATATTTTATCTCCTGATGTGTTAACACAGATATTGTAACCAAACTGAATTTAATGAAAGCGCTTAATAAAATGTGAAGTTTTCTACAGAGCCGCTGAAGTGAAATCCACACATTACCCTGTGATTAATCTGCAGTTCAAAGCCTTTAAGACAAACCAGGAGCCTAAAAGCGCTGACCCTCCTGTCACGCTTCGGGATGTTTGATTTACTACAGCCCAGCTCCCAGGTGAGCGTCGGCCCCATGCTGCCTGCCTGTACAGAGATGGATGGTTGCGAGTGTGAAACCCAGCAGTAAGTTACATTGCCCAGAGCGTAAGCGTCTAATTAAGCTTTAATGTAACTCTGATGTTTTGGAGGTGATGTTGTCTTGCCCTTTAGTGCTCTTTAAAAGCCTCACTGCTCATACAAGCAACAAGACCTGACCAGACCAGACCAGTCTTTACTGGCAGAGTCTTATTGTTTCAAGAACAGGCTTAAGGTTCACATTTTAAAAAGGGGACATTATTTTATTTTTTCAGTCTTTAAACAATCTCTTTTGTACCCCTGTAGCAGTATTACATAATTAACAGCTCAGAAGAATCCCAATATTTCTCACACTGTGTTTAATAAAGCCTTGGGCCTTGTTAGAGCCTGAATTGTAACAAAAACCCAAAATGTAATTAAAAAAATAGCAATAAAGCCCAAAATGTAAAAATTGGTCAATGATGTAGAAAAAATTTCTGAGCCTGAAATGTAAAAAAAGAATGTAATAAACCCAAAAGCAAAAAGCCTTTTATAGAAATCGGTAATAAAAATTGAGAATTGACTAAATGTATGAAATAACCATGAGAGCAAAGCCTTTTCACCCTTATCATACTTCAAATATTGAATCATAAATTAGTTTAGTATTAAAATGTTACATTGTTCATATTAAAATGTCACATTTTTTATGTCAATTTGAAATTATTCTGATTCATGAACATACACCAGGTAGTCAGAGAACAAAATTGGCTGTTACGCACGTCATAATTCCGATGATTTTGTATTCGCAGGGTAAGAACAATTCTACATATTTATTAATGAGTGAGGCCCCTCATTTCAGCTTGTCTTGAAGCTGCTGTCTCTTTAAGGCTCCCCGCTGCACAAATCCCCTTCCCTCTGATTGGCCAGCCCCCTGCAAGCCTGACAGGGATAGAGCTATGCGCAGACCTTGGTGTTTAAGGCCCACACCTTTAACAAATCATGAAATAGGAGATCCTGATGTGAGATGACCTCATCATTTCAGCAAGTCACGTGAAAATCCTGTTATTTTTCTAGAACAGTTTTTAACAAATTTACAGAAAAGGGGATTTCAACAACATATGAATATGTAGCAGAATGAGAATTTACATACGTGTGGTATGAATGTAAAGCATTGTTACTTCATATCCACGTTTAAAATATGGCAATCATTATACCCCCTCTTTAAGTTCTGCCATTGTGTTAGTGTTTGTTGCTCTTCCTTTTACTCCTTAATCTAGTAAAGAATTCCACTTGAGCCTGCATTTGTCAACAAACCTGTGAATCGTGACATCACATCTACTCTTAAAGCATCAAATGATTAAAAACAAACTCTTGTTCTGAAATCAGCATGAGCCAGTGTGCAGACAGGGGAGCTCTAAACATTTTGGCTTCACTAATAAGAAGGTGTAGTGCCGTCCATTTTTATTCAGCCTTAAATAGAAAGTAGCACCTGAGCGTTAGATTGAAGTATTTTAAAGCGTAGCCTACAAAACAGAGACAACACTGATGTTCTCAGACACCTTTCCCACGTATCAGGTGACTTATTGTACCAATAATCGGTCGGTTAATGTCCTCCAGCGGTGAAACCACAAGCACTTATCCATAACTGATCCCCGTCCTATAGAGACACCTGTCAGACCGTGTGAGAGCTCCCGTGGATCACACAGCACTTGCAAACACAGACCTTGTTTCATTGTATCGATGATTTGCGGTCAGCTTTGGAGTGACAGGCTGTTGTCTACCCACCATCATGAAAAATACAGCGGGGGCAGGTCCCATGGGGGGCTTTGGAAACCAGTAACTTGTTATCCCCTGTTTAAAGTGAAATCAGATTCAGGACAGCCTCTTTGTACGCTCTTCATATCTGTGAGCTCCTCTGTGCTGGTTTAATGGGTTCATGGCCACAGGGCAAGGGTTACAGTTTGTCCTTCCTGCAATTAGCATTCACGGTTAGCTTAGCAGAACTAATGCACCACATCTTTGAGGCTCAGGTTCCCTGTGAGGCTGAAAGTGACTGCAGGCGAGATTTAACTGACTCCTTGGATCCATTACAACCTGCTTTATTAGGTGTTATTGGCAAAAATCCCCCAAAGAATACAGTTTTAAGCCAACTATTATCAGACAATTAACCGTCAGTGTCACTTAAAAAAGTCAGAGGACAGGGACGAACTGGTGCTAATGAATAAAAGTGCTGGCGTGATAAAGTGTAGACTAATATTTCCTGTGACATTTGGGTCACGGCACTGTGATCTTCAGGTAGTTTCCACCACACAGAGAAACATTTAGACTGAGCACTATTGTAGTGGCCGTTCAGGGTCTCATGGGTGTTTAGTGACTGAAGCAGCTTGGAGCCATTTTCTGTTATTAGCTTTCTCTGTGTGTTGTGTAATATTTCATAGTTTATGTTTGGATCAATGGGCGTATATGTAGGTTGACTGCTGTATTGTTGGAGAACTATAGCAAATATGTAGGCTGTAATTTGAAAGTTTTAAGTTGACAATGGACATAAAAGAAATCCACCATGTTTTTTTTTACAAAACAGGTCAGAAAACAGAATAAAAACATTCAGGACATATTAAAATCAGCTTTAAAAAAAGGGTGAAATATATCTTGTATGAATCCTGACAAGGATTTGAAACTACTCAGTTGTGCCAAAGTGTTCATTTTTCAAGTCCTTTGCAAAGATGGTGCTAAAAAATTACGAACAACAAAATTTTGAGAGCAGATTCTAAAGCATCAAAACAACACATTATTACAGTGGCCAGGCGGTGTCAGAGGATCTGCCAATTAAAAATGCTTTCCATAAGGAAAAACACAACTACACCAACGATAATCAAGAAGGCAAAGGCGGCAACACAACAGAAGTTGAAAGAGGTCAACTTTAACGGTTTTACCAATGGACGGTTTTACCAACGAACACAGAACAGATGTATAAGTAAGTAAAATCTTGTTTTCTTTTTAACTTTAGCTTTTATAAATATAGCTTTAACGCTCATGTTATGACATGACTGACTCTTAAAGCTAAATATAAGATGACACACTTGTGGTACCTATTATAGAAATATAAATATCACAAAGGATATCACGAGGTGAGACCCTTACAAGACTATATTTAGCATTAGCCTTCATGTTTTTTGTTGGTGAAGTTGTTTTTTCTTTTCGCACCTAACGGCCAATGTACTTTAGATCATTGATTCTGCAATACAACAACAAAATTGTGTCATCTACATATAAATGTGTAAAGAAATATGTTGGAAGAAGAAAAAGTATTCATACAAACAGAAAAAGTAGGGGACCTTAAATGAACCCCTGTGGTACACCCTTGGTGCATTTATGCGTTGGTGCGTTTTTTTTATTGATATACCTGAAACATGAAAGCTATTTTACCTGAATTTGTTTCTGTGGCAGACACAGAGCAAACACTGAGTTGCAAGTGACACAATCTAAGGACAAATATTGTCCCTCGATGTCCCCGAACTGGAGTTCAATGAGAAAACTATTAGGAAATGTTTACTGTTGCTATTAGTTAATGTCTCTACTTAACATGGATTCAGAAATATAATGTTTTGCATGTGTGTTAAATAGGAAAGAAAAAAAAATCTATGTTATTGAATACAAACACATTTGTCATTTCCTAAGTGCATTCTGTCTGAGTGATCAGTCACTGCAGCACATTACAGAGGCAAATCAATGACGTATAAAAAAGAGGAGCTTTCATAAACAGCTCGCTGATTATTGGACATGACTAACTTTTCTGAATTCGCTGAAGTGAAACTGTTGTCCCATCAGCTCAAATGCAGATTAAGCAAACTAATGTGAACGCGGGGATCAATGCAGTCATGATGTTTCTGTGTGCAGAATGTGAATGCATTTAGAAGTCTGGCTATAAGCCATCATCGTCCACACATTATATTATTATTGATGGCTCTAGCCTCGGGCTGGTCCATTTGTTTTCAGATTTGTGACGGGCAGCAGAACGCATGATGGAGGTTTATTCTGCTGCCGTGCCAGCAGCTCTCTTATTCCTCTATTGATCATCATACCTCCCAATAATCTGCTGCCTGACACATTTGACAACATTATGTGGAGCAGGTCAGAGGACGGCGCTAATGAAACGGCATGATGGATGTTGTTATCCGCAGCATTAACCTTGCTGATAGTCGTCGCAGGCAGCACATTTACCCACACAGAGCAGTGACCCTGCAGAGCATGCTGGGATTGTCATGAGTATAGGAGCTGAGCTTTCATTGAGGTGGTCCAGAGGCATGTAGGGAAAAAAAAAGCAGAATATAATACACAAGTGATACATGAATGATGCAGCTCACTAAGCATCTGTGGAGGAAAGCAGATCCAGATTTTTGTTTTTAAAATTTGCGCTACAACATTTTTAGGATGACCCACAAAGGTATTGTTGCATTTCGTCAACCTAAAACGTAAACTTTTAAAAACTGCCGTCAGAGGGGAATTTTTCTGAAACGCTGCAGCTACCATTGCCGGAGTTTTCAGTGGAAATGCTGATGTCATGCTCCGCTTTGTGCATTACACTTTCACTATGGCAACTTGAATTGCCATGCGCAAACCAGACAACAACAACAGTAACAATGGCGGACTACCATGTTGTGCTTGTGCTGCTGAATCTGCTGACTGCCTTTCAACAAACTGTGCATCTGTTGCTCCAGTTCTGCACTCAGCAGAGGCGCGTTCAATATATACGCAAGTTGATCAGCCTAACTCTTCTGCCAAAAGACTCTACAGTTATATCGCCGACTACAGGCCTAGCATGCATACTACAACGTGTTCAGTCCCTCAGCAATCTATGTTAACGCCAGTTTTTTTCATTTTGCATTTTGTGTGAAGCACTGCCATGAATTTATACTACAAATTCACGGACACTGATTTTTCATTCAATTTGGGACTTTTGTACTTAAAGCTCCTGTGAAGAGTTTTTATCTTGATACAAAACAGGCTAAAAATAAGTCTCAACAAGCCTCGATTTCATTTGTTCTTATAACCTCACAAAAAAGCATTTTAATATGAGGGATGAATAAAAACATTAAGAGCTTTCGTCACTGTTTAGAAGCTATCTGTTTCATGCTAATGCTACAGTGCTTGGAACTGTGGCAGATGGTATTGCAGAGTGAGAGAAAACACTTCTTAGGAACACATGGTAAGATCAGCAAGAGGATAAGTAAGAACAGTTTTGTCCATAAGGGGCACCAAAATCAACACAAACAAAAGGTCCTTACAGGAGCTTTAAAAGCCAATCAAGAATTCAATTTTGCTAAAGTAAAGAGGACAGTTATGGTGAAGTTATGGTAGTCAACACATTTCAAAATTTTAAAGATAAATTTAAGCACACAGAGATGTCATCACAGCTTCATATCGACACAGCACAACAGTGAGCAGATATTTTAGATTTCTGGGTTTCTGTCCGAGTCTTAAAAAGGGGGTAGGAAAATGACATTGTGAAAATCACATTCTGTGCGAGTACTGTGAGTGAAGTCATAAAAGAGGTCTGTAACACCAGGCATGAAGTGAGCTGTGCGACTGCCAACGCTCCGCTCTGCTCCTCTCCACTCCATCCATCCCTCCATCCTGCCTGGCTAATGTATCCCTCTCAATAGCCGGGGACAAGGGGAGAAAAGACTGCTTGTGTGTGAAGCACAAAAAGCCCCACCGTGGCTACGCTCGCTACAGTAATTGGCAAGGAAGCTTCATTTCATTCACTCCTGTGTGTCTTTTGTTGTGCCGTGGCTTTTTACAAGTGTGCAGCTTTTCAGAGTTGATTCAAAACCGGCTAATTTCTGCAGCCCCCAGCCTGTTGTTACTCATGTGCCCATTTATTTAATATCTTTGTCAACCACAATGCAATCCTTTTTTTCTTTTTTGGAGGAGACTGAAGTGTATTAATAACCACACCTTTGATAGAGTCTTGATGATACTTTTGAGTACCCTACTTAATTTTGAACATCTGCAAAAGGTGGAAAAACATTTAATCTCCTCTGAATCCCTCTGCTTTTACACTCTGAAAGCTTTGATGCTGTTCAGTAAAGTAGCGGTCACAGAATAGAGGTTGGTGGGCATTAGAGGGACGGTGTGCCTCCTTTCATCATCGCATTGTGCTAGCTGTTTAAAAGCCTGTTAAAATGTAGCTTGTAGTTATGTTTTCCTCACAATTACACCTTGTGCTGTTGAAAAATGCATTAAAAGATATTTCACTATAGTCCCTCGGTGCATTTTCTTTCTCATAAGCACTCTTAACCTCCTGATACATCAGCTTTACATAAATACTGCAGCTAAAGGTCTCAGGAAACATCAGCTATCTTATTTTTCAGGTGTTATTCACTAAAAGTATACATATTTATTCATGGATTCTCTATTTATGTGGGTGAAGCAGCATTTCCAGACCAGCTCTCCAGTGACCCTCTTGTTATAAAGCCATATCTGCTTGTCACTCTTTGTCTCTTGACATGGTTGACACAACATCCATTGACGAAAGATAAACATGGACGACGCGCCTGCTGCCTCGCAATGAAGCCAACATTGCGATGGATTGCTATAAAATTTAGAAAAGTCATGTTAATCAGGACTTCTCTGGTTAAAATAATTTTTCAATTCAATAAGTCAAATGTTATGGCTTGGTTCTGGGTGCTCCCTTCCTTTCCATGTGCCTATGTGGGATGTCAAAGCCTGAGACAATCGATTCCATTAAGAAAATGGGTTAACTGTGAAAATTTAACAAGTTTATTACCTTGGAATATACACACCTGACCACAATTCAAGACCAGTTGAAAAATTGCAAGAATTTACATTTTGCACTGTTGGATCTTAAGAATGTAGAGAAAGAAGTAGAGCTTCAAAATGCAAAAAGAAGAAATGGGAGTGAGACAGAAAATTGAGTTAGCAATTTATTGAAAACAACAATTAAAGGGAAATAGTCTGTTCATCAGCTGATCAAAAGTTTAAGACCACAGCCTTTAAAAAATGTGGCTTCAATGTGATTTTCTGTCAGGTTTTCACTCTGTCATGACTTCCTGATGGCAAAGGCTAAAAAGCTTTGTCCAATCACATTGAGAACATTTGGGGATGGATGGCGAGGGGAGTTTACAAAAATGGACATCAGTTCCAGACACATTTGGTGACCTCTTGCACGTGGTCTTAAAACTAAGATGAGGTGTGTTTTATCGGCTTTGCTTTTGAGTTAGCGTCAACACAGCAGCTAGCCTGGTGATACCAAACATGGGCAGCTTATACAGTATGTTCCACACATTAGCTTGTTAGCATAGCTGCGCAGATAGATTAAAGCACCCCTGCTTTGAGGAGGGTCTGTTTGGTAAAATTCAAGTACTTAAATTTAAAGATGCTGCAACAAAATTACATGTAGATTCCATTGCTCTTTGTTTAGCTAGGTACAAGTCTCCAGAGAGAAATAAGGAAGAAAAATCTCTTTTCAAATGAAATACTTAGATAAAATTGAAGCCTGTTGACCTGACAGTTTAGAAATTAAAAGTAATGTCCACTGATGTTGCCTACTTTTTATAAATACAGACAGTTTTGGTTGTGTCTGTAGGTGGATTGTTCCTAATAGATTCTTCACTCATGGTAAACCATGATTTTCATATGAGATATTTTTTCAGTGCAATCTTATCTCAAAGGCCTCTACAAATTAAATAGACTTATATCTGAGATGATAATAAAGTTTCAGGTGTATCAACATGTTGAAGGCCAAAACCTTGGCATGTTGTTTCACTCCTGGACTTACAAGCTGAAAAAGTCTGTTTTTTTAGACCATGAAACTCCCACATGGTCAGAACACCTTGCAGTAGGTTACACGGTTCATTCGTTTACGGATAATAAAGAAATACATGATTCTTCAGTAGTATAGATCCACTTTGAGTCAATATCCGGCAGGATTTCCATTTTCACAGAACTCTCATTGATTCAGTTTCCAGAGGAATTGCTGCCGGGATCAGTTTACCTTGTTACCTTGTCACACGATGTTCTGGTCTGATCTCCATGTGCATTTCCGCCCTGCTTCTCCTCCCTCCCTCCCACTGCTATGCTGCCCAACAGAGCCCACATTGTGTGCCCGTGACCACTCATCCCTTACTAATATCCAGTCTTTTACCTTGCTGGGGATGTGCTGCATGCTTTGAAAGGGCATCGAGAGCTGCTGATGGGTGTCATCCATCTCTAATGTGAAGCTTTGAGGAAAGTAGGGGTGTAAAACTTTGGATTTTGTGGAATAGTTGCACGTGTGCAGATGTGGAGAAACTCAGGAGGCTTAAAAAATAGACGCACCATTAAGAACTGTAAAATATTTTATTAGAAGACCCGGTAGTAAAAATGCACAGAAATTAAAAACGTTTGAATAAAATAACCATGCTGAAGTCAGTCCACTGCAGAATATTGTTACAGTCATAATCCTTGCGTTGGCTTGATGCTGAAAGTGCTTGAGGTTTCAAAAAGACACAAAATCCTTAACCAATTACAAAAATCATATGTAGAAACATAAAAAAACATAACCCATGCCAATTTTTCTAATATTTTTCAAGCACGCATGAAAGAAAACAAGTTCCTGAAGACTCTTAAAGAATGAGGTTTCAGTATGAGAGGACAATAAATCCATCAAAAACACTTAAAAATTCAAGCCTTGTTGACCGAGATCTGTAAACAACCAGTCTAAAAAGGTGCTCCTGCTTATTGCAAACAGAGCCCTCCCCCCAGGTTAGAGAGTAAAACAGAGGTTTGAAAACGCGAGGAGCTTGAGTACAGTGTAATGATGTTTCAGGTACAGAGATGCCATGTGAAAAGATACCATCAACACAGAGAGCTCCTTCTATAGCATTAGCTAAAGACACTGATATCTTAATGGGAATAACTTCATTTGAGCCGCAACCAGGCACAGCAAATACAATTGCTAGCTGTTAGCGCAGCCGTGTGAGCCCAGTAACTGATGGAAAGTGACTCAGACATGGATGTGAATGGTGCTGGTAGCTGCACCCAAGCACCCCTGAATATGTTATCATCTCTTCTGTGTGCTGGAGCATATTAATAAAGCACCTTACAGTTACAGCGTCTAAACACGCCGTAAATCACTGCCTAGTGAACCCACACGCATCGTAACACGCCAAGCTCTTATTATGCTAGAGGCTGCCGCTTTTTAACCACCACAATTAACACATTAAACACTCGAAGCCTGAACTGATGTGGCTCAATCAGCTTGCATAATGATTAATTAATGGCTGGGGTAAAGTGTGGGCCAGCCCTAGAAATTCAAAACAAGAGAAAGTTAATCAGGCTAATTGTGAGGAAGCATCTTCATTAGCATAATATTGCCATTGGAGATCAGAACATCAGGGAAAAACTGGAGAATGGATCGCTCCTGGTTTCTAATGTTAAAATATCAACATTTACACGTTAAAAGGCACTTTGTGTGTGTGTGTGTGTGTGTGTGTGTGTGTGTGTGTGTGTGTGTGTTTGCAAACGTGCTGTGGTGGTTTAAAGTGATCATATGCTGAGCGTGATACTATGAATGGTGCCGGCTGGGATCTTGGTGTCTGCCTCCTCCCCGCTGACCCTGAAGATCACAGGGGTGTTGGATTGGATGGTGGTGGTGGCGTTGAGGGTTTTACCCAGCCAGCCTGGAGAGCCACGCTTGTACATTTTGACAGTTACCTGCAGAGAGAAGGACACAGGAAGCACAGGTTATCAGGATATTGAATTAAGAGATGATTAAAAAAAAAAAAGTGCTGTTTTAAGATATTTAGAAAAAAATGGTTCATTAGTGAAATTTTCCCAACATCGGATTAAAAATCATGATTAAAGGTCAATTTTTCCAGCCAGACTCCACCTTGAACTTTACTACTGTCACTAATCTCACATATATCTAAGTATGTTTCAAGTCACATCTCGCATGTCGCATTCCAATCACCGACGATAAGACGGTCACATCCCAAGCACCAGAGCATGCTCAGTGGAGCTTTTTCTTTTTCTGTTGGTAATGTTAAATTTCCTTTTGTTTTGAAGTTTGAAGCTTCTCGCTAACATCACACGGCTTATGATGCACAACATTTGTAATGATGCTGAAGTTACGTCTTTGCAGAGGCAAGATTTTAGCAGAAACTGAAATAGAACTTTAAAAATTCTGCTCAAATAATCATTTTCTCATTCTTCTGAAAACTTAAATAAATGATTTATGCTACTGTGAAATACAGTTATGTTTTCTGACGTCTTGATGCTGTAACCTCGTTTTAGTTCATTGAAAAGTGTTGGACATCCAAGTCCAAATTCTGATCCTGGTTAGTGCAGAATGAGAAGCAGCTGCTTTTTCTGTTGGTTTATTAATTTTATTTATTTACTTCTACTATTCATCAGATCCTTTTAATTTTAACTGATTTTATTTTTTGAAGTTTTTTATGACCACCATCTTCCTTAATTTTTCAGTTTTTGAATTTTTTTTTTTTTAAACAATTTTCAGTCATTTCTATTGTTTCTGTTCATGCTTGACTGTAAGAAAAGTGCTATCTTAGTAAATTTGGATTTGTATCCAAATTGTATTGATTTTGCATAAATTGACCAAACTTCTGTTGAATCGGGGGTCTACTTTGCACCCTGAAAGTATAAAAAAAAATATTTTAACACATTTATTGTTAATGCATCAGCTTTTAATTTGTTAATTTTTTTTTTTCCATGGTGAGACATTAAAACATAGTTCTTATAATGGAGGACACAATGCAGTTTTTATAGAACCTAAAAGGCAAAATAAACACTAAATTTAGCTAAAAATTTGCCTTGATGCCCATCAATTATTGTTTGTCTTCAAAAATTAGACCCTGAGGTTACAGATTATGGCAAAATATGATTATAAACACGATTAAGATGATTTATGTTTTTCTCACCTTAAACTGAAAATTTTCACATGAAATTTTTTGAAATCGATAAAAACACAAACCAGAAATGACGGATTAATTTTCTGCTCATCTAATTGTGTCTTTTCCAGCTATATCGAGCTGGTTTCTGATGTGAAACGAATCCGTCGTCCCTCTCAGTGATACGGCACATCCGCAGAAATAGCCTTCAAAAAGCCATCACATTTTTTATACCGCACACACAAAAAAATGTGCAACTCTTTGTTCCCCGTTGATCCAAACGGCAGTCTGAATGCGAATAAATATTAAATTAACCTTGTTTTCAATGTGAGCTGTTTTAATTCCCCTCCACGTGTTGAATGGAGTCATAGCTCTCTTGATTCTATGTAGGTTGTAGGGCATAATACGCTTTAACACGACATCAAAACTGCCTGTTCTGTTTGAGCCTGACAATGGAAGCCTTAACTAGATTTAGACATGCAGGTAATTGAACCACATCCATTTCAAAAAGAATGCCTCGCTGCCTCTCTTGTTTGGCTGCATTTACAGGGCATAACAGAATATTACAGTGCCTTTTCACAGTTCCATTTTCTTTCACTTTAGCATTAGGCAATTTTTCAATTATTATTTTTTTTCCATGTTCTTTCATCCCGGCTCTCCATAATGTCTGGGCCTTTTAGTTAATGGTAGCGACAGTCAGAGCCCAGTATATCGGCTCTTGTCCATTTTGCAGGTCATTGTGGAAGCCCAATAGGCCTTTTATTACGCCGACATCAAAAGGCAGATAAGCATTAGAGGTGGGGAAAATACCCTGCACTAGATATGTTCCCTCTTTCCTTTGTCTGCTATTGAAAGTGATCATTTTAATAGTGAAGAGGTTGCTGAGCTTTGGGGCTGATGGGAAGTGCGACACCCCTGACAGCCTGCGAATACGAGCAAGTCGATAACACAACACGAGCACACGGCGCACCCTCAGCACCTGCGCGCTCTTGCTGCTAACCTAATTATCTGCAACAAAGGCCGCTGCGGTTTCAGACACACATCTTTTCCACCATTTACTTACTTATTACTGTGCATTAAATCAGGGAGAAAGAGAGAGAGGGGGAAAAAAACGCAACAATTGTGTCTTATATTGCAGCCTTGGCCGAATGCCACATGGCTTGTATTACAATAGCATCAGACACTTCAGAACGAGTGTCTATTAATTTGGGATGCATGAAAAAATAGCTTCATGACAGCTGGTGGCAGAGAGACGCAGAAACCGACACAAAGACATCAGAGAGGATTATTCTAACAAATAAGAGCCACATGTAATAGTTTGTGATCAACAATTAAGTCATTTAATGGAACTAGAGGTGAGTGGGTTTGTCTTTGTGGGCTGCAGAGACTCAAACTCAGCGCATCAACAACAAATTTTCACCCCCACAGAGGAAAATAAATATGTATTTAAATATATTTTGTCTTATTTGATGGAGGCCCAGGAAGCTTTAAATACAAAATGAATGAAGTCAAAATGAAGGAAAACAATAACTCACATTTCAGCTACTCCAGAATTACTTCCCTTAATACCCCTTTATTCTAAATACTTGATTCTGATTGATCAAACTTGAAAAACAACACTTAGAAATTCTCATTAGCATAAATGACATAAATTTCTTATCTGCCTGTTGACACTGTGGCAAAAAAAGCTAATTCATGTTAGCATTTTAAGCTGTAAACGCTTTGGTAAAGAAATTTATTCATCTTACATTCCACTTGGGCTGCAACTGATGATTATTTTTAATCGAATCTATAATTTCTGTGTGATTGCATGATAACAACAATAAAAACAATAATACGACACATCGACTATTAAAATTCCATGTCGTCATGATTGATTGTTGACTAATCCTTGCAGTCCTTCATTCTGGTGAACACCGATGCAAAATGCTAATTACGTTAGCATCCCAGGTTGGTTAACACTGTGGCATAAAATCTAATTAACGTTAACATTCTCAATTGTTAGAAACATGGTCACAATCGTGTTAGTTTTCATCTCAGGCTGGTCTTTATATTCAAGTTGTTCTGCATTTGGAGGCCTTGCTCACCTTGTCAGAATTGTAATTTGCATTACCACCTTCTTACTGGATGTTATCCTTTACATTTCAGCTGTCTTCTACAATTGGGAACCAGTTGGAAATATTAAAAATATTTCTTTTGAATCCTCTCTGTAAAGAATTGCTCAGAGATATGCCGATTAAACTTGTCAAAGGAGGAAGAGCTAAGAATTCAAGATGGCCATGTATCATTGAGGAGTAAATTGTTGTATTCTATGCATACTTTGCTTCTCTATGCATTGAAATCCACTGCTTCATACAATGTTGATGCTTTGCAAACAGAGAGGAAGTGTGCGACCTTTATTGGTTCAAAGAGGGAAGTTCTGTGTGGTCTAGACAGCCTGCCTGCCAGGTGCTGTGTCAGGTACAGGATCTGTCACTGCTTGTTATCCACTTGAGGCGAGTGTCGACTTTATCTAAATTACAGCAAAGAACAAAGTGTACAAGAGCCTCAGCAATGTCATCCTGAGTACAATCTGCAGCCTACGCTTAAAATGAACCAACTCAAGAAAAGGATCAAAAGTTGGACAAATAAAATCTCACTTTGGATTTGAGTGACTGTGCTCCGATTAGTCAGGATCATCTCACACAGACAGGCCTGAATGTGTCGGTAAAACACTTCACGGTGAGCGCAGGACCCTTGGGGCTAAGGTTGGGTGTCACACAAAGGGCTGAGAGCTCACCTAACATCGTCTACCTCTGATCCGCCTCTCACTTTCTGTGTCAGAGGAGTCGTGTGAATGACATCACTCCTCACATTTCAACGAGACAAACTCTGTTGCTTCTTATTTACCGTCTGCTAATAGTCATAAATCCTGTCTCTGGTTCACTGTTGACCTTCTAACCTCTTAAACTCAAGAAGACGGCTCGCTCACAAAACCCATCTCTGCACAAAAAAGCTGATTGCTATCTCGCTGGTTTTCTTTTCTACTACCTAGAGGGACTTTACCGGCACAGATTTTCCTCCCGTTGTTGAAATCGAAATCCAGAAATGTCCAAATTATTTTCACACTTTCCCAACAGAAATGTGATTATTTGTAGTTCAAGGTCTGATGTCTCTGACAAACATGACTAATGAGGATCTGTGTAATTGCGTAGGGATATGTCAACACCTGTGTGTATCGCCATTCACAAAGTTCAGATTCTCCCCCTGATAAAAGTCAAAGAATCCCGGTGGGGTCCCCGTCAGAGAGGCCCGTTACCTGGAGCCATGGGTGCAGTGTTTCAGGTGAACTCTGAGTGAGCGTAACGCCACACCAGCTTCAGACGGCGGGCTCTTTGTTCCTCGCCGTGTCTTAGCAGACGCACACATGAGGAAGAACACTGAGAAAAGCACCTCTGGCGCAGCGGACGTCTCTGTAAACAAGCCAAATGTGATTAAACAGGAGCAAAAGAGGTTTGCTGCTGCAGCTTCTAGGCTTAACAAGGCAATTAGGTGAAGAGTGTGTGGTTTGGCTCGCTGGACGAATAAATCAACAACCTGTTGAATCAAGGCGTGAATAACTGGATCATCAGCTTCTCGGTTCATTCAGATCCTTACATGTTGCTATGCAGATGACTATCTGCTTTATGAATGGGAGTGATCAGATTTAGAAGCTACAACTGTGCATATCTCATTAAATTTATATAAAAACTGCTGAAGAACTGCAGATATTCTCCTACCACCTGGACAGAAGGCAGAAATACGATTTGATCTACTATTGATCTTTGATGAGAGAAAAACTGAAGATGACTCTTTTTTTTACGTTTTACAAAGTACAAGAAAAGTTAACCAAACACTGATTTCCCTTTCAAAATCATTTCATAACATCCTTTTTGAAAAGTAGGAATAAGTATCAACCTTCAAGCAACTACTGGGCCAAAGCCCAGGCACCAAGATTATGTCCGTGCAATCTAAGTATATCAAATTTAAAAAGGAAAATTTAAGGAAAAATATTTCATGTCAGGGTTCTTGAAATAAGAATAAAGTTTTAGAACCGGAAACTTAACAAGCAAACTTTATCTTGTCCCACTGGCGCATTGATTTTTGCAAGTTAGGCATCATTTTTGTCTTTTCATATCTTGAAATAAGACCTGGTCTGGACTTGTCTGGTGAATATGGCTCATATTAAGTCTAACAAGACACTTACTTCTTACTGAAAATTAGACAGAACACTTGCTCAGATTTCAGTTCTTGCAGTGTAAAAGCATTATTATAGTTTTGTATTAACCCTTTGGCTAAATTGATATTTACAACTTTTACAGATGTCTTGAAGATGTTCTTAAACTTTTTCTCTATATTCGTACATTTTGGAGTTGCACCACCTAATCTATATCTCAGCCAGTGGGTAAAAATGATGCTAGCCTTTGGTTCTCTCCTGGCACTGATATTGTTTAAATGGAAAGAAAAATATCCTCCAACTTTTAAATCATGGATAAATTATTCGAGAAAATATGATACACCACAAGGCGCAGTTGCCAAAAATTGTATGCCATCTGGCAACCTTTTTTAACTTAAATGGAAAAAACTGACTCCAGGCTGAGGGTACCCAAAGGCTCTTTTACTGTCTGAGCATTTGGGACTGAGACTATTAAAAGGTCCTGAGAATGCAAAGAATACTGTCCGAAATTTTTCTGCATGATAAATACACGTAGAAGGTAGAAGACCAAGATTTGCCTTATAAATAAACGTGTACCAGTGTGTGAACCTAAGGGTCGCCAAAGCGGGCCATCCAACCTCAGAGCACAACTCACAGTGGGTAAGTCAGAGGTTTACAATTTGTAATGAACCTCAAGAATGCATGGTGGGCAGCGATAAGAAGACATTGTGCAGAGTCGTGCATGCACTAAAGGTGACCAATATCTAAAACAGGTTTAAAAAAGTTGAGCAAAAAAGACGAACAACTTGTTCCTAAAACAAAAACCCAGTTTTAGCCTCAGCTGATAAGCTAATGAGATATTCCAACCAGCAAGTCGACCAACACACTATGAAATATTTATGTTTTTTGCAGTGTCCAGATATTAGCTTTTATTTAAATGCCCAAACTCTTCTTTGGTGACATAACCGTCTGAATCAGTAACGACGTTAGTCTGAAGTCATGAGCATTAAAGACGGCTGGTGAAGTTCTGAATAGCTACATCTCTGCGTCTAACCAACCAGCCTCAGCTAACAGGAAGCCATTAGACCCTCTGCAATAACCATTTACCTCCATTCACCCAGCTCTGACTTTATTTCCAGCCACATAAGTGCATTTTCTGCGAGAGCTTTAAAATATGAATCCCCCTCCTCTTTCTCCTCAATGGGTCTGGTCGTCTGGCTGACTTGAGAGGGCACAATCTATGACTGATTTAATTTGCTCTTTACAAACATCTCTAACAGCATTACCCCCCCGAGCATACACTGACTGCCCCCATCTGACTCCATTAAGTCCCAAATCAGGTTTAAAGACCATATTGATGCCGACCGTTATTAGGGGTGATTATCAAAACAACAGACAATGGGCCAAAGTGTCTGTTAACTAGTTTATCCATAATTTCACATAACTGTAACAGATGGCAGTGCTGTCAATTATATACTGGATCTGCTGCACACGCTCAGTCTGGACATGCAGCATATTAGGCTTCACATTAAAAGAGCGATAGCGTGCTCACAGGTGGTCACAGGAAATGGACCGAGCACAGTAAATAAACTGGGATAATAAATGTCAAACACAGAGAGATTCACTGAGAAAACAGGGAGGATCTGCCTCTTTTAGCCGGTATTTCTGTCGTTTAGTCCAGACAGACGTAAAAAATTCTAACGTTGCCGATGAGTCCACTTCAGCACCTTTATTCTCCTCAATTAACGAGAATGGCTTTTGAAACTGTAATTAAGTGTCTCTGCTCCACTCGGCCTCTTCATTATTCATGAATCCCTATTGATCATATCTCGCTGCCTATACTGTGGGGATCACTGTAATATCCTGTATCCCAAAAACAAACAGAGCAGCTTCCCCGAGATAAAATTAACATCTTGGCTTGGGACCAAAGACAGTTTTCTTTAAATACTGAATCCAGCGTCTGCTGCCAAAGCGGATGATGCCAGAGAATCATTAATAGGAAAAACTTCTGACTGATGCCTATTGATATCGTCTTATCTGGGTATTAAATGCCACTGTAAAAGTCTGGGCAATATTTTAGAACAATAAGTAACTGAGTTTTAGTGGAGCCTACTGTTTCAATATGATCGTATCATAACAGCTGCAACTAACAGTTTGATTTTTTTGTTTTTTAATTAACTGAAGTGTTTTTGTCTCTTGAATGTCAGAAAACAAGAACATGAGTTTTGAGGAGAATTATTCATCATTAAGCTGATGATACCATTCTACACACTGTACACCTTCATACAGTGACATTTTTTTTTTTCACTTGCTAGATATTTTAATGGACCAATATTCTGCTGTGGATTGGTCGTCATTGGATCAACTCCCTCCTTCAAGCCATACGACTAGATCTCAAAACTGAATTAAATAAAAATGTCCGGAGTTAAAACTGATTTAGTTTCAATTAGTTCCCGACCGGGGCTGATTATAGCATATCACCAATTTATCAGTCAAGATGTAACTTGTATTAACTTTTACTGTGTAGAGATTCTGTTGCTCTGTCAAGTCATTCAAAAAAAAGTGTTTTTTGGGATCCAGAGAATTTATAAGATGTATAAATTATCTTTGTGAGATAAAGATTAATACAACTGTTAATTCCCATGTGCACCATTATCTTATAGAAGACTATTAAACAGTTTTAAAGTGGCATAAATTTCATCTTTGGTTCATGTACAGTATATATCATGTGGATATCAATGTTCTTATTTCATATATATTGGATATCAGCCAATGTATATGTTATATATCAGATTTTTTTTTTGGCGCCATTATTGGTATCAGCAATGGCCCCAAAAATCCCCTAATGGTTCGCCTCTAATTTCAATCATGTCATCATTAAAGAATTTGGCTATCAATATCCTTTTTCCTTTTTCTAAACAAAAAAGGGGGATAAAAGGAAAAATTGGACACTTAAAGCTCCTGTGAGAATTTTGATATGGTTATGAAAAAGATTGAAAATAATACTGAGGCCTCTTTATAGCCCAAATAAGCAAACTGAACCATTAGGTTAAAGTTTTATTACTTGTATGTGGTTATTTTTATTGTTTGAAACAACTGGTGAGGGTAGGTGCTAGTTGTGCTGCTGAAAAGGCACTTTCCTACATTTTTCCATGGGAAAAAAAAATTAAAAAGTGACTCGTTTGATAAAAAAAAAGCAGGGGAGATTCTTAAAAAAAAAAAAAACTTCTTGTCTCCTGTGACAAAAAATACAAAGACAGAAGAGGTACAACGTTGTCCACAGGGGGTGCCAATATCAACATAAATGAGAAGTTCTTCACAAAAGCTTTAAGAAACGCTTCACATTAATTGTTAGTTTGAATGTCATACTTGATTTTTTTTTTTCACATTATCTTGTTGCAGAAAAATATGACTTTTAATTATTACTACAACAAAAGCCAGACCACTTTTCGTGACGCATCTATCTGTTGATACAACGTACCCAATGTACAATACATAACATTGTTAATCACAGAGTGTAACCTTCTGTGGGTGTCGACAGCTCATTCCACATTCAAAGAAATTATTTTGTAATGAATATTAATGGTTTGGAGCTTTATTTTAAACATGTATTCAAATTTACAGAAACTCAATCTCTACCTGTGTTAAGTAGGAATGTGTAAAACATGAACTCTACGGGCTGATGTTTAACTAAATTAACAAAAGAGCATGTGAAGGGCCCTCAACGGTGACTGCTATTGCATGCTGGGTGATGAATTTGGAGGAAACACATTGAGTCATCCTCAAATTGACGGATGCAGAATCTCTCCACGGGACTCTTCACAGCGGCTTAGTGCTCGAGTGAAAAAAATAGATTTTTATCAAGTTTAATCACACGCTATTACAAGGCAGCTTTTATCATTGCCTTCCACTGTGTGAGTGCTGGTGTCTTCACTAGTTCATTACCAACACTTGTGATTCTGCAGCACTCTTCTAATGTGTAATTGCATGGTTAGCTTTCCTCTGTGGCTTCCTACACACACTTGGGTGGAAATTATTTCCAATTCCAGTTTCCTTTTCAAGAGTGATGCTGCAATTACAGGAATCTGAACATCCTGGTAATTTCCCCACAGTTTTCGATTTAAATTAAAAAAAAAAAAAAAAAGCGGTGCGACAGATGGAACTTTCTTTCGAGGAAATTCCTCTTAAAACTTTCTTTGAAACTCATCCACGGGATAGAAATTATTTCAAAACATTTGAAAGTGAAAAGTTTGATGTGTTTTTTTTATTCTTGTTTGGAAAACACATTTTTCAGTCTGGTTGAAAACCATCTTTCTTTTGCTCTCGGACAGGATTCTGCTCTATTTCATAATGTTTTTATGACTGTTTGATAATTGATAATTAAAAAAAAAAAAAGAAAGAAAGAAATAGGCCTTGCATGCATTTTCTTCAAATGGCTTAATACTTTCTTCTCAACACAAAAAGAGGCCAAAAAGCCACAGTGTCTGTCACTATTATCTATTTAGGCAGCAGAATTTGCAGGCTTTGTAAATGGCCAGCGCCTGTCCTTTTGTGCGCCTCCATTCATTATCACCACAAAGCGGTTGATGTCTCCCCTCTCTGCCTTTTCAGCGCTAAGCGCAAGGCGCACCAGCCCTGTCCATTACAGGCCCGTGATGCGTGCAGCCTGGGAGACGGCCAAACAGAGAGGAATGTCGTCGTGGAGTTAAATTAACAAGCTTGAATCTGTGTGGAATCTGCAGCGGGTCAGAGAGACGAGACGTGTAACTGAAGTCTGATTATTTGTTTGCAGAGATGTTGTTGGTGAATTTGCAGAGCGGGGGGGGGTAGGTTGTGTTGCTTCTATTAATCAACTGATGGGATGGTGTTGTCGAGTAACATCTCAGATATGCAATTAGCATATACCAGCTATATGCTGAGTCACGTGGGCTGCATCCCCGCTCATCATGACTAAAACCAGCGCAAAGACTTCATGAAACAGATTTAAGACGAAGGACACAACATGAAGATGAAAAACATACACTACCTATGCTCAAAATTATGACATAGAAAGATCTCCCTCGACACACACACACACGCACGCACTCACACACACAAGGCCTCACACATAATTACCCCCTCAATCCATACAAATCAAATGAAGCCAGAACTGTAGTCCAAGAATATAGCCCATAATTAATAAATTACAGCCACTCTACTCAATCATTCTCCACTTTGGCGACACACACACACACACACACACACACACACACACACACACATCCCGTTCTCGTAGATCTTGCAGAAAACACCTAGTGGTTTGGTGCGTGCATCTGGTGCCACCTCTTACAACCAAGCAGATGCCTCACTGAGTGAATCTTGGTGCCTGTATCGCAGATCTTTTACTCCGTCTGTTTACAAGTAACAAATCAAACGCGTGCATTATTTCTGGACATTGAAATATGCCTGAGGGAGTTATCAGGTTTCTCTGCAGATCCCTCGAGCTTTCCTGAGCAGCTGCTGCACACGAGTGGAGGCTTTTTTTTTTTTTTTTTTTTTTTTAAAGACAGGGAGGCTGATGCATTTGAGGGGCCCAAGCTCAATGACTGAATGTGATACTCAAATTAGCCGTGCAACAAAAAAAAAAGGGAAAAAATTCTGCTTATTATTGGAGGCAATTAGATTTAAAAAAACATGTATGTTAACAAACTTAAAGAGGTAATACATTAATATTTAATCGTTGCAAACTGAGGGGTCAAAGGTCTGCTCATGTTGCCTCCATTTACAAAAATTTCTTTGAAAAAAAAAAAAAAAAAAAAAACATTTTGTGTGTCTATGTGTCTGTGTGTGTGTGTGTCCCCTCAGGCCAGAAAAGAGCCTGCTGTAGTCTGCCTAATGATTGTTGGGTCATGTATCAAATACACAGCAGCTGGAGGCGAGAGGAGGGGGGGGGGGGCATACAGTCTGGAAATTTGGGGGGAGGATGGGAAGGCAGTGGGCAAACTGAGGCCTGAGTGGAGTCTGTAAGGAGAAGCCCGAGTGTTTGGGTATGAAATGTGTAAGGGTCATACTCACTAGACCTGAAGAGCTGTGGCCTTGTCTGTCTGTCTGTCTGACATTTATGTAAACATTCCTTAAATTTGAAGCAACAAAGGACGGATAAAAACTTAGGACACTCCAGTTTTTTAAAAGATTTGGCTTAAAATGCCCCCTAAAAAGTTTTATGTAAATTTAATTGATTTGATTTCACAAACCTTGATGATATCAGCCATTTTTCCTTTCATTCCATCTCCATTTCATTAAAAAAATGTATCACCGTTGGTGCATTTATATGGTGCTGAGTATATATGACAGGCACAGAGCCGCAAAGATGTTTTAACCACTCGACATGCCCTCAGTTTGTCTCTTGCTAACTTTTTTTGTCAGCAATTTTAATTTATGAAATAATGGGTCAGCTGGAGGAAGATCCAGTTGAAAGGGGGGCATGTTGCCACCTCCCACAGCAAAAGCAGACACACTGCTGTCAATAAACTGATGTCTTATTAAAAGAGCTGTAACTGTAACTGGACTTCACTGTTCATACAAATTCACAGAACGACCAAAACATCAACTAATTTAAAATCTAAATGAGGTCAAAAGAAGCTTTTCAGACCTTTTTGGCCTTGATTGAATTAAGCCAGATAATAAGTGCTCTGCAGACAGCTTGTATGACTTACCTCAATGAAAAACTGAGGAGTAAATTACAGAGAGTGAAAAAGTTGAATTTATCTGGATATTTCTGAATAATCTCTCTGAGATTGTGTCAAATTGTGATTGCTGAAAATTCCCTTTAAACTGATTTCTCAAAGTGTTTCAATGAACTGATCTGTTTTTTTTTTTAAGTTAGAAATATACTTACATTGGTTTCATTTACATTTCTAATAATTACAGAAACATTTTCTGAATAAGTAACAAAACTAACTGCTGTCATTTTTCTGTGAAATCACTAACAGCTGTGCAGAGTGCTCCTAAAGTACTACTGCCACCTGCTGGTTGGTCCATTCATGCATCGATTTATCCCTCATTTCCCAGAGTTCATCAGAGTCGTGCAGTGAACCGACCTGAGGAGTTTGTCCCAGCAGCGCCCACAGCGAATCAACGGACATGGACTTGACTCGGGAGAACTCGAGCGTGTCCGTCTCCCGTCGGTGGAGAGCGATGTACTGGCAGCCCAGGTAGTCTCCTTTCAGCTGCTCGCCACTGTGCAGCTGCATCAGGTCCCATGTTCCCACACCTCTCAGGACCTCCCGCACTGACTCCATCTGCTTATAGGACAGATGACCTGAAGAACGAGAAAGAGAGAGAGAGAAAAAAAAAACCTTAATATGCTTTATTCACCGGCTTTATTTTACATATGAAAGAATTTAACTTGTCCAACAAGTCCATCAAAACTGTTTTAGTTTAAAACTTATGAAAAGCAACAAATTTAAATGAATGTAGAATCATAAAAAAAATCATGTTACGTCTGTCAACCTTAAAGAGACACCATGTGACACAAAGTCAAAAATAAGGGCTTAGAAAGAAAACATGACATCTGACTAAAACGTCTTTGGAGAATTTGTAAATCAGGCTCAGCTTCTTTGCCCACATTCTTCAGTATCATGACTAGAGGTGACAGAAGAGAGCAGGCCCGAGGAGAAGAAAAGCAAATCTTAAAATTGAAACTGAAAAAGTGAAAAATAAGTAGAAAACTCCAGTAAATGTGTTTTTTTTTTTTTTTCACTTTCATTTTACTCTCTGTTCCCCATGATTCCCGTCTTCTTTCCTGGAGAATCTGACAAAGGCAAAAACGCCCCAAAAATCTATTTTAAAAAGATTTGCTGGCAGCAAACTTCTTTACAAGTTTTGAGACTTGTTATCAGAAGAGAACAGCATATTGAGCTGGAGATTCAATGCGTTGAATCCCTTAAGAAACTCGTTTTTAGGAGCCACTTACCAGACAGCCAGGAGGGAGTGAGTGCGTCTGACACCCAGGTCATGTAGCCTTCCCTGAAAGACCTGAGGAAGTCATCTAACTGGCTGTGGGAGACCAGCTCCCTCCTTTTCCTCAGCACCTCATCCAGCTCACAGTCTGGAGAGGGGAAGAGAACTCTGGGGAAGAAAAGGCTTTGGGGCACGGTGACTCCGCTTCTCTTCAGATGACCACACAAGGTCGCCATCTTGATCTGGGGGGGAGAGATCAGGGATGCAGGGTGTCTCAGTTTTAAACTTTATGTTACACATCCAGCTGAAAAGAAATGTACATATAATCGTACAGGTTTTATTTCCTTAAAGAACCAACGTGGAACAAGAGGCTCAAGCTGTGTTTGCTTTTCTAATTCAAAGAAGTTAATTCAAGCAGAACTATTTAAATAACTCAACGTGTGTGATTGCCATTAGACTCTTCAGCTAAGCTCCCCGTTAGGATTCAACATCCACAGAGATGTAAATCAATGAATGGGCACATAAGGTGACAGCTGTGTTTAGGCACCTGCTTGCTTTAGCCCCCCCACACACACAACGTCATGAAAATAATTAAGTCCTTTCAGCTGAAGAGCAGGCACTCAGGAAGTTTAGGAAGCCCAGCAGTGTTGGAAATTTCCATATAAATTGTTATGGTGACTCAGAATCTCTTGACCTGGTTGGAGTTTGGATGAAAACAATGTGCTGGACGATTGATTGGACCTTGGACATGAATGTCCCAGATGGTTTGACATTTATGTTTCATGTTGCTGTTTCAGCACGTCAGGTAAAATGTTTTTTTCTTTTTTTTACCGTAATAGCTTTGAGGGGATCTTCACTCTGCTTGATGCAGGTATTCCTGAAGTTTTGGTCCTCTTCTTGAACTTTCACTTGCCAGTTTTGGTTTTGAGCAGACACGGTGCCTCTCCAGGGTTTCACATCTATGCAGAAGATCCCATGACCTGATTTAAAGGAAACACATTTTACATGGAACAATTCATCAAAACATATTTGAAGACATCCATAACATGAAATGTTATTTAGTCAACAAACCAACCTGTGAGGATTACAATGTTGATGTCATCTTTGGTTGTTTTTAGCTGGTCAGGGATACGCAAGTTACTGTAAATGTCTTCATTTCTCACCCCGGTGAGTTTCCTACGATATCAGAACATAATAAGAAGTATTAGCTTAGATTTCTTTTTCTTAGATTTTTTTTTTGGGGGGGGGGCCTTGAATGACAAAAGTTAGTAGTTCACTATACAGATTAATAAAAAATGACTGACAGATACACTTCTGCCACTATGTGGTTTAAAAGCAGGTTTGGTTCCATGGAATTGATCAAAGAGTAGCGCTTGAATGCACCAGCGGGCTGCACCAATACGCTTTCCATTCATTAAAGGCTGGAAGAGCAGCCACATTAACTACAGCTAAATAAAAGACAAAAAAAATCTACAGTCATACCCAAAATAATTCTCTTGTGCCACCCATAAAATAGAGGCTGAATTTTTCACATTTTTTTTTTCCAACAGGCTGATAAGATTTCCAAACGCAGCTCATTTCATAAAGGCAGGGCGTCTAACAATTATCAAATAAACATGTAGAGAGAAAATTTTACAATGTTCCTTAAAAACTGCTTAAAAAGAAAAAAATCAAAGAAATATTTGGGGTGGGCCTGGGACCATTTGGCCCACCCACAGCACCGCCCCTGATGCAAAGGGACATCAGCATTTCCTTACAGTTGTGTCTTCCTAAAAAGTCTCTCCTGTTATTTTGTTTTTATCTCCACCTTAAACATCTTGAACATTTGAATCAACAGTTGCTGAATTATCCAATATGTCCATCCATCTTCTATAGCGCTTATCCTGTTCAGGGTTGCGGGTGGATGGAGCCTATCCCAGCTGCCTTAGGGTGAGAGGTGGGGTACACCCTGGACTGGTCTCCAGCCAATCACAGGGCTGACACACAGAGACAGACAACCTTTCATGCACACACACACACCTACAGGTAATTTAGAATCACTAATTAACCCGATGAGCATATTTTTGGACTGTGGGAGGAAGCCAGAGTACCTGGAAAGAACATGCAAACTCCACACAGAAAGGCACACCATGCCTGAACCAGGATTTAAACCAGCAACCTTCTTGCTGGCAAGATACAATATGTTCATCTTCTATATGCTTCCTTTGTTTGCCAGCTGGATAGCTTCTGTGTGTTTGTTTTTCTGAGAGTTGTAAGTGAAAACTCCCTGCTGCACTTTGGAACAAGGTTGGTTACAGAAAAAGAGCTGGAAGACGCTTAAACAACCTGGATACTGTGGAGTTTAGAGATGAATCCCTATGAATTGGAAATAAAAATAGTAGCACAGTGCTTACCTGACATGTTGTATAAACTCAGGGAGTGCTGGCATCTGCTGTGGGCTTTGACTTTGACTTTCTGCAGGTCTGGAGCCGAGATGAAAGTGGGTTAACAGGTTTCCTAGCTGGGGCATTTTGTTGTTTAACTGCAAAAGAAAACATCACAGTAACCTTTAACTGGGTGGTTTCATTATGAGAAATTAACTGTATAATTGAGAAAATGGTAGATATCTGAATAAAACATTCTTGTAAACAGTCAAAGTTTTTTTCATCTGATTCTAAGTTTTCAGCAATGCAAAAACACCCCTTTTTCTACTTCTTACGCTTTGCAATGCTCCACAAGCCCCGGGAGAGCGCACTAACAGCTACATCCAGGCTTTAAAGCTTTGTTGACAACACTTGAACGCTTGAACTTGAACTGTGGGACCCAGTGAGTGGAACAAAGAGCAAAGACAACCCTGTGTGCTGAACTCTGACGAGCTCTGAAACAAACAATACGTACTGTTGGAGTCTCGCGCTGCTTGAAGAGCCTTTTTCAAGAGGGGGAAAAAGCGGAGAAATTCAGCTCGACATGTTCGCAACGATAATCTCTGCTCAACGCTGAGTAATGTAACGCTATACCCACGAGCTGTTTCACAATTTAACCGCCCTCCTCCTTCTCCTTATCGTCGTCTCCTCCTCAGCTGCGCTCCAAATGTTCCTGGAAGAAGTAAACAACAGACCACGTGCGCCGTCCGCAGCGTCAGATTTCACCTAGAGAGGCGTGACGTCACGAAACGTATGTTAGTCTCTCCTGTTGTGTTTATGATGTACTGGGAGAAGCATGTCCGCTATGTCCATGTGATGTTCACCTGACACTTTGGATGGACAACCTGTACAGGTATGAATACATCAACACCACAGTGAAACAACACCAAATAAAACATTCAGAGTTACAAACACATCAAGAATTTATGAACTGAAATTTATATTTTGATGATCAAAAGTACGCACACTGCGGTTTTTGAGTGATATCTTTATGAAGTATGACAAATCTCTCTCTGAAGTCCACTAAATTGCTAATCTGGAGTATTTAATCAAATCACATGATTTGCAGCACATGGAATTGGAACAATTGTCTGCTATTTGGAATTGAGCTCAGGAAAATAATTCAAACCCCTTCAGATGCTAATAAAGTTCATGTGACATGAACAGCAGCTTGATCCTTGTTTCAATAGTAAAAAAAATGAACTTGTGACCACAGTGGAGTGACATGTGGATCAAATCTACGGCATTAAAATATCTGAATTCAATTTAAGAATGTGTTTTGAGTACTTTTGAGAAGTCAATAAGAACAAAGGTTGTACAGTCGTGGAAAAAAAAGTTTCAGACAGCCCATGCATTTGTGAAACACTGTATTTAGAATCACTCTTAAGCTTTCAAATACAATTTCTTCCAGTACAGTCACAGCCAAAATACCAACAAATCCACCAAAAGCCATTTAAAAACTTCAAATTGATTGGTTTCATATGCGTATAAATGTATAAAGCCAGCACATTTTAAAGTTTTTCAGAGACAAAAATGGCTAAAACAAGGAACCTAATGCAGGAAACACACCTGAAGATACAGATTCTCAGCCAGGAAGGGGTCAGCTGGTGCCAGATAGCCAGGAAGTGCAGATGCAGTCCTTCAATAGTTTGATATACTCTGCAGAAATACAGACCACCGACAGCTTGGAAGACAAACATGGGCGTCCAGGGGTTTCTTCAGCAAAAAATGGCTGCATCCTGATCCGCATGTGTAGGGAAAACCACCCACTGACATCACAGGAGCTTCAGCAACAGTGGTCAAACCAAACTGGTGGTGAATGTCTGTCTAATGCAGCCACATGTTTTGAAACACACACAAAAAAAAAAAAAAAACCCACAAATATTTCATAAAAATATTTGAGATTCTGTGTCTGAAAACATTTTTCCCATCAGTGTAGTCCAAACCCACTAACAAGTGAATATGAGGATTACCTAAAGCACTGGTGCTACCAGACACATCAGAATAACCTGCCTTTTTAAAACCAATATTTTAAGAGGTAGTGGTCTATTTTCATAAGTCTAAACTTACAGAATGTGCTACCTAATCACACTGAATGTCCTACCATTTTAATCAAATGTTTAACAGCCAGTGACAGATTTTAATTGTGGTTAATACCTGATGGATTGAGTTTCCCTACCTGACATAATCCTGCCTATTTACAGAGTCAGTGCTCTGTCTTATAGGTGTTTACAACTTTACGGAACAAGCTACCTTACTTTAACCTACACGTTTAGAGGCAGTGGTATTTTTTCAAAGCTGTTTGAAACCTTTAAGAATAAGCTGCCCTACCTAAAAGAAAAATGCACCAGTTTTTTTACAAACAGGTTTAGAGACAGAAGTCCAATTTAGCCATTTGCTACCTGACAGAATAAGATACCCTACCTAAAGGAATGAGCTACCCTACCTGGATAATAACCTACCTTTTCTTTTTTTATTACCTCAGTTATAGTCAATGGTCTGTTTTAGTCGTTTATTAGCTGACAGAATATGGTACTCTATCTAACAGAATATACTACTGTTTTTTTTACTGTTTTTACTGTTAACAGAATGAGATACTTCAGTTTCGGTGACTTACATGGTAATGTTTATATTTTTCAATCTGGCATCAAAAGAAAAATATGTAATACACATTGTTTTTTCCCTTTAACTTGTATATTCAGCCAGGAAGTTGAGGCTCCATATGACAGACTCTTACATCCTGCTTGAGCCTATACAGAGAGGATATTACAAAAAGTGATGAAGAATATTTAATTCAGCAGTAAATACACACTGAATATCTCAATGTGGTGATAAACAATATCCGGATGGCACAAAATACTATGAAAGAACTTAATATCAGGAGTGGATAGCCAAATCAGCTCATATGGGCTCAATGGAAGCCAATAAACAGAAGCACTCTTCCTCTCCTGACCTTCACTTCTGGGTGAGATCGGGGCGATAAAGCAGGCGCAACCTCAATAAAACCCACACAATGGGGTAAAATAAATAGATATTAAATTAAAGCAGAGGCAATACTGGCTGAACTGCTGCAGGAATTCAGGAACAAAAGCTTCTTTGTGCAGTTTAATATTGTCCACAATCACCACCTCATCATACATTTCCAATCATTTTCATCTCTTGCCTCCTTGTATCAACACGTATTATCATCTTGTATGGGAACTTGCAAATGTCTTGTGTATATGGGCGCCCAGTTTATATATTAAATGTGCTTTATGCTCCTAGTTTGGCCTTTTTCAGTCAGAGTCAATATCACATTCATATCTGTCTCATCTCTGGCTGAGTTTTAGTGTCAAACATTGTCATGAGGGCAGAGTCGCACTCTCTCCTGACTACGTTCTGTGTTCTTTCAGCTGCAAATACTCCTATTTTCAGAGACCCATGTTGTTGTCTTCAGCTTTTCTTTCATAGAAACAGCTACTCTTAAGGTTCACTGAGTGCTCCAAAAGCATCCTGAATCATGTGTCAACCATTATAAGCATTAGCGTCTTTTTGCACCTAATGCACCCGGAGTGCTCACATGTCTTTGTGGAGGTTTCCTGAGAGGGTTTTAGGTCCTCTGTCATGTGTAGTTAGGAATAAAAGTTCATTATGTGTCTTTTATTGATAAAAGGTTTATGTAGGAAGAGTAAAACACAGACATAATCCAAAGGGTGATGGGGTATGAATTTTATGTATACGTAAGGACTGGACTGGCATGTTCACACAGATAATTTTCAATTTCAAGTACTGTAGAAAAAAAAAGTAGGGGGTAATGAATTTTAATCCTGAGGATATTTCCATTTTCAATCTTTCAAATTAAATATCTCATTTGCAGAAGTAATGGTTCCATGACATCGCTGACGCTCTCCTCACTAATTTTTGCTCATTTCCTTTGAATTATTAATATGAGAGATTCACCATATGCTCTCTGAGGATTCTCGTCCATTCGTTTCAGGGAGAATTAGCATTTTACAGTGAAGAGTATGAAGAGCTTAACCGCCCCAATCAAACAGGGTGATTTGAATCCTGTCTGATGGAGGTGTTTAAAGGGTTTGCAGCTGGATGACCTGAAGTTAATGGTCTCAAAATATTCCAGGGTATGAATCATTTATAAAATTACTGGATTGTTTAATCTGGATGCTAAAAAGATTGGGAAAAAAAATAAGAGAAGAAACACTTTTGGATGTTTTTCCAACTAAACTGCTGAAGTTGCTAAACTCTAACAATGTGACTAATATAATAAATAGAGTTAAAGCTGGCTCACACTGAATTACCAAAGTGTGAAAAACAGTTTTGGTATAGACCTTGGAGAGCCTTCTTTGTGCCTGGCCTGCCTGGGTAATTAGTTCTGCCATATGAAGAGGTAATTTCTATGCTAAAGTTTAATTGTTCAATTATCACTGGATTTGAGAGGAGGCCTTGGTGCCATTTCACCATGTTTGAAAATTGCGTTGAACCCCTCATGCCACATATTCTAATAGTTGGCAATTACAGAGAGGGCCCTCAAACTAAGTTGATTGATGCAGGCTGGCCCCTCTGAAAAGCCTGCACTACCTGCCCGGTGCAGCTGCCGACAGTGAAGAGTGGCTCCATTCAGCCTGCAGAGCTGAACCAGTCACACTCTTCCTGTCAGAGAGGGCCTCAACTCGCTGCTGACAGACGGCATAAACACCAGCTGAGTGAGGAGTGGTGAGGACAACATGTTAAAACAATATTATTACACAGTAAACAAGAGAAGATCTAATAGGATTCTATAGTAGAATCTATCAATCAACTTCCTCTATGGTTAGTTTTGTTGTGTGGTTAGAGGCTTTGTAGCTCATTGGTGGCGGTCGCCATATTGGAATTGCTGACTTAACCAAACCTCTGGTCAACTTAAAAACAAAGAGTCAGAATGAGGCAGGCATTAAGCTAAGCTATGCAAATCTTTGCATAACTCTTGGTCTTAATTTTTTCAAAACAGATGAGTTATAAAAAAAATAAATAAATAACCCCTAATACTGAAATAAGCTCTTCAAACTAAAAAAAATTTGACTGCAAACATGTTTAATCTGCAATAAATATTTGTTTATTTATTTATTTTACTATACATTTAAAAAAAAAAAGAAACCCAAAATGGCCAATACATAATGATTGGGAAAACAAGACTAAAAAAGTAAGCAACCGTAACTTATAACCAACAGTTAACCCATAAGGGCTTGTTGAGTGGCCCTCCTAGAAACAAGAGCAGAAACATAAAAAAAATAATATTCCAGCAGTTCAAACAAATAAAATACAACCACACAGAAAAATGCTCAATACAGTGTTAGAAAAGGAAAGAAAGGAGAAAAGTAGAATACAAGAAGAAAAAGATTATGATGGTGCACCAGATAATTGTCCCAGATTGGGCATTTTAACATGAATGTTAAAGGGGATTCTTGGGCATTTGCCACCAGCCTGCAGTGGACACTCAAGGAACTGTAGTTTGAAATGTTATTAGAAAAACTTTTGATGTAATTTAAGGCTTAAAACATGGTTCGATTGGGTGATTCAAATTTACATTACATCCTATGGGGTGCATGTTTACATCCTCCAGAGCAACAATAATAAATACAACCATAAAATTATGTGTAGTAATTCACATTTGAACAAGTAATATACAACTGTATAACATTTTTAATGTTTATATTACTGCTGTTTTATGATTAAGAATAATAAAAAATATTATTAAAAAATACAAAACCATCTTAATTCAAGACGACATTGAAGCATTGACCTCAAATGGTTCATACAGTAGTTTTAAGTGACATCATGAAAGACTAAATAATAAAGAATTTACAGAATACAGTCAATGAAGATCACAACTAAATGTATGTAATAAAATGTTGATATGAATTATTTTTATTCCAACATGTATCCTGTAGTTAAAGATACTCAATTACCAATGACTTGGTTTGATGACCAATGATTGTGGTCTCTATTATTTCAGGGGCCCAGATGGGAATCCAGGAGACAAAAAGGGGCCACTTCACCTTCACACAGCTTCTATCAAAGATCCTCATTAGAGCTCTAATTAAACCATATGTGTCTGATTTGTAATTGGTTTCCTACAATGAGGGAAATGATGCATTTAATGGTCTGCTCTAATGAAGGCTGTGCTGCTCTCTTGCTGTGTGTCTATGGATAGAATCGTTTTATTTACATGAATCTTTTGAGGTATTTCTGTGGTCACTTGTTTGCTCTGGCTGGCTGTAATCTGATTGGCAAAGAGGCGTCATTAAAAATAACTTTTCTTTTGATTTAGGTGATGAAGACTCTCCTCGTTTGATCAGCATGTGGTGGCTAAAGAGACGGTCCCTTCGGTGAGTGATTTGTAAAAGCAGAGGTATAACAGCAGGCACGTTAAGCTCTCCACAAACAGAAAAGTCTCTTTCATGTTCCTCCAGCTTCGTCCTCACAATCTGAAAACAAGGCTGCGTTTGTGGTTGTCACTTAACAATGACATTTTTTCTTTCTTTCACTCTCTGGACTCCCCATATCATCTCTACACAGATGAGCAATTTGTCTGTCATGAGGTCCGGGGCATCGGCCCACTCCAGGGCCCATTTCACTGACAACACTGTTATTAGCCGTAAGCTGAGCCAGTGGCAAATGAATCTGCCTACTGTTCAGGAGGCCGGGCTCTTTTCAGCGATTAATTTGATAAATATATTAATTATGAATCTGGATGACAGTACAATCAGATCGTCAGGCTTCCAGACTCGGCCTTTGTGATAAGTCGGCTTTAAGATCGGGTCTGCTCGGGTTTCAGGAGCTGTCATCCCCCGGGGCTCAGCCTCTTATCAGCGCCTGACCCATTCACTCGGTAATTTCCTGTGTGTTGTAATTAAATGGAGGCTTTCTGATTGCAAGTGACTCTCTTTAAGAGGTGCGTCTTGGGTTTCAGGTGAAATGGACGCTCAATAGACCGACTGTCTCCTGTGCCCTCTGCAGGACTCACCGAGCACTAACCGTCTCCTCTCACAGCAGGACAAACCTAAAAATACACAGCATTAGTCTGTCTGATCACACTTTCTGTGGCCCACATAGAATCATAAATTGCTTATCACAAAAACAACAGCCAACCAGTCATTCAAACTCAGTCATAGCTCTTATAAACATCATCTAGTTTCTGTACACGTTTACTGGATCTGGAAGCTGCTGACAGCTGGTTTCCGACATTTGCTGGTGCTGACGGTGTTTTCCAGCTGAGCTTGGATCCTGTTACAGAATGGGCAGATGGACATCCTGAGCCTACAGAAAGAGTCTAAACAAAACTGCTGCAAGAAGAGAAAAAGGCCAAAAGGGGAAATAGGAATAAAATAAAATAAAAACAAAAGATGAAAACCTGAGCACTTTCAAGATATTAAAATGCAAAAAATGACTCCAGACAGTCAACTTGTTTAGTTTCTTGCGCTGAGACGTTCTTATTTCAAGAAACTAAATGAGAACAGTTTTCTTTCCACATTGGTAGATTTTTCAAGAGATTCAGGCGTCATTTTTGTCTTTCGATGTCTTATATTTTGACATTTTTCAGCTGAATGTGGCCTTTATTAGGTCTAATAAAATAACTTTGACTATGAATCAAATTTAAGTCAGAAGTTCATGCAGTTTGATTAACTGTGAAAACTCCACTGCAGTTTATTCAATACCATCTGAGATTTAAATCCATATATTTAGATCTGTTAGATATGACGTTTTAGAGTTTTTAACTTTTTTTTTTTAGTTTAATTGTAAATTAAGCAAAAGGCTCCCGTTTTTTGTAGGAGCCTATGTCTTGAGATGTGCTGGTGAAGTAACTTTGTCACATTTTTTATTTAAATTAAACAATGTACTTACATAAGCTGTAAAAATATAGACTTTGTTGTCAATATTTAATTTTTAGAAATTGAAACAAACTTCTCTCAGTATCAACAATGCAATGATTTATATCCATAATAGCTTGTAGCATGGATTTTTGTATATTAACAATACAGTTAAAAAGAAAAACAAATATTTTTACATTCAAAAGTTTGAGAATGCAGTTTAATATCTTTAGTTGTAACCGACAAAGAAAGTGACATAATTCTGGAAGTAAGATGGCATTTCTGTGTATCTAAATGGCTCACTTTATCACACCTGTACACAAGTAGATTGTCCATATATATACACATGATATTAGGTTTTTAAGGGAATAGTTTTTATAATTTTTTATGATGGCCGACAAAATTTAATTTCAGAAGGTTTAAATAACAAAGTTAATTCATGGAAACAGGAGAGATGACGTCATTAGTCATGAAAGAATGATAATTCAATACCTGAACAGCCAGTTATGAGGGTTTGAATAAACAGAACTGGACCATGAGTCTCCTCAGCCGAAAGGAACCAGCTCAGCTGTAAGCCCCAAAAAGGTTTCCCTGCCTCCCTCTTTCAATTTCCCTCTCTGGTATCACTGAGGCGCTATAATTAAAATCATGGCTTTATTTTTTATCCGGCCCGTTAGCACCATTAATTCAAAGAGCTGTGCCATTATGGAGGCTGCAGCTCCCAGGGTAGCACTGAAGAAGAGGTGGGGCAGCGGCTTTTCAACATTAATGGCCCCCATGTGTGTCGGCTATTAATCTCGACAAGGAGTGAAGTGGCGTCAGCGCGGCTGCAGAAGCAGGACAAACGCTCCCTGAACACTGCAGAGGTTAAATGGAGTTTTGATCTGGGTCCTTTAGTCGGACTGGTGGGGGTAACATTTACTTCATACTGTCTACAAAGTGTTTCATTAATCGCTTTGTGTGTAAAAAGTCAGGAAGTTTGTGCTATTTTTTGGACCAAACTGATGATCTGAACCTTCTGCAGTGTTTCTACATTACAAAAGAAGAAAACACGGTGGAATACTACAAATTCAAAACTGCACAACACCTTTTACTGACCTTCAACTGCACTGGTGTGACATAAATCATACTTTTATGTGCAATTTACAAATGCCATTGCACCAGACATGAGCTGTAAATAGCAGGTGAATGTAGATGGGAGCAGCACTGACCTTGCTTTGCCACAAGGAGGAACCACTGAATAAATTTTGCTGCACTCATAGATCAGTTTTTCCTTCATGGAGTCAAGTTTGGCTTCGTGTGTCGTTCTGTAAAATTTCACAAGGTGGCAGAAGGGGGCGGTGCAGAGGAATCACCAAACTTTGGATACTGAACCTTAAAGATGATCTCTTTTATGAGCCAATCATCAAAAACGGGACGGCCCGAGCTTTTGCTTCCCATCTCAACACCAGTGAGTGCTTCTCTTAAAAACGACAGGCTGATTTCAAGTGATATTATGTAGTAATGCATTCCACAAATAACAAGCTCCATCACATTCTTCCACACACACTTACCCTTGAGGGATCTGATAACTTTCCATCTGCAGAGGAATGCATTCATCTCATGCATTAATGCTTACATCACTGTGCAGGACCTGCGCGCTGCAGAGAGGACACTGGAGGTTAATTGCAGTCTCAAGATAAGCCAGCTTCATGCTAACAGGAAAAAAAAACATCGCACTCTCATATACATGTAATCACTCTGATACCAAATTAATTTTCTGAAGCCCAAATCTGCTGTCATCCCCTTGTTGCGTCCTATTCATGCCGTCCACGTTAAGCCGGAAATAAAAGAATAATTAGGCATTAGCGTATCTAATTAAGGTTTCTCTCAAAGGTGAATGAAACGCTGATGTCATTTTTGGGGGGGATTTATTAAATTACTGTGAAATCAAATTATGGGAGCAAATTAATCCTTGCAGTGAATTAGATCAGTGAATGAGGAAATTGACTTCTCAATACAAAGCAGGGAGAGGAGAAGGGCAGGAAAGGTAGGTGACAAACAAGCAGCGGATTGATGAGGCGTTTAATACGGACGTATGGCAACAGAGTCCGACTGAAGCAGGGTCTCAACACTCTTCTGGAACGATGGATTTTCTTTCTGACAGCTGGTTTTACTTTACTTGTGTTTATGTTTCGTAGTTATAATGATCACCAGCTCTCTCTCTCTGTGTTTCACTGGTTACTTGTGGCTCTGCTGCCAAGCTGTTGAAGCTGAACTCATCAGCTGCACTGGAATGGAGTAATAAACAGAAAGGCTCGTCTCTAAAGGCTGTTTGTGTTTTTAGGTAGCAGCTCCTGATTGAGAGGGAGAGGCTCAGTGATGCCGTGTGTGTGTGTGTGGGTGTGTGTGTGTGTGTGTCGTTGTTGTAATTCGTGTTAGTGCGTAAGACTTTGAATCTGTGAAACTGTCCCTGCTTAAAATACCTTTTTTGATGCGTTTAAATCAAAGTTTTAAACAATAACTCACACATACATTGAGGCACCAGCTGAGCACTGACATCCAGCTTGTTAGAAAAGGGTCAAAGGTCACCATCGCCTCACAACAACAAACACTTGCATAACAACTTTTATTCAGTGACGTAAATTTTCTGGTAAGTGCTTCTCTGGATGTAATCAAACCCAAGCCTTGTTGCTTCTCAGCAGCTCTGCAGCTTTGCACCACGTTGGCTAACAGCTCATAAGATCAATGCACTGCAGATTGTGTGTTTTGTGCTGCTTGATGCAGTTAAGACTTCACAGAGAAGCTGATAATGACAAAGTGAATCCATCTGTGAAATAAAGAAATAAAAGACGGGCTGGCTCGGTCTTTAGGTGATGCGTGACTGACACTTACACCTCGAAGGGAGCGTTCATGAAAACACTTGTTGTTTCGTAGTTGGACAAAATCCCGTTTTTCCTGCGTCACACGAAAGCAGAAACCTCTGATGTTTGATATGAAGCCGATGCAGGAAAAAGTTTTTCTGTCAGTCTAATTTATTGCTTTTGTAGAAACTGAATTTTTGTGACACTTTTGTTTGTATCAAAAAAAGAGGTGTAAAAATTTGTATAATAAAGGGTACAGTTGATCTGACTGACAGGTGGTTGCACTGAAGCTGTTCACCAGGAGGATTAAAAGGATATAAGGAAGGATTATGAGAGTTATGTCACAAGTGATTGTTCTCACCACAATATGCACATCTCAAAAGTTTAATACCACAGCTCAAAAATACCTGAAAACCCTCTAAAATAGAAATCAATGTATGAAAAAAGGACTCGGTCATGAGGAGCTCCACCATTCTCGTTGATCTCTTCAAAAATTGGTTTGTTCATGCTTGATGTGAGTGTTTCCAGGAAGCTCAGGTGAACGTTGCCCCAAGTGGTGAAGATGGCTTCATGGAGGGCATCCACTGTCTGGAACTGATGTCCATTTTCCTCGCCATCCATCCCCAACTGTTCTCAATGTGTTTGGAGGAAGTCCTTTGTCAGGCGGCCATTGTGAACTGCAGCATTGTCCTGTTTAAAAATCCAGTCATTAGCACACAAACCAGGGCCCTCAGTCATGAAGGCCGCCCCCTGCCTCATCTCATCATAGCCAGCTGCCGTTTGACGCCCCTGAACAACCTGAAGTGGGATCTCCTCGTCATGTCAGGAACATTTGAAGCCATCAGGACCGTCAAGGTCACATTTTTTCTCCTCAGAGAATCAAACTTTCTTCTTCCTCTCAGTGTCCCATGTTTGCTGCTCTCTTCAAAGTCCAAACAGGTGATTTTATGGTGTTGAAGGAGACGAGGCCTTTAAAGACGTTTTTAGTTCTTAAAGCTCTTCTCTCTCAGACGCCGTCTGATGGTAACTGGGCTGACTCGACACCAGTAACAGCCTTCATTTGGGTCCAGGATCGTCCCGTGTCTTCACAGACAGCCAATCAGATCCTTTGGCTCAGGGCAGGTGAAATTTTTTTGGATCTACCACTTGACTTTTTTGCCCTCAGGATCTTTGAAGAAATTCAAAATGACTGTCTTACTGCATCCAACCTTAACAGTGATGGCGCGTTGTTAGAGGCGTTGCTTATGTAGCTCAACAATCCGACCACTTTCAAAGAGAGAAAGCTTTTTAGCCTTTGGCATCAGGACGTCATGACAGAGAGAAAACCTGACAGAAAATCACATTGAATCCACATTTTTGTGGAGATTTTGTTTTATAACGGCTGTGGTCTTCAACTTTTGATCAGCTGATGAACAAACTATTTACCTTTAATTGTTTTTTGCAATAAAATGTTTACTCAATTTTTTTTGTCTCTCTCGCTTTCTTCTTTTTGCCATTTAAAACTATTTAGAAGCTTCTTAAGATCCAATGTGCAAATGCAAATTCTTGCAATTTTCATCTAGTCTTAAAATGTTGATTCGTTGTGTAGCTTATTTTGAGAGACTCAAACCCCAACTCCCTTGAATTCAAGCGGACGCTTTACTAAGAAGTTTTTCAGCACTTCGCCATCAGGAGCCAGTTTGTTTTTGCACTATTTGCGGCCGCATCACGGACGTGCTCCTCCGCCTACAGCACACTGAACAGATTTAAAGTAAATTATGTTTATTTTTTCATCTCTGTTATGTGTTATGTTGGGCACCAACTGCCTGAGAAGATATGACAGACACAGTAATGTGTGTAGAGTTTGTTCTTACAGCTCTGGCTTCCCCTCCAGCAGCTAACACGGTGTATTCTGATAATGTAAACATTGCTACCACGTGGAGAAAAAACTACGAACCAGAATACCTAGCCTACTTTGGAGACACTTCCGTTCGGATTTTCTGGATTTATGATTGAACTCCTGAATATTGAAGAAAGACGTCTTCGGCGTCCAGGACAGCGGTTTGCAGACGAAAAGCCGTGAGTGAAATGCAGGTAAGGCCTGTGTTTTGATTCCTTAAGGTCGTTTCCACATCTGTACTCGTCTTCGACGCTGATGGAGATACTCGTTGTTTAGTTTGGCTGTGTTACGGTGTTCAAATTAAATAAAGTGTTGTTGTATGGAGACAGATTGAAACCCGCGCCACTGGTTGCCTCATTAATTAGAGGATATTGGAAACACCTGTGATGTTCATCCTCAGCTGGAGAGAATCAACAGAGGGAGGTTATATAAGGCTGAAGTCGACCTGCTCAGTTGGTGTTTTTGCTCACAGCACTTCAACAACTACCTGTTGGCTTTATGTTTTTAACATTAACTTTATTTTTAACGTTGAATATGGTGGTTTTAAACAGCTATCTCTGCAAATACTGCGTCAAATGCATTTTTTTAAACGTTGCTAGATTTTTGTTTAATGAAATGCTTTTTAACTGACATTCTAAAAATTCTGTCCTGTCTGAGTTGAGGTTCAGTGAAGCATTTTGCTGGAGCAACTTTGCAGAAAGATTGGTCATCTTGGCCTCATAGTGAAGCGAATAAACTTTGGCAGTTTTCATTGAGACAAAAAAAAAATAGTCTTGACAGTGAGTAGAAGAAAAATCGTCTTTGAAGAGGCTGTGTCACTGAAACCGTCTTTTTTTAAATATTTTTTTAACCTTTATCTACAGGAATGTTCCCATTGAGATGCAGAGATCTTTTTCCTGGCCAAAACTGCAGCAGAAAAATGTTTCACACACAGCAAGCAGCAACAAGTAAAGATTACATCAATCTATAAATTAGCATCATTCAGCTGTAAAACAAGTGCACACGCTACTGACGACTTTAGGAGTCAGTAGAAATAAGACGAAAGATCATTTAGTACGGCCTTATAGAGAAAATGCATCAACGCTCCATTCTTTTGTGATGTAGGGAAGATAGATCTACTTTGTCATGAAAGACAGGGATGTGTATGAAATCCTAAACCCAAAACAAAACACAAGGCAGCATGGGAAACTGAGTTCAGCATTTTCAGAGTAGCTGATGACAAGCTGAGCTGATGGCAACAAATGAAAAACAGCCTCTGACATTTATCTTCCACTGTCCTCTCAAACCAAGAGAAGTACATCACTTTAGTTTTGTTGGCATTTAGAAACAGCTTCAGCTCAGAAAGAGTTCTTTGGATTGCATTAAAAGCAGCTTCATATGGTTTACTGCACTCAATAGAGAAGATGATGGTGCATAAATAATGGTATCATCCACAAAGAAATGTAACTTTGTAACACTTTTACATAAGTTATTAATCATGATCACAAAAAGAATAGGACCCAATATGGACCCTTGCGGGACACCATTTTTTATGTTCAAGAGGGTGGAGGATAGGCTATCCACTCTGACACAGATAATCAGGTAGCTTTTAAACCACTGAACAGTTTTTAGCAAGAATCTAACGTTTATGATGAGAGAAGATATTTTGTTCATTTATCATTCAGGGGTATGGTTAGGCCACATGGCCCCCAAGTTGAGTTGGAGTTGTGATAGCTGATCCAGGGTTTTACAATTTATCTACATAGAAGCGCAACTCATTTTTCCCAAAGGTTAAACTTTTCTTCATTAATGACCAAAAAAAAAAAAATATTAGTGCTGTAAAAAGCTTTCAGTATAGTTCCTTTGTGAGACCAGATTCGGAAAGTGATCCAGCGGTTTTGAAAAGCTGCTCAAGCTTGGTAGTTTGTTGTTGTTTAATACATTAGTGAACGCTATCATATCAAACTTCAAGTTGCTTTGGTTTTCACAAGGTTAAGGCTAACAGGGTGCAGGGAGCTCAGGGTTATCATTAGCGATGACATCACCTTCGCCTCATCTTCTCTCGCACGTCGCCATTTCACTCACTTTCCACAAAGCCTCTTGTCTGAGTGAATTTCCGCTCCTGTCTTCACCTATCCTCTTCCAGAGCCATAAATCTGCTGAGCTGGCAGCTAGCTCATACAGTATGCATGCCTATGACACATCGCCCTGACTCTGAGCTTCTACAAGTTTTTAGATTGTCACATCCACACCAAATTGCTCAAACTTTTTCATGCAGGAGGATCCCGTGTCACCAGTTGAGAGACATGTTGAGGTAACTGAAAAGTCGTTTTTAAAGAGGTGACTCAGGAAAATACTGACATACATCTAGGTTCAAGATTTAAACCAGGCTGCCAGTTCACAGGAAGTGAAGTGTAGAATTGGAGCTGGCAGCGAATTTGAATCCACACTTTCACAGCAAAAAATAAGAGTGAGGGTGCTGCAGGCTCTCTGCCTTCTCTCACAGTCAAGTCCTGCACTTGTGAAACCTTCTGACAGGAGGTATCATCCTCAAAGAGTGGATGTGCAGATGGGAGATGTCTTGACTTGTCTCAGACACATTCAATTGGATGGATTTTGACAGATGTTTGACTTAAGGTGATTCCTTTCTACACCAAGATGAGGTGAAGAAGATAATCATTATCCTACATGTGGAGAGTGTTTTGACTGGATTGTAATGATGCCATAGGTTGCACATCCTACAAAAAGACACTGCGAAAACGGAAATCTAAGCGTTTGTCTTACTTTTGGTACAAAATTGTCTCATTAGATGTAATCTGAGCCACATTCACCTGACAAGTCCAGAAAAATGTCTTATTTAAGATATGAAAAATAAAAAATGATGAAAGAATGCTTGTAAAGACTGAAAATGTCTCAAAGCAGTAAGAAAAATGTACTTCCGTATTTTCACATCCTGTTTAATATATTCAGCATTTGTTAGTGTCCACCTCAGGTCACATCTTGTCCACATGGATCTGCATTAACATAATGATCCCTTTAAGTAAAGCCTCTTTCAAGAGGAATGAAAGGACTCTTTATTTTGGAAAACAGCATCCATATTTATTATCAAAAGCTGTTTTCATACACCCTTGTCTGATGTGATATGGAGCCTAATGGGGATAATTGTGTGGCTTTGTTCTGACTGATACATCATAAGCAAAAATCTGCCCAGTATTAGAAAAACATGCTGGCTAGGTAAACAAAATCCATCATAATTATGACGCTGCCGCTCGTACATAAATCTTGATTCTTTACTTGTAATCAATTCAGATTTATTTTTGGTTTGGCAAACAAGTGCATGACTTTCTGCCAAACAAAGTTTTTGTTTGTTAGACATCATGGTCAGAAGGGTATCAATGGTTGTCCATTGTGCCTCAAATACACTGGCTGCATGTTTAGTCTGACAAGCCGCAGGACTGACAGACAACTGAGGTCGTGAGACCGCGGAATTCCTGCGCTTTCCTCTCTGTTAATAATCCTCTCTTCATTCATGTTGTGCTGTTAAACCTCAAACCTGTTGACACCTGGCGTGTCTTCACTCATTGTGTCGTTTTCTTGCATTGGAAAAGCTAAATAGGATCTAGTTTTTGACACTACTTCCTGTCCCACTCAATCTCCTACTCTGAATTAATGCGTCACAGCTCCGGCATCCATCAAAAATAGGATGGCCGTGGATTAGCTGCGACCTGTTGGACCAGCCGCGCAGCTGAGCCGCACGGAACAGATCCAGTTTAAGTTGACACATTGACTTGAATGGAAACCTATCTGATCCGGCGCCGTGACGGAGCGGAGCTGCAACGCAGATGCAGCCGGTGTATTTCAGCCATTAGATGGCCCCAAGTGGCTGCAACCATAGACTGTATAAAATATGGACATAGTCTCCATGATGTCACCTGTCTGTTCCTGATAGAGCAAAATGAAGCCAATCAGTGGTGGGGGCCATATTGGAAATGCAGACTCAAGGGGCTTTAAGCCTCCTTACTAACAGCTATCAGTCATGTGAGCTGTGCCTCTGAAAGGACAAACTCATGATCTTTTCTAAAATGCAGAGTTAGACACCCCCCCCCCCCCCCCCCCCCCCCCCCGTGCTGGTAGTGAAATTAGTGATTCAGATCCAAGCCGTTTTTTTGAACCAGGCTGTAAATATTCCTTTCAGTGCTGTAAAAGTTTGGGTTTTTTGGCTTGATGTGTACGTGATTTCCAGTCTTTCTGCAGCCGGCAATGTCAACGAACTGCAACTTTTCGCTGAATCTTTTGATATTATGGACTGTAGATGATGAAATCCCTAAAATCTTTGCAATTGTACGTTGAGAAACATTGTTCTTAAACTGTTGGACTATATGCTCACGCAGTTGTTCACAAAGTGGTGAACCTCTCCCATCTTTGCACGTGAACGACTGAGCCTTTCAGGGATGCTCCTTTTATACCCAATCATGACACTCACCCGTTTCCAATGAACTTGTTCACCTGTGGAATGTTCCAAACAGGTGTTTTTGGAGCAGTCCTCAACTTTCCCAGTATTTTGTTGCCCTGTCCCAGCTTTTTTTGCAACGTGTTGCAGGCATCAAATTCAAAATGAGTGAATATTTGCAAAAACAAAGTTTATCAGTTTGAACAATAAATAACTTGTCTTTGTAGAGTATTCAATTGAATATGGGTTAAACATGATTGAATTGTGTTTTTATTTACGTTTTACTCAACGTCCCAACTTCATTGTAATTGGGGATGTAAATATTTACTAAGATATTAATGCTTTTTCTCTGATGGATTGATGAAAGCATTGATAGGCAAAGCTTTCACTATATTTTGGTGTGCTTTCCACAAAATATTGAAGGTTTTGCAGAGAGTTTGCAGCAGTAGAAATGAGTTGTGACTCCGTGGCTGTGTTCGGTGGAGAAGTGTCAGAGTTCTGGACGGATCTGTTGTGGAGCAGAACTCAAACCTGCAGGGGTTCAAGCGGAGGCCTGCATCAATTTGATTGAAATGACAAGTGACGACAGCAACTGTGAGGGATGGTTCCATAACTCAAGGCAGCAATGAGGTTACTCGCTCAAGGAGGTTGTGCAAAAGTAAGACTGGTTAAACTGAAAAAAGTGAGACGACCACCATTAGCTGATGAGTGGAAGCTGGAGAGAGAATATAAATAATGAGCGAGCATCAAGTCCTCCTGATTGAACTTCCTCTAAGCTTCATAATGACTTTTTACCTCGTAGTCTATTGTCTGAGGAGCTGGCATTTAATTATGAAAAGAATAATTAAAGCCAGGCCTGCGAAACGCTGCTCTTCTGCTTGTGATCAACCGGTGGCTCAGCACTGATAAAGCCTCTGAAATGACAGATGCGGTCACATGACAGACGCTTTAGTGTTCCTTTCTCCACGGGCTGATCGGCCCATCACATGTGAAAGTATAATGCAGGGAATGATCCATCATAGCCAAAGCTTGACTAAAGGGCAAGATGGAGCTGCATTTCAGCCTAATAACAGCCAGCAGCTGCACTCTTCCCTGTCCTTTCCCCATCTCTCTGCATCAAGAGCACACATCAGCCCGTGCTTCATATTTCTATACACAGGATGGCATTTTAATGAGCCTCACTTTCAATGCAAATCCCCCTTTTTCCCTCCTGCTCCTGCTCATCTCTGCCACCTCAGAGGAAATGAAGAGAGAACACGATGGCCTGCATAGTATCACATCTCCAGCGTGCATGTGTGTTGCAGTAACAATAACTCTTTCCACCCACACACACACACACACACACACACACACACACACACACACACTCCTTTCTCTCACTTCCCCTCCCCAACCAACCAACCACCACCGCAGCAACCGCCTCACCCCACTCCAGCGCCCTCAGTGGCTCACGTGCCTCAGCACACTCTGATAACTCCCATGTTACTCAGAAAAAAAAAAAAAAAAATCTCCACGCTCAAGTCCAGAGGGGCATCGGCAGAGTGCGGGGGCGTCATCCGGCTTCCTGAGGAAACGGAGGATGTTGTTTCTTATCAATCTGGAGTGGCACGCTTCATCTGTGAAGAGTAAACATTGGAGAGAAATGATGCAGCTGGAATGCAATTAAACAGATTTAACATCAGTACGTGCATCTTTTGTCAGTGCAAATTAATACTGATACAAATGAGATGAAAATACTTAAAAAAAACAGTTTGAAAGAGAGGAAAATTTATTATGTGCAGCTTTGTAAGAAATTAAGTGAGTTTTTTTGCCTCTTTAATATTCATTCCTGTCTTTAAATCTAATCAACCTTGTAAGAAAATGACATCATGACTTACTGCCAGATAATTCATGCTTTAAATAATAAAAATGTTTAAACAGAGGCACTTTAAAAGCGCAAAATAAGCCAGAAAATAAACATCTGCATGTTTTTTCTTCCTGCAGATAGAATCTCAGATTTCTTTTTGCTGCATTTTTATTTTTGTAGTGGAAGGGAATTCCCTCTTCACTCTCACGGTTGTTGTTTTTTTCTGTCAGAGAAGAGAGACAGATCAGTGAGCCCACACACTGTGCAGTGTGTGCGCGGAGGGGTGATGCCTCGAGAGCGCATCACAGGACGACAAAACCCCTCTGCAAGACGCAGCGCCAGAGTAGAGCAGCTGTGGTGCGAGACTCCTGGATTTCCTGGAGTTTGAAGGGAAAAAAGAGGGAAATTGCTCCGAAGACTACTTAAAATGCTTCTTACAACGCCAGAACCGGTTTGATAATCTTTCCAGGACCGCGCAGAGACAATGTAGTAGAGGGAGAGAGGAGGACTCCACCGGTGGAGCGATCTGGGGATGCTTGGACACGGTTATGGGTGATTAATGTCATCTTGCAGCCGTAAAACAACACTGGATATGCACTCAAAAAGTGGGAATAAGTGAGTTTCGGGGCGCACAGGATGGACACTGCGGAGGTAATCCTTTCTGTGTTGGTGGTTGTCATTATTATAGTGTCGCTGCTGTCCAACGTCCTGGTGCTGATCTGCTTTCTGTACAACCCGGAGATCCGCAAGCAGGTCCCAGGTCTGTTCAACCTCAACCTCACCTTCTGTAACTTGTTGCTCACCGTGTCCAACATGCCGCTCACTTTGGTAGGACTCGTCAGTCAGGCTCAGCCAGGGGGAGACGGATTCTGCCAGATAGTGGGCTTCCTGGAAACCTTTCTATCCACGAACTCGATGCTGAGCATGGCAGCTCTGAGCATCGACAGGTGGATCGCGGTGGTCTTCCCCCTGAGGTATCACTCCAAGATGCGCCACAAAGACGCCGCGTTCGTTCTTGGATACACGTGGGTGCACTCGGTGTCTTTCTCCACTGTGGCAGCGTGTCTCTCCTGGGTGGGATACCACCAGCTTTACGCGTCCTGCACCCTGGCCAACCCGAGGGCGAGCAGCCGGACGCAGTTCGTGATCTTCACCGTGTTTTTCCACTCCTTCACCTTCCTGCTGTCTTTTATAGTTTTGTGTTTCACTTACCTTAAAGTGCTGAAAGTGGCGAGGTTTCACTGCAAGAGGATAGACGTCATTACCATGCAAACTTTGGTGCTGCTGGTGGATATACACCCGAGGTAAGACCCCTTTACCTGTCATTTGTATACATGGGAGCACCAACTTATTTGGATTATTGAAAAAAAAAAACAGTGAATGAAGCTTTTCTTATTTTTTTTCACTGACATTTGAATTTCTCCTCAGTATTCTGATGGAGTGTAAAATCTGACCTCACTGAAATGTCACCCAGATTCTACTAAAATGTCATGGCTTTACTCAAGTAGAACTGTGAGTTCCTTTATTATTTATTATGTAGTTTAAAATAAAAGTAAGTAATTGAGATTTCATTTTTTAAAGTAGTTGATCCTCACTCTGTAGTGTTTGGGATAAAGTTGCCTCTTTAAGCTGTTTTGTACTCATCCACGCTTGTTAGTATGAGTTTTATACATTCCTGTTTCCTGCGGTTTTATGCCTGTTATGCATCCAATGAACCTTCTCCGTGTCCAGTGTTCGACAGCGTTGCCTTGAGGAGCAGAAAAGGCGACGACAAAGAGCCACAAGGAAGATCAGCACCTTCATCGGCACCTTCATGCTCTGCTTCGCTCCCTATGTGATTACAAGGTGAGTGTTAGAGATGAACCTACGAGCAGGTGTCTGCTGGAGATACGTCCCCCTGACTGGCACACTGCGGCGTACACACACAGCCCTTTTGTTTTGCTGGTATCCCTGAAACCCCCCTCCACAAACCCCCCTCTGCTTCCTCTCCACACCAGCCGGAGTTGGAAGATGAGATTGGCTGACCTTGTGATAAGTAATATGCCTCTGCTGTTGTTGCTGCAGCACCAGCACTTTTCTCCTCAAGTTCGTCCGGTGCATCAGTTTGTCAGGTTGGATCCGCTCGCATAAATCACCGGCCAAAGCGAGGGTGTCACAACACACAAGTTGTGTGTGAGTGGACACATACAGACATTTTATGAGACTTCAAAAGCTCGTTTTTCAAAATAACCCAAAAAGAATTTTTGTGCTTTTTCATCTACCTTTGAACATTTTTCAAAGCTTCTTTTTGTTCTTTCGGTCGTCCACAGTTGAAGAGGTAAATTTCTAAAGAATTTTTTTTTATGTTTTCTAAATGTTCTTTTCCTCTGCCTTCACACATTTCTTTTACTTTGTGTGTATAAGGTTGAAAGCACTAACTTTAGAGATTTATGAAGGTCTGTCTCTAAACCTGAACACAAAGAAAATGTTCTCTCAAACAGTCTGTTTATATAATATCTTAAAAAGATCAGTAACTTGTTCATTTTCCCAGGATCTTTTTCTTCTTCTATCTTACCTGCAGTAACAGTTTTATTTTCCAACCGTTATCGACTCATTGGTGTAAAAACATCCGTCATGTAGCATCATTAAAGAGGGAATACGCTTCTCATTGGAAACCTGTTGAGGGATGATTTACTCTGTAGCTTTAAAAGTGCAGTGTGTAGCATGTAGCAACATTTAGCAGAATAGCTCGAAAGTCCTTAAATAAGTTTATAATTGCTTCAGTGGAAAAAACAAAAGATTTTAAATTAAGTGACAAATAATGTGTCTTTTACAATAACGCATAAATATATTTTTAAAAAATACTAATTGTTCATGACGACTTTTCATAGGATGCGGTGACGAGTTCATGCATTTATTTTTGACTATGTACAATTATTATCAATAATTTCACTGCAACAAAACTTTGGAGACATTGGACCGGTCATCAACCCCCTCGTGGCCCAGATGTTGAAAAACTTGTGCTAAAGAGTTCTCCTGGTTGGCAAAACACACCACCTCCTTGGCTGGTTAAAACCATAGACTGTATAATTAATGGACGTAGTCTCCTCGACGTCAGCCATCTGTTTCTGAAATGGAATTTTGAAGCAAAACGGCCAGCGCGGCCATATTGGAAATGAGGCAGGCTGTGAGTCCCCACACTAACAGCCATAGGATGTACAGTGCGTGCTGTTAGCAAAATTAGCGATTCAGACAGGAGGCATTCTTTGTACCAGGCTGTAAATATGCTTATTTTGGCTGTGAAAACTGCTTTTATTGGCTTGGTGTGTTTGTGACTTCCGGTACTTCTGTAGCCAGCCTCAAGCGGACACTCGAGGAACAGCAGACTTCAGCACTTCTGCATTGCCTCATATTTTCAGACCGGAGGTTGCCGCTTGGTTAAAACAGGATAAACTGCTGTCTTGGAGGCAAAAACTTGAGTTAATGGCCCCCAAAAAAACATGCGAAACTTAGTGCCTTCTTCAGTGGCGAGAATGCAGTGTCTGTGCCTTTTCTTTCTGTAAAAACACACTTTGGGTAGACACCTCAAGCAAAACCAGAATCAGTGGTGGACCGCCATCTGCCTGTCCCACTTTGGCTGAAAGCAGACTTTATAAATTCTAGAAACTCCTGTTAAAACATTAGGCTGTCATGGAAAGGCTTTGTTATTTGACTTTTTTATCCCCTTGGACAACAAGCACCAACAATTTGTTGTGTTATCGGCAGACTCTCAGTAATGAATGTCCACAGTGGCACTGCACACACGCTTATCCTCCAAATGGCCGTTTGCTAATTACAGAGTGAATACATTACACTAAAAGCTCCTGAACTGCCTCTCTGATGATCATTTGTTGTCGGGGTCATCATGCGTGTAGTGAAAGCCAGAGCTTTGTGGAGAAGCTGACTTAACCTCATGTTCACCGTGGTGATGTAGAGTGTGTGGGCAAATGCCGTTGATGGCCACTGGCTCATATATGCTGGCGTTAATGTGCTGACAGAGCTTCACGGTGGACGGTGTAATCATATGGAGTGCTGGAGTCGAGGATCAGTGATTCTTTTTATACCTTTAATGACTCCACATATGGAAAAATGTTTCTGTACCTAATAGAAAAAAGTGTAATTGCTCCAATGTGATATTTTTATGAGCATGGCATGGAGCAGCTGACAAGTAGACAAAGGAAAGAGCCCATTAGGTGCCACTTTGAATCAAATGCACTGTATTTAAAGTAAAGTAGAGCATTTTCCCATACTCCACTGGGTACTGCAGAAACTCCCTGTCCTCTGTCCTTTATTATCCTCTGCTAACGCTAATACAGGATTAAATGACAATCAAAGATACGTGGCTTGTTTCCAGACTCTCATTACTGCTTAGATTGTTTTATCCATCTGAAGACTTTTTGACATGATTGTTGCTGACTGCAAATGAGAAATATACAGTAGCTGACAGGGGCAAACGCACTGTAACCACATCGACCTGAGAGATATTTGCAAATTCACAAATGATGCAAATTTATAAAGAAAAAAAGCACAAAGCAAAAAAAATCATTGTTTAAAAAAAAAATTAAGACCAATGAATGTCATTTTAGGAGAAACAGGTGTTAGCTATGAGAGTGATGTTTGTGTGTCAGCACAAATAATGGCGGCCTTTGAAGAGATAAGCATAGATGCAGCTCTAGGGTCAGTTGTATCCATAGACTGTTTAATATATGAAAATAGCCCCAGTGACATCACTCATTTGTTTCCAATGCTGAGTTTTGAAGCCCATTGTTGACTTATTAAAAATGCTGATTTCAACCGAGCTGCCTGTAAGTTAGAATGAGGCTAAAGGGCGGGCCCCCCTCTGGTTTTCACATCTTTACCTCTGCCAAATAAATTTCATCGTCCACCTGAAATAGCAGGCAGGTTCTGACACACTTTTTATACAGGCATCACCTACATTGCTGGCACTGACTTTCACCCACAGACTGTATAATTAATGGATGTAGTCTCTGTGATGTCACACGTCTGTTTCTGAAACGGAATTTGAAGCAATACGGCCATATTGGAATTGAGGTGGGCTGTGAGTCTCCACAGTAACAGCCATAGGGTGCCTGGCAGTCACGTGAACTGAGCTGTGCCTCTGATTTGACGAACTGGTGAACTTAATATCGTGGAAACTACCGAGTTAGAAAAAAAATCCCCCCCAGACATTCTTTGTACCAGGCTGTAAATGTGTTTATTTTGGCTGTGAAAATGGCTTTTTTTGGCTTGGTGTGTTTGTGACTTCCAGGACTTCCGGAGCCAGCCTCAAGCGGACACTCGAGGAACAGCAGACTTTAGCACTTCCGCATTGCCTCATATTTTCAGACTGGTGGTTGCCACTTGCTTTCACCTGACCCAAACTTTCAGCAATCTCGGAATTCGCAAACGTGTCCATTGCTTTTAATGGGCCAGATGTGTGTTCGTTCCCTAATCAAAATTTTGTAGCGATGTGGATAAAAGAAGGCCGAAACGTTGCTGATGAAGTCCGACTTTAGAGCCATTCACTTCATCTGATGAGCTGAATTATTTTGCCATGATGTGAAATCTTAATCCATTAGCTTTAATGTTACGTTTTACAGTCTGACTGAGTCGCCCGTTCACCTTAAATCCTCTGACATGTTGGCGTTATCAACCCCTATCCATGGTCCTGAAACTTCATTAGGTCATAGCCATCTGTTTGCATTAAAGATTAATGTTCAACTGTTTGAAATGTAATAGGGTCTACCGTTCACAAAAATAATTAGGTCTTTTGTTGACTTGTTTTTTCATGATTAAACAATAAAAATTAAAAACCTAGCTGGTTTCTGACAAATAACACCCTGGGTAAAAAGGGGTTTCCTTGGTAGTTTTGCCTCCTGGCATACTTGACTTAACCCTGCTGAACTTCATCTCAGACCTCCGGGCTGGACTGGGCTACTCAAAAGCTCTTTGCAACCTCAGTCGTTGTAATTTGTCAACACTTTTGTTTTAGTATTTTATCATTTCAAAGGTAATGGTTGGCTTTTTATACCTTTTTTGGCAAGATAGTGGAGATAATGATGAATTGGAAACTGAGATGAAAGAATGGGTTAAGGAGCACAATTTGGAATCAATTTTTAAATTTGTAGTTTGAGACAGATTTGGCCCGTCTAAGGTGACTTCATTTTGAATAAATGTCTTCACTTTTCATGATTATAAAACTCTTAAGAGACACTCTCCCCTCTAACATCATCTTGCAAACTGTATTTCTATTTCTGCATAATTAGCTTTGGGCATGCATAAGTGTACTGATTCATCTCTCCCCCTCTCTCTCTCCTCTCTTGTCTTCAGGATCGTGGAGTTATTCCCAGCGGTGCCTATCAACCCCCACTGGGGAATTGTCTCCAAGTGCTTAACTTACAGCAAGGCGGCCTGCGACCCCTTCGTGTACTCCCTGCTCCGACACCAGTACAGGAAGACGTGCACTGACATCATCAACAGGCTGCTGAAACGGGGCTCCTTGAACGCATCTGGGCGCAGGCAGGAAAACCAAGGCAACAGCATACCGACAGCGGAGTGATGGGATACAGCCTGAGGGTTGACCAGGGAGTAGTCAGAGAACACGCCTGAAAAAAACAAAAAAACAAAAAGCCACGACAGACAAGGGCGAACTCCTGCACAGTAACACCACTGTGCTTGCATACTGAGCACCCAGAACATCAGATCAGTGCAGTGAACTTATTGTGAGGACAATAAGCAATGGCAGGTCTTACTTCCACCTGGAGAGACAGATGTGCTTACCCAAGGAGAGCGGCTGGTTCCAGGAATCATTATTCTAACTACAGTAGCTTCTATTCTAAATTTAGATACGTTGCTTTTGCAGAATATCTTTGGTTTCATGTTATGTCGTGAATATGCTCACGTAATCTTAAAAGAAAGACAGAATTAGAAAAGCTGTGGGTTTTTTAGGCAAGTTGGTATTGTATGTAGCAATGAACTCTGGCCTAACCAAAACTTGGTGCAAAACCAGACTAGTTGGGGTGAAAAACACCCCCAATCAAACACAATTTGGGTACTTTTATTTTTGTAGTGGATGCACTGGAGTTTAACAGCCGATGAAGGAGGAAAAAAGCAAGATAACAGGGTTTTTCTGTGGTTCATTTGCGTGAATACACCGCCATTATTTTTGCTTTCAGCTCCAATTTTGAAGGACTCTTTAGTGACCCAGCAAAGGGTATTAATGGGTAAAATTGGCCTTCAAACCGGCTGCCTTCGCTGTCATGACTGACTGTGTGCCCCTCAGGTTGTTTATTCAAGTGGAGCATGATTGACTGTACTTTCCCCTCTGTACTCAGAGAGAGGAGTCAGTAGAGTATGCTTCATGCTTGCACACACACACACACATTCGTACGAGATGGCAGAAATGGAACATGGAACACGATGTCTTTGTTTTCCTTCGCTTGGCAGAGTGTTCATATGAAAACTGATGCTGTCATGTGATATTTAACAGAAATGATGACCATCCATGCAAAGATGCAAACAAGTGTCAGATCAAAGCAGCTCTAGTAGCAGAAAAAAAATCTGTCTTCTCATGTTAGATGTAATTTTTATGCAACATTTTTCATGCTGAGTGAAGACAACTATTTTGATTTGAGCCTCTAAAACAGGCTAGTGTTGCCCCAAATTTTGAGCTTAGCTAACTTGCTAAAGTAGATTTTTTTCCAAAGTAACTTGTGTATCAAGGAGATGATATGATGGAATGAACTGCTGCAGATTCAATCGGTCTTTTTCCTAGTGGTTCTTCATATCTTGCCAATGTAACAAACCAGTATTTAATTAAAATCTTTCCATGATAGTTCTTTGAAAAGCCAATCCAAAACAGGCTCCTCCTTTTATTTAGTTTTATATAAAGTTACATGTTCAACACTTTCATTCGACCGCCTTTTTGCAGCAACCTGTAACTGAGTCAAGACCTGAAACATGACTACAATTCTAATGAAATATACAGCTTACAAATAAGAATGGATATTGATAAAATTCTGCTTGACAATTCCTATTCTTTATCGATTCCCTTATCACTTCTTCCTGTGACTTTTCTGTGTACTAAAAGTTGGCTTTACAGGTTTTCTGTGTCAACATTTTATTGAGTTTATAAGTAAATATATATGACATGACACTCTTGGTATCTAACGTTGTGCATTGCTTCAACATGTCGGTGTTGTTGCCGACCTTGCGTGATATTACAGCGTTACACAAATTGCACTTGAAGCCAAGCTTTTGATCCCTTCGATCTCTTCACCGTTGTCCTGGAAATTCTGCTGCCGACTGATAAGCGTGATTGTAGTGTGGCACGCCACGTAATGTCAACGCAAGGTCTGGCTGCTCCGGCGTAACATAAAGAATTGACAAGGGAACTGTTAAGCATGAAGGCTAATGACTCATAACAGGAAGCAGTTATCCAAACCCATCCCTCCTTACGAAAAAAAACCCCTAAAATTTCTTTAAGGACCACTCTCGTCAAAAGAATTAATAATTTTCATGTAATAAGTTAAATTTGGTGATATTTTGTTCTGTTCTGGGAGCTCCCTGCCCTTCCACATCCTCAGTGGTCACGTGGAATGCCAAAAGCCTGAGGCGGGGAGAGCCTCAGCAAAGACTCCCAGGGGTTTAGAACAGATCAGAACAGGCATCAGTGACAATACATATGACACTTAACAAATCAAGACAGCTAATGTTCAATAACCAAGAAGAATTGAGGTCATTTGAAGACATTTGTTGCTTTCAAATCCAAATTAATAGTTTTTTTCAGAGCTGCTTTGCTTGCAGTAAATATAAGTTTTGGTTGTTGTTTTGTAAAGACACTGAAGGCAGCAGAAGGATGGCAATATAATCTTTTTACCCTCGCACTGAATAAATACGTTCTGTATTTGTATGAAGTCTCAGTGGTTGTGTAGTTTCCAGATATATCTTGAAGTTTAAGCCCAAGAGCTCTCTTGACAGACAAAGTGTTACACACCCACTACATGCTGTACCTATTAAATCTATTTCTTTTCTGTATCAGAAGACGGGCAGCTCTGTATCAGAGGGCTTTTGACTGGGCTACGAGTTCACCGGACTGTGTTGCAGAAGTTTACTTTATAGACATCTGATATTCAGTTTTCTCTTATCAGTTCTGCTGGATTTCGATACATAATGCATTTGGACTGTGCGTATATAGAAGTTGAACAGTAAGATGCTGTCATGCCAAAATGACTGATAAATGACACCCAGTGAGCCAAATGTCAGTAGCTGCAGTTCACTCTCTAAGAATATATGAGAAGAAACAGAGAAAAATATTTATGAATTTGCTTATTACTTGTGTTTGTGTCCTTGGCTTTAAGAATTGATGATTTTGTGGTTTAGAAATGGTTGTCTTGGACATATGATGCATCAAAAAGTACTGAATGACACTCCAAGGCAACCAATGCCTTAAATTTTTGTACAGTGGTCCAGATGTTTATTTAAACAACATTTAGATAGCTTAAACACTAAATATTGAATTAACCATTGCCTTATTTACTTCTGTTCATAACACACAATCGTCTAGAATCTGCCTCTGTATTTCTGTACCTTTGTTATGCTATTTGAAAATTCACATAGCCGCCATTTTTCTCTGATGTCATGCTAAGAGTAGAGGGTAAAATTCTGTAGTTAAATAAGTTTGGGGTATCTAAAAATTTTCATAACATGACCAATTTTAAGGAATCCCAGTGAGCTAAAATTGGGTTTAAAACATTAGCTTCTTAGCGGCAACAGGTAACATTAGCATTTAGCCACTTCCTAACAAACATTACGTTAGCTAGGCAGTCATTTCCTGGAAGTTAGCTTAGTATTCCCACTTTTTTTTGTAATATGTAACCAAATCTGTATGCAGTATGCTGTTATTGTTTGATAGCGACAGGAAGCTAATATCTTGCAAATGCTGTATGCTAATGTTAGCTGTCACCCCCTTCAGCAAATGGTGAGCAAATATGTAGTAATAACTTGAATTATAGCCAGATATCTGCCATTTTCCACTGCAAATGGTCTTATCAGTAGCTGATTATCAAGAAAAAGCAAAAATACAACGTTTTTTTAACCAACTCTTAGCATGATGTCAAAGAAAATAGCCACCGTGTGAATAAAGTCAACTAAATGTTCATTTCTTGCTGATGTTTTGCACTGGAGTAGTTATTTTTCCTCACAAATGAAGACAATGTTTATTTGGTGAAGCTAAACCTAAGTAATATATGTTGACAGATTTAGATAAATGACTATGTGAAGAGTATTTTTGTGTCTTTTTGATAAATGTAATTTATGATGACACTACTGTATATTTGTTCAAGTGTTACAGAATGTGCTGCTTCAAATACAAACCCAGTTTTAACTGTTGTTGATAGATGACAATGACTTGAGTGTAATATACCTCATTTTGACTGCCTGAAGTGTTCTGTTACGTACCTCCTGATTTATCAAACCATTGGCTCAATGCTGCTGCTAAAGAAGGCAACGATGGCAAACAGCTGATGATGGTGATTGATGGTTATGATGACAGCTGTTTTCATCCGTAACTGATGAGATGAGACTTTCTAGTTTGATAGTGATTGTAATAGTAATGCTGGTGGAAATGATGCGACTGTTTTAGATTATGACCATGATTAAAGTAAACTGTTGACTAAACCAGAGTGAGCTCGTGTTTTTCTGAAAGCTCTCTTTAGAGGGTTCAGTTCTCAGGGCTGAGCTTCCTGCTGGGTTGTTGGTTGAAGGAGCGTTTGGTCAAAGTCTCGGTTGGATGTCATAAAAGGCTAAGGATAAACTGCTAATCTGAAAATGGAGGGTTTTGATGGTGCTGTAGAATATGTGTGCTGGCCTGGAGATGCTTTCTGTATTCTGAACATTCAGTAATCAGATGCTGCATGGTATCAACTGTCGAGCCAAATGATCTTGCCTCTCATTTTTCTCACTGGTCAGCATATCAATTTGGGGTTGAGAGAATTTCTTTCATTGTTTCTGTTCCCACTCAGGACCAGGTTTTGCTATTCTTCAATTTTCCTGTTTGACCTCTAGAAAAAGAGTTTTCCTTTCATATGACACCAGCCTGTACACTGCAAAAACTGAAATAATGCAAGATAATATGTCTCATTTTTTAGTATAAATTGTTGTTTTCTACTCAATATTAGCCACACTCACCTGACAAGACCAGAAAATGTATTACTTCAAGATAAAATAAAAAATTGACACCAGAATTTCTTGTATTGAGTAAAGAAAAAAAATAAATAAATAAATAAATAATATATATATATATATATATATATATATATATATATATATATATATATATATATATATATATATATATATATATATATATATAATCATAATGTTTTTTTAAAACTGGAATTTTTCGAAGTGTTGTTGTGACTTTGGGTGGCTAATTTTAGCTTTAAAATGGAAAAATATGAAAATAAAATAGTATATAACATAATAATAATAATAATAATAATAATAATAATAATAATAATAATAATAATAATAATAAATAGTAAATGAAAAATCTGAAAAAAATAATCATATATATGTACTATGGAGGTCTAAGGAATGAAATGCATGCACTTATTTTGCAGGAAAAAATTTGGGATTAAACGGGTTAAGTCTGATAAGACAATTTGACCAAAAATAAGATGTAAACATTTGTTAAGAGTTAATCTTGGTTTCTTTTATACTAAAAGTTAAAAACAAGGCAACGTAAGTTTATTTATCAAGCACATTTCAGCAACAAGGCAATTCAAAGTGCTTACTGACAAGAGTCAATAAAAATAGCAGAATAAGATGTTTGGCATTATCAGAGATGATTTGGCAAATTTTTCATCAGCTCAACCCACACACTCAGCTCTGCTCCTCATCCCACAAATGTGGCACCACTTTAAAGGAAAATAAACAGGCTCTCTCACTGTATAAGATTTTTTTGCCAAGAAACATGGATACAACAAAGAAATCATCCACCACACATTTCCTTACTTTTAAAAAAGTTTTTATGGATGCAGCTGCACTTGTTGTTTGGATGATTTCCCCATCTGTTCAGGGTATTTGTAGCTGAGAAGTGTTTAAATTTATAGATTAAAACCTCTGTGAGATGTTAAATCATCTTCTTTCAAAAAGTGTTTGTTGAAGCTTACCTTAAACACAACCAGCATTGACAAATAAAAAGTGTCATATTAATGTGTCGGTTTAGGAACAAATCAGTGAAGCAAGAACAAAACTGGAGTGTTTTTTAAAAAAGTGATCGGACTGTCAGCTTTTGTATCTTCAGTGAATCAGACTGTTTCCACGTTCAATCAGCCCGAGCTGTGGGAAAGCAATTTTTCAGTTCACACCACAGTGCAGGTGGTAATGAAACAACATCAGCCGCTGACTGAGATGGCCTCGTCTGTAAAATGACTGAGATTCTCCACGCTGATTCACACCCCATGAGCTGGCGATTATCTTCAGGTGGGCAGCACTGACCATAACACAAAGCTTAATCATGGCTGCCATCATCTCGCTCTGTAAACTTCCCCCTGAGTGAGGAGAAAAACCACAGCTCAGAGTGAAACAGAGGACACCTCGCTCTTTAAAAAAAAATCACACCTAGGCACATCTGTTGTTTCCCTCTTTATAACTCTTTGACCGGGAATTTAAAAAAGTCCACCTCAGAGTTGAAAAGATGATGAAATATGAAAAAATACAGCTGACATTCATGTGAAGCTCTGTTTTCAAGAGATTTAGTATTCCAGCGCTGCGTGGATGAACCTTTTTTAAGGAGTGTGAAAATGATTTGACGCATTTCTCCTCTCATTGGAAAAATAGGAGTTGAATAACAGCTCTTTTGACAGGTACGTTGAAAAAATATAAGCTTTTAATTTTCAGGTGATAGATTAAAACGGTTTGTTGGAACCATCACGAAATCAAAAGACTTCTAACTACCGCAGCCTCTGTTTGTGTTGAACTGAAATATTACGGTTGTTAAACTTCAGAGGGTAAAGAAGCTGATTTTGTTTTAAAAGTTGTTATCAGAGAAGCCATTTTTTCCCTGCACACCTGGGTACACCCACAGGTCTTTCCACTTATCTGCCTGGTTAAGCTTCTTCTTCTGCAGATCACACACCCCACAGCGACTCAGCCTGAAGCACAAACTTCTACACCTCACATTATTTTGTCAGACTGAAGCATCCTGCAGCCGCTCAGGGAGGAGTTTGACTTTCAGTTTGCTGCTTTTTCTTTTATCGACAGTAACCACAGTGTTTGTTTTCGGTTGACTCAGCCTTATCATAATTAAACCAATGTTTGTTTTCAATAACCAGCGCCTGCACAGCCTGTTCTTCCCTGAGCTCTTTTATTCCCTGGCAGGTTTCTGTATGTTTTAATGCTTCTAGTATAAACTGAGGTTTTCTTGACCTCAGGTTTTATTATATTTCCACTAAACTTCAGCCAAAGCAGAGTTCATCATCTTCTAACAAAACACTACAATCTGACTTTAGCATGAAGCAGTATTAAAACACCAGATGCACCAGATTGGGACGCTTCTTTCAGAGTTCTTAACGACAAAATCAAGAATTTTATTTGTACATAACAAAGAGTTTAAAAATTCATCAAATAAATATAAAAGGCTAAACTGAAATATACGCAAGTCGATGTCTTAATTTTAGTAAAGATTGTTGTATTTGACTTAATATGAGCAACATTTGCCTGACAAGTCAAAAAAGGTCAAAATTTCAGAATAAAAGACAAAAATAACACCTGAATTTGTTGTGTAATGAAAAAACAACTTCATGATTTTTTAAGACATTTTTTCTATTTCAAGAAACTTAATAAGCTAAATTTTCTGGCTCTATTGGCAGATTTTTTTGTTTACTCCATACAAGCAATTCAGGTGTGATTTTTGTCCGTCTTGAAACAAAGACATTTTTCTGAAATTGTCAGGTGAATGTGGCTCATATTATCCCATTTAATCCCACTTTTTTCAACATCTGGGATCTTTTGAAGTGTTGGTTTAACTTTGGGTAGCTAATTTAAGTCTTAAAGTAAAAGAATCTGAAAAAAGGCAAAAATAATAAAAAATGAATTAATTAATAAAAAATAAATTAATAATTATCATTATTAATATTACTACTACTAATAATAATAATAATAGTAAGAAGATGATGAAGAAGAAAATAAAAATATAAAAAGTCATACAAATGTACTAGAGAAATCTAAGGAAGAAACATACACTTATTTTGCAGGAAAAAAATTTGGGATTAAATGGGTTAAAAGATTTCATCAGAACCACATTCACCTGACAAGTCATGAAAAAGTCTCATTTTAAAATATTAAAAGACAAAAATCTGCCAGTGGATTCAGAAAAATGTGCTGATTAAGTTTTTGTAATAAAAATAACATTTTAAAACAAGAAACAAAATCAAAGTAAACTTTTCTAACCCCATTGGCAAAGTTATTTACTCCTTAAGAACAACTCCAGCATCATTTTTCTTTTACCACTGTGATAGTAGACTTTTTTTCTGGACTTGTTACTTAGAATAAGACAATCAATGCCTAAAAATCTACATGATACTGAATCATTTAAATTTCAAGATAAGTTATAGTGAGCATGAAATCTATGGTTTGTAACTTAACCTGGAGCCCCCTGTCAGAGGAGCTGTCCCTCTCCTGTGCGCTTTTTGCAGGAAGCTGATTGGTTCTGATGGGGTTTCTTTTTTTTGGTACCTAAAGTGACTCCACTGTACACTCATTCCATCATCTGTGCTACACTCACATGCCTCAAGGTGAATGCTTGTTTGATGATCACATTACTGTGACATTATTTCTGTGTGTGGTCGCAGCTCGAACCAGGAAAATCCTGGTTACCACTAATGAGGGCTGGTTGTAGGTTGGACAGCTTGGATTCACTGAGCGAGAAATTGTCAGCCTGGAGACATTTACAGCTGTAGCTTGTGTGACTGCTGAATCTTTTTTTGTAGAAATATTTAGCCCATGAGCAATGTTTAAATATTTCTGTCTTTTTGTAAACTTTTACACACATTAGAGGAGGATTCTACTTTATTTTACCTTTCCACGCAGGGTCTTAGCCAATAGAGCGTCCCAGAGGACCCCAATGTTTCTCATCCTGACACCTCGATCTATTCTCAGACACTTTTGGATGGATACTGATTCATTCTGTGACAACATTCATGGTCCCCAGAGGGTAGAGCTTATCTTCTCCTTTCTTCTCCTGATTTTTTTTTTTTTTTTGCTAGCATAAACTTTAATTTTTTTTTAACAGAAGTAAAGTATCTCAATAAATATTGTTTGGACTCTTGTAGTTTTTCAACATTTCAATATTCTGCTCAGGATGACACATTCCACACTTAAAGGTCCATGAATGAAAATCTAGCACCGTCATCAGGTCAAAATCATATTTATATAAACATTCAACTTTTTTTCCTACAGCAAAGATTCTCAGTGAATAAATTGTTTCCAAGCAGAGACATCACATGTTAAAACATGAAGTTAATGTGAAAGTCTCAAAAACTGCAATTCCTAGAGTGTCCTCTAGAGGCTGGTCCCAAAAGCCAAAAAGACTCCATAAACAGCCATGTTAAAAAGCACATTTTTACAGCAGAAATAAACATGTTCACAGCCAGGTTTATTTTTTTAATTCTGAATAATTCATTTATCCATTCGTACATAAAAAAGGAGTGAATTCTTTTTATCACTTAGAAAGCAGGATTAGAGCCGTGGCTGAACTGACTGACAAGTTAGCACATTGTAGCTGTTAGCTAGGAGGCTAAAGGCTTGTCTCAGATCTACCTATCTGTCACTTGCTAGGGTGACTGAAAGCTAGGTTAAGTTAGCATTCAATAATGGCAGCACCATTGTTGGGCTTCAAAACTCCACCTCAGAAACCACTGGATGTTCTCAGACCTTAGCGATTACTGTCACTATAATCTGCATCAAAACAGTGTTATTATCCTGTGAGAATTCGTTTGAAAGAGTTCAACTGAATGAATTTTCTAGAAACAAGTAAGGAAAGTGCAATAGTCCTGCCTCTGACTCTTACAATACTTTAACCAGCATCCCTCTGTATGTTGATCTTGTTTATCATCTTTGATGTCCTTGGGCCTGCAGCGAGTGTAATCTGTCTCAGAGGCTCTGGCAGCAGAGGGGGGGGGGAGGTTAAGAGCTGGTTTACCGACGCTGCATGGCGACTCGCTACTGTGATTTCCAGGCCGGCACTCCAACACTTCAAAGGCTGGACGGACTTCTGAAGAAGCGTTGGCCTTTCAACTGCTGGCAGGGTCAGTGTGGGCCTGTGTCTTCTCACACATCTGCACCGTATCACAGCTGCAGGCCACAGCGGATACACTGCACACCCTGCACACTGTACAGCCCCCCTCCTCCCATTTTCCCAACATGAACCAAACCCACCGTCACTCACAGGGATGGTCTGTGGACCATATGGGAAAAGTTTGGAAGTCAGTGGAGTTAAGGCTTGATGAAAAACCAAACATTAAGCTACTAAACAATCAAAATCAATAAGCAGCACAACAAACAAAGTGTTTAACGTGTTTTAAAGTCAACCAGCTGCTTTACTGTTAGAGAGTTTAAAATCCAAATAGATTGGCACGTTCTATCATTTTTCATTCGTGTCCACCACAATTTTAACTTTTTTATTCATTGGCTCAAGTCAGCACAGTTTTTAATTGGAAAATCTTCTGAAATACATCACCCAACTGTTTGTATGACTTGCGTATTAATTTCCTCTGCCTCATATTCAAAGTCGCTGACTGTGGCGCAGAAAGCGTGGTCCTATTAACAAGCTCTGATGTGTCTTTTCCTCCCGGCTGCTCTGAGATGATGACTGTGTGCGAGCCTCTTTTCAGTAACCTTTGGAGGAGGAGATAAGAGGTTGAGGTCTTCCTCTAATTGCATGTTGGCCAGAGAGGAGGAAGGCTGGCGTTGTTGTCAGAGGAAGCTGCTGATCTGTAAAAGCCCCAGCAGAGCTCTGATAATTAGAGCCTTTCCTCCTCGACACTCCCACGATACGATCTCAGCACAGCAGGAATCGAATGAGATGAAGCCTCAAATTAAATACAATGATTACAACCAAGTTATGGGAATGAAATGGAGTTTCTTTTCCATTAGGGATGTTAAATCAAGCTGAAGTAAATGACAATTAGGATAAATTAATCAAAGAAGAAGAAACAACATTTTTGTAGATCACTTGCTGATCCTAATCTTTATTTGTTATATTAGTTTAACTTTATCATTCTTTTATAAAAAGTTCAATAAAGTCGTGTTGTAAAGGCTTTTAAAAAAAAAAATTTACTCGGCTGCATTAAATACTTGATTTTGATTGGAAGTGACTGACTTTCAATAGCAAACGCGACTCTTCATTTCACCTCTGCCTGTTGACACTGTGTCAGCGATGTTAGCTTAATGTCTGACTTGCCTGAGGAACTAATGTCCTGCAATTCGGGCATCTCATCGTCGATTGTAGCGACAAAATAGCGTAAACCATAAGCCATTGCGATAAAACCAAAAATGTCTAGAGCTGTCACATTTGTGTCATTCTGTGTTACGACATCAAAGTTCAGAGAAGAACTGAACGAGGACAGAAATAGTCCCACAGAAGTTCTGCTAGCCTCGTGTAACTTTTCCTAACACGGAAATGTTACGTTTGATGTGCAATATAACAAATAAGAACGCTAATGTTGTTGATAGTGATGGGAAGTTCAGCTCTTTTTAGAGAGTTGGTTCTTTTGGCTCGGCTCCCAAAGAAGAGCCAGTGTTCTGTCGGCTGCCCCGTTGAAAAAACTTCCAGCTACATAAATTGACAGGGGCGTCTGTTGAGTCACGCAACCGCTACGAAAAATGCTACCTTTGAACAAACAACCCTCAGGCTTGCAGACAGTATTCTATCTGATACATCTCATGTACTGGGCTCTGAATATGTTTTACTGAACTCAGGGAGGAAGTACAGGGTTCCTCTATGTAAACACAACAGATACAAACACTCGTTCATCCCGCTGTCAGTGAAGCTCATTAATGAGCAGATCGCTCTGGATGGACAGAGAAGAGAGACCAGAATCAAGTGATGCTGACTGACATTTCACTGAATGTCTTCCTTCAGAATTCCACAGGTGGTTCCTCGACTATCCATGAAATTTTGAATTTGTCGTTGAAATTTTATCCATTCAATTAGTATAAATTTTTCCTTCTGACATAAACAATGATATACAAAAGGGAAAATCCTGTATTGATTGAAATAACTAGAATTCAAGTGTAAATTGAAAATTGAATCTACAATTAGAAATAATGAGCTCTCTCGAAAAATTGTTGCAATTTATCAGAAAATTACACAACCATTCAACCAACTTATTCAAATGTAGCTTGAGAGATTGCTTTTCAAAGTAGGAATTAAACACGCTCTCCTCCACACGAGCGGATGAACAATTACTACATGTGCAAACAGTCTTTATTTAATAAACTGTCAGAAAGCAAAGTGTATAAAAAACAATCAGTGACACACACCAGGTCACTGGGTCCAGGTTTTGTGAAAGCACCACAAAAATGTACAAGTGCAGGTAATGAAGCTTTTGTAATGGTTTATATAACTGTGTTACATAAGTTAATAAGTATGTACATAATGATTCACAAAGCCGTTCCTCACAGTGGTTAGAATTAGATACAAAACAGACTCCTCATCTGTAGCTGGTACCATAATATGCTCACTCTTAATTTCATTCTGATGTGATTTGACTGCTCTCTTCAAATCGAGTATTCAGGATGATCATGGTTGATGTTTTGTTACTTCTTACAAGCAGAAAAAAGGGTAAAAATATCAGGTAAAGATAAACAGATGAGATGGCAGACTGAGAGAGCTTATATCTGGGAATGAGAAGAAACCGAACCACACAAACCAATAAACAGCCCACCCTGTTTAAATTAATCCACATTTTCAATCTTTAAACACTCATCCAACCCGCAGCGCTCTGGAGGAACCTGACAGAGTTCCAAACTCACACTTGAACTTCACAATAATCAAAGCAGATGTTTGTTTCCAACTCTTCCTCCCTCCTCTTCCTCGTACAGTCATGATGTTCCCAGACGTCTCTCTCTGGACCTCTGGGCTTGAAGCCGCCTGACGGGAAATCTGATTGGCTGCTTGTTGAACTTCTCCATTATTTCTTTGATTCGGGATAAGTTGGTGCGACCGATAAAGAAGTCACATCGAGTGGCGCCCATCTCGTAGCCCACCTCGCACTTTTTGGTGCTGAGGCTGTAGCCCACGGCTCTGGCTGTGACTCTGTATTCTCCAGGGTTCAAGAGGCGCCAGTAATCCCCGTCAGCAGCTTGAAGACACAACAAGAAGACTTTAACGCTACTGTGTTTATACAAAAACTTAGCACCAAGAGAAAGGCAAATTTTGTTTGGGAACATACATTTGTAGGATAAGCAGCAGAGCTCATGAAAAATTTTCCGAATCTCTGCTAATGCCAAACTTGGTACATTGATTAGTTGGAGTTCCTTTAGAATGGAGGCTTAAAGAGGGGGTATTGTGCTTTTTCTTAGTCTTCATACTGTCTCTCTGATACCGCTGTAGTAGCTTTACATGATTTACAGCTCAAAAACATCCTTTTTTCCTCACACAAACCCTGAATCCAGCCTCTGTCTGAAACACTTGAATTTAGCTGCTGTCTCTTTAAGGTGAACGGCTACACCAACCCCCTTTACTCTGACTGGCTAGACCTCTGGAGGTCTAACAGGGCAAAGCTGTGGGCAGTCCTTAGTGTTTGAGGCCCGCACCTCCATTATCTCATGAACCAGTTCCATATACAATGACCTCATCATTTCAGCAAGTTTGGTGAAGATCTTGTTCTATTTTGATAATTTAAAGGGACTAATTCTTTAATTTGTTAAAAATGGTAGAAATGTCATATATGATATTATAACACCAACAGAAATGCAAACCACACATTTAAACAAACATCTAACATTCTGTTTGAACAAGTTTAAAGCATAACTTCTCTCTGTTGTGATCTTTAAACAAAGTTGCCTAACATCCCTGAGGCTTTCATGTACCCGCGTCCATCCAAACAAAAGTCTCAGGTAAATCACAATAAAGCTGAAGAGTCACACCTTTTTTTTAGCAACGACAGCACTATGCTAATGACGTCCTAGAAAGCTGATTTTAAACAGCTTACAAAGCAGTAACAAAAAGCAAACGCCACACAAGTTTTCATCTAAAGCCTTAAATTAAAGTTAAAGAGTTCTTTGTGTTCTACTTTTCAGAGGAGAGGTGTTCTGTGTGTTCCTGTTCGGACTTTTAAAAATAGCTCTGCTTTGTCACGTCAGATTTTCTGCCTGTGTGTGACCTGGGAACGCTTGTGCTGGATTTGCAGCCTTTGACTCATTTGCAGCTGTTCCTTTCGGTCATCCAAACTCCACCCTGACGTGTTTGAGCACAATGAGACGGATGAAATTTGATTGTCCATCTTAAGAGTTTCACATTCATTGGTTTCTTTCAGCTACTGATTCAGCTGCCTGCTCTTGCTTTTCAGTGACTCGTGTAACAAAATGCTTTTCAAACATCCTTCTGTGAAGGTTTAAACATTTTAAAATCCAATTGAAAGCAGCTGAAAATGTACGACTTTGAAAGAAAATACCCTTAAATCTCTCCTGACTGCTCCTGAGAACATTAAGGTATCTGAGAGGAAGCTGCAACTTATACTTAGTTCCAGGAATAATAACCCCTAATGTCCCTTTTGGACATTTGATTTCACGCTCTGAGAACGAAACTACTTTGGCTTTGAAGGTTGCATTTTTCAGGCATCTGCAACGATTACCTCGAGGATGCATGATCAGTAGTCAGATTCAGAGCAGACACTGTCTGACTGTGATCTGAGTCAGACTCCGACCTGCAGCGCTGCTAAAACACACCAGCTGCTTTTATTTAAGCTTATTTATTTCGTCTTACTCTGGTAGACTAAGTTACTGTAAGCATGACTCATTCCAGAGGGATAACCTGAATTATAGAGACAGCTGAGTCACTACGCCCTGAAATAACCTCTTCTGCTTTGATCTCAAGATATAAGCTGAGAGGCTTTTGCAAAATTTCTGATACATTGAGCGCAACTACAAAAAATTATGCAAAAAATAGTTGATGAAATGTGTTGAACCTGTGCGAATATCATGGCTGATTCCCTCCACAGAGATGCTTGCGTTTGCAATTGGCCGACCTTGCAAGTCCCTCACCACACCTTTGATCCCACGATGCACCTGCACATGAAAAGCACAGCTTATTCAACCACGTGCAAAACCGCCCCAAGTTACCCCAGAAACCCTGACTAACTAATGTAACATGATGCATTATAATGAAGTGATGATATGATGTATAATGCATAATCCTCAGTTTAACAGAATGGTTAAGCCTGTTTTTATATCTCTCCTCCTCATTCCCCTTTAATATTTCAACAAGAGCTGTGTCCCAACATGGGGGTGGATTGTCTGAAGTCCATCAGTAGAGAGAATATAACATAAGCAGATGACAAGCTTATATTATTTCAAAGTTATCTCAAAGTATGACTGAGAATACTGATTCATTTTTGACACAACTTCTGTAACTTTCCTTGGCCTGTAATTCAAAGAGACATTCAGGTAAAACTCATCAGCTCAAATTAAATCACACTTTTGTACCTTATATTGCTGAAATTTATCGAACAGTATACTTAAACATGCTAAACCTGAAAGGGTAGAGGATAGGGTAGGAAAGGAAACGTAGGATAGGGTGACGTAGGCATATAATAGGGTAAAGAAGGCAAGGTAAAAGGTGAGGTAGAGGAAGGGAGGGTAGGCAAGGCTAGGGTAGGGTAAGGTAGGGTGGGGTAAGAAAGAGTAGGGTAAGGTAGTGTCAGATAGAATATGGAAGTGTAGGGTAAGGTAGGGCAGGCATGAAAGGTAGGGTAAAGTAGGGTAGGGTAAGGAAAGGTAGGGTAAGGCAGGGTAGGGTAGGGAGAGATGACTTAAGATAGGGTAAGGAGAGGTAGGGCAAGGAAGGTAGGGAAAAGCAGATTAGAACAAGGCAAGGTAGGGTTTTGAAAAGGGTTATGCTAAAGTAGGGTAAGGTAGGGAAAAGCAGGTTAGGGTAGTGTAAGGCAGGGTAAAGAAGGGTAGGGTGAGGAAAGGTAGGGTAAAGAAAGAGAGGGTAAGAAAGGGAGAGACAACTTAAAATAGGGTAAGGGGGTCGGGCAAGGAAGGGAAGGGAAAAGCAGATTAGGGCAACGCAAAGTAGGGTTTCAAAAAGGTTATGGCAAGGTAGCACAAGGCAGGGGCAAGCAAGGTAGAGTAAGGTAAGGTAGGGAAAAGCAGGTTAGGATAGTATAAGGCAGGGCAAGTAGTGGAAAGACGGGTTCATATAGGGCAAAGTAGGGTACAGCAAGGAGGGTAAGTTAAGGAAGGATGGGGAAAGGTAGAATAGGGTAAAGAAGGGTAGGGCAAGGAAGAGTTGAGTAAGGAGGGTTAAGGTAGGAAAAAGCAGGTATGGTTAGGGTAAGGCAGGGGAAAGCAAGGTAGGGTAGAGTAAGGACAGGGGAGAGTAGAGCAGGGCAAAGTAGGTTAGAGTAGGGCAAGGTAGGATAGAGTCAGAAAAAGTATAGTAAGGCAGGGTAAGGTGGGTTCATGGTTATATTAGGGTAACAAAGGATACCATAGCTTTGCAATGATACAATGCAATGTTAATTATTAATACCCTACCTTTTTGTGCTATTTTTAGGGACCAAATGATACAAAGTGATGTGATACCATACTGTACCACACCATTCCATGTGATATAACACATTTAACTGCCTCCATAGGAAAACTGTACCGCATACAGAAAGCTGTTCTCAGTGTCAGAATATTATTTGTGGTAACAAATTCAAAAAAACACCTAAATGGGTCGTCTATTTTGCTTTGGTGACTTTACACTAAACCATTTCTGGGCATCAGAGCAGCACTTTTTAGTAACTACAACAGTGTGAAAGAGACTGAGACAAGGCACTAGTCAAATATGTATCACTGTATTCCTAAAATAACTTTAAAATACTGAAAAGCATGTGTCTTTGTGTGCTTCTGTGATTTCTGTGTGCGTGTGTGAGCTGCGGGGGCCGCCTTGACTCTGTACCTGCTCCATGAAGACAAGAAGAGACTCGCGATTGTTCTCCCACTCCTCTGGCAGCTCGCTCTCATGAGGGAATTTGTCACAGCCCACATACATCGACAACTCAAAGCAGTTGGTGTGCAAATAGCTGAAATCATTCAAACCTGCCAAGAAAGAGAGACATATCTGAAGTCTGTTGTCAGCTTAGGTCAGAAATCTGGCTTCCTTTGGCCATTTTGGTGATTTTAAAGTCTGGTTTTGTTTTCGTTTGAATTTTTACATGATGCTTGGAGCTAAATCTTAGAGGCTTTAAAAACAGCCAAAGGGCTTCAGGCCTGAATATGCAGATGTGCTCATGTGTGCTAAACAAAGCTACAGCTCAAAGGCTCAGAGCTGAGCTGAGAAATCCTGCAGAACACAGCGTCAGGATCAGTGAGGAAACACACAGGAAGCTTTGGACACTAACTGCCAGCCGCTGTGTGCCAGGCCGCCCCGTTTATGGTGCCGTCTTCTTTGGCGAAATCCTCCGTGTGGCAAACCCTTCTGTTAGCGTCAGTCATCAGGCGGTGGGTGGAGGCGTAAGAGAAGGCCAGCCAGCGGAAGACATGGTCATCTGGGGTGGGGGTTGGTTCCCGAGTGACCCCTTGTGAGCGAGTTTTATCATAGGGGAAGGTCACTACCAGCTCACCACCCTGGAGGTTACCGCCAAGCACGAAGGGGATCTTCTCCATCCACGCTATCAAAGCGCGAGTCTCCACGGCAACCTGCAGCAGGGACACAGGAGAGGCGGGTATAATGTAATATGTGCAATCATCTCAGCTCTGTAATTGCTAAATTAACTCCCTCATGCTGGAAATAATTTCACTGCGATGTGCTCACACAAGGGAGTGATAACACTTTCAAAAAGATGACTCACATCTCAGTGCTATAATTACACTAATAGTTATCCTGAAAAGTTTATTTTCATCACAACAATTCAACACACTGATGGAACATGTATGAAAGAAAAGCAAGATTTGTTGCAGATTCCTAAACGAGTCTTTTTTAGCTAATTTTCTACCACATTTTGAAATAAAACATCACAGCTCGTGCATAAATTTGCCAAATTTACGTCATGAAAAATCCAGATGTGGTTAAAACCAGCCCTGCTGTTCGGGCTTGTATAATTAATCCAATCCTCCCGTCTCTGAGCTCTGATTGGGCCATTTAGAGATGCGAGCGCACGAGGCGAGGACGCTTTTCACAGCTTCCTGAGCACAGATGGGGATCCCAGCTCTGCAGCTGCAGCAGCTATTCTGGAGGCTCTGTGTGACTCACTCCACGCTCGCGGTAACGTCAAACCACTCGTGAGGGATGAGCTTTAAATAGATCGCTGGGTGTATTTTAGCTCACGACAGCTCCGTCACAAATAGCAAACACACATGCTTCTCTGGAAATAGACGGTGCTGATAAGCTGGTGTTTTTTTTTTTTTACCCTTTCCAAGAGAGCAAGGGGGTTGTCACTGGGATTTTTTTTTGTTTAAACTGAGGAGGAGAAAAACAAGGACATGGAGTTATAATTTTTCATCTGGGAGGATGTTACTGGAAACTGAATATAAATCATTATTCGGAGACCACAAATATTAGATGAGTTATGATGCAGTTGTGATTTTATTGTAAAGAAAACAACTCTTTTATTATTAGGGATGTACATTTTTTTAAATAAATTTGTTTCTTTAGGCCAGGATTTGATTTACAGTCAAATCAAATCCATGATGACCAATAAAGCACGAGTCAAGGATCTGTGGAAACCTTGCTCTTGTGCTCAAGACTCGCCAAGAAAGAACACAGATTGTGCACAATGGGGCTAAAGTTTCTTATTTATTTTACAATTTGAATCTTAAGATAAGAATAACTTTTGATTGATTAGATCTATGTTTGAAATATTGGGTTATATTGGTTCTCAGGTGAAGACAAAACATGGAATGATTGTTTAATGTTCCTTGGTTATTTCAAGAGCTTGAAGAAAAATGGTCTTGTCAATGTAATTAATTGTTTTCATGTATTAAGTTGTATTTGGCAGTATGGCTCTGGTCTGAGAGCTCCCTGGCCTTTCACATGCCTACATGGAATGCAAACGCCTGAGGCGGGGAGAGCACACCTCTCCTCTCTCTTTCATGTGCCTACACAAAAAAGCAAAGGCAGGAAGAGCAGCAGCAAAGACTCTGTTGCAATGTGGAGAGTATTAAATTTGTGTGGCCACAACATTTTTATACATTTTATTATTATTATTATTATTATTATTATTATTATTATTATTATTATTATTATTATTATTATTATTATTATTATTATTTAATCTTTATCTACTGGAATATTCCCATTAAGACGCTAAGATCTCTTTTCCTGGCCAAGACTGCAGCAGAAAAAGTTTCACAGAGAGTGAGACAGCAACAAATAAGTAAAAGTAAAAGTAAAAATAGTAAAACAGGTGCACAGGCTCATCAGATAATCCTTAATCCCGGTTTTGAAATAATCCAGACTAACAAAATGATCCAGTTGACCTCAGAGCAGAATGAAGGAGCAAAAACACTGACTTTAGGAGTCAGTAAGGAGCATGAATAGAACAGTAGATCATTCAGTACTTACTTATGAAGAAAGATACCAACGCTTCATTCTCATGTATGGAAGACAGACCTACTTTGTCAAGACAGTGATGTGTACAAAATCCTAAACTCTGTCAAAATGCAGTGCAGCGTAGGAAACTGAGTCCAGCATTTTTAAAAAGGCTGATGTAGCATGGATGTAGAGAATAACACTACAAGCAAGCACAGATAAAAAAGTTGCTTGAATCTGAGAAATAAATGAAAAACAGCCTTTGTTTCTGTAAAAGAAACCCAGCTTCAGATCGTTAACTGCACTAAATAGAGAAGATGATGAGACATAAAGGATGGTGTCATCTGCATAAAAATGGAACTTTGCCTCATCGGGCCCGATATGGACCCATTTTTTTCGAATGATTTCCACTCTAACACATCGCTTCCTACTGCTCTGATAGCTTTTAAACCTCTGAAAAGTTTTACTGAGAATCCAATGTTAGTTCACCTCTGCAGAAGAAGACATGATCCGCTGCATCGAAGGCCTGAGATAAATCTAAAAATAGAGCAACACTGTGTTCTCTGGAGTCAGTGGCATTTATGATGTCATTTAAGACATTCATAGAAGCAGTGACAGTACTGTGTTTTTCTTCTGAGCCCAGACTGCAGGTTATCAAGAATGCAATGTTGAGATCAAAACTCTTTTAGCCCCTTCAGTACCTTTGGAAATAAGCCTTTAGTTAAGCAATAACACAAACAAATTAACTAATCTCAATGTTTTATCCCTTTATAGTCTGGATGATAATATCCCAACATGACAGACTTACACTAACTGATGCATTTTTGGACAGGTACCAATCCGGGATGGGAACATGGTGGTTAAACATTTTGCGAGGGATCCACTTCTTGGCCTCTGCTTCCCACAGGATGGAGTTGAGATCAGGGAAGTTGTGGTGAATGTCTATTCCTTCGTTGCTCCATCGACCAAGAGACCAGCCACTGAGCTCTGAACCCTGGGTAGGGAAAAAAAAAAAAGAGCACAATGTTAAGAGATGGAAGGTGTGCTCTCCCCGCGTCAGGCTAAGGCATGAGGAAGGGAAGGGAGCTCCCAGAACAGACTTATTGCATGCAAAATTGATTCTTTTAGCGAGAGTGGTCTGGACTGGACTTTGCTCATTGCATCAGTGGCTTTAAAATGTGAATATCTGTATTGCTCCTTTATTAGGGTTGAACAGGTTTGTCTTATTAACTGCATGCTCATGCAAATTTCACCCAAGCTGACATGGGAATTAGTTGTTAGGAGCCCTATTAGTTTTTGTGAAACACAGTGTTACAGCATGTACAGCGTGCTCACATCAGGACAACAAAGGACATGATGTCACTGACTGTACAGAGGCCAAGCTCTGCCTCCTTCAACCCCCTTCATTTGTCTTTATCTATTTGTCTCATTAATACGAAGCCTTTAATCTTACAGGCCAGCATCTGGTTACAGTCCTCGCCAAACAACATGTGTCTTAGTGGAATTTTACTGAAGACCATGCTGTCCACCTCTGCTATGTTCCCTCATTAAAGTAATACAAAACAAGTTTATAAATCCACCTCCACCATATGGCTGGTATATGAGAAGAAGCCCCAACAGGCAGATATTTGCAGCTTTCCCACCAGAGGCCATCATGCTATTTGAGGTCACTAATGCAGACCTACCGCTTCAAAGGCTTTCTCGTACCCATCGGGGTTGACAGATGGCAAAAGATGGATCCTGGTCTCCTCCACCAGGTGACGGACCCGTTGGTTGCCAGACAGATACTCCAGACACATGAACTGCATCAGCAGGAGGAGCAGCTCTCGCCCCAGCACTTCGTTACCATGGGAACCGGCTGTGTAGCGAAACTCAGGTTCACCTGGTCAGCAGGTTCATATGAAGGGAGAGACGGGGGGTAAGATTAAGTAAGCAATCAATGGACAAAAGAGAACGAGGAACACAGTGAGATTTCTCTATATTGTTGTACCTTCAGTTAATTGATGACTTCCTGTTCAACGGACTCACCTGCTTCATGCTCTCCTGGGTTGTCAGAAATCTCAATGGCATACAGCTTAAGACCACTGTGGCTCTTTCCTATGTTGTAGATCCGGGTGATGTTGGGACACATTTCATTAACCACTTTCATAAGCTGTGAAAGGGGAACAGAGAGGCGTCAGATTTTGATCAATGAAATATTTTTAGCACCTGTGGTTTGCATTCTTCTGTAAGGTGGATGCATAGATGTGTTTAAAGAGGGGTTATTATACTTTCCTATATTTTAAACAAGGGTATAAAGTAATGATGTCCAGACTAAATGTGTGCAAATTTTTCAAAACGCTACATATTTACAAGTTGTAGAAATCCCTTAATCAGTAAATGGTTCGAAACAATCCATTCTAAAAATAGCACAAGACCCTTACGATGTCATTGCATAAGGATTTCCTAACTAGTGTCTGAAATGTTGGAGTGGCAGGACTCAAAAAGGTCAGTCATCTGCTCACATCAGGCCTCCAGAGGGCTGGCCAATCAGAAGGAGGGGGGTTTGTAGCCTTAAAGAGACAGCAGCTTAAACAAAATGTTTTCCAAAAACACCAGTTTAAGAAATAATGTGATTTTTTTTCTTTTTTTTAAGCTGTAAATCATTTAAAGCTACTGTGGGGTTAACAGAGAGACAATATAAAGCCTAAAAAAAAAATCACAATACGCCCCTCTTTAAAGTTGTATATGTGTAAATGTGTGTAAAAAAAAAAAGTTGGATATAAAATAAGAAGGAAAGTTTTGGTGCATTCACAGAGTAGTACCATATGTAAACATCTTGCAGTAATTTCTTTGATGAATGTTTGATTGTTTGTAGTCTCAGATTGTACAAAAAGACCAACAACTACAACACAGGCCTTTTCTGATAGCGCTCCAGCAGAGTGTGAAAGTCTTAGTGGTAACTGTGAAGACAGACTCATAGAGGAGCTGATTAAAATAGCAGCTTATAAAATAGCAGGAAGCACTAACATGAAAGTAAGCGTGGAGTCAGAGACAGGGAAAGTGCATCTGATAAAAGGACTAACAAGCTGTTAAGTAAAGCGACTGCACTAATGTCACAAATCAGTGTTTGGTTTGTCTTCCAACTGCTGCAGAAGTCATTAACCAAACAGGAGTGATGGCGTTTTAATGAAGTCTGGGATTGAATCGTGACTGTTCTCACCAAAAGAATTATTACACAAACGTCTGGTCTGTTCATAAAACAAATTATGAAGAGTTCTCACCCCTAATTCCCTTTAAGAACACACCTGAATTGCATTTCCAAGAACCAATGTAGAAACTTTTCTCTTTAAGGTAAAGTTTACAAGCATTTCCTGCAACTTTCTTATCCCGTAGGTGAGTTTCCTCAATAAGATTGTGTCTGAAGTTGCTTTTACAGACTAAACTTTTTCACTCCAGCCAACACAATCATTTAAGATACTGTAGGCATCTTGGCCCAGGATGTGCAAGGGTAATCGAAGGTAATGTGCCATCTTCCTGTTTGAAAAATGTGGAGACTGTTCCTGCTTTGTGCCATCTTTATAATGTCTGACAATATCAGTATTCCCAGGGAGGCCACATTACACTCAGTTGTTGATCCGCGGAAAGGACAGGCCTTAAGCAATATAATAAATGTATTTTTCCCTCCTCTCGTGGGCTGTGTACTTTATTTGAAAGGTAAAATGAGATATTTGGACCATGAGGTTCTGGCACAGCACTATTTAAGCTGTTGTGGTTGAGGAGGTGATAATGTACCATGTACCTGTTTACAGAAAAGAAATGTCAAGCATGAAAGAGCTTTTAAAAATAGTCCTTAGTGAAGGTCTTTTGAGGCTCCTGACACACATTAGCTTTAAAGGTGCGGACAGAATGTACAACCCCAGTTCCAGTGAAGTTTGGCCGCTGTATAAAACTTAAATAAAAACAGAATACAATGATTTGCAAATCCTGTTCAACCTGTATTCAATTGAATACTTATTGAATATGTATTGTTCAAACTGATAAACAATATTGTTTTCTTGCAAATATTCAATCATTTTGAATTTGATGCCTTGAACATGTTCCAAAAAAGTTGGGACAGGGGCAACAAGACTAGGAAAGTTGAGGAATGCTAAAAAAACACCTGTTTGGAACATTCCACAGGTGAACAGGTTAATTGGAGACAGGTGAGTGTCATGATTGGATATAAAAAGAGCATCCCCAAAAGGTTCAGTCGTTCACAAGCAAGGATGGGTTGAGGCTCATCACTTTGTGAACAACTGAGTGAGCAAATAGTCCAACAGTTTAAGAACAATGTTTCTCAACGTACAAATGCAAAGAATTGATGGATTTCATCATCTACAGTCCATAATGTCATCAAAAGATTCAGAGAATCTGGAGAAATCTCTGCACGTAAGCAGCAAGGCTGAAAACCAATACTGAATGCCCGTGACCTTTGACCCCTCAGGCAGCACTCGTTAAAAACCAACATCATTGTGTAAAGGATATTACCACGTGGGCTCAGGAAGACTTCAGAAAACCATTGTCAGTTAACACAGTTCATCACTACATCTACAAGTGCAAGTTCAAACTCTACCATGCAAAGACAAAGACATAAATCAACAACACCCAGAAACACCGCCGGCTTCTCTGGACCCGAGCTCATCTGAGATGGACTGACGCAAAGTGGAAAAGTGTGCTGTGGTCTGACGAGTCCACATTTCAAATTGTTTTTGGAAATCATGGACGTGGTGTCCTCCAGACCAAAGAGGAAAAGGAGAATCTGGATTGTTCTCAGGTCAAAGTCTCAAAGCCAGCATCTGTGATGGTATGGGGGTGTGTTAGTGCCCATGGCATGGCTAACTTGACCATCTGTGAAGGCTCCATTAATGCTGAAAGGTACATACAGGTTTTGGAGCAACATATGCTGCCATCCAAGCCACGTCTTTTTCAAGGACGTCCCTGCTTATTTCAGCAAGACAATGACAAAACACATTCTGCAGGTGTTACAACAGCGTGGCTTCGTAGTAAAAGAGTGCAGATATTAGACTGGCTTGCCTGCAGTCCAGACGTGTCATCCATTGGAAATGTTTGGTGCATTATAAAGTGCAAAATACAACGACAGAAACAACAATTCGTGTCCTCAGTTCACAAACACTTATTGAGTGTTGTTAAAAGGAAAGGTGATATAACACAGTGGTAAACACGACCCTGTCCCAGCTTTTTTGGAACATGTTGCAGGCAATAAATTCAAAATGAGTGAATATTTGCAAAAAAACAATAAGGATTATGAGTTTAAACAATAAACATCTTGTTTTTGTATTGTATTGTTATGTAATCGTGTTCTACAAATAAACTTGCCTTGCCTTGCCTAGTCAATTAAATATAGGTTAAACAGGACATTTGGAGCATACAACCACAATGTGGGCTATAACAGCAGTTTAAGACACCTTTAAGCAAGTGTTCAGAACAGGGGAGCCACTGTGTTACCGACGATTACAATGCACAGCACTTGTAGCTTCACAAGTACTCAGTCTCAGTCTTAGCAGTGACAAACACAGCTGTCTTCCTGTTCAGTGCAAACAGGCTACTGCTCATGACATCTATATGAATAAGTAATGACCCAACCCAGGAGATGCTTAATGCATTTTCATATGGCAGCAGCGTCACTTGCTCTGTTACCGTTGCACACATTGTTCTTGCAGAGGACGCAACTTGTCTGCTGCTGACTCACAGTTAGAGAAGATGTTTTACCACACCGTGTAAAAGCTGTCAGCTGTGACTCACCTGCCTCATTTCCTTGTAGCTGTGGTGTCGAAAGTCCAGGTCATCTGTGGTGATGACTTCATTACGCCTGTGGTAGTAGTTGTTTGGATCTAAGTGAAATCATGAGAATACATTTTAGAGCCTATAATGGGGTAAACTCGATCACTTTATTGCCTTCTCCCTTGCTGGGTCAGTTTCTGGATCATATGTGTGGCGTACTCGCACTGTTTCTTTTATGGAGCGCTTGCCTTTTTTTGTGGTGGTGTTTTTCCACCTCTGCATCCATCTGCAGAAATGGAAAAACACCAAATGATTTGGTTTATGTTCTTCTACTTCTCTTTCCTTAACAGGGTCAGTTTTTCAATCATATGTTTGTTTTTTTTTTGTTTTTTTTTTTTTTTGGGGGGGGGGGGGGGCTCGACCTACACCAAATTGCTTGATTCATGTGGTCCCCTTCTATCTTCCCACATTCTGTCTCTTTCAGGGTATCCTGTCCGAATTTAAGACCTTGTTTTAAAGAGGACTCGGACCCCGTGTAGACAGCTAACTCAGTTTCATCATTTAAGTGTCTCCACTGTCCATACAAACCCGTCACCTGGCATTGGACAGCCAAGGATCTCCACCCTCATACAGATGCTTCCGATGGGGAACCATGAGTAAGGGTTGACTCGAATGTATCGAGCAACCAGTGGCACAGGAAAGACGTTCCGGACTGGGATCTCCTTTTCCCTGTTTCCAGTGAAGATCTACTGAGACAAAGACATCAGACCAGCCGGTGTATAATAGACTTCATTTGACTTTAATCATTCACTTATTACTATTGCTGTGTTTTCTTGGTGTTTATGTGTCTTTTGAATTTATCTTGTGTTTCTTTGTGTCATTAGTTATCCTCTGTGTGTTATTTCTAAATGGTCTTTGTCTGTATGTTCTACATTGCATTTCCACGTTAAGTCTTCTGTGGCTTTGTTTACCCTTTGTGTGAGTGTTTTTGGATTTTATGCGTTCTTTAGAGTTTTGGATTATTCCATTTGGATTCCTTTGGGCTTTTATTTCCCTAATATTTTTTTTATTTGACTTTATTGAGTGAGTTAGAACAGTGGATTGAGCAGGAAACTGGAAAATGAGGGTGGGTGATGACATCCTGCAAAAGGCCACTGGTTGGAGGTATAACTGGATATACAATGTTGGGAAAGAACATGCATAATACAGCAAAAAAAAAAAAAAAAAAAAAAAATCACACAACCCTTTAACTAACATTTTTGCCCTTGTAGAATGTCACCAAACCTTTTTCCTCCTGGGGTTTTATTGTAAATTCTAACGCCTACGGTTATGGTTCCACTCTGCACCTCTTGGCATTTTGAAAGACAAACAGTGCAGTTTGGCATTTGGCATAAGAAGTGGATGAGTGGGTGAGCAAGACGCTTGTAGCAGAGACTAAATTAGTAGGGGTATTATTTCCCACACCAATGACATCACCGGCCAAGGAGGGTACAGCTATGCTAATATGTTATCAGCAGGGAGCTGATAGGGTATGATTCTTCCGACAATATATCTGTTTAACATGATCTGCCTCCTTATTTGTGATATGATTCTTAATAGTGTTATTCTACAGATGAATTCCTATCCTCAGGGCCTTTCTGTACTCAATTTTTGATAGTAGAGTTAAATCAACAGCCAGAAGGGAAAGCCATGCAGCTCGGACAATCAGCTGGGATGAATTTCCCGTCAATATTCAAAAGTGTTTACTCAAAATAAACTGAGACCTGAATTTCTAAAGCATGCGTTTGTTTTTCATTCAGATTTTAGTGAGTCTACTCAAGACTCTTCATGATGTGTGTTTACACTAAGAACCAGTGATAGCACTTGAACTCAAAAGCTTTACAGCAAGTCGGTAATTGCCGGCTTTTTAGATATATGTCAAGAGATCCTAGTTTTAATTGTGGCTGATGTTGCTCACCAAGTCCTCTGAGCCATTCTTCACTGTTATCCAGGTGTGACTGTCATTGCTCACCATGACTTTGTACGAGGTCACCCAGTCGCTCCTGTTAAAAGTAAGAAAATTAGGTTGAGTTGAAGAAAATAAATTTCCTCTCAGGCTGAATTTAATGCAAATAGACCTCTGGGGTGACTGTGAGGAAGTCTCTCTGCACACATCCAGACATGTTAATTCTCACAGGGTGACGGTGTAATTCAAAATAAAAAAAAGTGGAGGTTGAAGAATTTATTATAAACTTGTCACTTTGGGCTTTTATTATAAAGTTTTGGAATTTTGTGGAGTCTGAATGAGAGAAAATTTACACTCTTGCTCTTTTAAGAGTTCATTGTGTCTCTTAAGTCTGCATAGTAAATTCGACAGTAGCCAATAGCCCATTAGCATAGCCTAGCTTAGCATCATCTCATCTCAAGCTGTGTAATCACATCTCCGTCATCGAGTCTAATTCAACCTCATCTCACTTTATATAATGTATTATCTCTTGTCATATCATCTCAGTAATCTCATCTCATACAATCTCATGATATGATATGTTATCATTTCATATCATATCATATCATATCATATCATATCACTTAACTTCCTGTTATCTTATTTTAGCACACCTCATCTCATACTATCTCATCTCAAACCATCTCATCTCACATATTCTATATCATCTCTTATGTCATATATCACTTATATCAATTATTATCTCATTTCATCATATCTTATCATATGTCATGTATTTTTTCATGTCACCTCATCTTATCTCATCCATTCCTGTTGTATCTTATCACATCTCATATCTTACATTATATCTTATCTCATCTCATCTCATCACATCTCATTTATCTAATGTACATTTTCACCTGATCTCCTCTCATCTTATAAGGATTTGCTCTATATGAAAGGTGTACTTTTCTATCCATTAGTGATTCAGTAGTCCCTGGGGACAACCAATCCCAATACTGAGAGTATGCAGAGAAAACCCGCAAATTCTTATGAGAATAAAAAAGGAAAGGACTTAGCTGACCAATTGGTGATTAATCCAAAACCTTCCTGCTATACCACAGAGCTGCCTGTGAGCATATCTGAATACAAAACAACAATGTACCTTATAAAAAAATAAATAATCACACACCTGATGTAGACTGTTATAGATTTCATGAACTGAATACTTTACAGCATGTATTATAGACAAACACGACTGGAATGAAAAAAGTTTTGAGACTAAAACTTTCAAACATATTGTTCATGTCCTCTAGAGGTGCAGAGGTGAAACATTCAAGAAGTACTCTTTTTTTTTTCTCTGTCCTCAAAAATGACTCAATGTCCCATCCTTTCAGATGGAGCCCTCTCTGCGTGCAGTATGTAGGTTGGCTAAACCACCTGGCCTCTGGATAAAGACATCATTGCTGAGCTGGTCTAGCTTGGTACGAATTCCCAGATCTGTTAATTAAAGCTCTGTTATAGACAGCAGCCCCTGAGCTGGCACCGCAGACAGTTACATGCCCTGCAGAGCTAATTGTGGAGAAAGTCTGTCTCAGACATTGGTGTTTTCTGAACCGTCAGATTGCGCTGGCCATGAAGGAAAATTTACAAACACAGTCTGGTAAAGAAATTCCCTGTGCTCTTTTCGTACAGCACACAAGCAGTTTCCACTAGTTTGTGCCACGCTTTCCAATTAAGAAGTGCAAAGGCCAAAAGTTGTCAAATGTTATTAAGGACCAAAGCCTGGATATAAAGATGTTAACAGAAGAGGTTTTATACTAAAGAAGAGAGGACCATAAATACAAATTACTGCCAAAGTGTTTCACTTCAACATTAATTCTATTTATCAAGATTTTAGCTCCTTACTACAATGTGACAAACATGGTTTTAAAGTACTAAGATAATTAGAGTATACTCTAGGTAGGGTTTAAACTCAGAGTCATCTTCACAGAATATTTCTGCATATGCACAAAAGACATGGCTCTCATGCACTGAGGTAGTGGGAGGTGAGATTATACCCGTCACTTTGTATTTGGACTATATGAAAAGGCGCCATAGAGGCGTCATTGTACTATAATTTATGCCTTAACACGCTTTATGAAGCCTGTTAGGAACACACAGGTGGGTGAATCATCCCACATCTTAGCCAGCAGATACGGTGATTCTGCTTTAAGTGTTTAAAACATCATCTTAGTTCTACTTTTTCCTCATTATCTCAGCGTGATCAACTACCTTAAAGTCCAGTACTGTCTGTTACTCCAGTGTTATTTTCACAAAGCAGTGACCTCACCTCACACAGGAGGTGAAGAAATGAGTTTGTTCTCCCATCAATCAGACTCAAAAATGTTTAATCCTCACAGTGAGGGGATCAGGTAAATAAGGGCAAACTTTGGACAAGGTTCAGCTGCTTGTGGATGAAATTGAGAAACTTTTTTATTTATGTTTGTGAAGTCAATTTTCCAGTTGGGTTTAGAAAAAGATTTAGGGTCATTAAGACCTTTGGAACTATTATTGTTTGTCCTCTTTCAGAACCCTTAGGTACCGTGAAACATTTTTGGGATTTAGCTATATTTGGGTTTTCAATAGTCAAAGACAAACATGGTTCATGCTGTAGGGTCTGCTGGAATAGAAATTCAATCATTCATTCCATGAATTTCATACACCATCCATGATCCCCAGAGGAAGAACCCTGACATTGCTTTGTTTTTGATTTTATTATTTTTGGCTGTAATTAGCATATGATGACCAAGCCAGACTGGAAAAGGCAGACTTTATCTTTTAATTTAGCTTTGCCATGATAAGATATTAGCCAGCTTGTGTTTGGCATTGAGCAAAAAGCATTAGAATTTAATAAAGCGAGAAGTTTCTCTTGGACCATTTCCTGGCTAAGACTAGGGATGCTCTAAAGCAGTGGCCCCCACACTTTTTGCACCACCGACCGGTTTAATGTCAGACAGTATTTTCATGGACATGGAAAATCTGTATATATAAATATGTATATATATATATATATATATATATATATATATATATATATATATATATATATATATATATATATATATATATATATATATATAAATTTTTAAATTGAATATTTTGGTTTTTGTGCAAATGTAGTGACCAAAAGCTTGTAGATCTGTATTTTGCACCTTTCTTGCACCTTTCTTTGTTATGCAGATGATACAATGATCTTTGTGTGATAAAATGTTTTGTAGGGTGCTGATTGTAATGCTTTTACCAACTCTTTAACTATGAAAAGTATTGTAGTTTTACGAAATGTAGATTTATTTTCGTGAAAGGTTTCAGACATCACCAAGTACCTCTTAGATTCCCCAACAAGACTCAGAAAACTGGCACGAAATCAATCATTTCAATTTTTCTGTTTCTGTAAGCTTGTACTAGAAAATCCTCATCCCCGACCATCTGCAACTCTCCATGCATGTGTGCAGGGTTCATACTCACGACCAGAGCGAGCTCCTGCCTTGTGTGATGACCCCTGTGAACTTTGTCAGCCTCCTGGCATCTACCTCGAACCACTGCAGCAGGTCATCTCTGCCAGCACACCAAGCCCCATCATAGAGGTCGTCTTCATAAAGGCCAGCCTGCAGACACGAAACAGCCATGAGGAGTGGCTTTAGATTTCAGATCCTTGAGTAGAAAAACAACCAACAGAGTCTTAGTTGGGCACATCACCTGGGAGGTAATGCTGTTTTTTGTTTGAGTGTTGACAGTAGAGAGAACAACGCTGACATGTTTGGATCTAACCCTCTAAATATTTGAAATGTGCTGTCTAGATGAGTATCTATGATATTTGACTAATGCAGAAACAGCTTCCATCTGCATTAATCCTGTGTGTGTCAGATTACTCTGCTGGCTAAGTGTGTGAACAGTCATATGCTGACAGGACACATTTTACATCCTTTTCATCCAAACGTAAACATCATGATGACACACTGTCCTGGCTGTGAGTGAGTCGTTTCTCTGCCTTAATGTGTGAGAGTCAAGTATATTTAGAGGACGCCACTCTCGCTTGACATTGAACAGCTTTTTATCTCAAGATCTGAAAACACATTAACATAATCTCACTTAAAAGATTAGTTAAAGGCGTATTATGTAAATGAGGTATGAAAAGGGGCTGAAATCACTGTTTCAGTACTTCAGACACAAAATGATGTACGAATGTGAAATATTTCACTTTGGCTTTAACAACTGCTCTCACGGAGGCATCTGCTTACTGTGACCAATGTTTGTGGACTGAACTGTCACATTGCTCCAAACCAAACCATTTAAAGCTGACTTTCTGTATGCATCCTTAAATGATAAGAAAAACTGAATCAATCAACTAGGCCTTGGAAAAAAAGAGCTCATTTCTTAAAACTGCATTTTTTTATAATGACCAGCAGGAGGCGACAAATGAATGGCAATAAGTTGCTGAGGGCATAATTTGATGGCATATTAGTCACAAAAACATTTTGAAAATAAAAGTTGCAAATTTACCATAATAAATTCATAACTCTACAAGAAAAAATATGCCATGGTTAGCTTATGTATTATTTTGAACAGGGAGCATCTTGTGAAGTTCTGTCTTAAATAACAACAGTCTAATTTTTCAGTAAATTTTTTTAAGATTTAAATTTTTCTTAAAATTGCATTTCTTCTAATGGCCAGCAGGGGGCGATTGCACTTGTCATAAATAAGTTCTAGTGCTTAGAAATTGTAAAATTACGACTAAGTAGGAGAGCCACATGGTAGAAGAAAATGAATGAAAGTTTTAAGAAAATAAAACAGTCAAAAAAAAACAGTCACAATTTTTTGTTTGCATTAGTTGCCGTGGGAGTGCCGTCTCAGTGTGATTCACAAACCCAAGAGTTGTATCGATGCGTATCCAGCCTACTGTCTTAATATGACAGTAATAATATCAATAATACTTTATTTATATAGCACTTTAAATACAAGTAACAAAGTGCTTCACAATAAACTGTCAAAACAGGTTTTTTAAAAAAAGAACAGCAAACAGTAAAAAAACAAATCAGAGAAGCAGCCAAACAATAAAATAGATCTATAAGTATACAAAAAGGCAAACCAATACAATTGAGATAAAATAACATAAAAATATGATAAAGTCACATAAAATAAGACCTTTTCTGTAAAAACAGGTTTTCAGTATTAAAATAAATCAGGGGATTGATTGTGCAAGTCTGATCTCTTCTGGCAGGCTGTTCCAAAGTCTAAGAGCTCTCACAGAGAAGGCTCTATCGCCCTAAAGGCTCATTTATTCTCCCTTTGCGTACAAAAATGTATAAATGTGCATTTCCCTTTCAAACGACGTTACCGTCACTGCTCACATACTTCCATGCATCCTTTACATTGTCACTGCTGTTAACCAATATATCCACCAGGGGGGGGGGGGCAGCCCAGAGTAAAAAGTTTGTGACAACAAACTCAAAAACAAACATGGCGACTGGTGGAGGTATGGTCTGTAAACCAAGCAGCAAGTTCCTCAACACCTCGCAAAGTTTTTCTTTAAAAAGTTCCTCTGTTGTTATTTCTTTCTCATGTCTCACTAGAGCTACATATCAGTAAGTAACAGCAACACCGCCCCCACAGTTTCTGGTGGTACTGCTCCGTTTGGCCCGTATCTGTAGCTTAATGGAAACGTACAGAAAAAAGAACAAAATGAACACAGAGTACGGATTGAAGGCTCTGTCCATATTTGGGCCTTTAGTTTTAAATTTTAGACTTTGGAACAGCCAGTAGAGTACTGCCAGGAGGTCTCAGACCATGTGCAGATACATGCGGGTATTAAAACTCAAGGCACAAGTCCGAGTTGGGCCTTGAATGAAGTTATAAGAGTCTTGAAATCGATCCTAATAGCAACTGGCAGCCAGAGTAAATCAACTAAAATTGGAGTGATGATGGATCCTTATGGTGAAATAAGAGATCAGGTCACCACAAAGCTCAATTTTAAGTTGCGTAGTATTTGTCCAATACTACCAACATGTCCAATTTTCACATAAAGTCTCTGGTTTGGATGTAGATATTTTTTAAAGAAAGAGTTGTTTCTGTGAGGTACAAAATGTGCTTTTAGAAACATATAAAACAATGTCATCCGCAAACTGTGGTTCAACTGATACGTACATGATCCATTATAATGACATAATAGACAACAGTGTAGTGTTCCTGTGATGCAGCATAAATGCATGTCTAAAGTGGCTGTTGGATGATTTGTAAGGTAGAAAACTTCTGCCAAGGAGGGTCTGTTTTATGTCTCATTTGGCAATCAGTTGGCAGAACAGCTCCGAAACATGTTTGCAGATCTCAGGGGACAAGATGTTAGACATCCAGGTGCAGAGAATGGACCTTTTATGAGCTGGGCACATGTGTCCAAGAGTTACACGTGTGTGTTTTGCTGCAGGATAGGACGATGTGGTTCTGTTATATTTTTAGCTGTCGTGGAGGGTAATTTAGAGGGAATGTGTGAACTTTCATAAATCATGCTGTCCTCCGACTGGAAGGATCAAAAGAGAGTCAAATTCACACAGAACACTTGGTGTGTGGAGTCTAAACAAACTGTTACAGCTACAAAAGTGGAAATAAACCGAGCTCGCTGGCTGCATGCCTGACACAACAGGCAACATCTGCTTTCTATGTGTCTCCACTGATTTACAGATAATTGTTCTCCAGATTGGACGTTATCTTTCTCCCCTTTATGATCCCTGACAGCCACTCGCGCATACACAACTAAACAGCAAATCCTTTGTTTCACTGGTTTCCTGAAACATAATGCCTCACTGTTTTAAGAGAATTAGGAGCATGTGTGTGTGTGTGTGTGTGTGTCATTAATTGTGCAGATGTATTCGGAGCTGTTTGGCCTGCAGAAGATGAGACCGTATTCAGGCTAATAACCTCAAAGAACAGCTTGCACTAACAGGAAATTCCTCTCCTCCCAGATGTCAATCCTTTTTATTAGCTTTAGTTTGATGGAGAAAATATTACTTTCTCTATTATGTTAACTTACGGGTGTTAAAATATTCTGCGGATGGAAATCGAGTAATAATGTCGTCCATATTTGACCTATCCCACAGATGTCTTTCCATGAAGCTTAAATAAGGACTTATAGTGATTCTAAAATTAAAAGATGCTATCTCTGAGGTTTTGCTTCTTTCTGTTAAAATGACTCCCCAAGAATGTAAAAGATTCCAGAAAAGAAGTAATTGCAAATGATTAAAAACAAGCCTGAACATTTCCAATAAGCGTATCCAAGCTACGCCACCACTTTACATACCTGAATGTTAAGACGACCTCTGTGCGCGCCGAGGCCGTAGCGTTTGATGGTTGAAGCGTGAAGCTGGAAGTCATCAATCTTCAAAGTCTCCAGTCCCATGGGAGGGCATTCTGGGTAAACGAGAATGATGGATTAGCTTGTGTTGGAAATGTTATGAATCGTGTTTTGCATTTCTTCAGGAGCGCTGCGTTTTGTACAGTACACGAGCTGTGTACTTCGCTCATCGCTGGACTCATCGCTGGACTCAACTCTGACGAGGAGTTCAGGCTGTAGCACAAACCAGTAAAACAATCCAGACTGCAGCTGTGTTTTGTGTTTGTTACCAAGATGATCCAATAAGAGCTTCTCGATCTATCAGACCAGACAAAACAATGTGAAACGTCCAAATTAAACTAGAATGTCATTGTTATGCTAGCAACCAGTATGAGTGTGGATGTTTAATCATTCTGCTTCAAACCAAAAACAACAATTACCCCGTGAAGAACTCTTTTTTTCTTCCAACACATCATTTTTTTCACCTGTGCATATTACACTTTGATCTTGAAAGCACACAAACGCATAAACATGAGTGTGTGTAAAGCAGACTGCATAAAAGGCCCGTGTGAATGTGAACGTCAGATGCTTTGATGTCTAAACTGATATAAATTTCTAAATGTGTCAGTCTTTATGAGTGATTAATGGATGTACATGTTGAAAGCTTCTGTTTTGTCATTTTGGCACACCTTGCACAGCCAGCCAGCTGCACCCTGAGTGCATGATTAAACTGCTGAAATGACTATGACATTATAATTAAAGGGAGAAAAAGGGAATTCAAAGCTACAGCTGCTGAATTTTTTTGACTGAAAATGAAGACAGAGAGTTTGTTTTTTGGTTGTAAGATTATGAATCCCCCAACTGTGTTTGTTCTGTAATTCTTCTAACTCTGCAGATCACTTAAATGCAATGCATAAATGCATGACAGACTTCAGAATTATGGAGTGAAATCTATTGAGAGATCCTGCCTGAGGTAACTAGAAAGGCAGGGGTGTGCACAGAATTTTTGGAGGGCAGGGGCGAAAAAGAAAAAAAAACACCTAGTGTGTTTTGCCTTCCAAGAGGGATTTTAGCATGCATGTTTAGCACCCAAGAGGGCACTGCAGCCTGTGTTTTTTAATCTAAAGAGGGCACTATAGCCCATGTTTTTGCCACCCAATAGGGCACTTTAGCTCAAGTTTTTGCCTCTGAAGAGGGTGCTTTAGGGCATCTTTTATACCCTCCTTAGAGGGCAATTTAGCATGTGTATTTGTCAACCAAGAGGGCGCTAAAGTGAGCCATATTTCCCAACTAAGAGGGCAGTGTATCATGTTTTAACCAGCCAAGATGGCAGTTTAGTGTGTTTTACCAATCTGGGGGGTATTTAAGCACCCGTTCCGGCTCCCCTTCCCATCCTGAACTAAAATTTTGGGGTTATTTTTGGACCCATCCTCCCCAGCTGAGAAGCTCTCACTTATTTCACAACTTGTAAAATGGTTGTGATGTACGAACACAGTGTTGCTGTGGAGCTGTGATGCACGAAGCAGTGTGTGACCTTCATGTCTTGCTGTGGGCATGTGTTACAGCATAGCATCATGTGAAGTCATGCAGAAATGATGCAGTGTAAATAACGCACGTACACACACAGCTCACGATTTCAGTGGAAAGAACGAAGAACTGGAACTTTCCTTTTCATCACTCACAGGCTTCAAGACTTTTTAGGCCCCTTCCAAATCAATTCAACAACAAGCCTTTAATCCAGTGTAGTTTTATACTGCTTTTTAATGGGCTTTATGTATCTGGTATTACACTGTTTACTTTTCAGCCAATCTATTTTTATCCCTTTTTTAAAAGCCATTTCAGAGCAGTAGCTGCACCCTGGCATCCACCACAAACAGAATACTTATGTTTCATCATCATCATTGTTGGTATGTGTCTCTGTCACGACATTCTTAGTGTTAACTCTAAACTAAAAGAGGAGGTGTTGTACTTCCCCATATTTTAACCTTTAACCATCCCTCCACAATGCTGAAGACACCTATAAAAGGCATGCCAAAATTAAATCAGACGCTGTTCTTGAACCCTGAAGTACATATAAAAGCTGGGTCTTTCTGTAAATGTGGCACTGAAACTTTAACCTCAGCCGTCAAACATATTGTAATTGGTATTAGTATGTGGTTATTGAAGTAGGAACCGCAGAATCTGAACATTTTTGTCCTTGCCTGGATTCTTTTTTCTTTCTTTTTTTTGTTTTTAATTAACTGTTTAAGTCCGTCCATTGTCCCAAGGACAATAGTCGGCCAAGATATATTCTAACATTTACTTATTATACATCAATAGACCCCTTATATACCAAGTTTTCATAATATGTATTGACTTATACTCTTAACTCCTACAAAAAATGCTTAAAATTGCAATTAACCTTAAAAAAAACTACAAAAAAACAGCAGAAATTTGTTTTTGTTTTTTGTATCTTACATTTCAAAGTTGCAAATCTGTAGCTCTCAAATGTAAAAATAAATTCAAAAATGTTGCACCATATCCTCTGAAACCAAGCAAAATTTATTTGGAGTCTGTACATAACTTGCTTTTTGAGATATATTTGATTTTGTTACCTGAAAAAAAAAAAAAAGAAAAGAAATAACTGAATTTTTTTTTAAAGAGACAACATCCACACTACAATAAATAAACAAATAAATAAAACATTTGTACAAAAGTGCAAATTTATAAGTGTGCTAGATATTTATGAACATATATTTTCTGTACGAAACGTGGTCATCCTTGAAACGTGCACTCTGAGACATTATGAATGAGTGAAGTATTAGTGTTACCCCCAAGATTTCACAGAAACCATAGACTGACCACGTTGGTCAGATGTTGTGTTAATCAAAAGAACTGAACAGTTGAAACAGTTGTAACAGGTTTAACATGGATATTAAGAAATCAAAGCTGGATGTTCTGACTAAACATGTGCAAATTTACAAACTTCCACATAATTAAATTTTGCAGAAAATCCTTGAATTTGTCCGTCATCAGAATGGTCCATTCTAAAAATAGCACTCCAAGGTGTGCCCATAGCTCTGCTCCCTGACAGGCCTTCAGGGGGCTGGCCAATCAGAGGGAAGGGGGTTTTTAGAGTGGGGAGCCTTAAAGAGACAGCAGCTCAGACAGAGGCTAAAACACTTGTTTTAGCCTCAACACCAGGGAGAGAAAAATAAATATTTCTTTGGGCTCTAAATTTTGCAAAGCGACTATGGTGGTACCAGAGGGACAGTTTAAAGCCTGAAAAATAAAGTGCAGTACCCTCTCTTTAACTAATTATACTTTCAGGGTGAACACTTAACATAAACTGCAAATATAACAGCACACTACATGCTAAATTGTTTTCAGATATTAATAAATTGTAGAACTGAATTTGTGGCCCACAGATCAATGTATGTGGGATCAAACAGTATTATAATGTAAAGGTTTCCTCATGGCCTGAACCAAAGAACAAGAGTCATCTCCAGTGCATGAGTGCTTAAATGTCTCTACAGCGCTGCTCATGGTGGCAATTAGTAAAGCTCAATATGACTAATCGTCATGTAATTAACTCCTTGAATGTGTCAGTTTTCCACTAACACCCACTGAGGCCACAGAGAGTTTGGCAGTCCTGTCAAGGCAATCTGACTTTACTTTGGAAAAATCAAAAAGAGAGTGCTGCACACATAACTTAAAAATATTTTTATTTGCTTTTGGGGAGAGATCTTTGATACTGGCATGAATGCCTGTCTATAAATGATTGCAGGATCTGAGATGGTATTTACTAAATGGAGCTCTTTGTGTGAGACTGGCTCTTCTCTATGTTGCGTGTATCACCCACTAAGGACAGAACAGGCAAATCGAGGTCAATATGTGAAATCCCTGCCTTCTAAAAGTTCTCTCTGGGTCACATCATTGGAAATTTAGACCAGGAATTTCCTACTGGCCCTTTTTGTGCAGCATATGCTTCACATGTCGCTGTCGTGTCGCCAACTGCTCTCACAAGTGAATACCCAGAAAAGAAATAGACGGACAGAACACATGGAATTTTGGCCTTTACAGGGTATAAACATGTGAAGTTGGACATAATGTTCTGCTGTAAACTTCATATTTGATCCATAAAGGAAGCTGGCTTCACTTTGTAGAAGTTTCTTTTTTCTTCAGCAACCTGATTTGTCCACATTTACTGGAACATCAATCCCAGGCAACCAAAAGACGCAAAGATGATCTGCATCCAAAAGCAACACCATGCACATGAGAATTTATGTTTGATGCATAAAGTAAACAGCTTGAGACCAGCTTAATTCCTGCTGTAAAACTGAAGCATAAAATGTTTTTTTTAATGAGCCAGGAGAGCAGCCACTGGTGAGCCCAGAGAGTGTAGTATCCACTGTCACTCTGCACAGTAATAAAACCTGTTCTGATATACCTGTGGCTCAGTATGAATGCATTATTGGAGTCAAACATGTGCTTTATGTCTGCAGGCTTTAGGGATCAAACTTCACAACACATTTTAAACAGCCTCTAAAGCTGCATAAAGACCAAGGTTAGCAGGACAAAAAACAGATGCCTGTTTGCTTTTTTGCAAAGCACTAAATCATTATCAGTATCACCATCTGCATGCAGCATTTTTAAGAGGGACACACAAAGGCACAAAGCATCTGGCTTCAACAACAATGTACAACAAAGGTTGAGAGAGCAGGCAGTCAAAGCCTGTTGTTTGTTGTTTGTCGTTTACAAGGAAACTAACAATGTTACGACGAGTCAAAACTAATACTTGGCTCAAAAAAGCATTAGTATAAATATTATTTCTTCACAGCACAATACGAATGTACATAACTTACTTCCTTCTTTGTACAAACAAAAAAATTAAAGAGAGGGTACTGTGCCTTTTTTTAGGCTTGGTACTGTCCCTCTGGTACCTCCATACTAGCCTTACATGATTTACAGCTCAAAAAGTCCCCATTTTCTCACACTTAAGAAAACCCTTATTTAAACCTCTGTCTGAAATGCTTCTTTTTAGCCTCTGTCTCTTTAAGACTCCCCACTCCACAAACCCCCTTCCCTCTGATTGGTCAGCATGGTGAAAGCCTGCCTCTCCAATGTGTTGTGAATCAGTTAGGAGATCTTGCAATGACATTAGCAGGTCTCATGAACATTTCGTGCTTTTCTAAAATGGACCTTTAGAGCAGTTTCGGACAAATTCAGGACATCCGGCAGTGTTACTTTGCAGGGTTAAAAAAGAGATGGAAAATTTCTGGTAAATTTCAGGAAAGTTTCCTGAAAATTTCCAAGGGAATGTTAACTCAGAAATATTGGAAGTTTTCAGTTTGTTTGGGGTTTTTTTGCCATCAACAAAAAAAATAATCTAAAAATTTAATTTCTTAATGATACTTTTATTTTTCACCATTCATGGTTTTTGTTGTTCTGTGAAAGAAACCATTGAAGTTCTACAGTTCTAAAAACTGGTTCGTGTCATTTATAAATGTTGTATCAGACATATTTGCATGCCTGCATTTATGACTGTTAGACTCAACTAGGGAAAATTCCATGAAAATTATCAGGCAATTTTCACAAACATAAATAAATAAATAAATAAATAGATAGATAGATAGATAGATAGATAGATAGATAGATAGATAGATAGATAGATAGATAGATAGATAGATAGATAGATAGATAGATAGATAGATACATACATACATACATACATACATACATACATACATACATACATACATACATACATACAAATAATCAAACAAACCAACAAACAAACCAACAAACAAACAAACAAAAACAAACAATAAATAAATAAACAAACAAACAAATAAAAATAAAACTGAAAATTCCCATGGAAAGTTTCCAACCTTGAAAACTCCCTGAATTTTGCAACCCTATTATTTTGTATCCATGCTTTAAATTTGTAAAAGCACAATACCCCCTCTTTGATGCTGAAGCTTGATTTAGCAGCAACAAATCAATTTATTTACATGTCTACACAGCCTCTGCAGCTTAATTTTACACCGATGATATTTGAACCAAAAGATCCTGTTTCAACAAGTTCCCTCTGCATCCGATAGCATTCATAAATGAGCTGTTAAAACATTTGTTGGATCAAACCCATTAATCTCGAGTTACATGAACTCCCTGAAATTGTCTCTCCTCCGGCTGTACGTTCCCGTCGAGGTAGAAAAGCCCCAAAATAACCGAGACAAACTGATGTTCAACAGTTTCTTCTAAGCTTAGCAACGTGGTAACAACTTAAGCCTGCAAAGTTCAGTCAGCTGCAGCCGGGAGAACAAAATCTGAAAGCAGACTGGTTTTCAGTCACAGTTACAGGCATGAAAACTTAGTTTTGGGACCCTGTCAGCATGGAGTTCCCATTTTCCAACATGGAAGGATGTCCAACTTTATGCTCCTCTTCCCATGTCCCAAACTACACATTGCAACCTCTCTGTCTGCCTCAGTAAGTTCCTTGAAACAGCTTTAACATAAACACCTAAATTCACAGCTGGAATCCACATGCACTCATAACCTCTCAGCATTTTTAAATGCAGCTTCCCACTATCCTAGAAATGTTGTACACTGTGTAAATAAGTCTAATACACACACGATCAGCAGCTCAGAGCTGTGCAAAGCTTGAGGTCAAATCACAAGTGTTTTGCCCTGAGTCATGCTTTCAGTCGAGCAGTTTAATCCGTCTTCAACATGACAGCAAAGCTGCAGGGGCATCCCAGCTCCAGTTTAGCTAATACACTGTGATCTGTGGAAACAAAACAAAGTGCTTAATGGGCAAAGAAGACATCAGTGCCTGTGTGGCTTGACTCCACTTCTGAGAGCATCCTTTTATTTAGCCAGGCCTTTCCTCTCGGGGCAAATATCCTGTCTCAATACTCTTCCCCTTTCCAAAATATTTGTCTTCTTTGAGAGACTGTATTTCTTCTTTCCCATCCTAACAGCTCTTGGGAAAGCAAAGAAGTAATCCCTGCAGGGTGGAGGAAATGGTGAATTTTTCGTGAGATTGTGAATTTCCAAAAACAAGTGAGAGCGACACCGGCTGTTCACTCACCCTCTTTGACTGAGCCGAACTGTCCGTCTGCTTCTGGGATGCTGTCTGGAGTTTTCAGGTTGCTCTTCTTGGTCTTTTCAGTCTTTTTGTTGGCTGTTTTAACTGAGGAAGGGAAAGGCAACATTAGAGGAGCAGATATAAATCTCTTTTGATTTATAAAAGAGGCTTTGCCAGGCCAAATCACCTTTAGAGCTGCTGATTCCTTGTTGTCAACATAGAGAGGAAAAAGCAAGGGTGTTGACAGAAGAAAAAAAAAAGGCTTTGGCTGGATTCAGTCCTGCACATGTGGATAGACTCAGGACTGGGGATTGAACCAAGAGACTGCAGAATTCTGAGAATTTTAACTCTTGTGCACCTTGCTTCATTTCTTTAGTGATGCCAGTTGAAGTATAATATCTGTACGGTTCAAATCAGTCATGGTAATACCCTGTACAAGAAGTAGGACTGAAGCAGGGGTCACATAGCAGCGGCTGAACACAGAGGTGAAGTATGCGCTCTTAATTTGAGTGAGTGTCGGGTCAGGAGAGGCCTCATGTGATAACAATCCTTCAAACATATGAAAGTCTTTATCCTTGTCTCAGTCCAGGGACGGCTTAAATCCTCAACCACGCTCTAAACTGTGCATGTGGATCAGGATGATGGACAAAGAAGCTTAGTAAGGTTGATAATTGAGCTGTGCTGAAAACAGTTTGAGATTGATCAAAGTATTTTATGTCATAACTAAAACAAAAAAATATATATATATAACTTTAGATTTTTCTTTCAGGCATATAACCTGAAAGCTCTCAAATACAAATATCAAAATTAGGTGTATACATATATCCATCCAGAAATATAGAGAGATATATTGATACATTTAGAGAGAGAAACAGAGAGAGGGAGAGGTCTGTTTTCTCTAAGCAGGGGACCACTGAACTCAAAATGATTTATTTTCAGATCTTAAAAAGGATTTAAAGCCAATTTAAAGGATGACACAATTCCCGGACCTCCCTCTGTCTTTACCTGAAATATTACAGGTATTAAAAGAAAAAATTAACTGTGCCATCTAGTTGAAACAAGGTCAACACAAATAGTTTTTCTCACAACAGAACTGATTTCAATCAAATAATAATAATAAATAAATAAATAAATAAATAAATAAAACCCAGCATATTAACAATATTGCCAACTCCTCAGTAAAGAGAGTCGCAATTGGCTATCCCAGAAGTTACTAAATGACACCATCGCCTGCATGTTATAGTCATGGACGCTGATGTGAAAGGATTAACAACATGGGAGAGACAGAAGCCATGTAAAACACACCGTAAATATGTTTTTTTGATTCTTTCTTTTTTTTTTTTTTTTTTAGTTTTATTTCATTTCATGTCAAAACATCAACTCTCCTCCTTTATCTGGGCTTGGGACCAGCAGAAGAGATAAGCACATGCTCGATTCATTTGGATGCAGCCATCTGCTTTGGCTGAGAGGGACTGCTGCGAGCAAGGAGAACTGGTCCCCCTGTGAGTATTTTGGAACGGGGGAGGGGCCCACGACAGCACCGGCTGCTCGTTGAGAGGAGAAAGAATGATACGAGCTTTTCACATCAGAGTCTCCAAACTCAGATTTTAAAGAAAGAGTTGCTAGAGGGGTGTGCAAAGTCGCTAAATATAGAAACAAAGTCGCTAAGTTGGCAACACTGCATATTAACACTAACTGAAGTTTTTATTTAATCCTTTATCTATTTTTTACTTATTTGTTGGTTTGTCTATATATCTTTTAATTCAGGGGTCTCAAACTTGTGGCCCGCGGGCCAACTGCGGCCCCCAGAATAATATTTTGTGGCCCCCTGCCTGAAATCAAAGCTTTGTGTTAGTGCAGCCCACGTGTTTTTTCTTACATGCATCTGGGTGTTTTATATTTTTTAACACTTGTGGGCTACCATAGATCAGGGCCATGACAACAACGCGAATTAGCAATTGGTCACTTGTAACATGTTTGTGTCACCGAGTGGAGGGAAAATATATCCTGTCACCTCGTGCTATACTGAGGGTCTCAGTTGCTTCCTCCCTCAAGCCAAATGTTCTGAAGAACTCTTCATGTCCTGCATGTTCTGACCTGTTAAGACTGAGAAGATTAGATCAGTTGTACTTTTTTTTTAATACTTGAACCCCCTTTTTTTGTGGAACACTTGATGCGGCCCAGCCTCATCCAGACACTACCTCCATCGGCCCCTTGGTAAGCTGAGTTTAAGACCCCTGTTTTGATTAATTAGCTTCTATAGAACAAATGTTAAATACCACCCATTAAAAGCTGTTGCTGATGCTAAACATGCTAACTAGCAACTTTATAAAATCAAACAGACATAGATTACTGTTAGTGTGTTTATAGCCACATTTTTGTCTTTATCAAGTAAGCTAGCTCGGCTAAGTTAGCTTTGTTGTGTTCCCACTGTACGTCTGGGAAAGTAGTAAAAAGCTAATGCTAGCTTCTAAATGACAAACTGTGTACAAGGTACACTACAAAAAACTGAAATCTTAGGACGTGCTTTTGTCTTATTTTTAGTAAAAATATCTTTTTAGACTTAATCTGAGCCTCATTCACCGGAGCAGTCCAGAAACACGTCTCATTTAAAGATATTTAAAGACAAAAATCAGCTCTGAATTGTTTGTAACAAGTCAGAAAAATCTGCCAGTGGAGTAAGTGAAAGTTTCTTGTATTTAGACATTATTCTAAACTTGACAGATTTTTTTTACTCGTTGCAGGTAATTCAGACCTTATTTTTGTCTTTTAATATCTTGAAATAAGACAAGTTCCTGGACTTGTCTGTTGAATGTGGCTCATATCAAGTATAAAAAGGCAATTCTTACTTTAAATAAGACAAAAACACACTTGCTTAGATGTCAGTTTTTGCAGTGTAGTAGCTAGCTTTTTAGCTATGTAACTTTCAAACATTAACTGAATGACCTGTCTTTTGCCAGTGAAACAGAATTAGCCAAAGGTACCAAAATGCATACTAGTGAGAAAATATTTTTTATAAAGAAAATCTAGCTCTGTCAGCCATTCTGTGTCTTCTTCATGTGATGGAGCTGAAAGAAAAACCTCCCATCAAAGAGAAGCAGTGTTTTCATATCCCTCATTGTTATCATATCCCTCTCCTCTTCTCACCTCCAGCAGGTATCCCTGCTGAGACACGTGTATCCAGATGTCTGAAACATGAGGTCACCTACCACACAGCTGCTGTAAATTACCTGTCACCGACCAACCAAATCCCTCGCGCCTGTAACTATCCTCCAATCACCTGTCGGAATGGGAAACATACCTTCAAACCTGCTACTGCATGTGCAGAGAGTCCCACACGGAGCAGTGCATGGCTGAAATGTGGATTTCACGTGTTCTGTAATGCAGTCCTGACCTCTGCTGTGTGAGGCTGTTAATCCTGCTGCTCTCTACAAACATAACTCAGATCTGTGTGTTCACGGGACACACAGGAGGCGACTACCTGCAGAAGTCCTTGGAAATGTTCTTTCCTTTGATGATTTTTGTTTTCTTTTTGTGCACCTTTGAAGCTCAAACTGTCTCTTTGAACCTATGACGAGGATAAGAACAACAAATTTCTTTCAAACCAGCTTCAAACTTTGATCTTTGGGGAGTATTTGTAAACAAATTTCACTTGAAAGCGCGAGCTAGATAAACAAGTCACAGGACCAGGTGCCACTTTTTAATAACACGTCACGTTTTCCAGAATTATAACGCTACTTTGTTTGTTTTATTTACAAATACATCAAACAAACTTTCATCTCATCTCAACAAAGACTCTCAAGGTTACTTTAAAAGTTTCCTTAAGTTTCAGAGTCCAAACCGCAGCAAGACAAACGTCTTCTGATTGATTTATGATTTCTAACACAAGAGAGATTATGACTTATGACTTTTGGCACTGATAAGTCACTTTGTGCAAGGATTTGTAGAAGCAGAATAAAATTTTACGACTATTTACAGAAGAGAGTTGTGCAAGAAAAGCCACATAAGTCAAAGTGATGGCAGTCCATTTACCTGCTTTCTCATCAGCTGTGGTTTTATCCGTCTGCCGGCTGCTCTCTGCCTTCCCTTTGGGCACTTTCTTGGCAGAGTTCTGACTGGGGTGCTCACGCCTGTTCGGGGCCACAGGCTTCTCCAGCGTCTGCACCTGGTTGTCCTGATCTCTTGTCAGCAGCTCCTGCATATAATAATCCTCATCCTCCACAGCAGAGCCATAGCCGAGGTCTGCGAGCCACACGAGGAGTCCCAGCAGAGCCAGGGGGGTTAGGACTCTGAGGTGCTGTCTTGTCATGACCCCGGGCAGGGAAGGGGATTATCTCCAGCTGAGAGTCCCGATGGAGTCTCCAGAGGAGCCTGCTGCTGCTGCCAGGCTGCGTCCCATCAAAATGCTTCCCCTTCCTCTGCCTCCTCACTCCAACACGGAGAGTTCAAAAAGTTCTCAGAGCGCTCCAAGTCCCTGACGAAAGCAGCGGAGCCAGAGGGTCCATGGACGCCTCAGCCTGGGAAAAATGCAGCGAGGGAGGGAGAGATGAGGGAAGAGGCAGGGAGACAGACGGCACAGTTTTCTCATTTAGATGCTGGCAGGTGACTCAGAAAGAAGTGTTTTTTCCCCCTCTTCTTTTTTAAATTCAAACCAGGGCAGGCTGCTGACACGATGCAGAGTCATTTACTGGTGTGGGTAGAAGTGAAAAAAGGATATAAACCCTCCTGAGAAAAATACATTGACAAATTCTGGCTCTGCTTTCGACTCCATCTCCTCCTACTCTGTCTGGGGCGGGCGCAGATTTAAAAGTTTTAACTTGAGGGAATCGATTCTGAGGAAGATGGTTAGCAATCGTGTGTGTCCAAAGGAGAACTAAATGTGAGGTGAGTGAGGATGTGCAGTGCACGGGAACTGATTTTACAGTTAGAGTTGATGTTAGATTTTATTAAAAGTGCAACCTAAATCCTGGAAAATGAGTCACACAATATTCTTTACCAGGAAAACAAATGCCTTCTTGTTTCATGCTTCCTCATTAACTGAGCCTCATCTTCTTTCAGGCAAGACCTGTTTGGACTCTGCGTTAATTTTACCAAACAAACTCCAAGTGTCGCAGCTCATCACATCAGCGCTGTGTTACTCATAAGTTTCTTTCATTTTTTTCTTCTCTCTGCCTCTTTCCCCGTCTTGCTTTCGCACATGCACGTAATTATAGCCGCAGCAGCCTCACTTTCATAAGGAGACACAATGCCGAATCCAAAACACCAGCCGTCAAACTGACAAACTGCTGATTAAAAGCACATTTTGTCAGCTACAAAGATTTATCTTTAGAAAAAGAAAAAAAAAAGATAAAGGTTTCATTACAACGTGTTATCTCTGGCATTTAAGAAGCATTTGGAGTTATTGCTAAAGAAGAGAAATGTCTCGCCTTGGGCTTAAAAGATTTAGTCATAAGAAGAAGTGGGGATTTCATGGAGCGTTCGCACAACTAATAAGAACAGCCTCTGACATTTCATCGACCTGAGGCAAACTAAGGCAAAGATAATGATCCCTTAACAAGCCCTGTGCCCTGCCTGGACACTGCCCAATTTAAAAGCACTGCTTCATTACACTTAACTGATGTGTAAAGACACTGCATACAGAGGAGTCCAAAAAGGTTGTATGGAAATCACACCTGAGAGTGAGAGAGCTTCTTAACACTGGTTGAGGCTGCAGGCTAATCGCAGGAGAACAGGATCTGAAGTAGGCGGACAGCTCGTGGCAGGAAGAGGCTACGCTCAACTGGCAGCAACGGTCTTTTGCCAGCTCGGCAGGCATTTGCTGTTCACCCACTCTTCATCCAGACTACACCCATGTTGAACTGTCTGAAAGGAAGAAGGAGGGAAGAAACGGAAGGAGGGATAAGACAAAGAAGGGCTCTGCCAGGAGCGATGTAGCATTTATAGTACCTCAAAGGCTTTTAGACACCAAACACTCCCCCTCCCTCCTTGCACACCTTAAATAAGAGTTTTCCTCTGAGCCAGGTTTCTGATGCCTCTGGAGACAGGCCTACATTACTGGAGTGATTACTTAAAGGCATGGTTAAGGGTTTCTAAAATCAACCCTGAACACAGGCAGGTATAAACAGGTTGTGTTCGTAGTCTCAGTGAGGCTGAAGGACGCCAACAATGAGGACTGAAGAGTTCTTATTTCAACGAGGTACTTCACTATAACATCCATTTTATGTCCTGTTTGTCTTAGAATTAACAGACCAATTAATACACAGCAAGAGACATATCCAGAGTTTTTAACTGGGGCGGTCAAACGAGGGAAACAACTTACATGGGTACGTGCATACATAAAGATAAACATCATTTATTCACCCTGTCGCTAATAATAATCCCAAAAAACTTCAACTTCTAACTAAGGGAATGCTGGGACAGAATATTTGTCCATCCACCAGTTGTGTGAAAAGGGCAGAGGGCCAAAATGTTGAAGGCATGCGCTAAAGTCCCCTCTTGGGAGCCAGAACACACACTAAAGTTAATTCTTGGGAGCCAAAATGAGTGCTGAAGTTACCTCCTGGACCACACACTAAAGTGCACTCTTGTGCCAAAACGAAAGTTCCCTTCTGGTTGGAAAAAACACCAAACTGCGATCTTGCGAACTGTGAACCCTCTTGGGCACCAAAATGCATGCTAAAGTTAATTCTTGGAGCCAAAACAAGCGCTAAAGCCAACAAAACATAGATTGATGTTCCCTCTTGGGGGCCAAAATGAAAGTGCCCTTCTGGTTGGTAAACACACTAAACTGCCTTCTTGGCTGGTTAATTTATGCAAAAATCTTCTCTTAGGAGCCAAAATAAGCACTAATTTTCAGTCTTAGGAGCTAAAGTCTTACGCGCTCAAGTCCCCTCTTGGACGCCAAAACACTCAATTGAGTCTCCACATGAAATGCGTACTGAATGGGAGCTGAAATGAAAGTGCTCTTCAGGTTGGCAAACCCACTAAACTGCGATCTTGGCTGGTTCACACATGGTAAATTCCCCTGTTGGGAGCCAAAATGCGCACTTAAGTGGGCACTTGGGAGACAGAATTGGTGCTAAAGTGTCCTCCTGGTTTGCCAAAACACACTCAACTGCGCCCTTGTGGTAGAACAACACAAACTGCCTTCTTGGGAGTCAAAATCCATACTCAAGTATGTTGGGGCCCTCTTGGGAGCCTAAACTCGCACTAAAGTGGCCTCAAAAACACACCACACTTAGTGCCCTCTTCAGTGGTGAAAACCTGCTGTATGTGCCCTTTTTTCTTTTCACCCTGGACCTTAAAAAGTCTGTGCATGCCGTTGATACCAACAACCAGTGCTTGGCACTCAGCCAGTTTTTAATGATGTGATCACTTTGCAGAACGACTTTAATCCCTCATAAAACTGATTAGAGGGAGATACTTTAAGTTTGTAGATGACTTTCACAGAGTAAACGTATTGTAGCTAAGAAGTTACTACGACAGTCAAAATTAATTAAAGCATGTCACGACTTCTGAAATTTGCTGTCTGGCCCCCTGCATCAAAACACCTGCAACGGGCTTATCAAACTGTCACTTATCGCACCGTGTAGCAGAGCAGCTTAAGGCTGGGATGTTGTGACAATAGCTGTCTTCCACTGTGAGGAGCAGCCAAGGTGGGAGAGTGATGACTGCTGCCTCTCTCCATAATCTCTTAAAGGGGGACGGGGGTGTCCCTGGCTGAATTCTCATTAACTGGACGTCAGTGCTGAGAGTGACGGGTTAGAGGCTTACAGAAAAATACCTCCCCGCTGCTGCTGCTTTGGCACTTTGTAACTGATGGAAAAGAGGGACTGGTGACAGAATCTGAAGGTGGGAATAATAATGTAAAGGTAGTGTTTTGGTAGTGTTCAGCATGCCTCTTTCCCTGACAATAACATGTAATTAGTGTCAAAGTGAGATATGCACAAGCAGGTCGTAATTTAAATATGCTTTAAAAACAGCGTAATTTCTGGATCCTTAAAAAATTTGAGCTTTCTTTTTTTTTTGTTTGAAATGTAATGTGGCACTTTTATCAATCTTAAACTTCTCATGCCACAGCCTTGGATCCTCTGCTCTGAAGCATGCATTTCTTATAATGGATGAACTCCTGCCTTTATTGATATTCAGACAAGCAGGGACGCTACATTTGCAAACTAAATCTTGCTTCACCTTAAACTGAAAGACAAGTCCACACTGGATTTTCCTACCAGGATGACTCTGGTGCTGGCAATGTTTGAATTTTAAGTCAGTGCCTTAAATCTAACAGACAAGAGGAATAAGGAATTAGAGCCAGTTTCACTTTTCTTCCTTGAGTTTCATTTGGAGGCTTGGAAAACCCGTCAGCTCACATTAATTTAAATGTTTCTTTTTTAAAAAACACAAGAAAAATACATCTTTTTCTGTTTAGTTCTGGTTGGATACTCTTTCAAAATCCATTAATTGTGTCTGTGAACATTTTTGCAGTGATAAGAGAAGGAGGTAAAATGTTGGTAAGTGTTGGACCGCTACAGTATTTCCCCTGTATCCAAAGAAACCGCGAAACATAGTGATGGTCAATTTCGTGGCACAGACATTTGTTGTAGTTTGCTTTAAATCTTTAAATCTATGTCAGCTTATGTTTGCTTTGTGTTTGTCTTGAGTTACATTAATTGCACTGGGTTTGTTGGAAAACAGACAGAGGCCTCTTTTTCATGAGATTACACTATAAATCCCATGCTGTATCTTGGCAACTCATTTGCCATACCAACTTTAAAGAGGGGGTATTGTGCTGCTTTTAAAGCTTTGTACTGTTCTTCTGGTACCTCCATAGTGGCTTTACATGAATTACATTAAAGAAAATGTGACTGCATTGGTTAAGTCTCTGTCTGAAACCATTTGTTTTGCTGACTCTTTAAGACTCCCCTTCCCTCTGATTGGCCAGCCTTCTGGAGGCTTATTAGGGGCAGAGCAAAACAGAGCTTCCTCTGTGCTTGAGGCCCACCCCTCTAACATGTCATAAACCACATGGAGATCCTTTTGTGATGACCTCAACATTTCAGCAAGTCTCACGGAACTCCCATGGAACTCTCATGAAATCTCATGCTACTTTAGGAACAACCATTTTGATCAGTTTACAAACATATTCAGGGATTTCTACAACATGTGAATATGTAGCCGTTTAATAAATTTTCACACTTTTAGTCTGGACAACCAGCAATGTTTCTTTATACCCATTTTTAAAATAAGGAAACTCATGATACCCCCACTTTAACATAACCAACTTTCTCTGCCAACAAAAGGATTATCTTAAACTCATCTTAAAAATTTTAGTTCACAAATATGTGTTTATTTACATTCCACTCTGAGTTAACCATATTTATTTTTTGGCCCATAAATTGTGTAATAAATGGATGTGGTCTCTTTGACATCAGCCGTCTGTTTCTGAAACAGAGTTTTGTAACAAAGCATCAACAGGGGCCATATTGGAAATGGGGCAGACTTTGGGGCTCCATTCTAACAGCTATAGGGCACCTGCCTGTCAATCAGCTGAGCTTTGCCTCTGATTGGGTGAGCTCACATTCTTAATGTCTTCTAAACAGCCGAGTTAGAAAAAATGAACCCTTGTACAATGAGTGCTGTTAGAGAAACTTGCAATTCAGACAGGAGCCATTTTTGTACCAGGCTGTAAATATGTTTATTTCAGCTGTGAAAATGTTTTTGTTTTGTTTTATTTATTTATTTGGCTGGATGTGTTTGTGGTTTCAGGTTCTTCTTGAGCCAGCCTCTAGCAGACACTTGCAAAATGCAGATTTTAGCACTTCTGGATTGCCTCATATTTTCAGAACGAAGGTAACTGCTTGATTTGGACTTTAAGAAATGTTTTCTCTCCTTACCTTATGAAGCTGATAACTCCAAATGTTAAGAAGTGATGGCAGCTCCTTCTTCTGGTGTTCTAAAAAATAAAAAGAAACCATAAATTCAGCTTTTAGCTAAGCTTTAAGCAGATGTTCTAAATAGTGTGCAAGTAATACATCTTCAAAGTGCACAGCGAACTGTTTATCCAGACCGATTGAGACAAAAACAGCTCTTTGGACATCTGTCTTTTTACACTGGCTACAACCTACTTTCATGCTTTTCTACTTTCTGTAATGTATGACCTCTGCAGAGACTATTACTCTTGTCATATTCCTACATTTCCAGATTATTTATTGTTGTTGCTTGTTCGGTGGAGTTGCTGAGACTATCTCCCCTTTGGAGACCTTCTGGTGATGAAAAAGTTCTTGATCTTCATATCTATCACGCACTCAGACAACAAGCTGCTTCGTAGCAATGTAAGTTATACGACTCGTGGCCTTGATCCCAGCACACACTCTCAGTTTCCTCCCTGAAAACGCTCCCTTCCTGAACACCTGTGCTTCTAATTCTGTGTCCACATTCAGGGTGGATGGGCCAAAGCAAGCCGGATGCTTCTGACGAATCACGGTGACAGATTTAAAGGTAAAGTGCAAGAATATGGATCAAGTTGCTTATATTTCTGAACAAACATTTACTTTTCCTGTATCATCTCGGGAAAGTAGGGAGACAAACTGATGATTCACTGATGACAGAATAAAAGTGATTTATTCCTTAATCACCACAGACTTCCTCAACACATCATCATGAATAAGAATCCAGCTGTGGTGCGGATATGACAGTGGAGCCGTAGTGAACCGGCACCCTGAAGGACATCTGGCAGTTTAGCTGCTGTGAAGGGACGGCCCGCCCAGGCACAGATGTAACCGCATTAGAATTCAGCAGCGTCCCTGTGGGGAAATGCTTGGCTGGACTTGGAGGTGAGGGCTAATTCAGAGCAGCAACCTCAGATCCATCGTAGCCTTGTTGAACAATGACTTGACTGCAAGGGCACAAGCAGATTCCTCAGAGGATGAGGGTAAACTAAGAAGAAACATCTGGTTTAACACATCCTACATTACTAAAGGTTTCGGTCTGATAGAAACATGATATATTCTGCCACATGGCGACTTGACAACGCTAAAGAGAACCATTCAGACAAATAATTAGAGCGCAAACATCCCTGGGACACTTAAAAGAACATGCACATTTGCAGGTATAAGATATAGAAAAGAAATGTAAAAGTTTTTGAAGATTTTCACCACCTACACATGAATTAACGCTAGTTTTTGGCATGACAGTGCCGTGTTAGCTTTGCTTACAGTGTGTTAAGAAGTAAGCAGGCAATTAGAAATCACTATCCCTGCCAGAAACCTTTTTTATTACAGTGTGTATCCAAAAGAGATAAAAACTGCATAGCACTGTATATCACAAACAGATGTTTCGGACTGAACCCTTAATATCCCACAAATGTCAGAAAAGAACTCTTCAGAACTTCCTCGTCAGCTACTTTTGGATTATGTTGTGTAATATAAAGAAGAATATTTTCACATTACCTTCAAAAAATGTGACAAAAATCTATTTTTTTAAGGATCTGTTTGTCCAGCATTCCTGGCTCAGTTATCATCAGCAGGCATGGCTGAGCCTCATTCAGCCTCTTCAAATTTAACTGGCAGACTATCAGAGTCCTCGATCACCATGATGGATCGCAAATGTTTGTTGTATGAGTTGTTTATCCGAGTCTTTCTTTCTTGTTATCTCAAGAAAAACCCCATTAATTATTGAAAACAGGGAGACACAGAGCTGTGTGTTTCAAAAGAGGATTTGTCATTTCAAAGCATCATGGGAGGAGGGGTAGAAACACAGGATTTAATGATAGATAGACACTTTGTTGGTGGTCTGGACAGCAATATCTGCTACATTAGTCATGGTTAAAGGTCTTTAACTATGGACTTAAGTTCAGAGAGCAATAACAAACATCCCTCACCTTCAAAAGTCTCGGAGCATGAAAGAAGTTCATTCAGTTTGATCTCACAGTGGGCTGAGGTGCACTGAGGAAGAGCAGAAGAAGTTGAAAAACTCTAGAAAGAGAGGATTCTCTAACGCCCTGATTCAAAATTTATTCAATCTGACAGAGGAGGGACAGAACAAAGTTTGCCCCAGCTGGGTCAACACCCTGTCATGAATCCAATCAATCCAGAAAGGTTGCAGTGTCTTAGAGCACATTTTCTAATGATCAGATCGCAGATGTACAGTGGCTGAGGTCCAGATAGTTGGAGGGTATTTACGAGGAGAAACTGGCTGCAAATCAAATTCAGAAACAATGCGCTAGTCAGACAAATTTTCAAGCAAGGAAAACAAAATCATGATAAAATCAGCTAAAATTTTGCTGCAGAAAGGCTAAAACAAATCCATTAACATCAAATGGCATCAACTACAAATATTTCTGTCAGATAACATACCCCCCCCCCCCCCCCCCAAAAAAAAAAAAAAAAAAAAAAAAAAGGTGTAACGTAAAACTGAAAAAATCGTAATCACAACAAAGCCTCCAGGCCAAAAAGAAGAAAAGTTGCCACATTTCTGATTAACACGAGAAGGGCTTCATCCAAATCAAACAAAAAATCTATGACAACAGCAACTTTTGCAATAAAAGTTTTATTATTGTTGTCGTTGTTGTTGTTGTAGTTGTTGTTTTACATTAATAATGATTATTTGTTTTCCATTGTCTTCCTCTTGGGTATGATCATTTTGTACTGTTTCCTTTTGTTTCGTCTTCTATTGTAATTTTTCCATTTAACATTTATTATATACTTTGTTAACTTATTCTTCAAAGTTTATTTGTTAGCCTTATAACTATGAATTATCTGTGATTATTGAAAAGGGTGGAACTCTTCAACAAGCTGTTTGGGCTTCGCTCCCTCATTGCACCATTCTTGTAAATGTTTGTTAAACTAAACTAAACTAAAGTAAACTAAAGTAAACTAAACTAAACGAAACGAAACTAAAGTGTGGGATTGTTAAGATGTTCAGACCAAAGGGGAAGCAAATACATCCAATCCAGATGTTTTGGCACCATTGACAGTCAATTCTTTATTTCTGAGTGACCTATGACTATTGAAAAAAAAATATTTACATGAAATATTGCACTGGACAGTAACAGAAAAGAGAATAAGAGTATGAAATGCAGCGACATGTTCAATTAATTTCTATATATATATTCCCAAAATGTTTTCTGAATTGCACTGGAATAGGTTTTTGTTTTGTTTTTAAGGCTTGAACGTCTGCCGCAATAACATCATGGTGCACATTTGTAAAGTATGACAGCTTGTGTGTCAGGTCTGTTGGCGAGAAGACAATAAAAACTTAAAAATTGTTTCTTTGCTATTGCATAGGGGTCAGATTAATTATTTCTCGTCTATCTCAGGAAGTCAGGGAATTATAAAACGCATATTGGTATTCATGGAGTTACATGATGTTAATTTGTCATTAGAAAATTATGTACAGCATCATTCAAAACAACATCACAAAATAACTTATGGTCCTGAACACACCTTAATGCTTCACTTGTTCACTAATTAAACATGCTTTTACTTCTCTCAGCATTTCAAAATGTGAAAATGTCATCACGATAATCATTCAGAGCCTAGGCACATCAGAATAATCTACATCTGTTATAAATCATGATCTTAAAAAAAAATCCCATTAGTCTACATATTTATTACTACTATCAACACATGGTCGCTTTACCTTGGGCTATTTCCACCGGTATGACAGATGAGGGCTCCACCCAGCATTCACAGAAGTATTGAGCCAATTGGCTTAATTATACATTCTGGGAAACTCTCCTGAGCCTTTTCCTGTGGGACATTTGATAGTATGTCTATTTTAATCTGTTTTACCGTAGAAACTACGTTTAAGTCAGTTAACTATCAGTAAACACAAGAATACACTGCTGCTATTTTTGCTAACTCGGCTAACAGGCTAGCCGCTCGCTACACCTAGCATATCATGAGAAAACTATAATTGCGTACATGAGGACGTCGGTTCAGGACCATTATACGCGATAATAAATATAAGTTTAAGCTAGCATCCTTTAGCTAGCTTCACAGCCCACCTTCCATGGAAAGTGTTCATTGTTGCTGAATTGGTATGACTTCTTCACTTCAGCAGGGTAAGTTTAAGCTGCTAATGTTTACATTTTGGGTACGTGTAGGCTTGCAAAACTTGGCATTGCTGCTGTTTTTTTTTTTTTTTTTTTTGTCTTGTTATGTTTGCTGGGTTTTTTTTAATCTTCAAGCTGCTGTTTGTTGCTTCTAAGTTGGTGCAGCATTTGTTTGAGGTTGTCATTTCTTGGTCAGTTCAAGGGTTGGTATGATGTACAAATTAGAAATCTGCTTTAAACATGTTCAAACAATATGGTAGATGTTTGTTTGAATGTGTAGTTTGCACTTCTATTGGTGTCTTTTCATTTTATATGAAATTTATACCATTTTTAACCAATTAAAAAATCAGTTCCATTAAATTGTCAAATAGTGTAACCACAAAGCATGACAAGTATGAAATAGATTGCCTTCCTAGAAGCTATGCAAGTGTGCTGATGAAAAGTTATTTGTTATGAAATATCCTCTCAAAGTATATTTAAATATTTATATGCTGCAATGTTTCCTCTCTATTTTTGAAACATTTGGTCTGAAATCTTTTAGTAGGGTTCTAAAATCATACTGATAATAACTGTTTTGCTCAACATCATTTTTCTGTTGTCTTTTTAATCGTCTTTTTTTATTTTTTGATTTATGTTACACCATTTAAAAAAGTGTTATTCTTATTCTCTAAATATTATCTCAAAACCTAATAAAATCAGGCATTTTAATAAAGGGGCCCAAAGAAAACATATTTTAAAGTAGATTATAACTTCATTATGAAATTTTCTCATTTTAAAGTTATTTAAACCTCGGGGACAGAAAAAAAATAAGCATAACTTCTTTCACCCTCCTGCAAAAAATAAATTCCTTTGAAAATTAGGTGTACAGTTATGACTTTTCATCTGTGCCAACTCTAATTGGGAATTCATTTTTAATAGCTAACTGGGGAACTCTGAGTGTCTTTTCATTGCACAGGTTTGTAGTGGCAGTTATAATTCACAAATTTTAAAACCAGCCAAGTGTTCCGGGGACTATTTTGCACGAAGAAAAAAAAACAAAAAAAAAAAAGTAACAATTTTCTCTACTGTGCTTCAACAGATACCAACTGACCAGCTACTTATAATTTACATAGCAGAGCCCCCTGACAGCATTAGAAATACAAGCCCCAAGCATATTTCCATGTGAGCTGATGATAATCTGATTTTTATCTGTTTACTAGTTTTCATTATCTGCTGTCACGTGCAGCAAGTTGCCATGTGGGGTTTGCATATCTTTAACTTAATATTTATCTATTTTTCCTCAGTGGTTGTTGATATTTTATTGGTAAAATTGCTGATAAATGCTTATAAAGATATTTTAAATAATGTTACATTAAAATACTACTCTTGCTTGGCCCTTTTGCAGTACTTTACAGTGCATCAACTTTCTGCTGAAAAGCTTTCTTTAGTTGTTTATCAGACACTTCACAAGCTTCACTACTTTAAGCTAAACCATGTGGAAAATGATGAGTGCAAAGCTGAGATGCCAACTTTCTATGTCGTTAGATCGAAATCCGTTCCACATGAGTTGGTCAAATTTATGTTTCTTCTGTCCAACAGACAGTTAATATACTCCCATAATCTGAAAAAGCATTTCTTCCCCGTTAAATTAACTGCAGCTTGTTCTGGGGTACTCAGACATGCTAAACATCAGCTCAAATGCAAAGCAAAGAAATATGGGCTGCAGTTTCTGACTCTAAATGTGTGTTCCAGAGAGTGTTGAGGCTTCTCTCTGTGGCAGAGGTTGTCCAGTTTCCCCGCCTGTCCCTGTATCCTGATACAGCACAGACAAGGATGAAAGAAGCTCTGATAATATTTGTGAATTCCAAGGAAATTGAAGCTGGTTGGAGGCTTGCATTGAAGCAGAACCTTTTCAGCCAGCCAGATGGACCCTCCAACTCCAAACAAAATATGCAAATGATTTGCAGCCTCTGCTTTTTCTTTTTTTTTTTTTTCCTTTTTTTGTCCGGTCAGATTGAACTGATTTGCAGTAAGAAGAAGCAGTCAAAGCTGCTGGCATTTGAAGATTGTATAGTGGGAGCAATGGATTGTGGGATCTTCTTTTCTGATTGCAGGTTAATTAAGGGTGGAGCCTTTCCAGAGGTATGTGGGTCAGTTTGACTTGATTTTAAGACTGGGGAGGCTCACCACAAGAGACACGACTACTGACAGATGGCTTTATTTTCTCTTCTTTTTCGTAGCTTGAGATGAAGTAGTGTTGCGTTTAAAGCACTAAAAGTCATCTGGAGTTTGTTAATGCAGGAGAAATTCTTTATTTTAATGTTTCCCTGATTGTTTGAATACTTTCAGGTGGAGTTTTTACTCTAAAAAGATATGTTTTGTCTGCCCTCTAGTGTCCAGAGGGGGTATAGTTTAACTATAGGCTGCAACAGTATAACCTAAATATCATATACCCTTTATAATGTTGAATGTATTAATTTTAAACACATGATATATAAGTCTATGCTTAATAAATAAATACAGAAATTTGACCCTTAAATTAAATAAAACATAATTCAGTGTGAGCATCTATGAATAGGATGACCAATGAAATGTCAGTCCCAAATAGTTTTTTGGGTTCAGTCTTTCTCAAAGCCTCTTCATAGAACTGGATGTTTTTGTAAATTTTTTGGCGCCCCTTCTGATAATTTCTTACCTCTTATTTTGTTTTGGTGATGAGCATGTGTGAAGGTTACAAGAAGTGTAAAACCCAAGTGGCAACCAGCGGTCTGAAAATATGAGACAATGCAGAAGTGCTAAACTCTGCAGTTTGTGGAGCGTCCGCTTTAGGCTGGCTCTGGAAGTACCGGGAGTCACACCAAGCCAAAAAAAGCCATTTTCACAGCCAAAATAAACATATTTACAGTCTGGTACAAAAAATGTCTCCCGTCTGAATTGGTGATTTAGCTAACAACACACACTGTACAGGATGTGATTTTTTTTCCAACTCGTCAGTTTAGATGATATTAAGATCGCAAGTTCGACCAATCAGAGGCACAGCTCAGCTCAGGTGACTGACTGGCGCCCTATGGCTGTTACTGTGGCGATTCAACCCCACCTCATTTCCAATATGGCCGCACCGGCCCTTTTGCTTAAAAATCCATTTCAGAAATAGACGGGTGATGTCACAGAGACTACATCCATTAATTATACACTCTGTGGTAAAACCACCTTCCACATATAAGTGCTGCATTATTTTATTTACCAATCGCTTGAAAAGAGTAATTACATGGCTGCCTGTCAAAAATCAATCTCAAACAAATTTTTAATTCAATTATTATTATTATTATTACTTTTTTTCCCTAAAATTACTTAAGGCTCCTAAAAGAACCCTTCAGTTTACGCCAATTTTTGGCGCCTCCTTTGGACCGACTCACCTCTTATCGTTCTGCTGATCTTTTCTTGTAAATGTCTGGTGTCACAGTTTTATCCGTCACTTTGAGAATCTTAGGTGTAAAACATGCAAATGACCTTATAGTATTTAATAATCCTCCTTTTTTGATGATGACATATAGGTATATTTTTGGGTTGTATAGATGAATTGGTCTTCATTTTGGTGTGTTTAATAACCAGCTGAAAATTACTCACAGGAGCTTTAAAGTTATGTATAATCCAAATAAAGTACATCACTGTTACTGATTCTTTATTCTAAACATTCACTTTGCCTCCTCTTATAATTATTGTTGGATGGGGCCAAATACAAATTTGCAATTGCGCTTTATATCCACTAGAGGGCAATGTTGTTTAACCAAACTCGTCTCATTTTCTCAGCTCTAACAACAAACTCAAGGAGACAAAACTGGGCTCACTTTTGAGATATTTAAATTCACTATTTATTTTTTACATCAGGTCACAAAGGATGAAAAAAAAACAAAAAAACAAAACAAAACAAAAAAAAAAACAGCCAAGACTCTCCAACATTTCTCTCTTTCGCTCACTCAAACACACACACATCACAAACCACTCACCACTCTCTCTTTGTGCTATTGTCTGTCTTTGATTCATCTCTGCTTTTATAACTTAAAAAATAATTTAAATAAAAAAAAACAAAAAAACATTGATCTCCACGGGCACTTGAGCGAGATGAGGAATCAGAGGAAGGGGGCTGGCTGACACATCAGTGGTTTCTTTGAGTGGGGCTCCTCAGAGTCAAGAGTCATTCTCCCACAGGAAAGAGTCATTGCGCAGCACTTTGGCCAGTTTCTCGTTAAACGGCGTGTAGAAAACCCGCAGGATGTCTTTCGTGATGGGCAGCATGGGTCCCAGGTTTTTGTCTGCTGGCCTCCTGGTGTTTGAAGCTGGACTTCTTGTGATCTCTGACTCTATTTCTTTTGTCAGCGGCCCTGTGAAAACACACAAAGCACCTCTTTATCATCACCGCTTTTGGATGTCAGATTTTACCATAGCAGTAAACAAACGGAGAAAAAATCAGACTCTTGAACGTCATGCTGTATCAGCAGCGCAGGGCGCAGAGGATTCGACACTGGTGGGCAGTCACACCTCGGCTGGTTTTGGCAGCTCTTTGAAGAGCTAAGTCTACGCTCAGGGGCAAGTGGGAGCAGTCAGTGGGAGGAGGGGGTCTCAGAAAACTGGGACAGAACTGCGTCTCATTATCAGAGATAGTGTATACATTTATTGATGCCAGAATAGTAAAATAATCGATTTCATAAGTCAACAGATTCAGAGAGAAATAAATCACAGATGACAAAGACTCCTTTTTCTTTCTTTGAAGAAAATAACTTTAGTAAAGAAAACGTTGCACCAGTTCTTGCTTTGGTCACTCTCAGCTTGGTCATGATGCTCTGCTTTATATCTTAAAGACACTTCTTATATGAAAGAGCAGAGTATGAGTGTACTCTGTTGGGATCACTATGTGATAACACCGCTTCAGTATCACTCCATGAATCACCTTGTGCTTTACTGTATGTACTCTGGAGGGAATAAATCCAATTTGACGGTGATATTTTTTTCTCAGTCATCAGTTATAGGAAAAGAATAAAGGAAATATCACAGTGGGGCTTTTGAATGTTGTTGCTTTTGTCCTGATTTTGATCTTAAATGAATCAGCTTTGTTTGCTGGGTCAAAGAACACATTTATGGCTGATTTACACCCGATGCGTCTCCGCTCTGTCTCCGCTCCATCGCTTCCCATTCAAGTCAATGTGTCTGCTTACACTGGATCCGTTCCATTGTGGTCCAGCTGCGTGGCTGGTCTGGCAGGTCACAGCTATTTGATTTCTCAGTTTTTAAACTCTGCTTTATCAGGATGAATTAACTCTGAACACCTGAAGCTTAGCATTTTAAGTAGTCTCTTCACTGTGAGCACGTTTTAATTAGTGTTGTCCTGATGTTTTATTATCTCTTCATATTGATTCACTTTAATTTACATCTGTTTCAAATAAGCGGGGAATCCCTGCTGCTAATGATCCCAACCACTTACATGCATTTCATTACATAACCTCATTTATCTGTTTGGTATTAAGTTGATCTGAGTTTGAGATAATGAGGTTGTGCATCAGGTGGTTTGTTGTTTTGTACTCACCTAGGTTGAGGAAATCGAAGACTCTGTGCATCGTGTATTTCCTGTTAGAAGCGTGGTCTTCCAACCTCAGGACTAGGATCTGTTCCCTGCTGAAGACAGTCAGCCAGTCCAAGAGGTACACGATGTAGAGGCCCACTTGCAATCTGACCTGGGGACAAAACAGGAGAGTCAGTGGGAGTTTCATGCACTTTGCAGGAAATGATGTGGTTGTTGCTGAAAGTTCTGAGAAACATGAAGTTATTCCTCGTGAATGAGAAACCTGCACTTTATTCCGCTGCATGATATCGTCATGTACTGTGTCTCTCTGACAGTCAATGTTTTACAGCAGTAGTGAAGACAACCTTGAGTTAACTTTCTTTTTACCAGCTGCTTAACTAAACTTTTGTATTTGTTTTTTTTTTTTCTTTGATTTTTTTTTTTTTTTTTTGGTCCTCAACTTTTGGACGTCTTTGTGACTGAGCAATTATAAACTTAATTTGCGAAAAGCAGCAGTAGCAGCCATGAATCATCTCAGTCATTTCCATGAAAGAACTCTCACGTTGCTAATTGTTGCAAGAATTGATTTTGAAGTCCGCCAAATGACAGGTTATTATAAGAAACAAACCACTTTGTTCCGCAGACCTGAACTGCCTCTGAGTCCTTTTGCTTTTTAAGCGAAAAATGAAATCCCCCTTCAGAATAAACGATCACGCTCCAGGCCAGCAGCTCCTCCTTTGTTAAATCAATCGTCTTTTCATGCTGCCGTTTATTGGTCTTTTCTCCCCAGACTCTAATCTGAGCTCCAAAACTTTTATCACGCAGGCACAGGCATGAGAGACCCAGTCAGGACAGCTGTAATGCTTTAACATGGTCTAATAACTTTGAGGACATATTAGTGGATGGACAATTAGGCCAGTGGCAGGGATTGCGCATGTTCCCAGAGGGCCGTAAAGCTTTCAGAGGCAGTCAGAGATGAGGACCGTTTGAATATGAGGCAACATGGAAGGGAAGCCAAAAAACGACAAGCCAGCCCCTTCCTCCCCCTTTTAGCTGGTCTGCCCTGGGGCACTGTGGGAAAGCTGGCCAGGGGCCCAACACTGGGGCCCTGCACCGCCTGGCACTAAGACTCAGTCTGCTTTGTGAGTGATCGGGGAAGTTCACACCACTGTTAAACTTGGTTTTCTCAAACAAAAAGAGGCCCGAGACGCTGCCCTGCCAATCCCTTTCATAAAATCCGTCATGAAAGCTTCACTATGTGTTAATGAAGTGTGGATTTCACTCCATCTGTCTTTTACGCTCCTCTTTACGTCTTTCTCCACACCAGGGATAAGAAGCTGGTGGCTGTAGTGTGATGTTCTGCAGGGCGGTGAGGGATGGGGGCACTTACTGGCATGGCGTTGTTGACGGTGGTGTTGTACACACAGGAACGCATTGTGTACTCTGTAAGGCACCCCTCGAATAACTGCAGCGACTCCGACACCTTCTCGTGGAAATCCTCCGCAGACTTATTGGCGATACCGAAGTAAAGGTAGTCAGAGTAGAGCCTGTAAGACAAAGCAGAGGGTACATTAAAACAACAAAATAAGACAAAAAATAATAGTTTTATTAAAAAAAAAAAAAAAAATCTTTTTTTTTTTTACCTCCAAAACTCTTAAGTTTTATTAAACACTTTTTTCTTCCACTTTGACACAAGTTTTGTGTTCAGAAAGTAGACAGAAAGAAGGAGAATTCGTAGAAATATGAAGACGTTCTTTGCTCTGTTTGCTCAGCAGTAGTATCCACACGTGTTCTACAAGATTTAGATTCCAGAGTGTCATGTGCAAGGAACACTCCACAAAGATCCAGTTCCCCCCTTTCAGAAAGTCAGAAAGGTCTAGATAAATTTTATGGTTCTTGTCAAATTGAAACCACAAAGGATATATCAATTTTTAGCTAAGCAGCAAGCAATACTAAACTGAACAATTTGAGATGCATAAAAGGCAAATCAGTCAATTTAAATGACTAATTTGCCATTTGTTTGAATGGAAATTACAATTTCAAGTATTCTAAAGTCAAGGAAAAACTCAACTCATGATAAAACTTGAGAGTTTGCTAAATGTGGCTAATGTTAACTGGGCTAACAGCACCAGTTTTCATTCCTCCTCAACCCAAGCCTGCAGCCCTAAAATACTACTATCTAGTGATTATGGTACCAGCTGGCAAAGTTGACGACCTTTGATTGTTTATCTGACTTAGAGAGCATATCCCTATCAGCAACCATCCCTTTATCTACAATACTTGTTCACCACAAAGTCACATTTGATCACAAAATTGTCAAATCTGTCGTTATTTATTATCACTTGTAGAGACACTTCTTCAACATCTGTCTGGGTTTTATAAATCTTTCAGTGTGGGCCAAACTTTAAATAACAAACAAACAATAACCAGAAAGAAAGACCTGGAAAAGTATCTGTTTGGGGATGTCATTAGGTGATCAGACCGTCTTCATGGTGCTTGCAGTGAAAAGGCATGATCTTGTCTTTACTTCTCTTTGCCAGAAATAGAAACAGAAAGTAATAAAGTGTTGCTGGCAGGCTCCTTTTGGACAAAACAAAACTCTGTCGATGTGGACGAGGACGAGTAGCGTGGATTAGGCTGAGCGGATCATTGGGGAAACAAAAGTAATAAAAGAAAGAGACCTTATCGACCTTGGATGGATGACTGAATAGCTTCTGTTACAATATGGATGAGCGGAGAATGAGTTGTAGAGAGAAAGGGGACTGTGAACACCAGCGAGGGATCATTTCTATAGGACTGAATGAACAATATTTGAAAAGTGTACTATAAATCCAGATTATGACGAGCTTTCTCATTGTTTTCTTAATGTCATTTCAATGTCTTTCTTTGCTTTCTCTAAAGCACTTTGGATCGCGTCTGTGTTTGAAATTGCAATAAAGTGGAAGAGCGAAATAAGAGTGCGAGAATGGATGAAGCCATATCAATAATTTATCTGAATAAAAGGGTGAAGGCAATTACAGAGCGTGTTCAGACAAGTAAAAATCAACTTTAATAGAATAAAGAATCTCTAGTTTAAACAGAGGGTATCAGGCATTCAGCTGCAAGGTCTTTACGCTTCCAATAAAGATGTCACATTGAAAGTTATGTGACAGTAAAAAGCAACACATCCTCTGAGACAACAGGTCTTTTGTTCACAGCACGGTTAAAGTATTGGTCTGTATCTGCAGTAAACGGCTATGACGGAAACACAAGGGTGGCTTTGTGCCTGTCAGAGCTAAACTCCCTATTTACTGACATTTTAATGAGTAAAAATGAGAAACAAAGACGACTCCCACCTCTCCACGGGGTCCCTCAACATGACGATGAAGCGGGCATCAGGCTGCAGGGCATGGACAAAGTCCTGGATAAGGAACGGAGGCTCCCCTTCTGTGGTGTTGTCATAGAAATACACCCAGGCGTTGTTATCCCACATGGTGGAAGCACTGGCTTCTCCTGCAAAACACACAGCCCACAGTGGTGAAGAGAAAACATGCACACAGACAGCAGCCACAGAGACAAACAAAACATGTATGACTAGTTCAAGTATTTTTATCACTCTTGGGTTGCAATTCATGGTATACACAAATTCCAGCTTTTTTCAAGCATCTAAAATGTGGGGATTTGCTGCTTTATGGACTGAAAAACATGTTTTTGACCTTGAAATATAACAGCAAGTTAGCTTACAGTTGGAGATGCATGATATATACCGGCCAAATGAATTACAGAACTTATTTAGGGACTATTTATTATTCCAATTTCTATTCATTGTGACACAGAAAAAAAAGAAAGAAAAATGACATTACCGGTGTGTTTGTTTTTTGCTGTTTTAACCCATTAAGACCGGATGCAACATCAACGTGTTTATACCTTCAAGGCTGGATGTAACGTGTAGGCCGTTTCAGACAGTGTCATCATTTTCATGACCAGTGAAATGTGCTGTGTAGGGAGTGAAAAGTTTGTGTTCATTTTTATTTCTATTTAGGACCGCCTGATAGCATCCAGTCTTAAAGGCATAAACATGCTTACGTGGCATCCAGCTTTACGCATATGTGTTGCATCGGGACTAAATTACGGTGGCCCTGAGAGCTCACAGGACTGCAGCTCAAGAAAACAAATGCAAAAAGACAAAACACAAGCATGTCAAGAAAACATTGTCATCAATTTGACAATACATGAGCAGCATTTAGAAAACTCACTGCAAAGACCACAACAATACACATTAGAAAAACACGCTGGAAACAGACCGCAACACATGTACAGACACGCTTGTTGTTGATGCAGATTTTGAGTCACAGCCTTCTTAAGGTTCTTTTTCACAATGTTAGAATAAATAAAAAACACTTAATTTTTATCTCGTTTTATCTCATTTTTATCTCATTTTCCAACACCATTGACAAAAACAGAACCTTAAACCTTAAATCATCTGAAAATTTCTCATTTCAAGCAGAAGCCACAGCTAGCATTAGTGCTGAAAAGACAAGTGCAGTGAACCGCAGAAACTTTACCACAGATGATCCAAAACTTTACAAAACTTGATGAGCCACATTATTTTAAAGTAGAAGACCAAGAATTTGTCTGATAATTCTGTATTTGGGACAATAACACGCTGTATTAACCCCTAGTGCGATGAATAAAATCCATATCATTCATCTCTCTGTACAAGAAATTAAACCCCTTCAGGTGTTAGTAAAACAGAAAATGTAGATAAACATGGGCAAAAAACACAAATAAATGTCTCCAAACTTTTATCAGCATGAACTGAAAATAAATACATAAATAAAAGAAGTTTCAGAACCACTGTATTGAGGTTTTGCCTGCAAAAGTTGTTTCAAAAGTTTTCTTGTTCTAGTTTTCTTTTTATTTTGATATTTCATTAAGCAAGAAGTAACTTCAGCAAAAGAAACAAATCCATAGGTGCTGTGCTAAGAGTTTGTTTTGATTGCCTTATACAACAAGAAATGGGGGTAATCAACACAACATGCAACAAGTCCATGAAATGAGAACTGCTTAAGCAAAATAAACAGACATAAACAAAGTAATTACATCCCCAGCTGTGAGTAAAATTGTAGAATCGCTGCTTTCCACGCCGAGTCAGAGCGGTTGTGGTGCTCAAAACAAGTCAGAGGACGCCGTTCCTCAAACAGTTTGAGAGCAGAAACTTTATCAGGCTGAGCTGAGAAATGATATCCAGGATTCATTAGTCTGTCTGTGCCTTCATTATCCTCTTATCTGTGAAGGGAAGCTGCTATGTATTTGTGGAGAGAACACAACACAGGCCTTATCTCCCTCGCTTCCACAGAGAAAAGGATGATAGCCAGGGCCTATTTTCTGCGCTGACAGCACTGAGAGTGAAACAGGATCGCTGCTAATGCCGCTACGTCTCAAATGATACATGCTGCGATCAAGTCTATTTAAAGGTCTCCATGTCCATTAAAAGAGCTTATTTTGCTCCGCAGACTGAGACCGTAATAGGGCAAACAAACGGCAGAGCCAGACCGGCATGCCTCTGGTGTTGGCTGGTGGTTGAAGAGAGTAAGAAGCCTGAGATCCTGGCACAGGCCTGCACCTTGCTGCGCTCTCTCAGGGCACGGCGTGAATACTGAGTGGAGTTTTGGCACACTCCCCCGTTCTCTTACAAGGATTATTTATTTAAAAAGGGAAACAAAACAGGGCGGCACGCTAAGCTGCGCTCAATTCAGCAACTCAAAACCGGCGTGAAAAGGCTGTTGTTGAAATCCTGAAACAGTTTTCTTCTTCTCAGCTGAGCAGTTCTTTGGAACTTTGTATTTGACAGGAAGATTTAATGACATGTGTGACTTCTGGAAATAACTGAAAGTAGTCCAAATTTTCAGCAATGAATATAAGAATGAAAGACTTTATCAGGGGTCTGCAACAGAAATGTGGCAGCATTAAGACAGTTCAAAACTGCTCAGAGGACAACTATACGGAGCCCCTTGAGTTCCGTAAAGGTGATTATTTTTTATCAATATTAGTTGTGCACACAGTTAGCTCCTATAACTTTTCATTTTTAGAATAACTTTTTGTCTCTTCCAAGAAATAAATTGATTCAGGTGTAAAAACATCAGGCAGGAACAAGCGGCAAACCCTGACCAAAAAATATGACATCTATGCAGAATTGGTAAAAACCGCAGTTCTTCAAGAATCAAGATTTTTAACACCAACAGAAATAAACTAATTTCTCTCTTTCCTTTTTTTTTTTTTAAATTACTTGCAACAAAAGACATAAAACAAAGCACTCATGTATAAATATAGTCTTCAACCAAATGTTTGTTTGAGGCGGGCTTTTGTGTCGCGAGCGTACGGTAACGATCAATGGACACTCAATGCATTTGCTTCATTGTGGTTAGCCAATGGCTAAATAGAGAGTTTCTAGAATTTTTATGCTCTTTGTTGTTCTTGTTGATTTCTTTTAATTAATTGATTCATAAATTAATTTATTTATGTTTTTTGCTGTGAATAAATCTGCTCCTGTTGGAGTCGAACATAATCTCTTTGTATGGATTTCTATGAAGTAGGTGATGTATAGATCTGGGGTTTTTTTGTTTGTTTGTTTTTTTCCCCAAAAATAAGTTGTTGAGGTTTTGTTTTTTGTTTTTTTTTAAGATCAAAAGTGAAATTTAAATGAAATAAAGTGAGTTTTGTAACTTGGGTCTTCAGAAATCCTAAATGGCAAAGCTGTGCCAAAATGTACCAAACCTGAGGCCTCATAAACATCTCTTTACTAAAACCTCTGTAAGTCTACGTTGCTTTACTTCAACAGCCTGAAACTTTTTACAAGTGATGTCTAGATGTTGTTCTGTTGTTTCTTTGGTCTTTAGGCTTCTGTTGCATGCTTTAAACGAGGATATTTATAATAAATTAAAATATTTTCTTTTCATAAATCTTAAATTTATCCTGTGTTCCACCTGAATTTACTCCGTGGAGTTGCGCCGATGGTGATGCTTACACTTCTGGTGAAATCTCACAAGTGTTACCTTTATGGTTGCCACCCTGTAGCTGTTAGCATGGAGGCTAAAGGCCTACTTCTTTGCCTAAGGGTGATTTTAGCATCACCAATGTAGCCTCTGTGGCAGTGGGCTTTAAAACTCCATATCAGGAACAAATTGATGACATCACAGAATTTATGTACATATATAACACAGTCTATGGGTACTGAGCTATTTTGCCACACTCACTCACAAAACCAATATCAAATGTATGATTTCTCACTGGAGTTGTGTGTACCAAGTTTCGTGACTGCACAAGGGTTTTCAGCCTTCAGACAGCAGCTTCCTCTTTCGTGGCGTCATTGTGGCATTGGCAGTGCATAAAGAGTTGTAAGCTATGCAAGGTTGCGTAAGTAGAGGAGAATATCAAGGTTGGATGTTTGAAAGTCTTTCTCAATCTCTTGCAGATAATATTGCAGTTCTGAAAAAAAGCCTCCTTTCTGCAGCACTTCAGCAAAGTGGCTGAGTGAGGCAGAAGGAAGTCCAGTATTATTAAGCCGTTCAAGCCTCTCTTTAGGGCTGAGTCACCGTCAGCTCTGTGTTTCTGCTTCCCTAACTGCTGCTCTGATAGCAGCTTTGTAATATCGTAGAACAGATTACAAGTGAAGTTTCAGGCCAGTGTCAGGTCTCCCAGTGGCAAACGTTATTGGCTAAAGCTTGCAGAGGGCACGGAGGACAGTTGAAACATGTCTCACACACAGGTCAGAGTGCTGATACATGACCTGAGTAACTAATATGATACAGCGGCGCGGGGGGGGGGTCTGCTCTCTGACATAACATGACACTGACTAAACAGGAAGTCAGAGAAAAAAACCAACAGGATACATCAGTGCTACTAAAACCATCTCGAGATCTGATTAGCTTCAGATGATAAGGATCAATTGCACCTTGTTCATTTCCTCTTGACAAATCTTTATGTAATAGATCAGAAGATTTTTCATTGGAACCGATATGCTGTTAAGAAACTTCCTGTCGTAGTGTGCCAATCAAAGGCTTTCTGACATGCTTTCTTTGGCTTGCCTATTGAGAAAAGCTGAGTTTGACATCGAGTGCCTTGGAATCAGTTTATTCTGAGACTGAGTTAATTTTAGAAATAGAATCAAAAGTGGGTTCAGGGTCAGAGGGGAGTGTGAAGCAAAGGTTGAGTTCCAGAAAAACTACACTGATTTGGTGGTAAAACGGTCTGTTTCGATTCAAAAACAGACAGTCATTTGAGTTGGGATGTTGAAATCCTTTTCTTTTGTCCGCCATAAACCTGATCTGAGACTTAAGATATTAGATATTAGATTTCCACCCATACAGTCTTATGCAACACTTCTGTTTACCTCAAAGATGACCCTCTAAGTAATCTCAGGCATCAAAATAACCTGACACTCTTTATTTCCCCCATTTACATGACAGTTAAGTTAGGATTCAGAAACATTAATGTTATAGAACAAGCAATTTAAAACTTGAACACAGTTGTTTAAATTTCATTTTAAAATAAAAGAATGTACCTTGCAGCATATCTAGCTTAATTTCATGAAAACATCAAGCCCTTCTCTTTAGTTACTTTCCAGGAAAAATAAAGATGAAATGTTGTTTTTATTTCAAGCATTACCAATTTGGCACCAAAGCAGATCACTGAGAATATGAAAGAATTTGATCAAGAGGCAACCTCTGGCGAGAAAAGCCAATGCAAATGTGAAAAGAGAGAAAAAAAAAACTGCAGTTCCTTGAGTGTCCACTTGGGACTGGCTGCTAACAAATCCCTATAAGGTCTCATTTCTAGCTTTAACTTTAAAGGCAGGGTTTGTAATCAGATTTAGACGTATTAAACGGAGTCCTGAGGAGATGCTACGTTCAAATTCATGCAAGTTTTCCTGTTAGTATCAACCCTGACTTTAAAAAAGAAGTCTTAGATATGTTGCTGGTATACTCAATCATATTCACTTTAACAACATATCCATTAAGATAATATTGAAGGCTAACACTTTTGCATAAATTTGCATAGTTAGCGGCACTTCTCAGTTTACTGGCAGGGGGCTTCTCAACTTCTTTTCCAGTTTTGAGGTTTATTAAGTTACGTTGAGTCAGCGTTTCCTCTGTTGCACCCACAAGTTTGCTTCAAAACAACCCTTCGAAACCAATAGATGATGTCATCAAGACTACGCCTATCACCCGGGTTATTTGAACAGTCTGTAAAAGTGTTGGTTGAAACTGCGTACGCCAAGCCTCATATCTAAACTAGATGGAAAAAAGGAAGAACATCAAGTCTATAAAAGCACCACAAACAATGAGGCCACAGTCTTTGTCGCCAAATACAGCAGTAATTGTGGCTCATTATCTTTGGTAGACAATCAAAGTTAACCACCGATGAACTATAAATTCTATATTACATGGAAAATGGAGTTATGTGGATACACTCTGCCTTAAGTGTGACTGATCTGAACAGTATGATCAGAAGCAGCTCTGGTTAGTATATGACAAGAAAAATGCATACTTTTTTGGTTATAACCATTTGTTGAATTTAATAACACAGACATCTTTCATTCCTTTTACCTATGATTATGTTAGGCTGGCCGGGGCTTCCACTGGAGTTTGCTGTGAGGTTGCCCTGGATTTGGTACGCCGCCTGATCAAACAAGTCCAGATAGTCCTCCACTGGGTATCGATCGTGAAAGCCCTCGCTCAGACGAATAATGCCTGGTTGAAGGTAGGAGACAAGAACAGTTAATACAACCAGTGGGGTGCTTTCACACATTCAGTGCATGTTTAAGTTGCAGGTTTCAGACATCAGTCTTTCATCTTTTTAAAAGTAGCAGCTTTATTTCCCCTATTAAAGGTTTAAATCAAGAAACTAGCTGATTTTAAGTTCTACCAGAGAAGTCATATGACAAAGTACAAAGGGATTACGTCCTGTTGGGGTGGTGGTCAGGAATGATGCTTGGGTCAAACAAATCTGGGACTTTCATGCCAAAAAAAGAAAAAAAGGGGAGATCTAAATTTTAAACTTAGAAATCTCACTTTTGCTCAATGCTCGATTTTTCAAGAAGTTGTCATTTTTTTAATCTGTAAAGCCAATCATATCTGATACCTGAGTTTCAAAGACATTTCTCATCAACATGATAAATAGATTCTGTAAAAACCTGTTAAAAAGATGTGAGAACAATGTTCTACCCACTTGAGGATTATTATTCCACTACAGGCAGCTAAAGTTGTTTTTTAGGAGAGCCCTTTTCAAAATTGCTGCTTTCATGAAATCATCTACACACAAAATCATTGCTAATTTTCAAGAAGTTGCTGTAACAATAACATCGAAATTGTTTGTCATTTTTTTTTTAAAATAAGCATAATCTGCATTGAAAGAATGCACATTTACTAAAAAACTTACCAAAAAATTTGCCAAAAATGCCCAGTTTATCAAATGTGATACAAAAATGTGCCATAAACAAAATGATAAAGCAATATTTTTGTGGATTTTGTTAAAAGGGTTAATAAACATCTCAGTTCCCCAAAGATTTGAATTTTCTGGCAACTATTTGATTTGTCAGGCTTTATAGACTTAAATTAAACAACTTGTGTAAGTAAGATGTAGTAAATGCATTATTTGCACCCTACATGGTACAGCTACATCATTGTAACTTGTATAAGCTGATTTAAAGCTCCTGTGAGGAGATTTTCTTTTTAGTTGTGAAACAATTATTGGTAGATATATTGGTATCAATATTGGTAGAGTTGCTATGTTTCACAAAAGTAAACAAGACTATCAGCAACAAGACTGATAATTTCTGTTCAGTTATTTTGTGCCTGAAACTACTACGACGGGGTTGGTGTCAGACCAGGTGATTGATAGCACCCTGAGGAAACAACACCTGACACATTTGACTGTAAAAGAAAGCAGAATTACTGTTTTTGTTAGAAAATACTTGATTGGCAGATGTACATCTTTGTCCACCGGGGGCGCCAAAATTGACAGAAGTCAAAAGTTCCTCACAGAAGCTTTAATTTCAACCCTGATTTTTTTGCACTGATAATGCAACTCGTGGTTTAAGCACATCAATAAATCATTATGTTTTTCCAGCGGTCTGGATGCAACTTAAACTCTTAGAGCTTAGAGCCACAGATCTTTCTGCTGCGTTTGATGAGTCAGGAGTCAAACATTTCAAGTAGAATCTGAATAACATGTTTCTCTTTCCAGCAACAAATATTAAGACTGGATGAGGTTAGGGCGGGGAGCTTTTTGCAGAGAGATGGGTGTGTATCCATCAAGTATGTTTTCATTCCTGCCTCTCCATGTGTTTCTGAGATCACACTAAACGAGGTCATTGGGTCATTTCTTTGTTGTCCTCACTGTAGACTGACCTAATACCTTCACATCCAATCCAAACCCAGCTTGGAGATCTGTCCCTGCTGTTTCCAGTGTTTCCAAACAAGAGCCAAAGTTTCATGCTTTTAAATGCAGGACAAGCAAATGTGTTTCCCATCTGGGCTTCTGTGGTTGGCGGCTTAATTACAATTTACATGGCAATTGTGGAGATTGAGAGTGGGACTTGCAGCACGAGGATAATGAGGTGGCTCGGGCGTCTGCTACTCTCTGATGCTTTGATGGTGTAGCGGTAAAACACCTTCTTCCAGTTAGCAGAAAAACGTGATTAGAAAACTTTTGTAAACTCTCTAAACATGAACTCTGCAGCATTATTTACCCGGAGTGTTGTATTTGTTGTGTTTATACTCAGTGACAAGACCTGTGTCTCTCGCTTCAGGGCATTTTTCCCCTTTTTTGTATTTTTTTCCTTCCGTTTGCTTTGTGATATGACTAAAGTGTCACCCAGTTCCCAAATACTTTCTTGATGGGCGCTGTATAGAGCAGAAAACAACTGATTAACATTCAAACTGCTCCTCTTAGAAAGTTATGTGGCTCAGATCGCATCAAATCACCTTTTCAGTGCGCTGCATGAGTGGAGAGTTGGGTGGGGGGGAGGGTGAACTAAATAAATACAAAACAAGAGCATTTGAATTCAGAGTGTTCTTGGAGGATGTCTTTAGAGAAAAGTGCTGATTACAAGTGTATAGCTGCAAGCAAAACACCGGAGGGGATGGAGAGATAGAGAAGGAAAAGATGAAAGGATGCGAAAAGAGGGGAGGACAATATCTGAGAGGGACTCGTGTCCTTGGAATAGAGCAACATTTAGCTGCTATGCAACATCTCAGTCTGCATGAAGCACAAGGCAAACAACTCATTCACATCCTGCAGCTTTATGAGGTTCAGATAATTATCAACTCAAAGTGAACAGCATTAAAACAAGCACTGCATGCTGACTGATCAGTGCGGCGGTTAGGTTTTGTGAGTCTCAGAGGGATTTGGGGCATTGTCAGCAACTGGATGAACTTCAAAAGGATCCGTTTGGCTGCCACCGTTAAGCCTCCTCTGATTTTTATGGTGAGAATTTTGGATAAAATTCTCATAAAAAATGTGACCAATGCTTTATCGAACCCCCTCAGGAAGTATAACAACAAAACTTTATTAATTTTATGAAGCAATTTTAGACGGATAACTGCAGGCGAGATAGAGTGTATCAGTTAGTGCCCATGCATAGTGAGATATCACTGTTTAAGCATTGAGCCCCCATGCTGCGCTGATGAGATAGCGCAGCTGCTCGTCTTAAAGCAGAATTATGACAAGATTATCAACACTCTGTATATATGCACAAAGTCATTATCTAATCTGCTTTCAGTTTTGTAATCACAGCTGACTTTGAACACATCAGCACCCCGTAGTTAAGCTGCTCTTCGTATTTTTTATTCCTTCTACTATATCTTCACAAAGGCAGACATTAGTAACACACACACACACACACACACACACACACACACACACACACACACACACACACACGCATACTCATTGACTCACAGCGACAATCTCTGCCTCTTGAGCTGCTGAAGATTCTCCATAATTCATGAGTCTTAATGGCAGAGCCAGTTATAGAAAACAACAGACGGCATATTGAGTGATGATTTCTTTTTTGTTTGGAAGCGAGCACAGGTGATAATTTTAGAGTGTCTTCTGAGCGTCTTTCAAACTCCCCACTAACCTGAATATTAATTATCAACTGGGGCTGCGGAAAAAAAAACATGTTCATTAATGCATTGCAGTAATTTTTTTCCCCATTTTCCTTTTCAGTTCAGAAAATCTTGTTTTTCTAGTAATGACCCTCTGCTGCTGTTCCTACATCTTTGATGTTAAGATGGGTAACGGTATTATCAGAAGGCAATAGAAGTCACTTTGTGTAAAGGCTCTGTGAACAGAGGAGAGGATTGGCTAAAGCTAAACCCACCAATAGCAAACAAATGCAACTATTCTACATCAAACCAACATGAAAATACATGATAGAAGTCCCTGTATGTGGAGACAAAGGAAGCAGTCTTGAAATCTTAAAGCGGGGGTATTGGGTTTTTTTTTTCTAATACTTTTTTAAACTGTCCATCTAGTTCCATGTAATAGCTTTACATGATTTACAATTTAATTTTTTTTTCTCTCAAGAACCCTTTTTTTCCAGCCTCTGTCTGAAACGCTTAATTTTGGTTGCTGTCTCTTTAAGGCTCCCCACTCAACAAAACCCCTTCTTTCTGAGTGGCCAGCTCTCTTGAGGTCTGTTGGGGGCGGAGCTACTGGCAGACCTCGATGTTTGAGGCCCACCCCCATACAGTTTCATGAATCATTTAGGAGATCCCTATGTGATGACCTCATCATTTTACTAAGTCCTGTGACAATCTTGTGCCATCCTTAGAAAGTGTCATTTTGAGCAGTTTACAGACAGATTCAGGGATTTCTACAGTGGTTCAAAAAGTTGCACATTTAGTTTGAACATCCAGAATTGTTATTTTATATCTACGTTTAAATATTGGAAAGCAGAAAACCCCCTCTTTAAAATCTGCACACACAGGTGCAAAGGTTGAACCTCCAGAGCCAAAGAGCCTTGTGTAATTATCGCTTTCCATTTCATTTCTAATGAAAGGGAATTGTTGTCAAATGATCACTTCAGAGCACGTTGTTCTTTTTATTCTCACATCTATTAAAGAACAAGTCAACAGTGAACTTCATTTTGGAGTTAGTTTTTCTAAAACAACACAAATAAGAGTCGTGACTCATTAAATCTTGAGGTTCTTGACAATGCCTACTCCACTTATCAACTAAATTTGGTTAAACGGAAAGAACACATTCAGAATTCTTTTTTTTTATCATCACATGAACTCAAACCACAGAGCACAGGAGCATCTGCAAGATAAAAAAAAGGCTTGAATATGTTAAACACAGAGCTTTCAGTCTTACTCCAAGATCAGGCATTGGCTCTTAATCCCATCTGCTGTGGGTGGTTTGGTTCCCCTAATATCACACATGCACATGGCGAAGAAAAAACAAAACAAAGAAAACACGATGGCATCAACACATTGAGATAACTGAGCTGCCATACGAGCAGATGTCTGCTCTGAGGCGGCTCTTCACTCTCACCGCACAGTTTGAGGGTTTATCTCTTTGTTTGGGGAAGTGACATATCACCACCTGTTCAAACTCTCAGACAACCGACAGCGTGAGCCGGGATTGTGGCAGTAGGTTGCATGTGTTTTAAAAAGTCTGGCTGAAAATTGCCTCTGCAGATGCATAAATCTACACCGGATGAATCGGGAAACATTGCCTTGAAAGTAGAAAGAAATACTGTTCTGAAATATGCCTCAAAGAATTATTTGAATACCATAGCTGCCTCATAAAATGAGATGATTTGCTTTCTAGTTAAATAAATCTGCGATTGCTCTGTTTCTCTTCTAAACGGGGGTATAAAATCCACATTGTGCAGAGGGAGCAGTAAACTAAAGCTGAATCAAGGAGCTGAGGGAAGCAAAGTTTATGGTGGGCTGAAGTGTCGTGAGGAATGAGTGCAGCATTCGCCAAACAAGTGCAGGAAACAGTGCACCCACACATGTGGGTTCAAAGCGTGAGTAGGCTTCAGACGCTGTGTTTTTCTCGTGTACTCTTCAAGTGGTTTCCACCACAGCGGCATCTAGCACCGTCAGTCTCGATGTAGAGCTCGATATAGTCCTAGGTGAGCCTTTAATGAGCGTTATCACAGCGTGAGCTCAAGGCATCGGTGTGGTAAGAAAAGGGAACTCGCGTCAAAGAGAAAGATAATTGTGTAAAAGCACACAGGAAGAGGGGGACACTCAAAGACCACAGGTATTTGAAGTGCTGAATTGACCATAAAGACTCCACTAAAGCTGTAGATTTGAAGCTAACATCTCTCAGGTAGAGGATAAACCATTTAAGTTTCTTATGCAGGGCACAGAATGGGTTTTGAATTTTCATTTCTTTGTTAATTGCACTGGGAGATTGAACTGCAGGCACCAGGATTCTTTAATTCAAGTCACATTCAAGGCCCAAAGCACATTCTGATGGAAAAATGACAACTGTTGGGTTTTGGCATATTAGATGCTGGAATGTGATGACAGAAGATCATCGAACTTTAAACAAACAGCAGAAAGAACGTAGGAGAAAATCATTCCAGTGTGTATGAATCAGACTTCAAGCTAAGACCCCTTCAAGCTTCAGCTGTTTGGTGCTTTTCTGTCACCCCCTGAGGTACAGCTCTGACAAAATGATCTACTAGTCACATTCACACATCCAATGCTCTCAGGCTTTTATTATTGTGTACCAGCCTGCAGGCCTCAACCCAACAAACTGCTGCTTTCTCTACTCACCAAATCTCTTGCGGGTCCACCAGTGTGGCTCTTTAAAAGTGGTGAACTTGACGTCAGGGTGCAGCCTCAGTCTGTCGTACAGATCCGTGGTGCCACACTTTGGCTGTCCAATGATATAGAAATAAGGAAGGCAGCGCATGCGGTACAGTTTCCCATCGCGGTGGAACAAGTGTTCCCGGAAAGTGTTCCTCAAGTGCTGAAACACCGTCCGGAAGCGCCTCGAGTAGCGGGCGTACAAGTTTGTCCTGTAAGGGTCCAAAGTGATATTCCCAGAGTACTCCTCATACCAGCATGGGTTCTTGATGCCAGGAAGGAATTTGTGGGGGATAACAGAAAACATCTGCAAAAGAAAAGAAAGCACTTAACGTCAGAATCACCACAATGATTAAATTTAAAAAACACATCAGAAAAAACCTTTTAAAGCCCTTGAAATGATGGTTCACGACCGAACACAAACACATTCCAGTCATTTCTCTGATCCCATAAAGGAAGCGGTTTGTTTAAACAATTCAAAACTTTTCTTTTTTTTATACAAGCCACTGTTTTGGCAGGTGTTGGAAACCGCCGTCTGTGTGGGTTTCCAGCTGAATATTTCAAGACAAGTCAGAGCAAGAGGATGGAGTCTCTAGAGGGCCATGCTCAAAGTAAATTGGCTTTAAATTCACAGACACATTGACAAAACTGAGCGCACACACACAGACACACACAGACAGTACAGTCAGACAGTATTTAGACACTTTGACATTATGTTGGTTGAGTTTGTGCTGAACCTCAGAGACTTTTCCTCATTAGACAGTTCAAATAAACTTCAGGAAATCCATAATTTTTAATATTTCACGTCAAAACTCTGCGTTCAATATCCACCTGAAGGCTGCAGTCCAACATCAGTACACACACTTTATTTACACTCTTCACGTTCAGCCTGGCGTGAGCAGCCGATCTTCATATTTTCCTTGTTTTGGGTTTCGTTTCCTGTAGTCTGGTCCAGTTAAAACACACTGAGGTCAGACTGGACTCAGCCAGTCAAAAATTTTCCTCTGTTCGGAATAAACAATACTTCTACTGCCTATGCCATCCCTTCAGGGTCCATCTGTCATTGTTTCGAACACAATGACTGGGTAACCAGTTGGGACAGAAAATAGTGGATGCATTTAAAACAACGCAGTAAAACTAAGTGTAAATTAAATAAAAGAGGCCACACCACATTTATTAAAATGTGAAACATAATGTGTTTTTTTTATTCTCTGCAGAGCTTGTTATTGTCTGGAAGATGAAAGGTGGCACCACCCCTCTATTGTCTTAAAGATTGTTCTTTAATAAAAATGAGGGGGAATAATGGCTGATAAACAGTTTTTGTACACAAAATAGTGTTACAGTACAAACTTGACCTTTAACCCTTGTGATACTTTTTGGTTTTTACATAAACATGTCTTTACCCTTTGACTTTTAACGACCAGCTTTGCAACCTTCAAAACAAGAAATTTGAGGCTTGATCTGTTTATGGTCAGAGAAGGTCAACATTAGCAAACAATTTAAAATGTGCTTTTCTCTGCATAAGATACTCTTGCTTTTCTATGCCAACCAATCAGAGTTATTTATCTAATTTTAAGCAATTAAAACAGACTATAAATAAGAAGTGGTCATAGCCTCAGGGTTCAAGACTGCTTTTACCCTGCATTTATTCCAGTGGCCAGCAGGGGGTGGCTACACTGGTTGCAAAAAAGTCAATAAGCTCACTTGATTTAATACACCAGTAGTTTAATACACCAATTTATTCACCAATTGATGACCTCAATAACTGTTTTCAACTCTTTTTTTTTTTAACACCACACGATCTTTATTCTGTGGCTCAGTGGTAGAATCGATCACCTCTCGATGGTTAGCAGCTTGATCCTAGCTCCCACAGTGACGCTAAACCACATGCTGCTCCCTTTGACACAGTCAGCAATGTGTGAATTCATATAAATGGAATCAGTCAATACCTGATGATCCTGTATTGTACATCCTCAGCCATCAGTGTATGAATTGACCTATGGCTAAGTCCGGCCCTAAAACCCGATTTTGGCTTGTAAATGAAGCTTTCTATGGACCTTCTCAACAGTGAATTGATGATACAGAGATGTATTAAAGCTCCTTTAAGGTCCTTACTTTGCTGCTGACATTTGGGCCAAATTTCAAGAAATTCCTTCTTGGACTTTCTGAGATATTACTGTCACAAGAATGCAGATTCAGACATTATATGCGGACATGTGCAAGGACAGACAACCTGAAAACATGCGAGTGCTTAAACTGAACATTTGATCATTATTTCAATGCACTGCACTGAAAACTGGGTCCAAAAAATGTGATTTTGTCTACCCTTGAGACTGAAACCTTACAGTTTGATTCATTTCAGATTTAAGCTTCTGGACTCCTGTGAGAAAAAAAAAATGTGATAGAAACATCTGTTTTTAGACTTCCTGCACCCAGACTGCCCTGGGAAAGGAAACCAGCCTCATCCTCAGATGTGAGACAAGATGTTTCCGACTTTTACCCTTTCTCTGCTCACTTTTTAAAGTGTTTTCTGGTGATCAAACACAACACAGGCCCGTGTAACTATGACTCACTCACCGCCTGTGAGAGACGGCTACTTTGAGGACAATTAATGCCGGATCCATCCACAGATGTGATATTGATTGTCCCGCGGCCACACTCTCCCATTCATTAGCTGGTTCAATAAGAAATTAGTTATGTTGCAAATAGCCCTGGCACAAGCCATTATCATTAGAATTAACAATTAATTGAAGCAGGCTTGGAGGTGAGACAGACACTTTGGGCGAAAGCTACCGGGAATGATGTGTTGGAAGACTGTGGGATGACTTTGAGCTTTAAATCCCATCTGAAGGAAGAAATTGGTAGAGACATATGCAATTATCTGGTGTGACATGAGGTGTTGTACAAGGTTTGCAGAGCAGTTTTATCACTTTATAAATTAAATTAGAAACTGCAACCAGTGGGGAATTACAACAGCGAGGCTGTATTGAACCCGCTGTAGACGACGTGTAGGCACGAATGCTGATTCGAATCACCTTTTCACTTTGCATTTCATTACGCTTCAAGACTCACAGCTGTGATTGGCAATTAAGAGAGAGATCAATATCACGCTGGTCTATGTTTGTATTATGATTTAATTAGATAGATAACATTGATACGATAAAACGCTGAGGGATTCATAGCATTAGTCAGCCTGATAACAAAATTAAACTTCTGATCAATTTTGCATCGTGAAGATATTTTGTTAAAGACTTTTACTCACATGTGGCTCACTGTTCACCAGCGCTTTGAGCTTTGGAAGCTGCTGCCTGCTACGAAACTCCACTTTGGATGAGATAGACTTTACCACCAGTTTGATGTGTGCATAGTCTTTGACAGAAGAGAGGTTGAAGGCAAAGGGTCCTGGGCTGACCAAGCTGCTGAAGTGATAAGGGGATGGCGTGAGTAGGAGACCCTTCTTGTCTCCTGTCAGGATGTATGAAGCCATAATGAGGAACATTACAGCCAGGCCAAACAGGAAGCTGTAGAGACGGATCTTCCGAAAGCAACCCAAAGTGTTCCAACGCCTCGGTAGCTCCCGTTTTACCTCCAGGACGGCAAACAGGTTCATTGGTGTGTCATCCACCTGCAGAATCAGTGGCCTCTTCCGGTAGTCATCCACCGTGGAGCCCAGCAGGCTGTATTTGTAGTCCATGTGCGTCATGTTGTCAGCAGGCTGCTAGTCCCGGGTGTCTCTGCTCAGACACAGGTAGATGTTGTGGAGCAGGAGCCAGCCAAGTGGGTTGTTTTGTGATGAAGGTATGGCCAAGGGTTGGGGTCCATGATGAGATGTGGAGAACCGCCCCCCTCATCCACTGACGTCAGCCTGGAAAGAGGAAACGGGAGGAAAACTTAGAAATTGGTGTTGACTCACTTCATAGCTGATGTTGCAACTTTCTGAACCACAGAAGGATTCAAAATAACCATTGAAAAAGCTGAAAGAAGCATTTTAATCATCTGAACTTTCCTTGATGCAATTCCATGACAAATAATGTACTGATAGCAAAGGGCTTTGTTGCATAATAGCAATTCTGTAACCACTTCTCTGGGAACCAGGCTGACGCTACACTTTGTACAAAGTACTTGGAACCCAAACTCTTAGTTTTATCAGCGAGTTGTCCTGACATGACAAACCATAATCTCAGGTAACACAGGGTACATTTGAGGTATTGATGTCAAAATGTGTCATCAAGTAGTGTTGTTCTTTTCATAACTTTCCTTGAAAAGAAAGATGAAAAAAAATGTTGAAAATAACAAACTCATAATGAGATTACCCGGCAATTGAGCTGGAAAGATGACAAGTGACTTCGACGTCCAGTATCATTCTTTCAAGGCTGAACTTCTGATACTTCCATTGTGTCCACGTTTGATACATTACTTTTACATAATCAAACATGCTTCTAGATTGCTTTTTTCTACCTGGGTTGTCAAGTAAGGAAGCTGATATTTCAACTGGGACATTCCAACTTTCCCTGGAACTCTACATGTGGCTACGAACTTGTTTTGAAAGGAAATCATTTCCAACTTGTTTTCCATCGAGAGCTTCTCATTACATCCTGAAGTCTTTCTATTCCAGCTAAGACAGATATAATGTTCCTGACTTCCCCTTAAGGCTGTTTCTGCAGTTGTAGGAATCTAACCTCAAGTTGAACGTATTAAAGATGAACTGAAAGAACATCTACCTGTCTGTTTCGAAGATAGATGACCTGAAAGGCCGCAAAGAAGTAACACAATATCCAGGAAATGACAACTCAGCTCAAAGAATTACTGGGAAAATGTCACAGTTTTGATTGTGACTAATTATTGAGCAATAGTCTCTACATGCAAGGTTAAACCAATTCCCCAGACTTCCTCTTACACTTCCTGTTTTAATCAGACAGCTCAGCGACACGCTCCCCTGCCACAGTCCATCCTTCCAGTGTATCAGAGTCACAATATGGAGAAAGCGATAAGGAAGGAGGGATGCATTCAGCCTAGGAAGTACGAGGCCACGTGTCTGACTCTCCTGGGGTGGGACACGAATTTAAAAGATACCCAGTCTAGACTCGAGAAGGGATTATATTATCAGAAAATGGTATTCCTCACTGTGGAGTCACATGGATCAACAGCAGCACACAGATAAAAAGGAAGGCCAATGTCTAAAGGGTGAAAGGATGGAGGATCTTTTAATGATAATGCTTCTGCAGCAGGAACGTTGAGTTTTATCCTTGAGGCTTTCTTTGTGTCTGGAGCTGAGCCAACATGATGGCAGAATACAATATGGCATAATGACAAAGAGCCACCAGAGCTAAAGGGTCGAGGACAGTTTTTAAAGTATGAGTTGGATGTTGGGGAATGTGCTTAAAGCCTCAGGTAATACTTCACACCTTCACACTTTGAAAATAGAAGGATTTTGCCATGAGTTTGACGTATATTACACCTGCTGCCTGTTCCTGCCTGCATACATCATAGGATAAGAAATGAGTCATCATTCCTCCTCCTCACATCTCCTATTACCGTCTGCCCCCCCAACCAACAGCACAACCACCGCCACCCATCGCCTACACCTACTGCACATTTCTGTATTTGTGAAGCTTGTAGTTGAGCTGATAAGACAGTGGCTGGTGAGCACCTGCCTCCCTGCTCACACAGTCTCATTTACCCCCAGCTGTGCCCTCAGCGCCTCGTCTTGGCAACAGACTCTCCAAGATCCAGGTGGGGGAATAACGAGCAGCAGTGTGAACGGAAAGATTTCCAGCCCCTTGAGAAGTTGTCTCACTGCAACTTTCATCTGAGAAAAAGAGGGTGCTTAAGAATAAAGAATTCCCTGTGGCTCGAGAAAGGCTGGAACCAGAGTCAGATAAGAACAGAGAGCAGCAGAAATGAGTGTTTGACTGTACCCAAGAAGGGCTTTCATAAATCTGTCCCTTATTTCAGTATTTACTTTTCTAATGACTTTGCACTTTTGCTGCTACACTGAACACAGATAACTGGGCTTTTTACTCACTGAATAGTCATAAAGGCTTGTTTCTTTGGCTTTAAAGGCTCTGTGAGGACTATTTAACTGCTTAAGAAATGGTGTCACTCTTATACTAACGCAACCTACCTGGTAAAATAAAATTTTATCATGTTTCGTTATATTACACAAAAGATTGTGCTCAAAGAAGCAAGCAACCTCTTCGCTACATAAAGCATTCTAGAGACCCTAACTGGGTCCAAATAATGTAGTTTTTAAAAAGAGATGTGCATTATTTAGTAATATACAAGTCTCTGAAATGGTCGGGGGTTCTGTGTCTTTTTATACTGAGCTGGTAGCTGGCAGGCTGGCAATAACAGATGGCAAGAGAGAGCTACACATCTGCATAGAAACTGCACATTGCTGAATGCAGCAGAGGTATTCACGTGAAAACACAGATCAAACCTTTTTACCCCCAAATGGTTTGTGTCTTATGTATCGGAGCAATTTATGTTCCATATTCTATGTTAAGTTTCCAACCAGGAAGACTTTTTTCTTTTGGTAATTTCTTGTAGCAGCTTGGACGGAGTGAACCAGCTGACATGACAGAAAAGCATATTCAAAGCATAAAAAACATTCCACATACAACTGAGTTACACATATGAAAAAAACGAACTTCACCATTCAGATTATTATTTCTGTTAGTATCTGAATTTATAACAATCTTGAGTTGAATAGTAGACCAAACATAGAGTGAAGTTAAGGTATTTTCAGACCTTCAGGGTGGTCATTTTCATTTTGGTACTACTTTTACATTCTGCTTTTTTCATCAGCATTGAAGTGTCTGCACTTCTACTTTAGTAAATCCTGAATGTGAGCATGTTTCAGCTTTTAGCCAGAGGGTGAACTTTCGGAGCCAGATTCCTTTTTGTCATACTGCAAAACAAGAAATAAAAGAACTCAAAGTAAGAGTAATGGATTTTGAATTGCAGTGGCTATTTCAATTTAGGTTATGCACACACTGCAGATGGGGTATCATCGCTTGTTTCGCATAATGGTCCATTAGAACAAATACTTTTCACATGCCTGTTATTAAAAGAGTCTGAATAATGTCCTATTTTAGCCAATTTTCATATTTTCTGAAGTTATGAGAGCTTTAAAAGGAGTGAAAGGTTTGTTTCAACAGATGAAGACACCGCTCTTCAACCCTGACTGTCAGATGGTGTGTTCAAGTCTGTACTTGTTTGCTATTGATGAACACATGTACCTGTGTTTGTCATGCTGTGGGCACTTATTGACTGTGTCCCTGTCAAGGCCGAAGGCAACATGGTTCCTGCGCTGAAGGTTAGTTAAAATAGATAGCAGTGAGAAAAGGGGGATAAGGGTCAATGATGGAGAGAGAGAGAGAGAAAGAGAGGAAGATGAATAGAAAGAGACAGGAAAAAAGCCCTTTGTCATTGACAAGGCAATGTCACTCTCAAGGGAAACTGCATCTAAATCAATCAGTCAACTAACTGTAGCAGTGAGGGACTGGCAGCTTGACAGATCTGCTCTATTCATAAAGCAAATTCATTGTCCCTGTCCATCAAACATGATGAAATGGCTAAACGGCTTCAGAAATATGACTGGAGGGCAGTGGACAAAAGGACACAGGGTTGCATCAGCTTCCATTTTCATTTTAACCTTCAAAAGATTTAAACATTTTTCCTCTGTTAAGAGGATGTACATGACATTAAATTTGATACCTCTGACATGAGTTGTTGCCTTTGAACACTGGATGCTGGATTCCATACCTCCTACAGTTTAAGATTTATTGCCTGTAAGATAAGTATAGTGGCAGGGATTAGAAATTTTACTTTTGATTTAGTTTTATTTTCATATTTTAAGCCTTAACTAGATTTTGGAGGGAATATGTCAGTTTTTAGTGGAGAAGAGGGTGTTGGATACTTTTCATTTCAAAAATGAACTATTGAGACAAAACAACCAGTGGTTCTCAAACTAAAACAACTGTTGTGATGTATTCACACTAAACCTAAACGATTACACAATTTCAGCATAAATCAATGTTTTTGTCAACTTTCTTAATTGGCGTAAATAACTTAGGACAGGGCTAACTTTCTAGTATAACCAACAGCTGGAATCAGGTGACAGACGAAGGTTTTCACAATTTATCAAACAATCCCATCATAAACTTTCCTCAAAGCAAGCACTGCACCATTAATTCTGCCAAAAAAGACAGTTGGGGTGAAAAATTGCAGGAGTTCAGATTTTCAACTCGCAAATGCAAAAAAGCACAAAGAACGTTGAACTCATCAGAAATCTGCTCTATACGTAATTCAGCTCATCTGTCTATTTTATTCACTAATTTGTTCTTGCATGTTTATTTTTGCTTAATTTATGCTGCTAATTTTGCGTTATTTCCACTAACCTACAAGAACTTCATGCTTTATATGTAGTTTACTGGCTCAAATGATTTTATTTGCATTTGGTATGAACAAAGAAATCGGACTATGAGCTTAGTCAGCACGAGATCGGACTATTAAAATGCATGTTAACAGTTTGGTCTGACTGAATACGGACTGAGCGTAGCTCGATCGACAGGTCTTTGTAGGTCTTGGTACGCCTCAGAATTCAGCCCGAGCAAATTTCATCTGGAAGAGGAAGTAGATGACAATGATAAACAGGGTCACTGCGCTCCAACAAAAAAAACCCAACAGAGACATGCATAGGATGTAAGGCACCTAAAGAGGTACAGCTGCATCCATCTAGGCCATCGTCGTTAGAATGTTACTTCCTCATCGGGTGAACCAGAACTAGTTCGATACTAGAGCTGTCAAAAATATCCATACTCCGAAAAGTATCAATACTCAAATACCGGATGCAAAAATGGTATTAAGTATCGAATATCTTCCTGGGTATCATTATCGAGTTTGCAATTTTAGTATCATGACAATAGTGTCACTTATCAAAAAAAGGACACAACGCCGCCCATCAAAGCAGAGTGAGACGTTGTCTGACCGCTGCGTACATGTAACGTACTGACTGACAGCTGGCCTTGTTCTAGCTGTTATCCAGCCGGGAAATAGCCTAAACTCCACCTCTTTGATGGTTTCCAAATTGGCTGGAAGTTAGCTGGAGTTAGCATTGCCAATATGGTGATCGACACCTTTGGGCTTCAAAATACATCTTCAAAAACCACTGAGTGATGTCACTGAGACTACGTCCATGCTTTAGTTAGACTGTGATTGAAACAGAACAGAACAAATGGCAACCTCAGCGACCAATGAGCTGACATGTTACTGACGTTGTCTGTATAAATGATGCTTCAGTAATTGATAATTTTATTGGCTTGTATTTTACACCATGAATATTTTATTGTATATATCTGACTTTGGGAGTCCGCAGGTCGAAAAGTTCCAATTATAAGTGTCATCTGACTGGAAGGATCAAACACATTAACCAGTCAGATAACTCAAATTCCGAATGAGTGTAATTAACTTCAAAGACAGACATCAGCGGTAATGGCCTGCATGCTGTGCTGATAGCTCCCTCCCTGTGAGGGGGAAATGGAATTGCTGTGGCCTTAATAACTCATCAGAGGGAGACCTCTCTGTACTGTCTGCACTGTCATTCACAGAGACATCAGTGAGACAGTCGATCAGGAACATTTGTTTAAAGTCTGCTGTTTAAATTCACCCTCTGAGCTGTCCATCTCCGCTGTGGGAAAACCAGCCAATCTGAAAAAACAGGCGGCTTATTGCTGTTCCTTTGTGTCTTTTCATTTCTGCTTAACAATCCTTTCTTTGTGCGTGCTGCTGTCAGTAAAGGATGATTGATTACTTTTGGAGAAAAGCTAGTGTTGATGGACAGATTGTCTTTATTTTGTGCTTTAATAAAAGTCCCAATCAGACATTGCTTTCAAAGTTCTGTTTTTCTCATTCTGGCATTCTGAAAACCTGCCTTCTGTGGCGTTGACAGTGAAGAAAAATCACCAAGGCAATATAAACAAACTCAAAGAAACAGTTCTTCCAGGACATAGGGATATTTGTCTTTTACTCGGTGGTCAGATTTCATAGATCTGTCAGTTACAGTGTCAAACGCACACCACAGCTCTTAACAACCACAGCCAAAAAACCATTATTATGCCGTGCTGGAGGAGCAGTTTGAGCTTTTGGAAGCACACGTTTTAAGCTTTCTGACATCGGAAATGGAGGAAATAAATGTCAAGGCCCGCTGACAAGACCTTAGATGCTCTCTTTGTTTTCAGTGGCGTGCCAGCAGTCAGTTAAGGAGTAGAAGTGCTATGTTTTAGAGTTTTTTTCAAATTCTTTGAAAGTCAGATCATATGGGAATCATCCAAGTCTGGGCTACGTGATTTGTATTTGGAGTAGGAATGTTCCATGGGACTACTTTCAAATCCTTTCAGTGGAAATTCAAATTTGGACTAACCAACCAATCCAATGTCAAATTAGTTTGACGAACATTAGCAGAGCTGGCACCACCAGGCTCCCAACAGGTTAACGTCCACATGCCTGTGCTGGCTGCACATTGCTCTGGTGGAGTGGTTTCATACCAGCCGACTCACAACTTCATTTCCATTGTCGAGATGAAATTTACTGCCAAACCACTCCACGCTACCAGATGGTATCTGTCATCTGTGCTTGTTTACAGATGGTAGTACCGTAGCATTATAAGCAGGGTTGAACATAGCTTTTTTGGTCTCATTCTCAAAGGAGCACCGGGAGATGTTGCTTGGTGCTTACCTTTGATGCAGCATCACTGCCCTCCTGGCTGCTCTCCTCACTATCTTCCAGTCTTTCAAAGATGGGTAATTATGATGTAGGCCAACTCTTCCCTGCCTGAGCCTACAATTAGCTTTTTACATCCCTAAAGCCTGGCCCACACTACAGGATCCTTGGGCCGATTTGACCACGATTCAGCCCTCTCCCTGAGCACTTCTTCAATGTGTTCACTCTGCGTGCGGGTGTTATGTCATGGCGCTGTGTGTGCGCCTTGTTGTATTATGTTAATGAAGAACAGAGCCGCCAGTAACGACACCTACAGTTATGTTTCATGTCCAAGTATTAACGTCTATCATGTGGTGCGTCGCTCTCTCTGGTCCGATAATCTTGATGAAATCCTGTCGTGTGTGCTGGTCGTTATTTTCAAATCTGTATTATGTGAGTGTTTAATATTTTAGAGAAGATAATCTGTGAAGATTCTCCTTATGTGTGTGATACAACCCAAATTGAGATCCTTATATCTTTAAAATCCTGTAGTGTGAGCCAGGCTTAAGTCTAAAGCTGGCTTTGGGTCAAAAGTCTCTGTTGTCATCTTGGGCAAGTGGATGTGCATCATGGATGAGAGACAAGACCCTGACAGACAGGATCTGTACTTGTTTGAGAGGTGAAAATCCCCTCTATCATGCAGCACTTCTTTCTGCTCCTCCTTCTGCAAATAAAAGGTTAGCAGCCTCACAACGGAGCGATCAAACGTTGCGCATCAGCTGACTTTGCGCAGTCCTCAAAGGTGTGAGTGGTACACAGAGTATGTGCAAGGGAATCCCCAATCGCCACCACCTGACGTTATGTGGGAATGACTCGTTGTAAACTCCAGCGTTGACCACACAGAGACCAACTTCATCTTCACTCATCTGCTAAACTGCAGGCATGAAACAGGTGCCCAAGCCTCTTCAAAGACTCCAAAATTAAGCTGCCTTTGATTTTTCTCTTAATTCTGATCCAGCTGCCTAAACGACAGTAACTCTAAGCCTCTTAAAAAGGGCAACATCCTCCTCATATGAACACAACGGATGTGCATCTCTCTCTTTGTGAGATGCTAATAGTAAAACATCACGGTATTTGGTATCGTTCTTCATTCACTTTTTCCTGCCACCTGTCAAGACAGCAGCTGGGTTTCTGATCCTGGCTCCGTCTGTTGTGAAAAGTCGGCATTATGTTTGCATGCTCTTTGCTTGTGACGTGCTTTTCGGTCCCTGTGTAGAAGTCACTGCTTTTATTATCTGGATTTGGGATTTTCACAGCATATTTTGCACACATCTCATCGTCTGTCTGTGGAGCCAGGCTACCTCTTGCAGACACTTTTCCAAAAGGAGGCCTTCCCTCTGTCTTTGTCAGTGTTCTGCAGGAAGACTCAGGATTGTTTGGATCTGAGTTGCTTAAGAATTAAACCTTTACTGCATCAGACTTCAAGTTTTGCCAAAAGTTCTTCGAGTTTTCCTCCATTTTTAAAAACATGAAATCAGCCACTGCACATGTCTGTCTCTAACTGTTGGCTACACTGTTCAACACGTCCTCCATCATTTCTGATCGTCCTCCAGCTTTTGGTCCATATCTGTGAGCGTCTAGAAAACGTGCAGAAATATGGATGAAATGAACGCGGGGGCTTTCTGCGTATCAGAGGCAGTGCACAAATGAGCCTCAAGACAACTTGCCTGCGTAAATTGTTTCATCCTTAGAGGTCCAGAAGAAGAAAGAGGTTCAGCAAGTCAAAATATCTTTCATCATTCAGTGCTGTTACCACAGCGTGACGGTTTAAACTTCTGCTCTCTACAGCAGCAACAGGCAGATCAGAGGTCGTGCTGCAGAGGAGTGTTATTTTCCATCCAGTGAGTTGTTTTGCTCTTGCAGTACCGATCTATTTAACTGCAAACGGTCATTAAAAAATGATTAAATCTTCTGTGAGGAATTAAAGACTGGACGCCTGATTTATCACGATGAGTTTAATAAAAGATGTGTGGATAATGGGGGAGGAAACTGAGGTGTCATGGACACAGAGAGTAAATCGTGTCCTGCTGTATAGCACTTAATTCAGAGCGATGTTCAGAGCAGGTTATTTAACACTGGCTGCAAACAGGAGATGTAAACACAGGGTTATACTCACAGTAGGTTTGCAAACTTGAATGTTGCATTGTTGCTTTTGTCTCTTCACTGATAAAAATGTGGAATATATTAGGGCTGGGAAGATGTGCTTTTCTCCCGATTCAATTCTTTTACAATTTTTGGGGTGCAGATTTGATTTAAATTGTAATTCTTCTTCTATATTGGCAGTTTCCTTATTTAACACCAGCCCATGTGAAATAGTTGAATAATGATGATGTCTACAGACTATATCAGGAGCCATAGTTCTCAAAAAATGAACATCACATAAGTCAGTTTTAAAGATGCATTCAGTGGATCTGTACGGTGGCCCCGAGGGCTCACAGCACTGCAACTTAAGAAAGCACAGGAAAAAAGACAAAGCACAAGAAAACATCTTCATCAATTTGACAACTCATGCACAACATTTTGAAATCGCACTGCAAAAACCACAAAACATTAGAAAAATGTGCTGCAAATAGACCGCAACACAACGTGGTGGCTCTCAAGTGTTTCCAGAGGACACTTAAAAGTGATGCACACATTCCGACATGCTTGTTGTTGACACCGATTTTGAGTCACCCTGTTTAAGTTTTCTTTCCATTAGTGGTGCTGGAAAATGAGATAAAAGTAAGTGCTTTTAATTTATTTGAAGATTGTGATCCCATTTTTCAGATATTAGCATGTTGGCTAATAACAGACGTGTGCATCATTTTTTAGTGTCCTCTGGAAAGTCTTCCATTGTGTTGTGGTCTTTGCTGTACATTTCCTGAATGCTGTGCAGGTGTTGTCAGATTGATGAAGATGTTTTCTTAATTTGCTTGTGTTTTTTTCTTTTTACATGTGTTTTCTTAGGTTGCAGTGCCATGAACTCTCGGGGCCACCGTAGTCTCCACCACTGCTGGAGAAAAGCAGCAGTGTTTTTTCAACCCAGCCTATAAACAAAGACTAAAATAAAGGATTTATATTTGGGGAAAAAATATTTTTGAACAAAAAAATTGATTTTAAATTGTAAAACAAAATTGCAATACTTATTTTTTTCTCTCACCCTTAGAATTTATCTCTGTATCTGACGGTAGAAGAGAAAAGAAACAGATGAGTAAATGTGTTGAACGTAAACATAGGGTGGCTGTGAGGTTGCTGTGCAACTACACAGCCAGAGAGAGAAAGTGGAGTGAGATAGTGGCGCTCAGGGTGCAGAGAAAAAAAAAAAAACACAAGAAAAAAAATGACAGAGCTGAGAAAACCTTGCAAAGAAACTCAGGAGACCTTGAGAAAAAGCACATTCTGTCCACAGAGTCTTTGCAAGGAGCTGAACAGCAGCTCTCTCGACCTTCTCTCACTGACTGACGTCGACCATCCACTGTCAGACTAAAGAAACGGTTTGTCATTCAGGAACGAGCCCTTCCACAGAGCATTCCTCCTGTCGGCCTACTTACTGATCCTCCCAAAAACCAATAAAAAAAAAACGGAAGAGTGAAATCAACAGATAATGACTTCAGACTGTAAGCAGAATCACTGTACCGCCTGCAGACTCGAGCAGTTTCCCATTATGGCTTTTTGTACACAAACAACTAAAGAGCTGACTGCAAATGCCACTACTAGCCAAAGGGCTGTAAACACATTTTTCTTATATCTGCTCCCATCTGCTCATCCTCCCTACACTGACCTCCTCAAATTTCCAAAAAGACGGGAAGTGGATTTTGGTTCATGTCCACCAAAAACACAGGAAGTGCAGTCAGGGCAACAGAGGTAGTCTGATGAAGAACAAAGGATGTCACTGCTGTGTCAGCAGCAGCAGCAGAAGAAGGAAAAAATTGTTTTTCCACTAGAACACTCTCAATAATTAAAGTTCAGTGTGAGGCCACAGCGAGGGAGGCAGAGCACTGAGTGTCAGGCTGATATGTGACACTGATGAAGGCTTTTGATTGGCTGGTGATAAATGGCCGCTGATGACACAGACACTCCGGAGGTTTTAATTTAGTTCAAAGATTTTAAAGTAACAGGAGTTCTCTCTCTGTCTCAAGATCATGGACAGTGTACACCCTGGAGTTTGATGATGTCATTTCAAGGTGGGTCTCCGTGGCATCACTTATCAGTTTCACAAAGGGAGGCTTGAAGCCAAAACATGGTGGCTGCTGTAATGGAAATCAACCTAACTTTTCATCAACACAGACATAGTGGAGAGATGGAGATAAGGCCTTCAGCATCTTCACTAGCAAGCTTGCCTGTCAACCAATCATTGTGCCCCTAATTATGCAAATTTATGCACAACTTTTAGTCGTGTTGCTTTCAAACGGATCACAAAACCAGCTTATCAGACAAAAAACTTTTTCCATCCAGGCTGTAACCATATATGATTTTTTTGTAAAAAAATCTAAAATTTATATGGGTGTCAATGGGGTTTCCATCAGCTTTTGGAACCAGCCCCAAGTGGCCATTTGAGGAACTGCGGTTTAAAGCACTTTTACATTAGCTTATTTTTTTAAACTGGAGATGTTGCCCAAAGTGTGAAAATGTAACGTTTGTTAATGCTTTGCTCTTTTACATCTCTGTAGTGACTAGTTAACCACTTACCAACCTAAGACGACATGATGTTTAGCCATTTAAGTCAAGTGTCAAGTCAGGCTTTAATTGTTGTTAGCGCTGTTATAACACAGCTTTAGCTCACTCTGTAAAACCCTTCTGTAGCTCTTCAAACAGCTTTGACTCTAAATCAAGACAATATGAGGCTCATTTATTCTCCCTTTAGGTACGAAAATAGATATGTCCATTGCTTCCTTTATGTTGACATTGCTGCTAACTAAAACATTGAGCCCAGAGTCCAGTTTATAACAACAACAAACTGAAAAACAAACATGGCGACAGTGGAGGACGTATTGCTGATGTACCTCTTGCATAAAAGACCAAAATCGAGCAGCAAGTTTCTCACCAACTCATTAAATTTTTCTTCAAAAAGTTCCTCCATCGTTACTTCTTCTTCATGTCTCACTAGAGCTATGTTACAGAGTTGTAACAGCAACACTGCCCCCCACGGTTTCCGGTGGTACTGCTCCGTTTGGTAAGCTTAATGGAAACGTGCAGGAATATGGATGAAATGAACCCAGAGCAGGGACAGACGGCTCTGTCCGTAAATGAGTCGTTAGTTAATGTTTCACATGGAAGCTAACTGGGCTAACTTTTTAACATTAAAAAGCACGTCTTATGCAAACTATTGTGTGCACACTTGGATTGTGTGCAGAGCCAAGCAGATGTTAATCAAAATTAGACTGGAAATATTAAAATAGAAGGAAAAAACCCAGTCCTTTAAAACACACTGAAAACAAATAAGGTCTGCTGTGTCTGCACATTAAACTTCATTTTTTAAGCCTTTTTTTTTTTTAAACATCCTTTTTTAAGCATCATACTAATTCTTCTAATAATGGTAAAATGAAAACAACAGGGCTCCAGTGTAAAGTGTCTTCTTAAACAAATGCAATCGATTGGAAAAGCATCATTTGTGGGCATAAATGAAGCGAGAGCCGAAGCAAGTTACCGAAGCATGAAATTAATCCTCACAACAGCTCAGGAGAGCAAGAAAACACATCTGGAAATTGGATTGCGTTGAACTAAATGTCTACAAAGTACCACAAAGCCACGCAGATAATAGAGCATGCAGGCGCCCTATGACCTGTCAAATATGTCACTTCCTTCTCTGGCACCCTCAAGGGGGCTGCAGTGCGATCTCATCATGTAAATCACAACCATACTGCACGAGCAAGGCGAAAAGATCAGCGACTGAGAGCGCGCTCGTTCGCTGTGTTACCCAGAGAGAAGTCATCCGTCACATTCCCGCAGATCACACACGCTGCTGACCACAGATCAGAATCTAATCTTCCAGGAAGTCAGTCGGCAGAGTTCCCCCAGGAGGCCAGAGGACCTGACCATGACCTGACCGAGGAGCCGCCGGGTCAAATTATCAACGCAGTCTTTTGGACACTAACGCCGCTGTGAAGGGTGCAGAGAATTGTGGCCTCTGCCCTGGATTCATAACTGCTGCTCAGTCCCAGTTCAGCACTTTTCCTCTTGTCTTATCTTTTATTCATTATTTTAATTTCACTGGCAGCCTCCTACAGCCGGAGCGCCTTCTGAGGTGAAGAAGGGCTCATGATGGTGTGATTAAAAAGTGCAGAAAAACAATGGCTGCCATCTAAATTATTGATCGTGGTAATGGATATGTCCTGCATAGCTTGAGGGGCTTCGAACACACACAATGCTGCTGACACTGAACCAAAAAGTGATGATTCAGACATGAGAAGAGGGGTTAAAGGTCATATCTGCAGAGTGCTTTACATCACACAGCAATAAATGATGTTGATTTAATGTGAGGAGCTGCATCTTTAACACAATAAATAATCGAGGATGCTGTCTGTGAATGAAGAGGAGCTTCAGGTTTGAGAGGCGTATGCAAAGCAGCACTGCTACTCAGCAGCTCCCAATGAATAATTTATCAGGATGAACTTAGATTTGTTGTCTGAAACTTATTATCTAACTTTAGAAATGTATACTCAGAAGAATTCAAACAAATCCTGAGACATCCTTTTATGTTTTTCTGTCTCTTATATTTTTTATATAATCTTCAAGTTACTTCAATGCAACGCCTTCTTTTTATCTTCATCTCTATGCTGCTCTTCTTAATCATACTCTTTGCTTGTGGAATATCACTCTCAGTTGCCAACATCCCTTTGGATACAGGTTTAAATACCAAAGACGGGAGAGATTAGAAACACACTGATTGCAATTTCAGGTTTGTTCAGGGTCTGACTTGCCAACTTTGTTGGGTTTTTTTTCTTTTGCTTCTTTGAAGAAGTTCAAACAATCTTGTGTATTTTTATGCCATAAGTCTTTCATCACAGCTGAAATGATTGTGCCAGAAAATGTCTCAGGTTGGTGTTTTTCCACCTCTGCATCTCATGACTTCACTCTTAACGTAGTAGCTTGTGTCTGATTGTGGCGTTAGTGTTGCCACTGGCCATCACCGGTCACGGTGGATTGACTGGTGGTCAGGATCTGTCACCTGTTGGCCAATTAGTTAGTGCACCTTCACACATCATCTCCTAAAAACAAGGTCCTGAAATCTCCTGGAGTTGCCTTTTCAGATATTTCTTACAACACTTTCTAAATTCAAAATATACATGTTTGAAAGTGGATTCATGTAAAGATTACAAACTGTCAAGGGAAGCCTGGGGATTGTATAAAAATTGTTGAAATATCTCTTCAATTTATGGATGCTTAATGCCGCGTAGGCGTAGGGAATGTTTCGGGGATTCATGAATTATGTGCCAATCGGCTTATCATCCCCTTAAGGTCTATCTCTCGTGTCTTAAATTGCCAATAATGTGGGTGGCAACTACAGCGTGAAACGTTTCAATCGAGCGCCATGAGCAACTGCTTTCCCAGAGGGTGGATAAAATACAAGGCTTCCCACAGATGGACTAACCAGAAAGCATCAGGACATGGATAACCTTTTTACAGAACAAATGAAAGAGACACAAGCATGTGGGAAACGGCAGTTAAAAAAAAAACTGTAGCCTTTTATTCATGTTCGACCTCATCTTTCACACATACCTCTTCATTTATTCAACTGCTCACCCCTGCTCTCTGTATTAGACCTGACAGGCAGCCTGTCTACATGTGGACCAAGGTTCAATCTAATGCTAACCCTCAGGATCCCAATCCCGCTTGCAGGATCAAAATATCACTATCACCGTTTGTACAGTCCAAAAACTGAAAAAAAACCTGGCATAATGGTCACATTCTCAAGTTTCTGAAAGTACCTGAATGTATCACACGGTTTGTCACACTGCATGAAGACATAAATGAGTTACATCAGTCTATAGCCATGGTTGAATGCTGAATCTATAGTGGTGCAGGAATTTGCTTTGCTGAGAAAAATGAGACTACAGTAAGTAAAAATGTGACAGAAGCCAAACAGGACCAGAAACTGCTCGGGATCCAGAGGGTTAATCTTCTTATTTTCATAGGAAGCAGATTGAATTTGGGGAAAGCGTTTGGTAATTAATCCAAAGAGAGTGTTTCATGTTTCCAGAGGAATGCCTCTGAACTCAAAGCTCAGAATCTAAAAGAGAATCTCAACACTTGTTTACATAGACGACAAAAAAGTTGCGGGTGGGACTTCCGAAGCTAAATTTAAGTTTAAAAAAATATATATATATACTTTTCCATCCACATGTTGTTGCTGTTTGACACCCTTAACGTATGCAGGACACATCTGTAAACACTTGTCTGCTCCGGAATCAAACCACACTCTATTTGGTGAACCGCTACTAAAATGTTCCTTTACAGCACATCTGTGCGACATATAAATAAAGTATGTATTTTAGTACTGTAAACATTTCAATGGGAAGCTGAGAGCTAGTAAGGTCAAGAGACCCAAGACATGACAGATGTAAGTGCTCAACAGACGGTGGTCACATGGGTTGTAAAGGATGTTGTTGCCAGTTCTGCTAACATTAAAGAGGGGTGTATTGTGTTCTTTTTTAAGCTTTATAATATCCCTGTGGTACTCCTGTAGAATCTTAACATGATTAACAGATCACTATTTTTGTCAAACTGGTGTTTTAGAAAACCCTCCCTTCAGCCTCTGTCTCTTTGAGGCTTCCTGCTTCAAAAACCCCCTTCCCTCCGATTGGCTAGCCCTCTGGAGACCTGTGACAGGTGGAGCTATGGGCAGCCCTTAATGTTTGAGGCCCGCCCTTTAAATGAGTCATGAACTAATTTGGAGCAGGGCTGCAACGATTAGTCGACATAATAAAAAATTTGTTGACGCAGGAATTGAAACTTCGGCTTGTCGTGTTGTTGTTTTTGTTCTTGGTGAATTTAAATATCGGGGGCAGTATTGCTCCCACTGTTTACATTATTCACAGAAACGGGGCGGAAGATGTTCATATGAATTATAATGGAGAGCATGAGGGATGCTCAAGAAAGACAACCCCGGGCTTCTAAAGTTTGGGAACATTTTATCAAAGTGTGTGAAGTCAAGCTCTCCTTCCATGGCAGCATTGCACGAACGCCTGAAATGTGCATTTGCATGCTTAAGCAGAGAAGGTAAAACGGGGATCCAAAATAGTACGCCTGATAATCGTGATTAATCGACTAATACAAAAAAAAAATCTTTAGTTGCAGTGAGAAAATCCTTACGTGATGACATCATTATATCAGAAAATTTCATGAGCATCTCTCAAATGAATATGTAGACTTATGGGAATTAGAATATGGGAGAGCAGGATACCCCCTCTTTAACCACATTTAACGAACCTGTTGACATCCTTTACCTGCACATTTTGATCTGGTTTCTTTTAACTTTATATATTCTTTTGTTATAGGGTATAATTATTTCAGATAATGTAGAGGTCCAATCAGATCTTCCTGTTATGCTGCTGAATAGAGCACAGAAATTACCCATAGGTACTTTAATTCTTTATTTATCATCCTACTATTATAACTCTGAATGCTGACTTCAGCAGCTTCAGCTCAGGGATTTGATAAAATCATCACTTAATTATTTTACATGTATCACACTAAATCATCATTAGCAAACACTTGACAGCTTGTTAGCTGCCAGTGGTGAACCACAGGTCACTCCCACACATCATGCTTATGTTTAACACTATGGTTGTGTGATAAATCCGTAACAAGCCGAGTTGTTATTAGACTCACATTCATCAGAACGGAATAAAAGAGACACCTGAGATGGTCCGCGTTGCTCGTGATTCATTGTTCTCTGTTGGCACATACATTTTAAAACCTCTGGTAGTTTCCAAGCAGACAGAAGGTAATGATGATTGCACCCTGGACTCGCATAACCTGAAATATCTGCAGATTGGACAGCAGAGAGCAGAAAGTAAGAGGAGATCGTTTGTTATAATAAACAAGGCTCCAGAGAAGCTTTATTTCCACTGGAGCTGTCTTGAGAAACTTGAGAACCTCCCAAAGAAAGCGACCAAAATCTAAACGAAAACAATCAGCTTTTCTCAGCAGCTTGGATGCAGTTGACACTCAGTAAAAAGTCAACTAAGTTCTGTCAGACTTTCCTCGTCCATCTGTGACGATGTGCGACGAGGAGGAGAAACTCTACAGGCGGTGATGCTTCCTGTTCTCTCTCTAATTCCCTGCTTTCCCACCATTCTCCAGGAGACATATAGTAATCCTGCGCTGTAGCATTTCACACCTAGTTAACAGTCAGAGTTTCATCTCAAACTGCGCTGAGCCTCCTGCCAGAAAGGGATATATGTGCACGGATTGAGTGTTAGCCTAAGACTGCCAAGAAAAAATGTGTGAATTAACAAAACGTGGGCTATTACTGAGTCGGCTGTGAACAGTTTCAGAGAGGCAACTGGAGGGCATCCCAGCGGATCCATGATATTAACTCTGAGTGTGGGTTTTGGACTTATAAGACGCTCTGCTTTATCTTCCCCCTGCTACATTATGCATGTGACTCCACGATAATGAAGGCTCGGACAAATTCTCCAGGCTTAGCAGACAGGCAGGCAGGTTAATTCAACAAATTAAGGGGAAGCATAAACAGGTCTCCCTTTTTAAGATGGAGGATTAATTGCACGGTGTCTTAATTTTTAAGGGTTGCAGCCTCTTTCACACTGAAATTTGAGTGTGAGGTTTACCATAAATCACAATCAGCCCTGCTCAGTGTGCTCTGGAAGTGGATCGTAGCCCTTAAAAAAAAAAAAATGAAAAGAAGGAAAACACAGTTTAATCACAACTCTACCTGCCTGCTCAACCTCATCCTGATAAATGGAGTGGATGGGGGGAGAGTGGGGGGAGGTTTTCTGACTACAACAGCACATCCATCTTACAAAGTGTGAAATTTCCTCTCCCTCCGCCAAAGGTTCACACTGGCAGCTGCTGCCTGCGCAGATATATAAAAACTCCGGCTCTAAATTAACTTGGCAGGAATAATCCTACAAAATGATAGGTGCAGCGCTGAAAATAGAAATTGATAAAAAGTGTGTGTCCTATAGAGCTGAATTGGGGACAAAAGATGTCCATTTGAAATACAATCAACCAATTATTACTGATAAGATTATTAGATTATTTACTGAGACTTAACAAAAGTGTGCATTTCATATGGTAAAGAGGAAAACCTTTAATTGGGAAGAACCCACAAACGGAAACAGACTTATTAGTAGACCACCATCACCAAGACTGGATGAGTTGAGAGAAAATAATTGCAAAAAAATAAAGAAAAAATAAAACCTGGCATTATTTTTAAAGAAACTATTTATTTTGGCAGTTTACTCTTTTTATGTCAGATAGTTTGATATTTAATGGAGTTTTAGTTCACAAATTACCTACCTACACAAATGTCTTGTTTTTTACACTTTGAATTTATTATTTCCCTTCAAAAAGACCAAAAAAACTGGAGGGAAAAAAATTATCCTGAGGAATAAGGCAAAAAATTAGGAAAAAAAATAGTTGTAGTTGGAAGAATAAGTTGCAAATTTATGTCAAAAGGGTTGGCTAACAAACTTCTCTGTTTTTGTTTTTGAAAAGTTGTTGTTTGTAATTCCAATTACAAATTTGTTAATTTGATCTCACTAATTCCCTCCTTGTAATCTTCCAAATTTGAGAGTTTTAACTTGGGAAATCACTTTTATCTTTTGGTTAATTTATTTAATTATCGTTGATGTATTTTTTTTATCCTGTAAAAAGTTGTCTCGAACAAAGAAAAGTAGTGTTAAAAAGAAGATCTGATCTCCATTCATTAACAAAACAAACACACACCTTGTTAAGTGTCATGTCATCGTGACTGTGATTCCAGCCAAAAGTTGTCTGTTTGTCTGTTAATACTGTGACAAAAATATCCATCAGCGTCATTTAAAGGTAAATACTGTTTTAGATTCTGTCAGAAAGCACCCTGAGAAGACCTTCACTTTTGTTTTGATTATAATTTGCATGACCACCCACTCATTACACCCCAGCCCATCCTTATAGTCCTTCAGGAAACACATGTAATGCAAGAAATGAGTTTTTATTTGTGTGGATCTCAGGGGAAATAGCTGTTATGTGTCTTAAGTTATTAGAAAATAAATGTTCAATTGGTTTACAATGAGGAAAATGAGAATTAGGAAATTTCCATCAGCTGCTGTTTTATACAAACATTTTTCAGCTCAGATTGTCGAATCGCCTGGCCCCATGGTTTCTTTTCCTCTCTGCCAGAAAAGGCTTTGAAATGTAAACAGCCCTGCAGGTGCGTCTGACACTCCTGCTGGACATTTCAAGCCCGCCTGGTAAACGGAACTGAATGTTGACCTTTGAACTCTGACAGACGTGCAGTAAGGTGGCGAGTGCATGAAAGTTTTTTGTTTACCAGTCTGAGCTAGTTAGGATGTTGCCTTTTGCTTTGGCTAAATGAGCCCTGGAGCGTTCTGCTAATGCTTGAACTAACTATCAGCATCTGAAGCGTGTGCCCAGTTACATATGTAAGGAGACGGAGTAAACAGCAATCAGGAAAAATAAACCACAGGGCCGCGAAAAAAAAGAAAGAAAAAAAAAAAGAAAATGCTGAAGTACTGCAAGGTTTCACAGCAGCGGGTTTAAGAGGAGTAGCTGGAGGTAATTTAAAAATGAACACATCCCTCCTCTGTGCTCTACATTGTCTGAGGTCCCCACAGGTCTGTGTCAGCCCCATTAGAGGGACATCTGGAAGACAGATACTGTCTATTTCTCTCTCTGTCTCTCTCTCACACACTGACACACACACACTCAACCACTAATACTGGGTCTTTCTGCTAACCTAAGGGATTCCATGGCAACACATGAAAGCTTCCATGACCCAGTGGCTGCTTAAATATAGATTTTTTAAACACAAGAGTATAAAAACAGAATGTTCTGTTATTCATTTATTTATTCTTCCTCATTTTCTTTCTCTCTAAAAATCTACTGATGCAGCACTAATGTAAAATAATTGTATTTGTTGGAGTAAAATCAATAATTTAGAAATCTGCATGCTGTTTCTTTAAGATCATATCTCCTCTTGCAGATTAATAATCTGTAACCTCAGGGAAATATTGATATTGTGACTTGAATAGACTTTATATCAGTGGTTCTTTCCCTGACAAAATACCTGAGATTGCAAGCGGAATTACTACTAAGAACTCTGAGGACTCAATCTTGTTACCAGGCTGTGTGAAGGTGTTCTTGATTCTGATTGGTCAAAACCTTATTACAACATGGATTAAGTCTCAACAGCAAAGGTGACATCGGGGAGAACCTCATCAAGCATGTCATCTCAGATCAGTCCATGGGGATGATTCCAGCACATTTCACTTCTGCCTGTTGACACTGTGGCAAAAAAGTTACTTCTGTTAACAATAGCCCCGTTTAAAGGGAACATTTATGTCAAAATGTTCATTTGTGGACATGCTGCTGCCGTGGACCTGCCAGACTCCAGCTGCTACGGCTTCTTACAGTTTCACCATAATCTTCACTACAACACAGAACTATGGACTCTGTGTCAGGTCCCAGTACAAATGTGATAAACCACATCTCACCGTCTTCAGCGTCAATCATGAGAAAAATATAACAGCCTTTTGACCATCTTTACCAAGAGTGTATCTTGGTTAGTTTGGTGCTACAGTATTTACATTGAATCATTTCGCAGAAAGTTTGTTAACCTTTGTGGTCTTATCAAATACAGATAAGCTTATGAAGCTAAGCTCCAGAAGCTAACGTTAGTTTAATTTGAGCCCTTTGGACAACAGCTAACAATGATGGACGATCACAAAAGAACGAAAACTAGAACAAAACAGACAAACAAATCAAAACAACATGTCAGATGAAACCTATCTGTTCAAGTGCTGTGATGGAGAAGAAGCGGACCAAACACAGATTTGGTGGAATTTAGCCATTAGAATTAGGGTTCTAAATTATGCTCGCTATGATTTGGTTGTATTTGGAGTGATCACTCGATTCTTTTGATGCTTGAGCAAAAGTAAAGAATCAGACAACTCTCGGGCAAGTTCAGCACTTTTAAGAACATTTTGTCTTTCATTTCAATTAAGTCTTTTCCAAGGTTCATGTTGCACATCTTAAAATATTGATAGCTTTGTAGATTTTACTGAATTATGATGCGGAGTCTGAACTTGGCATCAGGAGTTATCTGAACAGCAGCACCATTATCCCAAATCTCTCCATGACCTTGCTGTAAATCAGTCAGCTCTTTGATAATATTTAAAAAAAGAAAGCAATAGTAAATAATCTAATAAAGAAAACATGATCATTAATTAAATAGTATTTACAAAGAGATACTTGGCATCTGCCGTGTTCGGTAAGTAGGGATATTTGCATAATTGTAAACACATTTGTCTGCATCGGTTATATTTTCGTCAGACCACACAGCCCCATAAATCAAACCACTACTGCAAAGCCGGGCCTGTCCTCAGTTGACAGACTCCATCTATACAACACAACTGAGTGCAGATGGTGAGGGAAATAAAAGCCAGTTAAGTTTCCCAAGCTTCATTACTACGAGCAATGACCCCCAACCTGGCAAAGACATGCAGGAACTCCAAGGTGCCAGATTTTTATCTTCTAACTCAGCACCTCGGAGTCCCGGCATCATGTCCAACGTACACACAGGGTGCAGCATTGGTGCAGTGATAGTGTCCTTCACAAAACATAAATAGAAAGTCATATACATTAAAATCTGTGAGCTTTTGTTTCCTGGTTACTGACAATCCACAACTCTTAAAATAGGAACTTTTGTAAATATATATATATTTTTTTAAAGCTGACATGATGTTACAAGCAAGGAGTGAAAACATGTCAGTGTCAAATCCTCACCCTGTCCTCTTTTGTTATAATTTACAGGCAGATTTTCATAAGGGGAGTTTTTAAAGGGACAGACTGGACTCATAAAGGCAAGCTAAAATAAAACAGAGTTCCGACCCCTCAGACAATGACAGGACAAGCCACAACCAGTAAGAGAATAATGTTTCCATGCTGCCCCTTATTTACCAGAGCAGGTTGCATTGAGAAAAATAACTTCCATGCAAGTGACTCCAGAGATAAAACAGATTAATGTCTGTCGGCATGTTAGCTTAATCACCAGAAGCGCATCAATCACAGTGACAAACATCCTTGGACTGCCGCTTCTGACAGACAGCATCTTCTTGAGTACCTGCTCCTCCACAGCCACATAAATCCTGTCCGTTGATCCACTGCTCTCATCAGGAATACATAACATAACTTCAGTGGAGGATCCATCCATCACTGGGCTTCCTGCATGCACCATTATCCTCCAAACCCCTGAACCTAAAGCATCCGAACCCGGTCTCTTCAGTTTAGATCATTCAGTCTAAAACTGGAGCCAGCTGTCACATAGGCGCAAACTCACAAAAAAAAAAAAAAAACACAGCCGTCTATCTATGAAACATTTACAAAACAAAGAGGTTACTTGTGACAGGAGGAGAGCTAAAGATGGCATCTATAAGGGCTGACATGTTTTGATAGGCTGCTGAATAGTCCGGGACTTAACTTTTAAATAGACTCACAGAAGAAAACAGTCTCTGACAGTTGGGTTTGTTTATGTCGATGCAGAAAAAACTCCTTATGCATACTGATGAGGTAGATTTATCTGTCAGCTGCAGCACTTTCTGCATGTTCAGTATTCAGTTTAATAATAAACATCTAATAATAGGGCGGTACACAACTGTCAGGGTTTTTTTGTTTGTTTTTTTATTATTTTTATTATTGTTAAGTCTGTAGCATGTCAAAAAAAGTATTACAGCTAAAAACACTCATGGTAACCCAATCACAGTGTGCAGATTTTATCCAGTATAGTCTTAAACAATCAAAAAATATCTATTTTACATTACAGAGGGGGTGTTGTACTTTCCCATGGTTGAAACATGTTTATCACGAAACAATACTTGGTGTCTAGACTAAATGTGTGCAAATATTCAAACCGCTACAGAAGTCATAGAATCTGTCTGTAAAGTACTCAAAACTGTTGGTTGTGAAGGTAGCACAAGATCTTGATGAGATCTTCACAAGACTTTCACGTAACTGACTTGTGACATGTTGGAGGTGTGGGCCTAAAACACTATGACCTAGCAATGGCTCTGCTCCCGGCAGGTTTCAGAGGATTGGCCAATCAGAGGGATTTGTGAGGGGTTTGTGGACCAAGTTGGCTTAAAGCAGTTTTTCTCAAATTGTTTCATACCAAGGTCTGCTTATCCTCCATCCCAAAAACTCCCAAACCACCAAGCTAAATAGCCCAGAACAACAGCCTTGATTGCAAATTGATGTATTATAATGTTCGGGCCAAAATACACCAGATGCATCTCCAGTCTGGCACCAGATCAGATAGGTTTCCATTCAAGTCAACGTTTCAACTCACACCGGTTCAGCTCCGTTGCAGTCCGGCTGCGTCCCTGCTCCGGCAGGTTGCAGCAGATACACAACAATCCTATTGTGCCAGATGCCGGAGCTGTGACGTGTCAATTTTGCATAGGGCAGATCGAACAGCACAGGAAGTCATGCATGGAAACTACTAAAAACAGCCAGTGACTTTCAAAATAAGACAAACTGTGTCCAAAAAAGATGGTATTCAACTTGACAACAACAACAACAAACAGACATGAGTGGAGCCGGTCCAGGAGTCAACAGGTTTCAGGTCTTACAGCCCAACATGAATGAAGGGACACTCGTCGAGCGGGAAGTGCGGGAACGCCTCTGTCTCGTAACTCGTAGCACAACCGATGTGAGTTGACGTACGCAGTCAACACGCAACAGAGCGGATCCGGACTGACGACGCATCTGGTGTTTTCTCACCATTACAACTCACATCATACATTTGACAGTAATTTTTTCAAATTATTGTACAGAGATCTCTCTCTATTGCTACACACCTCAACAGTATCATAAATATTGCAGCCAGTTTTATAAATAGCCCTGCTTATATAGGTAGGCCTACTAACCCATCATCCTCCGACTTAATGGGGAAATTGCATCTTGTCCTGAGTTAGTTCTGGCAAACTTCTCTCTCTCTCTCTCTCTCTCTCTCTCTCTCTCTCTCTCTCTCTCTCTCTCTCTCTCTCTCTTACCCTCAGTTGTGGCGGACCACAGTTTGAGAAACACTGCCTCAAAGAGATAGCAGCTAAAACAAAGTATTTTAGAGAGAGGGTGAAATAATGGTTTTCCAAGACACCAGTGTGAGAAATTAGGGATTGTTTTGAGCTGTACTCATGTGAAGCTACTACGGGGGCCCAGAGGAAAGCCTAAAAAAAAAAAATCAATGTATCCCCTCTTTAGATACAAGCACTAGACACAATAAAAGGCAGGATGACCCAATATACTCTACAATCTTATTGTATGTTTCAGATTTCCTCACATGCTGTGAACCTAAGCTGTATGTTTCAAAGAGGAAAAGCAGTCAGAAAAGTCACTACTACTGGTTTCTTGCGAGGTCAAAGCTGTTGTGCGTGAGGTAGTACGAGGACAGCATATTTGAAAGACATCCGACCCTGCCAGAGTGCTTGAATACATATGGTTTGAGGCTCTATATGTGCAGTCTGTGTGCCCTGTGCCTCGGAGGAGCCCAGTGGAGCTGCTACACAGAGGTCTCTGATGTACACTTGACACTCAGCTTCCTGCAGCAGCGACCAAAATAAAAGACCCCTGAAAGAGAGGTCAAATGCTTCATTTGAGAAACACAGAGCGCTGCTTCAGGCTGAAAAAGGAGATGTAACCCAAAGAAAGGAGAAAGGAAAAAAGGGTGTTGAGGTTATCAGAGCAAGGCAAGAATGTGTGAGTCAGTGGGAAAATATGGAAACATGGGTCAGCTAAGGGACTGGTTGGAGGTTTTTGGGATGAGGCACTTGGGGTCAGTTGTAGCCTGTCTGGTGCAAAATGTTCCAGACCACAACGCCTTCATTTCGCACAAAACAAAGTGGAGCAAAACTGGAAGTTGGCTCCATATCAAGCTGAGCCCTTTGTTTGTTCTCATTTCTTTTAATGAATCAGAATGCAGACGGGGCTTTTCCAAATATGCACATTTCCTTTAGATTTATAGGCGGCAATAAAGATGGCGTTGCTTTTTCAAGAATTTAAATTGTTTGAATAAACAGGAGCAGCAGCGTGTTAAATCAGTCTGACATTAAATACAGGACAGCAGAACAAATCACACCAAAGTCTCCATTTGGACTCATTTGTCTGGACTAATAAAGGCAGCTCGCCTGCACAGAATTCACTGAGCCTGTTTTGCCAATAACTCAAAGACAACATGGGAACAAAATCTGCTTTGAAGACAAACTTGTTTCATCTTCTGACAAATTCAGTCTGTGGTATTGCATTTGCTCAAACGTGGGGATGGGGGGGTGTTTTATCACCGTCATTGTGTAATGACCCATGGATCTGAAAAAGGGCTACAGCTCTGCGCATGTTTGCTGCCAAATTCACCCGTTTTCATGATGAAGTGGCCCTAAAAAGGCCGTTCAAATTGAATTCCCTCAGATTCTCTCAGCCGTTTCAATTGACTTTCCTTCCCTGGAGAAATCTCTGACGTAGATTTCAATAACAAAGGCATGCCCTCTTTGTCTGCATTGCAATAATTAAGAGAGTAGTGCCGGTCTATTACGGAGAGAATCACTATCAGTGAGATCTTTATTGACGGGAAGCTCAGCCTGAAAGCTGCTCCTCCTGCTGTGATAACATTTACATGTAATCAAAGTCTGTTTGAAACATTCGCTTCTTTATGATCCGTGAAAAATTACGACGTAAATATTGTTCATTCATATTTATGTGACTTTCTGTGCACACACTGCATGAACCTCTGCTTCCCATGCAGATTAGACAACGCGTGATTTATCATTTACAGTAACTTCTTTTTAAATGAACACTTCATCAGCCGTCCACAATAACCCGAGTTATCGCTGCATCTAAATCCAGAACAATCAGCCAGAAATATTCCAGCTCAACTTCTCTCCGACGGAGTAATTCATCAAAGTGCTTCAGTGAGAAATCTGCAGCGCTGAGAGATGAAATGAGCTCAAACAGAACCGAGTGGCTGCTGGAGGCCACGCACGCACGACTCCCTGTCGCGGCATTTAAATCATCCTAATCATCCGTCCTACTCGCTGTGTAATAATATATCGCAGCGAGAAAGAGGATCCCCGCCACATTCACGACGCCTACGTCTCCGCCTCCCACGCACACTCTGTGTCAACTTGTAAGCACATGGCTACGCACTCCACAGCACACACGCACAAACACATGAAGTGTTTTTATATCTAGCTGTGCCATGGTTATGCATGCATCATTCTGAAATATGTGCTTGAGAACTGAAAGCCCATTTTATGGCAGCGAGTGATTGTCTTTTTTATTATTCATTTGAAGTTTTATTGTTTGTTTTGACATTACGATGTCAGAAAAGCCAAAAATGTGCTGCACAGTTTTCCACAGCAGGGGATCGCATCTGAAAATTCTGTTTTGTGCAGTTGGTTCAAATCCGTAGATATAAGGTAATGGAAGCCAAGAATGGATGCACATGCAACTGTAATTTCTATTTTTTAATCTCTGAAAAAGAAAAATCTTTTAGTTGCCAAATAACAAACCCTGTCTCAAAGAAAATAATTCAGCTTACAAGTTTGGTGCTTTTCACGTTATCTACCAAACAAGAATGTCGTCTTAGCCCGGTTGACTGTATCTTGACATCACTAGTAACAAGATGAAGCCATTGTATGTAAAAAAAAAACATCTACCTACTTTCAGTGACATCACCCATTAGTTACTGAAGTGAAGTTTTGAAGCCTGTCGTCGACAGTCGCCATGACTCAACCTAACTCTTTGTCAGCCATACAAGAGTTAAAGGGGTAGAGTTGAAGGAAGCCTTTAGCCTTCTTGCTAACAACAGCACTGACAGTGTGGAACTAGCAAACTTCATTTTTACAATGAGTTAAAAACAAAACAAAAAATAATAATCTCAGTGCTGTGTGTCCTGATAGAGAAATGAGCTATGTCCACCAAACTGTTTGTGAATGGGTGTGTATTCATTTTTTTGTGCTTTTGGAGCCACCCTCAAGTGGACACACAAGAAACTGCAGTTTTTAGCACTTCTACATTAGCTTCCCTACCTGAGACCAAAAGTTGCTGCTTGGTTCCTGCTTTATTTTGTGAAATTAGTTTAAATTTTAACTACAGTGTTGGTGGCAATATGCTGTTAGAAACTGTCCCCAGTCCCAAAGCTCTCTTTGAAAGCGAGCGCTGATATCAAAGCTGGGATTCTGTAAAATATACCAGTTAAAACGTTTTCCCAGAGCTTGCCTTTTCTCATTTTCTTTTTTCTCTTTTTTTCCGTTTTTGATATCTTCAGTTTGCTTTCTTTGGGGGGAGACATGGTGCTGCATCACTTGCTTCACTCTCTTGGCTGCCCTCAGGTCGATCCTGTCACTCCCACAGGGTGGGCAGAACTGTTTTCTCAGTTGAGGAGTTACATGTTGTGTTGTTATTTGGCTCACTTGACTCATGACAGTTATAACTCAGGGACACAAACCAAAGAATAACTTCATGTCAGGCCGTCAAGGGATTCTTCTCCTTGGGTAGTCTGTCCAACTGCAACCCCCAATTACGACACCCACTGCGGTAGACCAAACCAATTTCAGCTATTTTTCAACCACTAAAAATAACACTTTGACGTCGGAAACACAATTTTATCTTCAAATTTTTGTAAATTTCTTAATTTTGATGTTGAAATAAGGGAAAAAGAAGACTGCATCCTTAGGACCTGTGGCTGTTAAGTTTTATCCATGAAGTCAGAAAGACTCAAGTTTATGATTATGTAACAACATTATTAATCCTACAGATACATTTCAATGGTAACATCATCATAAACATCTCTTGAGAATTTTAATCACTTCTGATGGAGTTAAACAGTTTTTCAAGGTCTGCATCCACTTTTGAAAAAAAAAAGACTTTTTTTTCATAATATTCCTTTTTTAAAAAAAATGTGATATTTTTGTGTCTGAGTATTCAGGACTGCATTATATTTTTCACACTGAAATACTGAATGCCCTACCTTGTGATCTAAAGACAGAAACAGTTAATGCAAATTTGGCATCTTTTGTCTTCCGTACAATTTAGAGAAAAGCTGCAAATCCCAAATTTCCAACCTTTGACTCTGATAATCTTTGGCATTTTTGCTTTTTTAACCATTCGTGCATTTATAATGATGATTATTTTTTCATCATTTGACTAATCAATTAAATGCTCCAACTCCTCTGCTCTCCAAAGATTAGCTTACTTGCTCTTTCAAACCCTTGCGGCTAATGCTCTGCCAAGCTGCGCACATGTGCTTAATTGAAAGCTCAAGTACAGTAATTAAAACCCATCATGTTCCTCTGCACATTAACTTATTCAACTTGAGAGTAACGAGGGGAAGAGGAAGGGGGTTAAAGTAGTGAGATGCACCCTGAGGGCATGTCTTAACCTTATCTAAAAATATCAGAATTTGCATAAATCCATAGGAACTGCTTGACGTGTTTACGTTTCAGATGCGTTTAAATGCTGCTAAGTGGAGTAGGAAATTAAAGTTTTATCGGAGTCGATTAATGATTTTGTGGTGTGACCTTTTGTACGTTTTAATAAGCAGGTGTTTAGAGTCTCAGCACGTGCGTCTCTGTATGTAACCGGGCAGAAATGTACCTTAAACTGGTTAAATATCACTTTTACGCATGGGGACCTGTTTGACAAACGTCCTCACTTATTCCCACGTCTGTCTCCAGGCAGTGTGTGGTCTGTCTGGAGTCTCAGGTAGGAGGACAAAGAAGCGAGAGGACCACTCCGTCCCTCCTGAGGCTTCCCCTTCTCTCATTGGTCAGGAGAAAATCCTTTTGTTTTGGCTCTCACGGTCGAAGCGCTTCCCAACAACGCATCTCATGAATGGAGCCAAACACACACGAAATATATCACAATATCTCCTCTTTAAAAAGGAAATTTAACATCAGATCAGAGCGATGTGTTTTGATTTCTACAACAGTGATGATTGATTTCATCTCAGTGATATTCCTCCACGGCACGCGCGTCTGGATGCTGCTCAGTTCACAAGCAGCAGGAGCAGCAGTTCTCTGTGCCGCTTTAAACCCACCAAAAAACTGAGTGAACTCTTGAGTTAGATTAGAATACATAGTGACCCATTCATTCTGTACGGGCAGCGGGCGCCTCTCCGCTGAAAGGAGTCCGTTATATTGGCGATGTCTCCGCTTTTATACGGTGCGCGCTCACACAGGCAAATCAGCCACAAACAAACTTTTCCATTTCCAAAGACAGAAAACTGAAAAGCGAGGGCACGAACTCCAGAAACACCAAAATAGAGATTAAAACACACAATTGCATGTCACGTATGTGCAAATGAGTAAAATATATATAGTGGGTAAATCGAGCTATGAGAAGTAAAAAAAAAAAACCTACCATGAGTTTCTTTTCGGAGCTTGCCGGTTTCTCACGCGACCACTCGGATCAAGCAACCCCTCACAGACGGCTCGTGCTTGTCCATCCCGGTCACGCGGTTAATGGCATTTGTAAATCCGTGTGTTCAAATTAATTTTATTCCTCCGCTGGTGGTTACATGTGAGCAAGTTGTAGTGGACTCTCTCCTCGGTGTGACAGCCTCTGCTTCTCTCTCTCTCTCTCTCTCTCTCTCTCTCTCTCTACAGCTGCCCATATGAAAGGTGGGAGTCAGACTCTCTCTCTCTCTCTCTCTCTCTCTCTCTCTCTCACTCACTCTAATAGAGGGAGGGGTTCAGGGTGTGGGGTGAAAGGGGAGAAAAGGAGGGGAGGGAGCAGGGGTCCCTTCATAAGAAGAGCTATAATCTCTGTATAAACACAACAACTACAACTGCTAGAATTTAATGGAAAACATCATTAAAATGCAAATTTAATGAGGCAGTTCAACCACAAATCTCAAGAAACATAATAACAATCACTTAGTTGTAATGAAATAATATCTTGTACAGATTTAAACGTTTTATTCGTCCATATTTGTATATTAATATCTGTAACTGAAGTAATCAAACAAATGCATTTCGAATTTAAGGGGTTCATGAAGGCTTTCGTGGATTACACCGCAGAAATTCACAGGATGGTCCTAAGAATGAGAGTGTGAAAGCGAAATAAGCTCCTGACCCTGTCCCTGTTTGAGTTGTTCCACTACATATATTTTTAAATGTAACATCATGACATTTTATTGACTTCACTCCCAAAATTTGGTACCTTTAACCCTCCTGAAAGACTTTGTGGAGTCAGCTTGAAAGGTGCCAAAATTCAATAACTCTCCATTGATATCAAGTTTTATAACATATCCAGGTGCTTGCAGGGACTCCAGTATAAAATGGAATATGTCAAGGTAACAGACTGTGTGAGATAATAGTTCAATGTGTGTTTTTATCCAAAACCTCAATAAAACATCTATAGACTTCATTTGTACAGGCTTTTTTATTTAAGAAATGCAGCCTGAAGTGGTTTGAGGAAAGTGAAATACATGCAGTCAAAAGGCTTTACATGAGAACTGATAAGAAATTCTGCGAACAAATTCTACATTTCTTCTACCTGAATAAAAATCTCTGAAATTTTCTCTGTAATCAGATTCCATGAACTACACAGACAAGTTACAACAAAAAGACCAACATTTACATTAGAAAACATGTGATTCAATTTGCTGTGTCTGTAGAATAATTTATATCCAATGTTCAACAATCCAAAAAGAGATTTCAGGTATTAAACACAATGAACTTAAACTAATAAAATAATTCTAAACCTAATGATAGGTATTTATCATGTACAGTAAATAGGTTGTTTCTTGCAAGTCAAGCTGTTACGTTTGGTGATATGCTGATTTTTTTTTTCTCTTTTGTTTTCTCATTATCTCACCTTTTATATCTACATAACGAGCCGGCCTTCTACCATGGAGGCTGCCATCTTGCACCGCCATGCTTCGTTCTATGATGGCACCGAACAGACAAACTAGAAACAAATGCATTTTTGTATTAAGTGAGTTGAAAAATACAGGTTTGACAACCAAGAAGAAGTAAAGGGTGGTTGTTGTGTACAATAAATGTTGGACTGATGTTTTTAGTTGTCAAAACTTGACAAATGGTGGCTCACACTGGTCATGTGTCACAGGAACTTCATGACCTTAAAGGCCGCTGTTGCTTTACTGACAAGAGGGGTTAGCATGGGAGCATTTCAATCTAGAATCTGACTGCTAGATATCATTTTATATTCTTATTTCTACACACCGTATCTTTAAGGAAAAGCCCATTTTGTTTTCAACATTGAGGAAAAATCCACAAAAAGACCAAAAACAAAGGGATGTCAATCTGAATCTCAACATGCTCTCCGCTTCTCCGCCTGCACGGAAATGTATAGACTCATTCTAAACAGCTGAACAATGGAGGCGTATGACGTGGTAAAGACAAGCATCATGCCATTTTTATTAGTGAAACTTGTATCTAAATTTTGCCTCCATTCATATCCACTGAACTGTTATGGTTTAGGCAGATTTCTCAAAGACAAACCCTGTTAAATCAAAGCAGATAAAGTCAAACATCCTTATGGCTAAAAGAGCAAATGAGGTAATAAGGCTTTATTTTATTTGAGTGAACTGACCCTTTTAAAGCCAACATTAAGTACCTGATGTCATCTCCAGTCCTGAACAGGCCTTAGACCCCTGTAAGAACTCAATAAATGCAAAACACTATAAACCTTATACGGCCTGAGTCTCTGTTGGTCCATCATTGTATTATTGTGCTGCTCTTTCCTCACAGAGCGCTCAGAGAGGCTGGTTAAAGGGGGGTCTCAGTGGGGGGATGGGACGGAGACCAACGAGACAGCTGCTGCTCTCTGGCTGGTTATTCAGACCATTAAAGCAGAGAAGGATTTACAGGAGGCCACAGTATGTTGCTATGTTAGGTTTCCTTCAGTGGTGTGTTCAATATAACTGCTGGAGTCTAATATTAGAGGTTCTGGGGAATAAAAAAGATTTTTGCCTCCAAGACAAAGACATCTAACAGAAATGTGCTGCAATAACCACAGAAAAGGCCCAATAATTTCACAATCATTTAGGAATGTGTGTGTTCATCTGTGCACAAACAGACACCGACACCCCCCAAGGCTCTTACATGATGACGTCCAGCAGGGAGACGTTTGGACCAGAGATGTGGGAGATGATTCATAGATGGACAATTCAGCAGCAACACAAATCAAATCTTGACCGAATGCAGCTGGAACCCTTTTTCTTGAGCATGTGAACATAAAACAGACATTGAGACCTAAACTGGATGTGTATAAACCTTAATAATTGGTCAGACTGGGAGTACAAAAAAAAAAAATCTTAAAATTAAATATGATATGTAATGCATAAAACAGAAATGTAGCTCCACTTGTACTCACACTAGAGGTTTTGTAGAGGTCAGAAATCTTCTTTTTTTAATTTATGAGTCTGGACTGTGACGCCTCTGTTACACTTCTGTTGTGCATAATTCACACTCATTACATTTATCTGCACTGTAAAATGCTTGGAAACGTAATGATGGGGGGGAAATCCCAATGCGTTTACATTGTGTTTACACCAGATGCTAATAAGCTAATCTACTTGCTTAAATTAAAACGCAAGAACATTTCATGTTTTCCTGCTCATTCACAATAACAAGAGGGTAGCAGTTCCCTTCGTACGCCATTCTAGTCCATTGTCATCAAACAAGGTTGAGCTTTACTACTTTGCAACATTAAGTCAAAGTATTGCGCTAATGCTTGCATGAGCTAAAGCTAGCATACTAAAGGTTTTTTTTTTCTTAATAAACAAAAAACCCTGCTGTATTCATCAGGTTTAATATCTTTTATCTTCCTGCCAGTTGTGACAGACAGTGTGAAACAGATAATTTTGCGTCTGTTTTTCTTGCAGTATTTTGTTGCCCTAATTTGACAACATGTTAGCTTGATTGCGTCAGCTTGGTATCATTTGAAAAACACAGCTTTTATTCATGGCTGCTTTGTTTTATATTTTTACTAATGTAACTACCAGGTTGGTTTGTCTGGAGAGTATTTTTGAGATTCAATCAATCAAGAAAAGATGTGAAAGTAAATAAAACATTTTCTTTTTTAACTTCAGCTATAATAGATATCGCTATAATGCTAATGTTATGGCATGACTGATTCTTAAAGCTAAATATAGGATGAGGTGAGACCCCAATGGATATTTATCAAAGCTTAAGTTAAAAAAAAACCAATGTTTACTTATTTTCACAACTTTTCCGTGTCTGTTGGGATAACTGACCTCTTTTAACTTTCGTTGTGCTGTGGCTTTTGTAAATTGGACACCTACTGGTCACCATAGCATTGTATGAAGAAGTTTTCCTTGAATTTCTTAATATAAAAAATTTGAAGACCTGACTGCTTTTAAAAAAACTGAAGACAATAATCAAAAGCCTGCAGAGCGGGACCAACAACCTAAACTAACAAAAGTAGAAGCTTAATTTTTTTTTTTACCCCGTTCCACTTTGCTACATCTGGGTCGTCTGAATCATCTGGAAAACAGTGGTTTTACATGGAATTGTAAAATCTATTACTGTTTTCTGGAATAAACTCTTAAATGAGTTGGGAGAGGAAAACCACAAAAGTTGTTTATAAGTTGAATAAATTCAGAAAAACTTGGAAGAGAGGGAAGAAAAACATTTGGCTAAAAACAGGCATAAATAATGATGAATGAAGTAAGAGGAGGGAAAATGATAAATCTGTACTGCTGTCTTGAGTATCAGTTTGATCTGTGAGATGGTTTCACAAAAAAACACACTCAGCTGAAAAAAATGTGACTCCGTATCGTGTTTCTGCGATGCCTCCATGAGTCTGTAAGTGCTGTCGCTGAGTCAGTCATCATCATCATCATGACCATCACTTGCACCGTGCTGGCTTTACTTGCCGTTTCCCTCATGCTACCTCAAAAGCTTCCAACATCTTTTATTGCTGGTGTATATCTTTTTCTTTATTGCAATAAAAAACTCGCCCCAGGGAGGTTATAGATTTCCAAGAATTTCATCTTCTCACAGTATGAATTCTCGTGTTTATCCTCTGTATCTCACTCCAGGTTGATCCTGATCTGATTGACTGCTGAGGGAACTTTTATCCCCAAAGCTATTGATGGAAACAACAGTGAGGATGGTGATGATGATGATGGAACTGGTGGTGGTGAAGTGATTGTGTAATGGTTGGTTGTCTCCTCAGTAAGTCATCCAGAGTATATGAGTCATGCTGAGTTCAGTTTGCCCCCACGTCTGCAGTCAGTTAGACGAGCCTCTCAGCAACAGCCTCCATCTTTGTGAAAGCCCAAAGGAAATAAACTGAGAGGCAACAAAACGAACAGAAAGTCGAAGCTTTTGTTTGCTTTGACTCTGTGTGTTTTAGATCTCAGAAAATTGTGTAACTTCCCTGGTTCTGTTCACAGCACACGAGGAAATTGTGAGGAAGTACAACATTGTATGAGGACCTGTGTTTGCATCTTGTTTTTTAGACCTTTCAGTTCTTTCATCATTGAGCCATTTCTATACAAGAGAATTATCAGATACTTCGGACAGAACCTCTGTCAGTATCATCAAAAAAGACAGTTTTTAGCTCCAAGGAACTCAGAAACTATGATTCACTACTTGGGTCTCAAAGGGGTGGAAAATTTCCGGAAAATTTTAGGAAAGTTTCCTAAAAAAATTTAGGGTTTTGTTGTCGTTAGTTTAAATTAATTTTTCTATAATTTTCTGTAGAATTTTGGCTTGGAAATTTTCATTTTCTTTTTTCTTGTTGTCAACTTGAATGAGGTTTTCAAAACAGATCTTGGTTGAAACGACTTGATTGAAATTCAACTATGTACCATGAATCACATGTGCTAACAGTCCCAGTTCCTTTGAGACCATATATCTGAAAATTTACAAGGAAAGTTTCCAACTTTGAAAATTGTCAAAATTTTGCAACCATATTCACTACAGCTTTCTAAATATTCAATTCAGTCTTATTTAACCTGAACTTCCATCAGGTCTGTTTCAAGTTCATCTCCACTCTGCTGAGGTTTGGCTCGGAGTTTTACTCTGAAAATCCATCAGATTTTTGTTAAAGTTGTTTCAGTATCTGACCTCCTGTTCTAACGGATTTGCTCTTTGTGATCGAAGAACAGAGCTCAGCCAGTGAAAACAAACGCGTCAATTACAGGTGAAAGCTATCAGCTCTGGTGCAGTGACGGAGCAGAGACAGACCTAACATAGACCTGGTGGAACTAGCTGTGGGGATGTTCCAAGGCGACTAATTTTAATGTCATTTAAATTATACAAAAATCTAAAAAGTCCATTGGTTCCACAGATTCTGTGGGATAATAATATCAGATTAGCATAGTGTGGCTAACAGTAGCCTTTAGTCCACTGCAGGCTCAGAATTCTGGTACTGGCTAGCAAGAGTGAGCATGTTTATTTTTAATTTTGTTTTGTTTTTTTTTTCCTTTAGGTAACTCAACACATACATCTTCAGTAAACTGCACAAGCTAACATTAGTAAGCTAACATCTTATTTGTAGCTTTCAGAACCAAAGAAAGCATCTTAGTATGTAAACTCACTGCTATCTGCCATACAGATAGCAAAGCTTTTTGAATTCTTTTACCTCTGCGAATCATTACGACTCAAACAGGCTCACATCAGCAAAACATGCACTTCAAGTTTTTAAAGGGTGTTTTTTTGAGGGGGGTTTATGCCTAAATCGAGAGCACAGGAAAGAGTGGAAAACAGGGCAGAAAGAGTGGAGGGAGAAACTTATTTGGATTTTTTTATGCTGATGACACTCGGCTTAGATTTTATGTTTGTATGTCTTATATTTCAAGCCTAGTTTCACATTTTTATATCCTAATTAAACGTTATGCATCATTGTAACTATCACAGTGACATTACTGCACTGTATTCTGGCCTGCAAATCCACTTCCCAGTGCGCCAGATTTCCCCGTCACAACTAGGTTTGTAAGCCTCCAAAATTGATCAAAGAACCACAAAACAGTCCATGAAATTTGGTTCTAAGTCTTTCAAACTGGAGCTTCAATAAACTGAATCAAAAAGCTTTTATTTTGTAGTTGAGTCAAGGATGCTCTCACAGTGTCGGCCCGATTCCCTCAGCAGAATAGAAAGTGGGAAACTGCACCCATTGCGACTTAAATGATGTGAAAGAAACTCAGCAGCGTATCTGAGCAGAGAGAGACCCCCCTCAGCTCCTCTGTTGAAGAATATTTCTCTGAACAGCCCACCACTGTCGCTCGAACATGGCTCTTTGTGTTCGTCATAATGGGAAGAGTTTAAAATCTTGTGAAAGAGCTCAGCAGGACGGTCAAACCAGATTAGAAGTAAAAGCTTCAAGTGTGCCTGTGAGTGGGAGTGGGTGTAAAACGCGTCTGATAAAATCTTCCTGGGAATTTCTGGGGAACGACTGGAGCTGACCTCATGTTCATTGAATCAGCGTTTCCACTGAAGAAAGTGTGTTTCCAATATTTTGGGTCATACGCGGAGGATAAAACGTCTTTGTTTCTCCTCTGTGCGTGTGTTTGTTACCAAGTGTGGTTTGAGCTCCCAGGAGGTGAAACAGCTGCTGCCATGTGGTTCTACCAGCCTGTGCATTACTCATCTGTGCGAGTGTGTGTGTGTGTGTGTCAAGGAGGACTAGTGATTACAGTCTGACCCTAATGATATTTGCACAAGCGATTCAGCTCCAATACAAAGGCTGTGATTTTAATCAGATTTAATTGAAAACTTACTGAAAAAATCTACGGTGGCCCTGAGAGCTCACAGCACTGCAACTTAAGAAAACATGCAAAGAGACAAAACGCAAGCAAATTAAGAAAACATCTTCATCAATTTGACAACACAGGCAGTCATGTGATCAAATGCCAACCGTTCAATCAAAACATCAAAATAAACTGTCGATGTTTAGTATGATTCTGTTCTGTACTTTTTAAGTCAAAAAAACGACATAAAGTATGAAATGTGTGATGAATCTACTTTGGATCAAAATCAAATCATTGTGTCTAAACACGTCTTTTCGCAGGTCTTGAAAAATGCTCCATCAAAAGCAACAAACAGTACACAGAAAGCTTTATGGCTACAGGGCATGTGCACAGTATCCTTTAAATTGCCTCAGGTAATGTCACTCCAGGCAGGACTTCAACTTTAAAAAACAAAATAATCTTCAATTGATGAGTTAGAAAGAAGGAAACTTAACTTAAAAGCCCATTCCTTATGTGTAAAGCCTGAATCTCACACTGAAGTGTTTGTGACTGAGCTGCCTCGTGGGTATTGTAGGCAATCTCTCCAGCATGAGTCCTGCAGTATTAGTTGAGTTTTCTTTCAAACAAAGTTTTTATTGGCTTTGTTTAACCCTTTAAAACCTGAGCCTCAAATTTGTCTGGACTTTTTTTTTTTTTTGCTTAGTTTGACTATAAAATGGTCTGAAAATGTCCTGTGAGTAAAAGCCCATTTTTTTCTGGAATACTTGGAACTTTTAAATCTGGGAGTTGTTTCCAATTTACTGCATGTTATATGAGAGTAAAACAGTTTAAAATGAAGAAAAACAAAAACAGAATTTGATTTTAGAGGTTTAGTGAAGGAGAAAAAAAACTGTAATTGAACATGAATAAATTTTACAGGATAAACTGTGGTCTCTTACAGCAGAACAGATCAGCAGAACCTCCAGCGTCCCCACGGCCTCTCCCTCTCCGAGCACACAAACCACTTGAGGACGACTGCTCCTCATCACGACACGAACAAAAGTAGGGGAGAAAAACATTCAGCTGCTCACACACACTGTACAGTAAAAACAAGGTATAGCACATTATTCTACAAAGGTTAGCACAAAATACAAGCCTCAGATCATAGACGTCAATCGAACAAACAGTAACATATACAAAGAGCTTTATTCACCCCCGAATCAACCCATCTATCATTACTTTTTTCCACAGGAAGTTCTTCCTTCAGATGCTCCTTTGGTCTAGGAAATCTCAGTGGAGGTTTTATAATCCTGGAGGATCTTTTTGGGCATTTTTTTTTTACAAAATAGGCTCTGTTCTTCTGTGCTTTCCTTTCATCCATCTATTCTGTACTCTGGGTGTATTTACAGGCTTCCTCAGAATGTCTGTGTGAAATTACAGTAATAACCACATATTGGCTTAAAGAGCAACATCTCAGCTTTCATGAACCGTTGGAATTTTTCCACTTGTGCAAATCGTTAAGGAATAACCGCCATTCAATTGTGTCAGCGCTGACACATCTGAATATTAAAGGCTGACTTCAAGATTTCTCATTACACACTCACGATGCACCCGTTCATATACTGATAACCACCTGCACATGAACTTACAGTACTTCACACAAATTCCCTAAAGACACAGTTTCCCCCAAGCAAAGACTCGATTCCCAGCTCCAGGAGACGAGACATGAAATTACAGGGAGCTTAAATCAACCCATCACTTTTTCAAGTCTCATTGGATATGGACTAACATCATGTAAATGAATAATGCAGAATCCCCTGATGGCTCAACATAGAGTGGGCTAAATTTACCTCCAGCAGAGCCCTTTTTTTCCTCTGACTAACTCTGCTTGTGTGTCCACAGCTCAGATCAAAAGGGGAAACATTACTGCACGTGTTAATCTGCTGTAATCTCTTTAAGATGTTTGAGTCGACGATCTGAGGCAGACATCAGAACCTGACTCCTCAGCAAACAGTGCTGCCTCAGCGTTTCTCCAAACAGGGACTTTCGATCGGAGCTGCCACACTCCATCGCTCGTGTCATACCTCTCTGTGCTCTTCACGTCAGCGGATGAGTGGAAAAACTGAATATTCTGTTACAATACTCGATAGAATTAATACCCCGAAACACGCTTGGGGAAAGCGAAGCGTTTATTCTTTGATGTACAAGTTTGATTTATGAGTCGCCTGCTGTGTTTGAGGTTGTTTCTTGTTGGAGCGGGTTTTTCTTTTGTTGCTGAAGTGGTCCTGTCTACAGAGAGAGCCTGTAGAGCTGGGAAGAATGCCATACATCAGCTTTCCAGACAGGTGCAGAACCTCTTCTCTGAGAAGTGCACACATCCACTCAGTTTCACAGATATATGAATAAATGCACAGTCTCCAGGGCTAAACAACAGAATAATTCATCATAACTTACATTAATGCATGCATAAAACTCAAAGTTAAGGTACCAGATAACAAGCGTCAATAATAAGCGTTAAATTATGATTTATTATTAATTATGAAGTGATCCAGATTTATTTAAAAAAAAAAAAAAAAAAAAAAAAAACATCCCTCTTAGGGTAATGCAAACAGTATGATGCAAGTTTTTGTGCTTGAGTTGAAATCTTTAAACTTGCACAAACGCGCAGTTTTCACATCTTCATGTCATTTGTGCTGCGTATCCCAAATGTGTATCAGGCCACTGACCGAACACAACCTTAAAACAAAAACATCTGAACATGGTTTTCAAAGTGTTTTTGGATGGAGCAAGTAAGAAGAAGACATCATATCAATAACTTGGATATTAAAGCGGGGTTATTGTGCTTCATTATTTAGGTTTTTATACCGTCTTTCTGTATTCCATCGTAGCTTTTCATGATGGACGGCTCAAAAAAATCCCAATTTTCTCACCCTTGTGTTTTAGAAAACCCTTATTTCACCCTTTAAGTCTCCACAAACCCCCTTCCCTCTGATTGGCAGGCCTTCTGGAGGCCTGTTGCTGGTGAAGCTTGGACCTTGGTGTTTGAGGCTCATCCCTCTAATGTGTCATGATCAAGTTAGGAGATCTATATGCGATGACCTCATCATTTCATCAAGTCTCATTCAGATCTCGTGAAAATCTTGCGCTAATTTTGGAACAGAACATTTTGAGCAGTTTACAGGGATTTCTGTAACATAGGAATATGTAGAGGTTTGAAAATATGTCTATGTGAAGTGTTGACATTCAGCATTGTGACTTTATGTCCAAGTTTAAAATTGGTGGAAGCATTATACCCCCTCTTTAAGCAGCTTTTTTAGTGTTTTTGATAGTATATTATTAGTTATGTTTCCCATGAAGTTAAGCCAAATATATGGGTTAGACTCTGCATATTTGCCCTCAAGGGACAGCTAAGTACACCTCACCTTATTAAACAAGCTGAGCATTTAAAGGTTAATAAAAAAAAACAAAAAACAATCATGAGTCGCAGCTCTGGGGCTCAATATCCAATTTTGAACATCTTGTTCAGTTTGTACCCTTTCACAGTGTAAGTGTCACAAAACTGAGTATTTCGCCAAAAACATAACAACCCTTTGTGTTTCTCTATTACTTTAAAATGTCGAGATGAAGAGATTTAAGGAAGTGAAGGTCTGTCGTTCATGTGTCGGTACAGACTGATGGATTCAACAGGCTGAAGAGACTCAGAGAACAGAAACGGTGTATTGTTGTTGTGTTAAGCATCAAGGTGACTCCTAAGATTTTAACATCTGTGCTGTGTTTGTTCGGGGCTTTGAAAGACGGGCACATTTAAGAAGTAAGTACAGACAGTTTTCAAAGAGACAAAATCGCTCAGCAGGGACGTGGTTTCATTTCCCCTTTTGAAAGGAACTCCTCCTGTGTTTGCGATGCTTATTTGGCCGTTTATTCTGGACAGATTGTTTGATTACGTTTATTCAGTTGTGTCAAATCCAATAGCAAAGTAAAATTTAGGATGAAGCATGTTTATGTGTGCTGGAAAAATATCTATGAGATCTGGTCCATTTCCTCACTTGCTCTGGTTTATACTTCTGTAAAGTGGATACAAGAGCCTTTTTCCAATGCAGAAGCTGAAGAGAGCGTAGCCCGATGTACACCTCCTCCCAAACGTAACTACCGTAAACCCTGTAGTTGATCCGCCAAGCTACATTTTTGATTTAATAATACTCTAAAAATTATTGTGAAAAAAGAAAAAATATCATACTCCCGGAAACAGCCGATCTGACTATACTGGAGACAACACTGCCCACTAGTGCTTCAGCGAGGTATTGCATTGGCCACCACGGTGTAGAGTCAACACGAAAGTACACACCAGGCTTCAAAAATAAATGCGTTTTAGTCCCATTGTGAGTTCTCTAAGCTAACACAAGCTCTAAAATTTGCCGATTCTGAGATCTCAGCTGGGTTAAACATAAGATTAGTTAAAGTATGTTGCAGTATGATCTCAGCAAAAGAAACCACAGCTTACAAGATATCGTAACAATCTAAACATATCCGTGAGTTTGTTTCTTGTTTTGCACACTTTCTGGTAAAGTTTATGTCAACAGTTAGCTACTCTGGACTGCCATACGCCATTTTCAGGCCAAGTTTTCTGCTTCCATCATAGTGTCTGAAGCCTTGATTACTTATTTGCTCAATGAGGAATAAAAACTGCCAACGAGACTGTTTTCATTGAATTTAGTCTCAATTCTTGAAGTTTCTTCTTGGCAAAGTATGAAAGAAACTGAAAATATCCATATTTCCCAACAGTGGCAAACTGCTACTTGTGAATTAAACTCTTCTTTTCCAGTAGATGAGGTGTCTTCAGTCCATTCTCTATTACAGAGGAAAAACCAATGCCAGGAAACCAACCTCAACGGTTAGAGCTGAAGATTTTAATGAGTCAACAAAGGAATTCAAATAGAAACACAGAATCGAACATGAGGCGATGGATGGCTGGAGGTAAACACGACCACATATCGTTTGCACCCATTTGCATTTAGCTGGGTTTTAATAAGATTTTTAAATGGCACAACGACGCAAATAAACTGGAACTCTCCGAGGGTTATGATGAAGTAATTATAACACAGTAATGGAAACCTGTCAGTCAAACGTTGATTATTTTCAGCCTGTGGGTCTGCATACAACAGAAGAGTCGCTGCTTGAAGAGAGTATTTTTGAGAATATTTTTGAAAATATACTCAAAAGTAAGTACATTTTGCATTCTTCATTTATTTATTGAGTAATTTTTAATTAGTGTTTTCAATGAGGGGTAAATCTTTTTGACTTCTGGGGTCAGTTTTGGAACAAAGGAGTGTGTTCTGTGTGGACTGGAGCATCTGTTTTGTAAAGGCGTGTATTTTCATATGGGCAGTAATGGAGAGCAAGCGCAGGTGTTTGAAGTGATGCTGAGTTGTGATTTCTGCTGAGTGCCGGAGTGAGGATGCACGTTATTTTTCCACTTTGAATCTTATGCTCAGTGTTGCAGGGTGTGCACCACAGGGGATCACATTTCCTCTGCTACACGTGAAACAGCTTGATAGCATATCCGGGTTTGAAATCCTCACGTCTTTCTTCCTCTTTTCATGTGGTGGGATCCGAGCTTGGAGGACGTGTGCGCTGCACATTCACCGTCAAAAAAAAAAAGGAAGAAAGAAAAAAAAATGTTCGTCTTGTGATTGTGTCTGCCCTGAGTGAACAGGATGAGAGGCTAAATGAGAAATCCTCTCAGTGGCAGAACTCTGCGGCTATTTCCGCCAATCAATATCCATTTCCATGCAAATCAGTGTGATTAAAGCTGATTTCACAGGCACGAGACCTTCAGTGTTCCGGTCACAGATCAGACGTAAATAATTGGTTAAATGAAAGATTTGCCCCGTGCATTGTGTCATTTAAATCAGCACGATGACTACTTGCTTGCACTTTGAACCATGGATAAACTCACATGTTTCCGACAGGTTAACATGCTGTGAGAGGTTTCTCTGAACTGAAGCGTGCAGAGTTACCGCAGAAGAGTGGATAACATCACTTTTTCATTAAAACCTCACCGCCTGCGTGATTGGATTTTATTCCCTCTGTAAATCACAGGAGATTTCTGAAGACCAGAAGGTCATAAAGCCCATGAATTTCTTAAAACAAATATAATATGCAGATTGAGCATGGAAATAACTTCCATTTTGGAGGACTGTGTGTACGTCTGAGGCACAGCCAGCTATTATATCTGTAAACGATGGATAAAGTGAGAGCAGGTGTGAGTCTATTGTGCACAGCAGCGCATATAATTGGACAAGCTTGGTTCTCTATAAAGATGCTTACCAGGAAATAAAAAAGTTCACTGTTGTTTGAGCTTATATAGGAGACAAATGCATAAGTTGGGTTTTTACAACAACAAAGTACCGGTACACAAGATGACTTCAACATTTCAGTCATTCAGAAGATGAGGTAAGAGTTTAAAAATGGTTTCATCTAAGAATATTCAAAACCTGAACAGTAATGTGTAAAAAACTGTCATTACTTATGCATATCTTTATCAGCTTTTCAAATAGTGATGTGCTTCCAGTCTGCTATTAAATTCAAGATTCAAAGTGTTAATTGTCGTGTGCGCAGTCAAGAAACATCAGAAGCACAGTGAATTTTTTTTCTGCTGTCCACAATGAATGTCAACAATAAGATATTAAAAACACACAAAAAATACAATAGTATATACAAAATGATATTTGAAGGTAGTAGAAAGTGTAAACAGAATTTTAAACTGTGCAAAAAGTGATTTCAATATGTGCAAACTGAGCATGAGGTAGTCTGTGATTGTAACTCTAAATATTCAACTCAAGTAGAAATGGCATTCTGTGTCTTTGGTAAAAGATTTTTCCCAATTGTTTCAGTTAAAAAAATGCAAAAGCCTGCCAAAAAAATATACCCTGTCTAAACATTTAAGACAAGTATCTTCAAGATTTGATGATCTGACTGATAAATATAGTTAAAGCACAGCCTACAGCAGTGTAAATTGATGTGAGATACAAGCGACAGACTGTATAAAATATGAACGTGATGTCAACTATCTGTGGGGTTTTAAAGCCTATCGATGTCGGTAGTGAATGTAGCGTCCTGTGTGAAGAGGGTGAAAAAGGTTTAACTGTTTCCGTTCTTGTAAAGGCACCCCTTTGGATTCAGCAAAGTGCAGTTTCTATGCAGCTGTGTAGCCTTACCATCTGTTATCACCGTGTGAAGTTTGCAATCCTGCCACCTACTGGCACAGTTATCAAACACAGCCAACTGGTGGTTGTGAGGTACAAACCCTACTGACCATGACCAGTTTCCTAACTTCCTTCAGTCACTTGTTGAATCAAATTGAGGAGTGTTTTCAACCAAACCAGCTCTTCAGAACATTTATATACTCAATAGATTAATCTTGTTAACTTTAACTGCATTTTTATGACCTAATAAAGGAGAACTGTTATCAAGGAGTGCTGCTAGCCCTGTGTTGCTATTCATCACAGATTGATTTGTGCTGTAAAGCAGCCAACGGCACTTTTTATAGACACAGTCGCATTTTTCAATGGAATAAAGGTTTTAAAAGTGTTTCTTGTACACCAAATTTTGGGTTCAAATGATTTAGCAGCCATTTGTAGCTTCAGCACACTCCATCATGGATTACCAAGTGTTCAGACAATTGTAAAGTGTCTTGTGTCAGCATTTTGACAGAACATAATGCTTCATGGAGCCATTTACTGTAACCTAAGATCATAAGAAGACAGCACACTAAATTAAAGAAAGTCTTGAGGTTATTGACTCCCAAAGTACGGCCATCCATATCCATACTAAAGCCAAAATCAACCTCTGGGTAACAGATTAGTCGATGAAATTATATCTTGCTGGACATTAGTTATGGGGCCTGTCAGATGTTGATTGATTAAATTAAAAGAAAGCAGAGCTCTGTGGATGATTCATTGTTCCAGATGATTTTTCAGACCTTTGGATCTGAGTTTTGAAGCCTACACGGTTCTTGAAATGGAATAAAGGGGATATTGTCTAACCGGGCTCGACTCTGCCAGTCTGGAGTGGGAACACAGGTGAGTACATGTACACCGAGGCTGACTCAGAATGGCTTCAAGTCTGATGCTGGCAAAGATTAATTGAATGGCAGGTATCCAGGTTGCTGCCTCTCCGGCTTTGCGCCTGCTTGTCCAGGTTCCCAAGCTGCAGTCTGTCAGTCACAAGCAGCGAGACAGCTGCTCCGTCCAGGTGCCAACCTGTGTTCCTGTGCCAGGGGAGTGACTTCACATCCTCCATTAACACTGAGGTCCATTCATCCAGGACTGGGAGGTTATATCTAGCAGGGACAGAAGGGACAGGGCAGGGGTTAAGAGAAATCATGAAAGGAAAACGAAAATAGACACAGCGTATTCCGCTGGCAAAAATACATGTTGTGCTCACTTGCACCTGTGAAATGAAAATACTTGTTTGGCAGGACACCACTGAGATGGCAACATAATTATGTCTGCAACTAATGACCGGGCTAACTAATGATTCATCTGTGAACAATGTGGCGGTTAATTAGCCACCAAGAATAATATGTTTCAAAGAGCACTCAACAATTTCCACCAGAGGCCGTGAGGACATGTTCAGCTTGCTATTTTTGATCGAAACAACACTGAAAACCAAAGATTTTAAGGAAACTGAGACATCAAACAGTCAAAACATGACGGTTCACTGAATTATTTCAAAGTTTACTTTTGGGCTTCTTGCCTTTATTTTCATAGAACAGCTTGAGAAAGAGAGAGAGGAAACTCAGAGAGAGGAGGGGAATGATAGGCGCCAAATCATACTGAGACTAGGAATTGATCCCACAACTGGCTTGACGAGGACTTCACTCATCCACGTGACAGCTCTACCAACTAAGCCACATTGGCACCCCAGTCGCAATGAACTCATTAGCCAATAATTGGAATATTTCGTTGCTGTTATTCTGATAATATCATTTTTAAAAAGAAAAAGCCAATAAAAGTTGCGTTCATTTACATAACAAGCCATGTTCCAAAACAGCAGCTTGCGGTATGTTGCCAGCGTTGAAGAGCAAGCACATTTGCAGTAAGTTAACAAGAGAGTTGAATTGTTGTCAGTAGTGTTTATGTTTTCCGCCAATACAGAGGAGAATTATGTGATTGCATGTTTGTGTCACTAGAATACCAAGCAGGAGGAAAAAAGTTTCAACGCATCAAACCTTAAATCATCTTAAAAGTTGCCATTGCAATGAGAGAAGTACGAAACAGCAGCTAGCATTAGCACTAAAATAACAAAAAGTACCGTACAACAGGCTTTTGAGAACTGCAAAATATCAGAACAAAGGTTAGCTCTTGACTTTGTGCATATAGAAAAGGTCTAAGCCAATGGTTCCCAAAATGGGGATCTGGCACTGATAGGAGGGTCATGACATTCCCTTGCAATCACATACTTCATCCAATCTTATAATAATATAAAAAGAAATTGGGGTTAATGTTTTATATAAAACTATCCTAACAGGAAATGTTGATCTGATTTCTATATTTTTTTAGTTGCCATGAGGTCCTAAAGGCAACTAAGCTAGTATAGTGACACTATCAGTTACAGCAGATTAGTTTCAGAAGCTCAACAAAATGTGACCATTGGTAGTCTAATTTAATATCGATCAGAAAAAAATAACTATCTTAGGCTTTTTTATTGTTTATTTTTGTTTGTTTTTGGATTGGTCTAGTGGCGTATATTCATGACGGGGGATCACCAGTTTCCAGCACCACTAATTTGGGGGTCGCAGACTGAAAAGTGTTTGTTTGTTTGAATCTCTGGTCCAGACCATATGTTTGTAAGTGGGTTTATAGAGATCTGACTCTGATTCGCCAGGTGGCATCAATTTTGAGGAAGTGCTTCATTTCAACAGTTAAAAATCATGAGCAGAACAATACTAAATGGTGATCTGACATCCTCTGCTACCAGCTTAGATAATGGTGGACAGGCTCACACACATGCATGATGATGGCAGTTTAGTGCCAATTCTTTAGGCTCCAATGTGAAATCACAGCTGAACTAAAGACAATGACCTCTGACAGATGTGATTCCCACAGGGGAGGATAATTAGACATAGCTACATTTAGAAACAGCTGCCGGCGGGGGGAGGGGGGGGGGGGGTCACTCCACATCTTCTTCTTTCATTCTGACTTGTTGTACTATTCCTCACCAAAGTGAGTAATGCAGGAAACAGATTTTATAAATGTATGGTACTTAAAACCGGCTGCAACCTTGAAGTCACCGTTCTGATACTGAACACCCACACACCTCCGTGCACACTCGCACAGACCCAGTTTCTCCTCAGCCATATTGTGATGGCTTACATAGTTTCACACTCACTCAGGTGTTGTAGCAGCATCACTCACCGCAGCAGGGCTCAGTCTGCTGACTGGAACAGACGTGGGCACGTGTCCAAGGTCATTATGCCTCTCCAAGCTGCTGTTTCCAAAACACAGGCTCTCGCTCATTTCCTGTCCTGATTAAAATGTTAGGGCATCATCTGTCTATCTTCAGTGAGTGGTATTATTCCCTGCTATGAGACACATTACAGTTTATCATTTGATGCTGTCCACATGTTTGCTATGGAGCCCCAGACAGGACATGGTCAAAAATAAATAAATAAATAAATAATTTTTTTTTTAAAGAATTGTGGCCACAGTAAAGCTATAACATGTGCACAAAGTAATAATGAATAATATTAATATCATTCCTGGACGGCTTGATTAGCAGTTAATTAGCCTTGCAGTTAATCAACAATGAAATCTGTCCCGGCGTCCAAGACGTACCTCCACCAGTAAAGCAGCCTGGCTCTCAATATTCTGTTTAAGGCCTCGTTTACACAACAACATTTCGCAATGTTTCACCTTGAGACGCAAAAAAAAAGAGTTTCTGTGTTTACACAGAAACACAGAGGGATTTTGATAGCCCTCCCTAGAAGAAGAGGTGGGCTGATCAGATGGCGTGTATGGCACATTTTGTTGAAAGGCAGTCAGCAGATTCAGCAGCACAAGCACAACACGCCAGTCCACCATTGTTACTGTTGTTGTTGTTGTCCGGATCACGCATGGCAATTTAAGTTGCCACAATGAAAGTGTAATATACAAATTGGAGCGTGACGTCAGCATTCCCACTGAAAACTCCGTCTTGCTGTTTACACAGCAACGGCGGCAGCAGCGTTTCAGAGGAACTCCACTCTAGAGGCCATTTTTAAAAGTTTATGTTTTAAGTTGGGTTTAATCCTTAACGTGTTGTTTTGTAAACTAGCGGCCTAAACGCTTCTTGGTAATGGTTTCTTGCAATGCTAGACTTTTCAGAATGTCTTTGTAGCTCATTCCCAGCCTAAAACAAAAATCAGTCATACTATCCCTGTCAATCCTGTAGCCTTACCCCCTCTACTGCCTCTACCTCAATTAAGTATGGTACGCTCAACTTGCTTACCCAAGTGTTAAGGAATGTCCAGGCCACAATTAATTTTTTTTCCCATAGTTTCTTGACAAACATGGAATATGAAAAAAGTGTAACATTCATTATTAAACTTAATTACCAGGTATGTTATACATTTAATCTTACCAAAGTTTAAGAGAATAGACTTGTACATTTTTCAGATTGGGGCACCGTTGACCTTGCTTTTTTGAGCATGCGCCCCATGTAAGTAGGCTTTACTCCTTTGCCATGGTGGTTGCTTGTTCAGTCAACTTGCTGCATGTCTTTCCATGCCCAGAAACAAAACAAAAAAATAAAGATGCAAGTCATAAATGTAGAAGAATAAAGTTATAGATTTACCAGAATAAAGTCAAAATTTTGGTCTTTAGTTAACCTCTGGTACTTTATTTTGAAGGGACGACATAAGAGCAGCATGCAGCTGTTGTACTACAATATGGCACATGGACCCTTTTCTGAAGCTCTTCTAAAAGCTCTTCACACCCATATCACAGTTTAAGAATTCTGAATTGACTGCACATCATATTTCTCCAGACAGGAAGTTGCTGCTTGGTTAAGCTGAGCTAGGCTAATGTTTTTTGTTTTCTTTCGCTTCTACTTTTTAATCTTGAAGTTTTATGTTTGTGTACAGAGTGGTGTAAGCCTAACACTCAGAGGGGAATTGAATTAGTATGATCTATTCAGGACTTAGAGTCACTAATTGGAATAAAGTGTTCCATATTTTTCTACCATCCATAGATTTTCATCATATTTGAGGTATAAACTCCCCCCCTATACCCTCTCTTTTGATTTTTCTGTCCTTGCTTTATCCTCTTGTCATTTCCCAGCCTCCTGTCTGTGTAGGCAAAGCCAATCAAAATCTGCTGCTCATTTTTCTTTTCATAGCTCTGGGCCCAGAGTCGTTTCAACCAATTAGCTCAGACAGCAACAGTCTCCAACATGAGCCGGGAGGAGGGCATGTAATAAAGATTTACAGCTTTGAGAGCCAAATCCACCCTCACGTCTTATCTCATCCCCTGGGGCTCTGGCCACCACACAGCATAGCCAAAGGCTTTATTGGCGGATAATGGCTGGTCTGAGTTGCTTTCATGAGGAAACAGTGGGATGATGCCTGCTGTGTCTGACTGTGAGAAAGTGGGGCAGAAAGTTCAAAGTAGGCCCGGCTCAGTGCGGCCCCTGACACGGGCAGAAGGGCCTCGAACTCCCCGCAGCCTCATCACATTTTCCATGCCACAGTGACTCAGTTTACTCACACATGCCCAGTAAAGCTGTTTGTCAGCACTTTGGTGGTTTTCAGCTGGGTCATTACTCTCCTGCAGATATGACTCTAAATTAAATCTGATGAATTAAGCTCCAAACTGAAACCGCATCTGTTACCTCTCCCGACTCTGAGCTGCTGCCCTCGGTGTTTTCTGTTGTTTATCACTAAGCGTGGGTTTAGAATTCATTTCCCTTATACGCTTACTGTTTGATGACAGAGATTTTATCTTGCACACAGCTGCTTCTGGAGCATCATTTGTTTTTGCTTACAAGTACACTTTGAATTAGCTACAACCACAAGATCAGCAGAGACAAGACAAAAGCTGTATATAGGCAACCTTTGAACAGAAGGCGTAGAAAAGAAGACAGTCAAAAAAAAAAAAGTTCTGTGATATAAAGAGAAACCAAGGACAGACTAATGGTTAAAAACACCAAATAAAAACAAAGTGGTAAAGTTTTCTCTTTCGTTTTTTTAAGGTTTTATGGACGTTTGCATTTGAAGAGAATGGTTTTGCAACTTTATTATGTTCACTTGAAAAAAAAACATCCTCAGCTTTTTTTAATTAAAAAGCTATACCTAAAGTTTTACTTTGAAATTCAAATGGAGGCTCTTATTTAGACCACCTAAGAAAGCAAAGACTGTTAAATTAAATCCACTAACGTGATTATAAAACTGTATGTTTTATGGATATAGGAAAGCTTCACAGCAACTTCAAAGACAATTGCTGAAAATCCTTCAATGGAACAGGGCCGCCACATCTTTGTACTTCAGTTTATTTAGTTTTATCTAACATTTTCCTTCTAATTCCTAACATTTGTCTCACTAATTTAGAAGCATTTCTTTATAATAACCCTTGCAAGATAAAAATCAGAAGCTGCTATGGGCCCCTCCCCTTTCCAAAACACTCACATATGAGCAAATCCTCCTGACTGTCAGCAGTCCCTCTCAGCTGCAGCCAGAGCAGACGACAGCATGCAAATGAATCATGCATGTTCTTGTCTCTTTTTAGCCTTGACTACCGCTTGACTAATAAGTGTAGACTGAACATGCGGCATTCATGTAAACATGCACAATTTATTTTTTTCCCATCAACCAATCTGTTGAACCGTGGCGAGGCATCCGTACAGATCACAGATCAGCAATGATCCGTTTCACCACTAGTGGCAGTAACACGACTAGTAATGCATTATAATAATAATAATATTACTTTCACTGGTAACGAATGGTGTAACAAGTTATTCTTGAAATTCCAGTCATAATATTACAGTTAATCACGTCGTTACTCCGTTACTGTTGTTATTAACCGTCTAATAATTTAAAACAACAATCCACAGAGTCGGCCGAGCAGCGAGGTTGTTTGCTTTATGGTTCCCAGGTATGTGGTTTTCCTGTGGAATTGGGCACCTTTTTAGGCAGTGCCAAGAGTAGTTTATATTTATTGTATTTTTAATTTTTTTTGCCGATGGGCATGTTTTTCAATTGTCGTCATACATACCTGGCAACCCTGGCTAGCTTGAAAGATGGAGCGGAACAAGTTTACGTTCAGCAGTACAGCTGGCAGGGAGTAATAAGTAAAGTAATAATACTTTTGAAAAGGAGTGACAGGTAATAAGTGATATCGTCCTTTTTTCAGTAATGGGCCCAACACTGGTCGTTGGTTGTTGACAGTTTTGCACACTGACCTTTTTAGCCTTTTATAGCCTTGTTTATTTTATAGCCTTTGATTATTTATAGTTTTTAGTGGGGGGAGGGTGCTCCTTTTGGTCTTCTTGAGTGGTAGTTATGCTAATGAGAATCCTGACAGGGTGAGCTGGACCCCGATGCAATTTAAAGGGATTCTGATTTACTTAACCACCCATTCACTATACATTATTCCTTACGTGGCAAAAAAAAGCACATTGAAGTATTGTCTTCTTATAATGAATATGAACTGCTCCATCCATTCATTTTGATGTACAGAGGAGAAGAAGAAATCAGTTGTGATGTAAACCACTGCAAACATTTTCAAAAGAAAGCAGGTGCACTATTTAGATAACCTTAAGCTGAAATACATCTTGGAATGAAAGTCTTGAAAGTCGTGTCCAGAAAATACTCCTTTAAATGTCACCATCCGAAACACGACGAAGATCCTTTAAGGGATGAGTGTTTTTCTTTGACAGCTCACAGATTTATTTGTTCAAACAGTCTGATCTCTGTGTAAAAAGAAAGGTCTCTCCTGTTTCGAAGCGTATAAGCTGTTAGAGAAGCATCTATCTGTAATTACACGCTGTATAAGGGCAGAATCTCAGCTTTCTTCCCTTTTGATGGAGAACATCAGGGTCTGGGATCGATGGAGGTTTTCGGCTCTGCTGCAGTGGCCCGTCATGGCGTGTTAATGGATATATCATCTCGACCGTGTGAGACCTGTGAGGGACTCTCCTGCCTGTCAGTGTGATTGCAGCTATAAGAAGATTTGAGCTCTTCTGTGCTCATGTTTTTTTTAATGTGGAAAGTATGAAGACCACGTTTCGCTGGAAAATGCACTCTGGTCAGCACTGATGCCCTCTTATTTCCAAGTTTTCGAGCAGTCGGTACAGAATGTCTCAGAACATCTACGCAGAGTTTCCTGTTAATTTATTCAAGAAAAGGTCAGCGTTGTGTTTTGCAGGCAGGGAAAAAAAGAATTTGGATGGGACAAAGGAAGCAGTTTGGAGAGTTTTGACTGAGTGCCTTGTTTGTGAATCGAGCTAGCCGATTTGTCACCTTGTGCTTGCCTTCTGATGGAAAAACATCTGCAGAGTTTTTTGAATTATGGACACGTTCTGTTCTCAAGGGAGCCAACAGGCTTCACTAAACACAAACTGGAGAAGATTTTGTTCTCTCTCTGCCAATAACATTCATAATTTGTGATTTGCCTAAACCATGAGTAACTTCAGTGTGCAGGGTAAAAAAAAATCAAGATACCACAGAGGATCCAGAGCCCCCTGGTATGTTTCTGCTTAAAGCTGATAAAGATCTAAATTCTGCTACACTTTTGACCTCTTGTCATGAATATTCATAAGGATGAATCCCTAATTGGGGATAATCCCTCGTGTTTGCTTTTCCGTTTTTACTCAACATCCCACTTGGGATTTCAGATTCTTGACCCCAGAAAAGCGACCATTCATCAGCCTCACAGTCCTGACCTGAATTCATTCATCAGTTAGTTCCTTATCGTAACTTTTTTAAAGCTGTTTCGATGTTTCCTGGCATCTATTTCACAGTCTGGAGATGATGCCACTCACCTTCAATGAACACTGAAAGATGCTCCTCAAAGCCAGTCCATCGTTTTTCATTTGTGGGTGAATCTCACGTGGTATCCTGAGGGGGAATGCATTATTACATTCACACTGCATTCATGGCTGAATAAAATCTGAATACTTTTCATTTGTATTCAGAAGGCACAAGCAAGGACCAAACCAGCATGCCTTTCTGTTCCAAAGAGCTGGTGCTGAAGAATGAAGGTACGTTTCCATTCACCTGTTTCAAAGCTTTTTCACTTTGTGCTAAAGAAAAAAAAAAAGACTGGAAACTTTAAGAAAATAAAACATTTTTTCTCCAGCTTTGCTGAGGTTGGAAAGTTTGTATGTTAAAAAAAAGACAGAGAGAACCCAGTATAGATTTATGGAGCCTTTTTTTTTTTCTAGTCCGCTTTCATGTTTTTGCACCTGTCCTTGCTTTTTCTCCACAGACAAAGCTTTCATGGCACACAGCCATCCAGCTCTCCACTCCAGTGGAACTCTGTAATAAAGAATAGAAGAGCAGCGATGTGGTGCCTCAGAATTGTGTAGTCCACAGCTCAAGCCAGTCTTGCAGCGTTTCATCTCTGCTTTAATATATCAGCTGATAAAACCACTTTATACAGAAGAGTTGGAATATTTAGTTTAAAGAGGGGGGTTTTATGCCTTCCCATATTTCGAACAGGATCTGAAGTAACAATGCTGGAGGTTCAAATGACACGTGTGCAAATTTTCAGATCCTTTCGACTTCAAATGTTGTAAAAATCCCCAAATCTGTCTTTAAACTGCTAAAAACGGACTGTTCTGAAAGTAGCATGAGATCTTCATGAGATCTCCATGAGACTTGCAAAAGTGATGAGGTCATCACATAAGGATTTACTAACTGTTTAATGAAATATCAGCAGAATGGGCCTCAAACACCAAGGTCTGCCCCCGACAGGCCTATAAAGGGCTGGCCAATCAGAGGGAAGGGGTTTGTGGAATGACAAGCCTTAAAGAGACAGCTGCAAGACTATAATAAGTTTTCTAAAACACCATTGTACAAAAAACAATATCGTGAGTTGTTTTGCAGCTTGGTATTTAAATATTTTGCTCCACTAACACTGTGGTGAGACATTGGCACCTTTTTCTAACTCCACATTGTTCAAACATTTCAGAGCACTCAGCTGGAGAGTTTCAGCCTCCTCTGTTCCAGTGATGACAAAGCTGCACCTTTAAAAGCCATCCAACATGACGTGCCTCCAGCAGACAGAGGCAGGTTCTATTATTTGAAGCAGACGCTCAGATGAGACCTCCAGCCTGCTCATGATTGTTTTTCAGCCCAGGAGGTTAGACAGAGGCATTATGGGCCAGATCCCTTTGGGAAGCACCGCACAGCTTTGCGGCTGCTGCCCCCTCCAGAAGGACTGAAAAATTAATTTAATTTTTTTCCCCAAACAATCCTTGAGGCAGATCATTGGCTTTTTAACCCAAAGTGAAACCAGCACTGGGAGCCTTCAGAGCACCTTGACTATGAGATTGAAAATCTGACCTGTTGAGATGATAACAAAACTACTTTTGCTGATGAATCGCTCAGAGATGTTATCATATCACAGAGAGAAAACCTATTTGGACATACGGCAGGCGTACTCTCTGTTGGTTCCAACAAATGGGAACGAGATTAGCTGCTCAAATGTGTTCCGTGAGTCAGCCTGAGCTTATGCTGTTAATGAACTTAAACAGAGATAAATGTGTGACAAGCACTTTTCCATTCATCCTAATGTACACATCAATAACAACTTGTAATGTTATGTAGTCATTACATCAAGCTGTGTTAAAGCATTACTGTTTGTTCTCAAATGGACACTTAACGATTTAATGCATAAAATTGAGTCCAATTATCCTCCAGCTTAGCATACAGCTGCACAAAATTACATCTCGCCATGTCTGAATTTCAATGATGCAGTTCGCCTGCTTCTGCTTGCTTCCTGCTTCTGCGATGGGGAATGTGAGACGCAGCATCAGCTGAGTGCCAGTGAGGCTAATAACAGCGCAGAGGAGCTCAGAGGTCAGAGCGCGGTTTGGAGTTGACGTGAGGTCGTCTTTTTTTTTTTTTTCTTTGCAGTCATTCACTTTAAACCACAAGCACTTTGGAAGCAGAGCTTAAAAACTGGAGAGTGAGGTTCACAGTGATGAGATATTATTACTGCAAGCTCCAGTAGGAAATGGAGCATGGGTGGAATCGACTGCATTTTAACATATGAACAATTAAAGGGTCGGTCGGCTGATTTTAAACATTAGGTTCAATTTAGTGTTAATTGTTGAGCGGGGAAGAAATCAAAAGAATTCTGCTGTTGTTATAAAACGTGCTATGTGGTTTGGTTTTGTCTGGCTGAAATGTGAAAGGTCTTTTATGAAGTAGCTCTCCTCTTGAGGGTGGATAATGTGGTGTCCATGATTTACAAAAAGAATGTCCAATTAGAGTCATCAGATCACAGGATTGTTTTCCACTTTCCTCATTCCATCTTGAGGTGCTTTTAGAACAGAAGTTCCCAGTACCATCAATTCCTGGAACTACTTTTCTAGGATCTAAATGGTACTTACCGCCCACTGATGTCTGTGTTTCCATTGAGGCCAGAAGTTGGTGCAGATTATGCAGATTAGGCAGCAGATGCATAACTAGATTAAGGTTCAGATTCTTTATTCTTAACATAACATCAAAAATCCACTGCAGAATGAAATTCCGTCGCATTTTTTGCCGCAACAAAACCAGTTAGACAAGCAACAATCAAAGTTAGAAATTGTGTGTTTATCAATGGCTTTATCATGAGCCGATCAAGCCGCAGCCAACACGAGCGCCACCATCCCTGCAAAGAGCATAGAGGTGGATTTAAAAGCCATGACAGATCAACTGGTGTTTTCATTTTTAGTGTACCTCTGTGCAGAATACTTACACAAAAAAAAGTTGCATCCTTTTCAACAACAATATCAACTGAGGCTCATCTAAAGTCACAAGTTTACAAAGTCACTCTTAAAACTGTAACACTCCAAAGTTCCTGGACCTTTGGAAGTACTAACCCCATAAAAGGCTACTTCAGGGAGTAGACTGACTACCCAAGAACATAATTTGGACCCTGGTTCCTGTGTTCAAAATACACCCATCTTCTCAACAGGTCCCAAGTTTCTGGTGAAAGTTCCTGCAGTTGAAAAGCACCTTTATCCGGGCTCCTGCTCAGAGAAGTTGCTGGTGTTTCTGGATCATGTTTATGCATTATTTCCTCTTTGCAAACAAGACAACCAAAAAAAAACTCTGCATAAAGTTCCCAAATTTGAGGATTTGCTGGTTGTCTATTTGTAAAATGAGTTTTAGAGTAGTTTCGTATTGTTATTCTCTGGACTTTAAATAACAAAGAGATGAATTGTTGCTGAAAACACACAGTCCTTCAAAATGTTTGAATAGATTTTTGGATATTTGAAAAAAACAACACTTTTCCGACACTGCGCTTCCCTTTATTAAAATTCAGAGTCTGTGGAGCAGGAACCACAGTTCATTAGGTGATCTTTCTACATATTTTTATATTCATGATGTTTCCTGTGACAGTCAGCCCTGTGCCCTCCATCTCTCCCCGTCATCCTTCACAGAAAGTCACCTCTGCTGTCACTGCTGCTGCCTCTGCAGACGTGTGTGCTGCCGTGTCCACCTGGGACTTCAGCCCATGTGTCTGTGTGTGTGCAAGTGTGTGTGCTGTTCAACAATGTGCAAACATGAAAAGGCACATCAGGGTAATTGGTGCTCCCCCAGCATGCATTGCTCAGCATAATCAGCATCTTGGGGCTTCACGGGGAGCAGCTATCAGGTCCAGAGAGGAATGAGCAGGGAGGGAGGGAAGGAGGTGAGGAGGGGGAAGGCAATCAGAGCACTGGCTCCACTGTCAGCAGCAGAGAGAACAAGCCAAGAGCGCTGTGGGATCCTGATCCAGCTGGCGGCACATTAGGGCGCTGTCTTTTAACGTCCACCTACACATCACGCCATCACACACAGGGTCACACAGCCTGGACCACCACGCCGCACTGAGCCCAAAATACTATTCCCCCTTCTGCTCCCAATATTTTCACACACCTGATTTCCACATCCTTATGTCTTTGTCAGGTGGAAAAAAACAATCTTCACGGTGGATTCTTGTGTTTACCAGTTGTTGATTTCGCTGCCTGGTGAAAGGTTATAAAGGAATGTATGAAGCTAGTGTTTTTGCTGCGTTTCTTCATATGCTTAGACTGGGAGAGGCTTCTGTTGAGGCGTGGGTCAGTGGACTGGATGGGCTGTCAAATAAGCAGCCAGCTCTTGGCTGAGTTTGTTTTGTTTTTGCAGCCTAGCACAGGAAAATCTGATGGATCGAACAGGAAAGGATGAAGTTCTGAATCATGGCACGACTGTGATCGAGTCTCAGGCTGAACGCCCAAGATAATCACAGACGCAGTATTTCATAGAAAAACAAGACTTTGAGTGTGGTATTGCTTTAGATATTTCTCCAAAGAAAAATATAAAACTAAAACGTAATTTACCAACAGATGGACGACATGACAGCTCCCCACAAAGTATGCTAAGACATATTTTAATGTTGAACACTTTCTTTGGTTAGTTCTTTCAATTAGAGATTTTGGACAGTCACTCTAGTGTTTCCGACTTTGACATTTTTTAAATAGGAAGTGAAGACAGAGAGGTTTTTTTGTTTGTTTGTTTTGTTTGGTTTGTTTGTTTTGCATATACCTACCCTGGCCACCCAAGCCCATGTCAGGGCCACCCCAGTCAAATAAGTCTAGACACACCCCTGTTTGGCTTGTTTTTTTTTTTTTTTTTTTTTTTTTGCTTTGTCATTATAAAACCTGCTTATTTCAGCACTATTTGCAGAAGCAGACAAGCGTGACTGTAGTTCTTCTGCAAATACTGCAAAAACATTTCTGATGGCAAAGTAAACTGCAGAAAAAGTTCTCAGCACAGTGAACACCTTATCCCACTTTAAGTCAAAATTAGCAGAATTACATGGCAGACTAAGCAAAAAAAAACAAAAAAAAAAACTGTAGCCTAGCTTGCATGCTGTTTCTCCCATATATCCCTTTAACATGGAGGTGGGGGTTCAACACCCTTACTGCACATTGTCAGCCACCAGCGGGAGCTCTGATGGTTTTGGCTTCACTTGAGGTAGCTGTTGTTCTGTTCATGGTTTTATTCAGCCACAGTAACACTAACAATAACACAGTGAGTTCTGACTAGGGGTGTAACGTTCAGTTTGGTACATTTTGGGTACAGCAGGGAACGTGAATGCAACATTTTTTTTTCTTCATTATGTACATTTAGAATTTCCATTTTTTTTCTGTGCAGCATCAACAGGTTTCTTTTTAGATGACATTTTAAATTAAAAAAATTTAAAAATATATAAGATAAAAATAAAAAAGACATAAAATGAAAAAGAAGTGTGCTGAAACTTTGAACCAAAATAGTCTTCAATATAGAAAAGGTATGATTTAAAGCATTTCAGAATAAAAGATTATATATGTTTGCCATGCAGCTTGCTGTCAGTTTTGTGCTTCTGCTTTGTAGACTGTGTGGGAACACATATTTTGTTCCACATGTGCTCGGATCGGTCCATCTTCTGACCAGACCCCAGGCCCTGCACCGAAACGGTCCAGTCTGAGTATGTGTATCCTTACACCTTCAGTTCTGATCAAGTTTGAACAAGAGTCAATCCAAGAGTGCAAAAGGTGAGAGACTTTTCACAATATGTATCCCTCCACCTCCCTGAGCTAGTTCTGTAGTGGGAAGAGAGGAAAGGGAGAAATCTGTCATTTGTGTTCAAGTTCGTCCTGCTCAGCTGGAAGTCATGAAGTTGCACTGCACAGAGGCATGATGTGATATCTGCTGTAAGACTGCATCGCTGCCCTGCTGATACCCATCATCCCCTCCCGTTGCTTTTGAACTGTAATTAGAGCAACTTTGTGGCGCAGAGTGATTTTCAAAGTGGAAAGTCCCAGTGATGTTACACTCTGTATCAACACACATGGAATGCCTCTCGTCCAATCAGATTACTCAGCTGAAATTCAGTGTTATGCAACTCCATGCTATCAACAAAGAGCCAGTGCAAACACACGTAGGATTTAAGTCTAATTACAGAGACGATAAGATTCTGTTTACAATAGTTGGAATTTCTGTTTTATCTTCATCTCAGCTTTCTGTAATTTCACCGTTCTGTGTGTGTTTGCAGGCTGATCTGGGTTTTACCTCCTGCAAGTTCCAACGGATTGCAGAGTGTTGGTTTTTATGCAACATTTCACATGAGAAAGGTGGCTTTGTAACAGGCTGCTCAGGTATACTTAGAGGGGGAGACAATGGCGTGTTGTTTCCAGAGGGTAACTTTGAAGTGGTTGTAATGTGAGTGTTAAAAATTCATCAGTAATGTATTTATATGGAGGTGCAGCCTATGTGTCTTTTATGATATTATAATTCCCTTTGAGCCTTTGATTTTGCATGCTGTTGAAGGTCTCATCTAAAATGTAGGAGGAGGGTTGACATCCATTTGAGTCGGGTCTCTTTGTCTCTGCATGTGCACGCAGGCTGCAGATGGTGAATACTTGATGTTGCTCTTCTTGTGACTCTGAACCTGGAAAGAGGTTAAACCTTAAGTGCTGAGGACTGTCAGTCATTGTTTCCTGTAGGTACAGAGTTACTCTGGCACTAGCTCTGCTTTAAGCTGCAGACGTCCCTCTGGACAGGTCTGGAAAGCTGAACCTGTTTGATAAAAGGACCGGGGCCAAAGGCGGCATTAAAAGTCCACAGCATTTTGGCTGGAGTTGATCCTGTAGCCACAAGCTAAAAATCCCTCATATCCCTGAGCAGAGCAGGAGAAATCTCTTCAAACAAGCTTTTGGAGGTAAGTGATTCAATGAGGTTTTAGAAACTTTTTAGTTCTTGGACTTCTTCACAGATGGGTAAACAATCACATCCGTGTTCAAGTGCCAAGAGCGAGTCGCAGCACAAGAAGAGCAATGTTTGTACTTTTCATATTCCCAGGCCTGATGGACCCCTGTGGGCCCGCGTTATGGACGTGTCTCCCTCCAAACTATTTTAAGCGTTTTACAGCAGACCGTAAACACGTCTAAATATAGGCTCGTCTGTTACTACGAAGCCGGCAGGAGTCTGAACAGGCAGAGCACTGTGCAACAACGCCGCAGGAATGTCTGATGTTGTAATATGAAAACTGTGGGCCCCTCATGGATGTAAACTCTGGGTAGGCCTGTCACCAAGGTGCAGGCGGGCTGAATGGAAAAGCAAACTTCTCACTGATTTCTCAGAGGCTGGAGGGGGAACAACTCAAGACAGAATCACGGCACCTTCACAGAGTTAGACGGTCAGGTGAGCCGCCGCAGGCTGCAGCTACACCTTCATATTTCATCATGTCATCACGCGTTCAACCAACTGATGATGTTTATTGTGTCACGGGACATCAAGTCACACATGTGGTTGCACACTCAAAGTGGTTTTGCTTATTTTTGGAAAGGATTGCAGTTGAAATTGAAGTAGTTTGGCCAACATGTCACAGTGCACAAAGCAGAGTCAGATAAATAGTTTCTGCTGTTCATTTATTTATTCATTTATTTATTTGGGTGGGAAGACTGTTTTAACTTCTCTGAAGCCAATGCTGATGTGTCTTAAATCTGCATTCTTTTTATTAACCAGTAGGGGGCGACTTTGCTGCAGACAGGGTTACAAAATTCTTGGAATTTTCAAAGTTGGAAACTTTTCATGAGAATTTTCATGAATAAATATTAAACATTCTGGTTTCTTATATGCAGACATGATCATTTTTTGTAAACCTCATTCAAGTTGATAAGGGAAAAAAATGAAAATTTCTAAAATTTCCAAGCCAAAATTTCCAGGAAATTTGTGGAAAACTTCATTCAAGTTGACAGCAACAAAACTCTACAAATTTCCAACATTCCCAAACTAAAATTCCCATGGAAATTTTTCACCCTCCTAGTTGCAAATCATCCCATTGTATGTAATAATCAGCCAAAAGTAACCTCTCGGTAAATTAATAAATTAAAGAGGGATTAATGATTTTTTTCCGGCCTTATATCATTGCTCTTGTACCCCTGTAGTATTTTTTTTACATCTCAAAATAATCCATTTTTTCTTTCACTGGTGTTTTAGAAAACCATTATTTCAGCCTCTGAATGCTAAATTTTAGCGTCTGTCTCTTTAAGACTCCTAGCTCCACAAACTCCCTTCTCTCTGATTGGCCAGCCCTTTGGAGACGTGTTCAGAGAAGATCTATGGGTGGGCCTCTGTGTTTGAGGCCCACACCTTTAACATGTCATGAACCAGTTAGGAAATCCTCATGCAATGACCTCAGTAGACTGCAGGGATTTCTACAACATATCAGAATTAAAATTTCAACAACATCATAAAGTTCAGAATTGAAAGTGAAACTTCATGTTAAATGTGAAATAATCCCTGAAACATAATATTCATAACTATGCACCAACCACATTTAACATTTGGATGAAACAAACATCCCTATGTTTAGCTTAGTGGGAGTAATTTTCTGTTTCCTGCAGCATCCCTTTATTCTGAGTTAGACGTTGGCTGGGAAAATAGGTTTTCAGGCCCTTTATAGAATATTTAAATAACATCCACAGGAGGCTGAGCTGCGACAGTCACAAAATCTCTGCATATTCCATATTTACAGTCTGAAAACCTCCTTGTAGCTGCAGCCGTGAGTCTGCATGAATACCTGCAGAGTGAATACGAACTGTTCATGAAGTGTTCCACTGTGCATTATCAGCCAGTGCCTGCCGGAGTTTCTTCAGTACAGTCAAAGTCCACGGAGAGACTTCACAATGCAGAAATCTTCCTGTTCTGCTGATGATTTATTCATGGACTGGATTTGCAGGGGCCTGATTGCGTGTCCTGGGCTTTTTTTCCCCCCTCCCTCAGCAGTGTTTGTTGTTTCTCACTTGAACAGAATAATGCATCATAGTGTTTGCCATCAAACGTGCAGTGTGGTGCTGACAGTGGTGCACATGCTCATTAAGAAAGGCGTTCAACCCTGGTGGGCTGTTTACAGAGAGCTGGCGTTGCACCTTAACAACCCCGAGTCAATAAGGAGCTCTGAGCCAGATGCTTTTTGTGCTTTCAAGATGTGAAAATAAACTGGAATTCATCTCTTCCTCTCGCTCTCATTCTCCCCTCTCTAAAGGTGAAGGCACATTTAAATTTTTCCGTTTCATATGTGAGCATCTGTGACTTGCTAATTCACAGTTGGCCCCCTGATGGCTCCCTCTGTCAGAGTCCCTCCTTCATTATTGACACAGGACGGCTGTTTGTGTAGCACCTCACCACCCGTGATGAGTCATCCTGAGCTCGACTCTCTTCTGCTCATCACTTTCACACCAGCCATCCTCCAGAGCTCCACTTTTCCATTTCTCCTGACCTACTTTACACGTACTGTGTTCACCGTAACTATTTGGACAGCAAAACACATTTTCGTTTGTTTTGGCTCTGCTCTCCAGAATACCAGATTATGAATAAAACAATAACTGAGAAACTTCCCGGCAGAGGATCTGATACTGTCAGGTTTATCTGTATTTCCACTGAATGTATCAAAACTTAATGATTAGCGGATTAACAGATAATTAACACTATCTGTGATTTGTTAACACAGGGCATTGATTTATTGGTTAATACTTCCTGTAAGACACCTAAAGCTGGATACTGCATGGTCCATAAAAACAGAGTTTTTCTAATAAATGCCCGCATCCAAAATGATCAAAACTGTTCTACATTTGTCTCAATTCATGTCTGGTTTCAGAATCCAATTTCCAACGAAAAAAAAAACATCACTTGATAAGTTGTGAGCCTTATAATTAAGGGTTTGACTTTTGGTGGACATATTGCATCATTTTTCAACATTATCCCCTTCAGTATCTGCACACTTTTGTCAGCGATATTTAAGGGCCTTTATGCCACTTTTGAAGACGTCATTTTTCTTGACCGTTTAGAAAGTCCTCCACTGCATGTATGACGTCATCATCTGACCCAAAGTGGGTACCAGAAATGGCTGTTTTCAATTTTGGAAAAAGATGAAAATCTGATGGAGCGAGATCAGGAGAATAAGGCGGATGCTCAATCAGTTCAAAGCCTCAATCATTAATAGCAGCCATGGCAATGACAGACTTGTGAACAGGGGCATTGACCTGGTGGAACAACACACCTTTACTGAGTTTTCCGCAGCGCTTGATTTTAATATTTTCTCTTAGCTGCCTAAAGCCTCAAATACACCGGCTGCGTCTGCGTTGCAGCTCCGCTCTGCTGCGTGTCGACTGCGTTTCTCCGTAGGACTGCTGACAGACAGACAGCTGGAGTCACGAGACCGAGGAATTCCTGTGCTTTCCTCTCCATTAATAAGCCTCTCTTCATTCATTTTGTTCTGTTAAACCTAAAACCTGTTCATTCCTGGCATGTCTTTGCTCATTGTGACATTTTCTTGCATTGGTAAAGCTAAATACGATCTAGTTTTGAAACGGTTTGTTTTATTTTGAAAGTCTCAGGCTCTTTTTTAGGTAGTTTCCATGCACTACTTCCTGTCCCGTTCGATCTTCTCTACTCTGAATTGATGCGACCTGTCGGACCAGCCACACACTTGAGCCACACCAGAACGGATCCAGTGTAAGTCGACACGTTGACTTGAATGAAAACCTTTCTGATCCGGTGCCGTGACAGAACAGGGCTGCAACGCTGATGCAGCCGGTGCATTTCAGCCGTAAGAAGTGATGCTTAATATGTGCCATTGATTGTTTGTCCCTTCAGCCAGAACAACATCATGGACTTTATTGACCATTTCTGGGGTTGCAGCAGTGACAGGCCTTCCAGGACGGGCGTCATCCCCAAGGCTCTGCTTGCCACGCTTAAATTCCACCACCCACCTTTTCACTGTAGCATATGAAGGGGCATCATTCCCATGTGCTGTTACCATATCAGTATGGATATCCTTCAGTGCTTGACCTTTCAGCAAATATTGAATCACTGCTCTTTCAGCGATTTTGCAAAAGTCACTTGTCTTGTTTACTTTAGAGAGCTACTTCTTCAATATAAACTGACCAAATGACACCAGTCTACAGATACACAGCCTTAAATAGTCAGGGAATGGTAGACGAGAGTTGTGCTGAGTGGAGTTGGTTATCCATCTCATGAACTATGATCAGTATCTGCATCAACCCTGGAAAAGCAATATCAGTCAATCTCTGGTTTTCTTCTTCATTTTCCTTTCTGTTTTCATCTTTATTTTTGAAGGTAAGCAGGGCAGCAGTTGACTGACAGCTTATTAACTTGCTGTGATTGGAGCTCAGTAATCATCCTTCATATCACTGTTTTTAAGATGATGATAAAAGTGAATACCTGTGGTTTGCCGTCGCATACTTTTACACTTCATTGTTCGCACACAAACACACTTTTTGACTTTGCCAGCGGCTGCAGGTGAGACTGACTGAGTCGAGTCATCGCCCTCGTCTCGTTTCATCACTTGGCCAGACACTGTCTCTTTGACAGCCTCATCAGGCGCACAATGAAGACACACAGACAGTCTGAAGGAAGAGGAGAGATCTTCATCAAACTGCTGAGCGGAGAAACTCAGACACAGCCGGGGATGATGGGAAAAATGTACATCTTACGGATCATTTCACATGGCGGGAGGCGCGGTTATGTAAACTGACACTTGTAACAAATGTCAAACAGAAATAAAGTGAAGTGCTGAATGGGTCCCTGTTGTACGAACTCAAAAAGAGACGAACACAGAGGAGGCTGTGGGAGGTCAGCTGCAGACAGGGCTCACTTCACGCCTGATGATGATCGCCTTCATAAATAATGTCAGTGTTTGGGTTTGAACTGAATGCAATATTCATGTTTTCCAAGACGTCTGGAAGGCAGCACAGATTCCACTCTCTCCCTTGAAGAACGCGTCTCGTGTGACGCAGCTGTATCGCATCTAAACCACACAAACTTCTTTAAAAGTGAAGAAACGTAGCTGCAGTTGACACTCACAGTGAACCTTCTGTCTTCACCCTCAAATCCTCATTCAGACTCCTCAAAACAAACGCTCTGTTAGCCTGCAGCTCAATTCAAATGATGCTCCGCAATGACAAAGCAGAGTCACAAAAAACAACCCTGCTCTGTCTTTCAGGGATCTGCCACTCTCGTCTTTCTTTCTCCAGTGCTGTTTTTTTTTTTATTTGGAGCCACTCAGCCTGCATTCAGTAGTTAAAAAAATCAATGTGCTGCATTTTACTGTGCCATTTCATTTCTCAAACTCAATTAAATATACAATAGTTTTTAGATTGCAAGAGAGAAATGTAGAAAGCATTGATCTCTTTGCCTTCTTTATATTCCTGTTCTCTCTCTCTCTCTCACACACACACACACACACACACACACACACACACACACACACACACACACAGTCACACACACTTTCCTCTCAAATCCATTCTCATCTTTCCTCCCACGGTACCTTTTTGCGAGAGCTATTCGCATTTTTATAGTGCGCTGAATATGAGACTCGAGGGTTGTTCCTGAAAGTTTCTTGAGGTAAAATGAAGGCGCAGCACGCTCTCCTCGGCGCTCGTTCAGGCTTTGTTCAATAAAAAATACCCTCTCCGCTTTAATGGCTGCCATATTCTACAGCCAGCTGCCTCCACATTTATGTGAAGTATTTGATGTTTCCTTTTTTCATTAGCACATCAAGTGCATCTAAAAGCACAAGTGCTCCCACCTTGTTTTATACACGATTATATTTTATTCCTTTGTTCCTGTGGTAAGCAGAGAGCTGCAGCTGTGTGTGAAGTAAATAAATCAACTCTAAATATCTATCTCAGGACTCGGTAGCTCACAGATGCTTTAGGGGTGTGTGGGGAAAGGGTGACTTTCATGCCTCCTCCCAGTGTTCTCAACATTGTTGGTATCAAAATCAACAAATAGCAGAATGGGTTCAAAACTGAACAAAAAATAAATAAACCATCACATCGTCGAATGAATATTTAGCAGTCCTTCCATTAGCACACAGTAGGGTTCGAATCCAGCCTTTCACACTGTTGACGCCTCATCTCGTCCTGTTCTTCTTGAATTACTGCTTTAAATTCTTCACAATTCTTTGGTTTACAATATGAAAAATATCAGAGTTTTAGTGGAGCTCATGTTAGGGGATTGAGCTGGCCACTCTAAGACCTGGATCCTGTGCTCCTGCAGCCAAGTTCTCCTTGCCCTGGATGTGTTGGGAGAGGCATTATCTTGTTGAAACATCCAGTTTTAACCTGGACAGAACAGAGCATGTGCAGAAGCGGCCATGTGAGTTTGGAGAATGGCACAAAGTTCAATGTGCCATCACAGACAGTGATATGAGCTTGCTTGGCCCGCTTGGCCTGGTCTTCCCTCACATTAGCAGGAGGAAGATAAAGCTGGAAACTGGACTCATCTGACCACAGAATCTTCTTCTAGTTCTTGAAGGTCCAGTTCTTGTGCTCTTGGGTCCAATGACACTGGACTAACCTCTGTCTCTCAATGATCAAGGCCTTCTTGACAGCCTTATGACCTAAAGCCATGATCTAAAGTAGGCCATGTTCAGTGCGGGTGGAACACCAGACACCAGTTTGGTTTGACCACTGCTGCTGAAGCTCCCATGATGTCATTTGGTGGTTTTCCCTGCACACGTGGATCAGTCTTCCAAGCTGTTGGTTGGTTGGTATTTCTGTAGAGTGTATCCAACTGCTGAAGGACTGAATCTGTACTTCATGGCTATCTGACTGAGAATCTGTATCTTCAGAGATGTTATAGCCATTTCCGAAAAAACTTGAAAACTTTTTTCCACCACTGTAAATTAGTTAAAGAGGCTGTGAGGACTATCTGTTTGAAGTCGATTGCAGCAACACCTTTTGGCTGGAATCACGCACACTGACATGATAACATGGCTCTTCACAGGGCTTGTGTTTGTTTTGAAAATGAATGGGAAAGGGATCTTCTTCTTAAAAAAAAAACTACTTTTCTTTGTTCAAGACAACTTTTTATTGGATACAACACAAAGAGGTAAGGTATTTATCAACAGTTACATCGTGCTGTTGTTTGAAACATGACAAAAAGCAAACATTATTTTGTACATTAATTTAGTAGCCAGCTATTTTAATACCTTTTGCAGCCCGGTGGTCTCAGTGGTATCTGAAGGCTAACCTGTAACGTTAGCAAATCCCCTCGTCTCATCTACCAATCAGAGCTAATGTAACCTCATCTTCATTTTATTGACAGACTCTCAAGTTTAATCAGATCACTGCAGAATAACTGCTGCATGTGGGCTGGAATGAACATTATCACAAACAGTTTAGCCCGTGTTTTAGCCTTTAAAGTATGGTTTAGCACATGTTTTAGCTTCTGGCCCATGTTATCGCTCTCCCGTTTATCTTTCTTCTGCTCTGATGTCCTTTTTCTGTCTGACAGTTGAGCTCCAGTATCTACCATCACTACTATATAAATCACAGAAATAGTTTACAGCAGAGAAAAACAGATCTCTCTTCTAGCTGCTAATCTTTGTCAGCCAGCGTGGTGTTCTTGTAGAGACTTCGGCGTGCTGTAAATCAATCCAGTCCTGCCCAGTGGGGATGCTTAGAAATAGCATTTTGAAATAACCTATATTGGTGCTGATAATCTCATTTAAGTTGTGGATTAGGATCAGGCATCTATTTAGAAGTGAGACTGTTTCAAGATCAATTAGAAACACCTCACAGTCCCTTTAAGTCAGTGGTATTTATTGAATACAAGGAAAGTAGAGTACGTAAGCAGATCTGCTTTCCATTCAGTCCCTTCTAAAACAAATGCCAACTTGTTAAAAGTCACAACTTTTTTTTAACAGTGGGTGATTTAGTGCTTATAGGGAATATACTGCGGGAAACAAACACTACCAATTCTGGCCAGAGGTGTCACTGCAACAAACGCCACATGGATAGTCCTCACAGCGCTTTTAATCCAGTATCAGATGTGTCAGATTTTGTTCCAGCTCTTCACTTTTTCTCATATTGCGGTGTAAAAACATCATTTCCAACGACTGTAGGACCACTGGATGTTTGCCTGTGTTCCCACTGGATTACTGCAGGACCTAAGGCTAGACCACATAATGGAGATAAGGTGCTGCAAAATATCCTCATTGTCGAAAGCAGGGTTCAAAAATGTCACAGAGTGTCCGGGGGAAGAGGAAGAGAGAGAAAAATGGGGATCACATGGGAAGATTATAAAAGAAAGGCTAGACTAACAAAAGAAAGGCATAATTGTGACAAGCATTGGCAGCCCATTGGGACCAGCAGTAGCATGGCTCCCGCTCACAGCGCACAGTAGCAGTATTGTCCATCTTTCACATCCTAACAAAGGGCTTGGGTTCTCTACGGTCCAACCCCCCTCAGCAGGAATTGATGTTGCACTAATGCTGCACACACAAGCTCGACAGCTTCCTTTTCTTCTCCCTCTCCAAGATGCAAAGTTCTTTGTACTGTTGAAACTGTATTTCATTCATTCCCATGTTAGTTGGGAGGAAGAGGGTCCAGTAGGGCTTATTTACTGCCTTGCATCTTGAAAGAGCAACAAAACACCAACATTTGCTTTGATTGATACAAGTGTCAATTTTTACAAGAGCAGATTTAAAAGATGTTGTTTTCTCTTATTCCATGTGAAGTATCTTGGAGAGAGGATTTCTTTGCTGTCTGTTCGTTCTGCAGCTCATTGTAGAAGAGCTCTTCCTGCAATGGCTTTTCTTGCTTTCCCCACCTCAGGCTTTGGCATTCCACACAGGTACAAGGAAGGATGGGGAGCTTCTCAGACTTTGGCATACCATGTAGGCATGTGGAAGGGCTGGGAGATCCCAGAGCAGAGCCAGTATAACTTATTGTGTACAAGAAGTGATTATTTTGATAAGAGTAGTCCTGACTGAAGTAAATTTCTTAAGTTATTCTTTTATATCGGTGTGCCTCCCTCTACTGTCTCTGCTTTTTCCACTCTTGTTTCAGTATTAGATCAATACAAAAGCTGAGAAAAACAGCGCTGGTTTAGAGTCTGAAGAAATGCCCCCTAAATTCCGGAGATTACCTTTTACTCTGGAAATGTCAAGGCGGATAACATTACCTGTTATCTATCTGGGGTTCAAGCCAAGTCTTGGCAACCAATGAATTCACTATTAATGGATGGACAGAAGAGCGGTGGAGAAAAAAAGGTTTTCCAGTGAAAAGCCATTTTGGTTCTGTGGTTTTCCCCTCCTCAGCTCTTGGATTGATTTCAGATTGGACTTGAAAGTAAGCTCTGTGAGACACGACGGGAAGTAAGTTCTTAAATCATCAGTGTTGTGCTTTTTCTCTACACTCAAAATTTTATCTGTTGCATGAGTGAATACGGAAAGTCATTCAAGCTGTGAGAGAAAAATGAGGTATCAAAGAAGTCCACAAATCCTCCACGACATTGTTTCAGCATGGAATTAGAGAAACAGAACCTGGATTCACTGGAGGATTGTTAGTTTTCTCACCTCATAAAAACTCTGAAAAGCTTGTCCCTGAAACGATTTATCTTCCAAATTTCCACCACAATCTATTCAGGACTACAACAACAACCTTTTTGTGGAAGGTGTTTTGATCATCAGTCCTCTTGGCTTCACTCTCTGTTCTCATCAAATACTGAGCGCACCAGAAAATTACCAGTGTCAGGCCGAAGAGGTGTGTAAATGTTATTGTGTGCTTTTTCATTGTCAACAGAACAGCCTCAATAAAAACCATTGCAGTGAAACTTATGGTCCGTAATGTCCCGTTCAGAGTCATTTGAATCAAAACTCTGCATTTAGTAGAAGAAAAGCTTCGAATAAAAGGTCTAAAAATTTGACTTGTCTATCCGTTGTTGCTCCTGTGATTGGCTTTTCTCTGTTAGATGCCAGTATGGAGATAAGCTAATGATCCTCTCCCAAACAAGGTACAAACAGAGTGATGGGTGGGTGATACAAAGCTGTGTCAGCAGTTGGCAGTCAACAATATCACTAATTGCAGCATCTGTCACAGTGGAGGAGAAAGGAAGCTGTTCCGTGTACAGCCATCCAAATGTCAAACCTGATTTTATCACAGCTTGTCAGATTACAGCGAGGCTCCACACCAGCAGCCCACCTGCCTTCCACGCTCACTGTCAGGGACTAGATTTAAAATCTCAGACACATTTTTATTTGACATCTCCGTCCATCTTTCACAGCCAACCCGTGGTCATATTTTCTGTCCTTCCTTCTGTGAACCAGATCACATTTGCATCCGCAAACAAGCTGTCTGGGCGAGTGTTCCCCGGCTTACTCTGACATACGCTCTGACCATCAATTACCCTCCAAACAGTAAAAGCTACAAAGCCAATCTGAGGTTGCTGGAGAGCACGGGCACATTTCATTCAGGCCTCTGTCACATAAAATTCTCCACCTGACACCATGCAATGAGAGGTAGAGAGAGCAGGAGCCCCAGCTTCTGTCACCAAGCCACACCAGGGGCATACTAATACCAGCTGAGTCCAGCTGCTCTCCACGCCTGGATGGATAAGCTTGATTATGAAACATTACAGAACCCCGCCGTCCACTGAGACAAACCACTGAACTGTGTCACAAAGGTGACAGCCACAATACAAGGAGGGGCCAGCCAATATGTAACGGAGAAGGATTCTGTCTTTTAGGTGTCTGATTGCTTATTACCCTGTGAGATCCGAAAGCTGGCCTTTGGTACCTTTTAGAGTGGAACACCGGGGTTTATTTGGGGAAATTTACCCCCGGATTGCCAGACCAGACAGACGCTAAACTTACTGTGCTGACATATTCTAGTTCTAGTGTGAAGAGTAGGGGTGTATATATATATATATATATATATATATATATATATATATATATATATATATATATATATATATATATATATATATATATATATATATATATATATGTCTCAGAACTCCAACTCTGATTGATGTCAAAAGTTACCAAGAACTCCACTTCTTTTTCTTAGGTCCCTACAGACCCGTCTCTCTTTACTTCCTGTCTCTTATCTCTTGTCAAACAGCTTCAGGAAAGAAGCACTATTTGAAACTGAAACTGAAACATTTTCAGCTTGGGAGCATATGTTTTCCTTCCAATCTGAGTTGGGTAAAGTATATATTTGTGACCACTTGCATCTTTCTATCAACTTTGAGCTGCCTCTGAAATTCACAGTACACTCAGTCCCAAAAGTCCCCAAACCCAACACTTTGAGCCAAACAGTGAGGCTAGCCTCAGTCGTAGCTAAATAGAAAGGATGCACCGATGTATCTGTGTGAAGAAATAAGTATTGGTCAGTTTTGAAGCTCAACCAGTGAAGACATCCAATCAAATCTTCAAATACTGTAACCAATGCTTTCATTCCTCTGAGGCAGCGTTCCTCCACCTCCTTCCCAGCTGGCTCAGCCTTCCTGAAGGTACGACTTCAGACACACACACAGGCCTTGTTCTGTCGAGGTTTTGGAGTAAAGTTTCCATAAGGACTCTTGTAAGGCCAATAAGTTGAAAAAGAGTAATCCAAGTTGGCCTGACATCACTTCTTGAATAACTTCAGCCTAGAGTTTGTTTTCCTTTGGTTAGCAGGTCAGGTGTTGCCAAGTCAAACCCTCCACAGTTCTCTTTATGAGCGCGAGGCAGCCTGACCATAAATACTCAGAATGTATAGGTTTCATGAAGTGGTGCACAAAAATGTCAAGGCTGTGCTTATGGGTGCTTCACTGGTAAGCAAACAGGCATTGTGAGGAACTGCCTGAAAGGCTCGATTATTGCTATGTCAACACTTTTAGTAAGATGGATGTACTCTTTGAAAGTAGAGCGACACAGACCTGAACATGCCATTAAAGTGTAGTTAGCAGAAAGGTCAGCGATTTCAAGCTCAAACCAGATACAGTGGAGCAGATGCAGGACTGAAAGAAAGACTGGTGGTGGTCAGTGTTAGGATCCAATATAAACTCCAGAGTTGAGATTTGCTGGTCACAGAAATCTAAAGGAATTTTAATATTTTGGATAGTTTTGTTAATCATTAAAGGTTGGTTTATTTATTTTTATTGAAGTCAATGAAAGTCCAAATCCACAAATGGGGTTTTACTGTTTAATTTTTGGTTCTCCTGAGTTCAAAAAATAAGTACAGCCTACAGTAATTGGGAGAATCCACTATTATTAGATGCTCCCACATTTGTGCATCCACGCTCACCATCACTCACTTCAGGACTTGCATTCTCTGTAACGTTAGTCTGTCTTTAACCTGATTTCATGCTAGCTCTGTGTCATGGGACAATGAAGGGCAATGCAATTGTGTGATTGATGACGAATACTGACCAACATAAAATCAGCACTGAAAGTAAGCAGTGTTGAGATGATGTCTGATTGGTTACGTGCTGCACACAGGCTCTACGAATCAACCATCGGTCAGTGTTTTCTAAAATGTTTTGAAAATGTCCATTAATGAAATATCAATGAAGAAAATATGTGCTAACCATAAACGTGGATGTTGTTTCTTTTATATCAACTATCTGTTTTTGATATGAAGTTTGAAGCTTATTGTTGTCGAGTACCATATTAGAAAATCTTAACTCAACTGAACTTCGGTCAATCTGTTTTGAGGGGATGAGGTAGAGCTGTTGTGGGGTTAGGGCGCCCTTGTCAGTCTTGAATGTGTATGGTTCCGGGTACTATTAAAACCAGCCTCAAGTGGCCACTTGGGGAACAGCTCTTTGGGCTGAGATTGGGTCTACCACAACAATCATTTGCACTCTCAGTTTAACAAAAGATATGTTTGAGGTTGAATTGATTAAAATCAGTTGCATGTGTAACTAGAATAGTCGGAATGTTAGGTTTAAGTTAGCATTTTGAAGATTTTGTGTTGAATTAGCTTGCATATGAAAAAAAAACATTGTTACATTCTGTTACCACAGGTTGTTTATAGACCCGTTCTGAGTCGACATCATCATAAAGATGCGCTAGCATTCTGGCAACGGAAGCAACGTTTAGCTCTATTCATTAGCATCAGAGTTCTTTAAACACTAAATTCAAACTTTAAGCAGCATAAAAATGGCCGGTTTTTCTGTGGCCGGATGTCAGAAACAATACTATACATGGAGTCAGCTTCTAATTAATAACTTCATTTTGTAAATTTATTTGTTATTTTCAAGGCAGAGAAGAACAGGGGCGCCAATTGGCGTCACAGATTATTATTATGATTTTATTCTTATTTCCTTCCTGAGGGTGTGCTGGCAGTACACCGCAGCAGCAGATGGCACCCTAGGCAACCACCTATGTCGCCTATGCAAAGGGCCGTTTTGTCAAGGTAATGGCCAGCTGAATCTGAGATTAAAAAAAGAGCTACCAGTGCAGGCGGTAGCAGCTTTTGTATATACAGTATTTTAACCCAGTGTTATGACTGGGCAACGGATTTCATTGCCCCAGTTCCAAACTGCCCACCTGGAATTGTCCAGATCCTCCAGATTAGCCACCCCAGGCCTGAATACAGCACATTCTTGCAACAAGGTAATTTTCAGTGCTTTACACAAAACATAATGACAAAGGTCAGAGAGAATACATTGAAAGGAGACATTAAAGAATTGTAAGTGCCACACGTTTTGAAGGCGAGTGTAGTTGTAGAAGATAACTATTTTAGTCAGCAGGTTTCAGATGTAGATGGGGGAGTTTAGGGAAGCAATAATTTATCACAAGCTTAATTTAGTCATCAATTTTTCATCCATAGCTCTAAGAAGAAATGTAGGCGTCTCAGCTCCTTCAGCCCGGGGTTGAAGCACGGGCAATGGAAGACAAACTCAGGAACAAGTCAATTTTCAGCAGAACTTGACGAGAAAGAAACATCTGACTCACATATCATGTAGGTTGGATTGTTGGTCTCAGCAGAGGTCTGTGCTCTCTAAGCGCCCATCTACTTTTTAATAACAACCACAGAAATTATATGAACCTTAGCCGAGTCAACATGCTGCACTTTGGGTAATTCATCCCCTGGCTGCTGCAAAGACAGGCAGATATTGTGTCGTCGTCCTGTAGCATCATCAGGTCGAGCGCGGTGCTGGCAGCGTTGGTGTGCTTAGGGCCCCCGGGCATGGAGCAGCAGTACGGGGGGAGAGTAGGACTGCTTTGAATTCTCCCAGTGGAACACCAGTGTGCTGCTAACACACCATGAGGTCTGAACGTGCAGCATCAGCAGGATTGTGGAGGACAGCTGAGGATCAAAGCTCAGCAGAACGTCTTTGAATTCCCGAGCCTGAATTGAAAGTGAAAAGTCAGAGGCACCTGTAATGACAGAATTTTGCGAGTCAATGTGAGATTGTGTTCATCATCCACTGCCTGGGAGGAATTTAATTTGAATATAAGGTAGGAAAAGGGGTTATAAAAAAATGATGTGAACGTGCTCCAGTCTAACGATATCTGGGTTCCACACATTCACTCACGTGTATTAGAAATGTCACACACTTTGTCATGTTGTGACAAACTGAGGAGGAGACTCGGTTGTCATTTTTATGTCAGCTGCTCCTGTAATCTTTTTCAGAGTGTGTGTGTGTGTGTGTGTGTGTGTCGTTCTATCTACAGTGTGTCAGGAGGGATTGCGTTTGACAAACTGGCATATAGCTTGTAATTAAAGCATCACTCTCCGGTTATGCTTCTGTCTGCTGCAGGATGTCACTGCTCAGTTTAAGAATCTGACAAATGAACTCTGCTGGAACCAATATGAAAACATACGCCTAATATATTGGTTGTATGAAATAATACATTATGCGAAAGTATGATTAAATGTACCAAACTATCTACCTCCATATATTATGATTATAACTCACTCCGTGGTGCGCTAAAAAAAAAGAATAGAAAATAATAGGATGAATACTCAGTTGCTACTTCATGTGAACACCAAGCTAGAGCTAATGAACAATAATAAATCCCACCTTCACAGAGGTTACACTCCTCTATTTCAGTTGAAATTGCTTTTCATCAAATAGAGATTTTCACAGGCAGCAATTTGTGCTGCTGATGAATTGTGTTTTGCTGCTAGGTGTTTAGACCACCCTAATCATTATAAACGAGGTATGCAGCCCTTAGGAAAGCTTTGATTTGTGATTGTTGTTTGATGTGCGTCACCGGGATGTTGATGAAAGATGTTTCTAACATTTGTTTTCTGAAATATTAAAAAAAAAATACAATAAAATGAGGTTCAAGTCAAAAATCTTGGGTCTCAACAGAACTGTTGCTTTGACATATTTTAAACATGGATATGGAGTAACAATGCTGGATGTTCATACTGAGTGTGTGCAGTTTTTTTAAACCATTACTGAGTCATCTGTTCTAGAAATCCCTGAATCAGTCTCTAAACTGATCAATATAGACCATTCTTTCGAAAAGCACATCTTTGCTTGAGGACCACCGTGGGCCTTAAACACCAAGGTCTGCCCATAGATCTCCCCCCAGAGGGCTGGCCAATCAGAGTGGAGGGGGTTTTGAAAGCAGGGAGCCTTAAAGAGACAGCAGCATTTCAGGTAGAGACTGAAATAAGGATTTTCTAAAACTTCTAAAACTGCAGTGTATTTTTTTTTTTTTTGGCAGAAAACCATCTTAAGCTACCTCAGAGTAGGGTTGTAAAGTGGTGGAAAATTTCCTGTAAATTTCCAGAAACTGTCCATGGGAAGTTAAGCTTGAGAAATTTGGAAATGTTTTGAATTGTTTTACCAAAATTTACTTGACTTCATGTCGTCAGGTGGTGCCTTTAATGATCTTGTGCTGTAGGCATCATGCCTGGTGCATGATGGGAGTGTGGCCTCAATATGCCTTAAGTTAGCACAGTGCCTCTATTTGGTCACGTAACAATAATAATACTGAACTTTATTTATAAAGCACTTTTCAATAGGATGTGGAAGGAAAGTGCTCGACAAAAAAGAATTGAAACAAAGAATAAAAAAGAAATAAACAAGAAGTAAAAGAGAAATGTGAGGAGCGGAAGAAAATACAACAACAAATAAAAGGCTCAAAACCACCAAAGAAAGGAAACAAAAGCATCAGAAAAATAAAAACAACAAAAAGTAAAAAAAAAATAAGATCCTGCCTATGATACTGTCAAAGAAAAAGCTGAAAGTAAAAGAAAATAAAATAAAAAGCAGAATTTTTAATATATAGTTGTTCCACAGGGTGGGAGCTCTGATTCAAAAGGTCAAAGGTCAAATTTGGTCCTCAGCCTTGATTTAGGGATGACAAGAGGAGCCTTGGCTGAAGACCTTAGGTTACAAACAGGCACATATGGACTGAGGAGATCAGAAATGTACTTTGGAGCAAGTCCAGAGTGCTTTAAAAGTCAACAATAAAATCTCAAAATCAATTCTAAAATTTATGGGCAGCCAGTGAAGGGAAGCTGTTCTTGTGCTGCTGCTGTTTTAGCCAAAATTATGCTACAATATATGCACCCTAGCTTTTTTATTCAAGTTCCTTATTATCATAAATTATTGCAGAAAGTTTCTGACTTTGAAAATTCCCAGGATTTTGCAGCCCTTCTACAGGCAGACAGTGCAAAGCCTAAAAAAAACACTACACCCCCGCTTTAAAAGTAGTAAAAATGTGTTAGTGCTGCTTATGCAGTGCTAAATGAGTTGTTCTGACACCTTTATCAATGCTGAAAAATGAAAAAAAAAAAAAAAAAAAAAGATTTTGTGAACAAGTCTTCGTTTCTTCAAAGTTTAGGACCTAAACATCACAGTCAGTCACTTGCAGGATACGGCGTAGATTCAGAAATGAAATTTGACATCCTTCATTAGTTATTCATTAGCTCAGACATTGAGCAAGAACAACTTTGCTGATTCATTTCACCTCAGCTGAGAGGAGGGAAGCCTCAGGTCAAGGGCACCCCCCACCACCCCTTTTTACACAGCGTTGCATCATGCATGCATTACACAGTTTGGCGTTGTGCATTATTTCACCACACTAATGCACCTCTGACAGCTTCATTGCTGAAAGACGCTGACAGACACCGCTGAAGGTAAAAAGTGACATTTCGCGTTTGCCGAGCTGCTGTTCACAGAGAAATAGTGCTGCATCAAGACAGAGAGTGCCACACTGATGCTTAGTGTCATGATTTATCCTTTATGACACTGAGAGCTTCTGTGGCAGGCTGCCCAGCCCAGACTGGAGTCTTCTTGTCACATAGAGACTCTGTGGGATACTTTAGGTTGCCAGTCTAACTTGAAAGACTCCTCCTGCTTCTGCCTCCTTACTCCCAAATGTGTTTTCCGATTGATTCACCACCCTGGATCTGAGTTTCAAACAAACCAGTACATCAATGGACAGAAATACGACCTGATGGAAGAGCTGGGTGCCAGCGCAAGGATACAAATTTCTTGTGTGGCTCTGACCGTCTCTTTTACATGCATACATGAGGAGCCAAGACAGGGAGAGCAGCAGCAAAGACAGAGTGGACATCCATTTGCTATTTGCTGATGTTCTGTCAGCCAAGCTTGACTTCATGGCCTATCTGAGCACACAGCTCAAGGTTTTTTTTTGCTGGATTTTGTTTGACATTTTTGATGTGTGTTAAGTCAGAAATCCAAATTTTGACGCACATTCTTCTCTTGCCTTTTGTAAACAGAATGAGCTTTGTCATCTCAAGGCTTTTGAACCTGAAAATTGATTCCTCTTTCACATATTTGCACCAAGAAAACGTTCCAAAAACTGTCAGTAAAAGCGTCACACGTTTTTCAGCTGCATAGAAAAAAGTATGAAGTGTTGACCTCGGAGGAATCCTTACACTTCAAATTACTTGTCAACGTGAAGGCTGCTTTCAGAAGAAAATAACTTTTTCTCTTGAGTTTAAATAGAGATTACATTTTAGTTGGAACGGGATTATGTACTGACTGTTTCTTTCCCTTTACAATCTGGTTTTGCTTTAAAAATAAAACAACAACGCTGCAGAAATGCTTTTTTCCCCTCCTCATCCCTGATGTATCATTTATTTCTTTTCTTGCCACAGTCTCTGAATTCACTGTACGCAGAATGGCTGCTCCTTTTTTTTTTTTTTCAATCTCTGTGACTTGAATTCCTGTGGGCACCATTACGGTCCCTGGTCATTTTTTTCTCCCTCCAGCAGAGGAAGCTGAAACCCACATCTCTCCCCCTCCTGTCCTCCTCCTCCTCCTTCCTGCCGATGGCTCCTCTCTCCTCCCTTCAGCCGTGATCTCTGTAAACACTGAGGCTTTGTCTGCAGCTGTTGTGGTCGGCCTGTAGCGTAAAGCCAGTATCAGTTTGTGTACGTCCTCCACCGAGTCAGTGGATGGCTGCTGTGGTTGACCTCAGGGACAAGAGGGCGGCGAAAAGGCAAAGCCACTGTGACTGGTGCTGTCTGCGGCTTTAAGGACCCTCCAAATATCCAGAGGCGTAATTTATCTGCACAAGTGCAGTTTGTCCTTCTTGAGGTGTTGTGGCTGCCACATGTGAGCTTTAACCTCTTACTGGAAGAAGACCGGAGCTGTTACTGACTGAAATCAATGGAAATGTTGAACCAACTTTCATATAAATAGAGTTAATGATTACCATTAAATTTACAAAAACACACCACAACCAAATTTAGAGTTGTGGGTACCTTGCAGTACCTTGACTGAGGGGTGTTTTTTTTTTTTTTTTTGCTTTGAGTTGAGAGCTAGCGAGTTACAAGTCAGCTCCAGAAACCCCACCACTGGTGCATTGAGTGCCACATCCTGTGTCTTAGTCATTCACTTTAAGCGGTTAGCTCGCAGCAGAAGCATCAGTGTTGTGCTTGCATTTGTGCAGAACTTTCAGATTTTATTCAAAAGAAAACACCCAGAAAAAAGTTGCAACTGGGCATGCAATGGTGCTATTCAATAACGCTTGCCAAACTCATTTAGAAACCTTCTGAAAGGGAGGATGAAACAGAGCATGTTTTTATGCAAAACAGCTGCAGATGAAAGTGAGGAAAGTGTGGACAAAAATCAACCAATAAGATTCAGTTACTCAGTTCAACCTTTCTCCTCCTCCACCTCCATCAGCATCTTCGAGTTGTCTGATCTCCAAGATAAATGCTGAACATTAGACCTAATTAAACCTGTTTACTGCACTACATTATATTATATTGTGTTTTTATACAATATTCCTTATTAAAAAGAATATTTTCCCATTACAAACATGAAACAAAAAAATTGCAGTGTTTTTTGGAGGTCCAGAATGGATACATGAAATTTCAATTCATTTCAATGGGGAAAATTGATTTGACGTGCCATTAAATTTAGTTGCGAGCTCCGTCACATAATTGCAATTGTAGGCATCATAACATTAAGAAGAGTTCAGGCTAACTGTGAAAACAAAGGCTCCTTTAAAAGTCACATTTACCAGGTAGGAAAATCTACTTCTGACTGTGGTGTACTTTCAGTCAGATTTTGGAACTGTGATAGATTCTGTGTAGACAATGGATCAACAAAGGTTACACTCTGTGTTCAGAAACAACCCATAAGTATTTAATCATCAGGTCAATATTTACCCGTCTCTGTTATAGTTAGCTGTTGTCTTTGGCTTAACACTTAAGAAAAGTATTAGAGTCAGTGGTGAGGAAAAAAAATAACAGGAGATGGATTTCATGTTTTTATCCACCTTGAGAAAAAAAAATTGAAGTTTTCAAAATAAAGTTGAAATAGAATTATAAGAAATAAAGTTACAATTAGTTGTAAATAAAGAATTAAAGGTATAAAATTGAAGTATTTTTTGTCAGAAGGATTAATTTAATTCTTTGGGGTGAAAAATTTAAAAAGTAACCGTATAATTCAAGTCATTTTAAGTGTTAGCTCTCAGGTTGTGGTTTGAATCAGGTCAGTGTGCTTTATCCTTAAAAGAATATTTTTTTAAAGAAATAGTTGGAATCTAAAATCAAAATTTTCAGACTGGACCAAACCAGCGGAGGAGCCAACCATCCCTCCAGTGAAGCTGCTAGCACGGTGAAAGAAGTCTGCTTAATCTATGTTTAAAGCTCCTCCTGCAGCAGAGAGCATGATCAAACCCAGAGCACTCCTGCTCACTCAGAGGTGCTGACATGAACTGACTCCAAGTATCACTCCTGGCATCTCTGCTACATTCACATATTTTATTATCCTAATGCAGAAATGTTGACAGGGCTGGCCCTCATGGATTTGAAAATCAGATGAATTAATCACACTCTGGATGCTCAATCACCGCCCTGAGTTTTCAGCCTGTTCTCACCTCTACCGTGCATCTTTCTCCCTTCATTACTGCAAAGCGAGTCTCAACTGGTGCAAGCACTTTGACTCTCATTATTTCTTTCCAATCTAAAAACCCCAGACAGCAATGTTCTCGTCTGTGGATACTAAAATTAAATGAAATCATAATTGAGTTTACATTCTGACATGAGGATGGCCAAAGACGTGCACAACAGGTGGATGAGTCATTGTCCCCCAGCGTATAGTCGTAGATTCAGTGCCAGGCATTTAGCATTCAGAGCCACGGGGGTCAGAGATGCACACAGAAATGTAATGCATCAGATACTCGTCAGTTTGATTTATGCAGCTTCCCGCCCTGATGATTGTGCAGCATCATCAGGGCGGGATGCTGCTCCCTTTCATAAAAGCCTCAGAGTTAATGAAATCTGGATCAGGAATTAAATGGGAGGAACATTCGTAAATGCTAATTGTGAGTTTTTAACAAGCTTTGAAACAGTCTGAATTTAATACTGATTCTTCTATACGAGCGACAGAAGTTTCACAGGGAATATTGAAATGAAAGTCAGACAAGATGCTTCAGGACAGGAGCTGCAAAGAGATAAGATACACAGCTGTGTACACAAGGGGGCGCAACATGTTCACATCCCTGTTCTGGTTACACGTTGCTCTGGCTGCACCTCACTATGAGATGCTTTCCGTCACCTGTGTTTGTTTAAATCTGGGTAGTAAGGCATTATCACATTATGGTAGAAGGCGTTAACTTGTGGTGCAGACCTACAATAATAAAACAAGCATTTCTTTTTTTCAAACTACTGGTAGCTACCGACCAGTGAGGATGATATACCATAAAACTTCTAATAAAAGCCTACCCCAATTTAAAGCAGGGTCCTTTTTGTACACTGTGATAAATAAAAGCAGGTCTCAATTAGAACCCTGTATATTAATTGTATATCTTGCTGACTGTACAGTGAAGTGCCCTGAATGTAATGTTTACTAATAGCTGTAGCAGCACAGAGAAAACCGGGGGACCTGAATGCCCCCCTTCAAAACTCTCTGCAGAAATTAAACAAAAAAATAAAAATAAAAAACTAGATATATTTAGGTGTTTTCAAACAAGAAGGTCCCGGAACTTTTAGTACCTGATAAAACATTACCAGGAACTTCTTGTTTCCTGTGGTATATTGTTGGTCTGCATTTCCACTACCAACAGAAAACCCGCGCAGATTATCAAAATCAGGCCTTTGACCCATGGAGAAAAAAAAAATAAAGGTCTAGGTGGTTAATTTATGACCTCAGAACTAAATTTAGACACTAGTTCCAGCGGTTGAAAAGCACATACTTCTGGGTGAAAAACACCTTTTGTCTTTGGTCACGTGGTCTTTATATTTATAAACTAATTTGTAAACACTGCAGGCATCTTGAGAACCCAGAAATAAATCAGTTGAGGGCGTGGCGGCTAAAACGATTGTCACACTTGCCGAGTGTTCCTCAGATCTGCAGCGAGGGACGTGTCCTTCTGAGGACCTTGCTGTAGCTCCTGATCGATCAATATCTCCCCGTGGTGTGAAGTGAAAGCAGCACCTGGAGGGAGAGGAGAAATTGTCCAAGCACATTAATCTTTAAGGATTATGTCCCCTTTAAGATGCACATGTATTTTATCAGCTCACTCTGATGTCATAAACTTAATACCAAAGGTCCATTAAAATGAGCAGCGGCAGATTTTCTCTGATTTATCTGAGGTGGTACAAAAAAAAAAAAAGCTAAAGCTTATCCTGCTCCAGCACTGCATCAGTCATAATTCTTGATCTGGCACCTCATACCTCACACATTTAATGGATATAGAGTTTTATAATTTATCTTCTTCTTAGCTGCAACTTTACCTGAATTAAAGCTCAGCAGCAGTACTTTGGTTACGTCCTTGCTAAGTACCACAATCTGATTTCTCCATTATGTAAGGAATGAATACAAATGGGCTGGCTGAGGGTGAGACGAAGTGGCAGCCAAGAGAGAGGGGACACAGGGAGAGATAACAAAAATAAGTCACTGGAAGAGACAAAAAGACGAGGGATAAAGAGCTGAACGAGTGGAACGAGAGTCCCTCTTAACCTTCTTGTAAGAGGAATTATGATGAGCACACACGTCAGTCCTTAAAGCCAGATTTTCACCAGATTCTCCAGCACCAGGCTCATTTTTGACAGTCGAGCGAGGAAAATCAAGCTCCTCTTTTACTTGAGCATCTTCAGGTTTCTGGCTTCAGCTGTCAAAGCCTTCATCAGAGCCCTGACCTGGGAGCCTGTGGCCTGTCACTCCCCTGGCAAAACTGGAGCTCATTTGTGGATCTGCCTTCCTACGGTGGCTGTGAGGGATGCAGAGTGTGGGATCAAAGCATGAGCGGGGACACGCAGCACATCGCTCGGTGTCACCCTGCGATAACCCTCATTTCTGCTGCCAGGCTGGATTCCAGTCATATTTCACGAGCAAACTGCAGGCCTCACTCATCTCTCTGCTTGACTAAATACAAAATAATAACCTGCCTGAGTCTGAAACAAGCTAAGAAAGTCAAGTGTTTTATGCTGTTTTTAATCTTATACATGCAATTACGTGGAATCAGGAAGAAAAAAAAAGAAAAAGTTAAAAAACTAAACAAAAATTAGCCTTTTGGGAAGCTTTCATTAGCATCTTTGGTTAGCTTAACCAAATAAAGCACTTGATAGCCAAGACAAACTATTCTGTAAGGAAGGCCATGAAATTTGGTTAAGAGCTCTATAAAAACTAATTTGAGACTCCTCTTGATAAATAAGCCCCCCCCCTGCGCTCCAAACTCAGCCTTGAAACAAGAGCTGGCACGGAGCAGGCTATTAGAAGTGCAAAGCATTAAACTAATTAGAGTGCGTTTTATTGATCCTTAACAACAGGCAATATGTTTTCTTGTACATCTGATTGAGATTGAAATACTGTCCGTCTGTCGCGTCAGATGGGAACGAGGAAAGCGAAGGCCACACGGTTGCGTTGATTAATGCTGAGTAATGAGCTCTCAGCTGAACTTTCTGCATGATTCAGTGTTTTTCCATGAAGTCTTTATTTGATTAACACGTGCTAACAAGTGTTCACTGTCACATGTAACTATGACCTATATTTCCTGTGTTAGCGCTGCTTCAGCTGCTGTACATAGTGGAATAATGGTGTTTACATTCTGTGCAGCCTGAAGGTCGGCGCTCAGGATCGCTTAGATCCCGTTCAGAGCTGCTTGTCTGAGCAGTTTGACAGGTGTCAGATGTGTCAGTGAGGCTTTGAAGCTTAGAGTGATAACGACTCCCCTTTGGGTCTATTTAAACAGATTTCCTAAATTATTCTGCAGTTTAGCATCTTGTACACACATTTACTGTTTTTAAATCTGCTTTACATTCACTAACTACACAAGAAATGTTTGCATGTGTCACTACAGAGGAATAATCTCGAGGGTCTTTCCTGTGAGGGAACAGCACCACCTAGTGTTATATCACAATCACAGCACAGTGATGCACAAAGAACCCACATGCAGCATGTACAGGAAGTGTGACACGGAAAATATCATTAGCATTAGCCTGCAGGTTCAACAGACTCATCTGAGGGCTGCAGGCAGGATCTGTTACAGGTCCTGTTTTGGAAGTAAACAAACAATCTTGACTTGTGTTGTACGTTATCTCCAGCGGAGACGACTGACCTTGTTTTTTTTTTTTCTGGAAGTAAAAATCTTTTCACTGTCTTTACTGATGAGTTAATTCAAAGAGCAAGAAATAAGACCTGCAATAATTTATTGGAAGAAAAAAAAGGATCATATAACAACACAAAGGGTTACAGTGTCTTGGAAAAGACAATATTAGCATTGCTACATAACAGACAAACTCAGTAAAATGATAAATAGACTGTGTAACCAGCCTTAGCTGTTAGCTTGAGTCCTCTTCACACTCTTTACTTGCCTTACAGCATGTTCCACATATACATAAAATACACTAAATTAAATAGCATAAAGAAAAAAAAAACATTAGTTCAATTAAAGAATTCAAGTTCTACAGTTGCAAGAAAGCAGTTTTTTTACAGTAACATTTTCAATTAATAAGAAATTTCTACAAGTGTGGAAAAGAAATTTGAAAGTAAAGATTATTTGAACCCTTTCTTTATAATAATAATTATAATAATAAAAAAAAGATCATTCAAGCTCTGGAATCCATTTACATTTCAAAGATGTTTAGAAACCCAACTCTTGAGTTAAAACACCCAGACGAACTGACCTCAAATGTAACATGACTCACTTTTTGTTTGACCCTCCAGACGCTAAACGTAGTCTTCTACAAAGAGAAGCATCCCTCACTTTAAAAAGCACATTCCTCTGGTACAAACAGCACAAGATTTTTACGAAATTAAAAGGAATTTTTAAAGACAGGACAGTTATTATTTACATCACAGATTAACAGCAAAATGTGGATTAACCCTTTTTTTTAAAGTTTGTCAAGTTTCAGTCATTTTTCCTTTTACAGCAGTACAAAAGTGTCACTGTAGCCTCACTGCACAGTCTGCATACAGCATTTCCACAGTCAGACTTTCAAAGACCCTCATCTTTGAACAAAACTTACTTTAAAGACAACTTTTAAATGTGATGGGTGATTTTTTTTTTTTTTTTGTCTAGCAGCCGTGGCTAATAGTGAACATCAATTTGCAGGATTGTCTGTGTGTGTGTTGTTGATTAAAAGGAGCGCTGCTGCTTTAGAAGGAGAGGATGGTTTTCTGAATGATGTCGACGCACTCCTGCATCTCGTGCTCTTTGATGATGAGGGGAGGGGCTAAGCGGATGATGTCCCCGTGGGTGGGCTTGGCCAGCAGTCCGTTGTCACGGAGGCGTAGACACACCTTCCAGGCATCATAATCTGTGGGGATTAAAAGTGAAAGTACGTCAGAATTACTGACAGCAGGGTGGGTATAATTAAAGACGGCAGCTGTTTATGTTGCAGGGCTGTACCTTTGGTCTCTTTGATAACGACTGCATTCAGCAGGCCTTTCCCTCTGACTGTGGTCACGATGTCTTTAGGAAGTTTCTTCAGCTCGGTCCGCAGAATCTCTCCCATCCTTTGAGCGTTCTCTGCCAGCTTCTCGTTCTCCATCACCTTCAGATTTTAAAAAAACAAAGGAGGGAATGTGAATTCAGTAACTTTTAGTATGCTGTATTTGAAGTTCTTTCGCGTAAATCAATTTAAAAATACCAACCTCGAGTGCTGCCATCGCAACCTGACAGGCCACTGGGTTGCCTCCGAATGTGGACCCGTGCTCTCCAGGCTTGATGTTGAGCATTATCTCATCATCACACAGCACAGCAGACACCTAGCATGGACAGATCAATCAGGTAAAAGGTGGAAGCCCCACATCAATTTAGATCTTTACGCATGTTGAGCAAATCTGGACTTTATAACTGACAGCAAATGAATCTATAAAGTGTGACCACAAGAATGCTTACAGGGTAAACTCCTCCAGACAGAGCTTTTCCCAGAATCACGATGTCTGGACGCACTTCTTCGTGGTCCACAGCCAGCCGCCGGCCAGTCCTCGCCAGGCCTGTCTGCACCTCATCAGCGATCCACAACACCTGGACGAAACGCAACTTTCATTAGCTTTGACTTCCTGCTACTTCAGATCTATTTCAACCATTATATCACGTTAGCTAGCAAACATTTTTCTGGCCCCAATTCAAAGCCGTTTAATGAAACATAGACAAAAAAGCCCCAAAAGTTGTCTTAAAAAACGATCAGATTGGGAGTTTTGTATCCAAAGCTACAAATTAAAGATTATTTTTAGAGCTTTTCCATGCCTGTATGAAAAGACAGGACACTGGATGGAGTCATAAAGAGAGAGTGGGGAATGGCATGCAGCAGTGGTGGGAGTGAAACATGTGATCGCCACCTCAAGGGCTTCAGACTTGACACTAAGCTGAACCAGCACTCTGAACTAAGAATAAACCTTATGGGGGTTAAAGAAACCCCCAACAGAGAAAAGACTTTAAGGAATTTTAACTTATTTTTCCTCAAGACTGCAGAAGTTGAAAAATGTTCACACATGGAAAATTAAAGCTCCTGTGAGGATTTTTTTGCTAGTCATGAAACAGACTGACATTAATGTAGACACTGTTGTATGACCTAAAAACGCAAACAGGACCATAAAAAAGAAAAGTTACTATTTCTACATGGTTGTAGAAGTTCTACAGGAAACAAGGAGCTTTAAATGATTAACTTATTCAACAGTGCTGTTCTTTAAGGGTTAAATTCAATAGCTTTCTACTCTTTGTACCAAGAAAAAAAATCATTATTTAACTAACTTAAGCTTAGACAGAAGTTTGGCCTTTACCCTCAATTTGCTGTTTTGTTTTGAATGTTGTTTGCAAAGCTTTGAAACATATTTACCCCTCGGGCTAGATATGAGGATCACAGCCCGCGAGAAACACAAACACCTGTACTCTAGACAACATGATAAAATCTTCAAGATGTTGTTTTTCAGACTTATACCACAAACTTTAGTGTTGTACAGTTAAGAGACAGATTTACACTCCAGCTTCTTAACCCATTAACATTTTTTCACACTTCCTTACTCATGTCTGGGAGACTCACGTTGTATTTGGTGCAAAGTTCTCTGACTTTGGTCAGGTAGCCGTGATCGGGCACAACCACCCCAGCCTCCCCCTGAATGGGCTCCACCATGAAAGCCGCAACATTTGGGTCTTGAAGAGCTTTCTGTGGAACAGAACAGTCCGACAGTTTCATCAGTCACCAAAAAAAAGGCTAGGTCAAGAAATTCCTGCTGCTCCAGTCAATCACTAAGTTTACACAAAACTAGCTGCAACTAGCCTCCAAGTCCTCCTGTTGACACAGATTATGAAAGTGCTGTGTTAGGGTCTTTTGAGATATACCCTTCAAAACTTAAAGATATATTGATTGATCAAATACAAGACTGGATAAAGTGCAAATATTTGACCTCGCTGAACACACTTTTGAGCAGCAGCCGTTCTAACAGCTCATCTTTTTACTGTTTTTCCTCAAAGTCTGGTGAGGGAAGAAAAGCACCCTGTAATTTGGCAGCAGATGTTTGGCTCCTGGTTGTTGGATCCTTTTCCTACACATCAACTCTGAGCTCTAGTATGATGAAACTTCCACTGCTTGTGACATGATGCTACTGATGTGTACAGAGAAGTCACTATATGAGCTTAAACCTGCGTGTGCTGAATGTAAAAGCAGAAGTTTTGTCTGCAGGGGTTGAAACAGTATTTCTGTCCTGTATTTCTGCATTTAATAAGACAGAGTCGAACAAAACAAGAGGAAACTTTCCTAAACTTAAACTACTTGTAGCAGTAAGAGAATATAAAAGAAGAATACCTCCAGTGCGGCGGTGTCGTTGTAGGGGATGTTCTCAAATCCTGGCATGAAGGGGCCGAAACCCTCGTAACTGCTGGGGTCATTGGAGCTGGAGATGGCGGCCATGGTGCGGCCCCAAAAGTTTCCATCTAAAAAACCCACATAGAAGCAGATTTGGCTTTATTTTGAATAGGATTGCAAAACCACAGGTGTCAAACTTTAATATCTGGGCAGGAGAAATGGTGTGCATGCTAAAGCTAAAGCTAAGTTTCACAATCAGGGACTATTTTGATTTAATTATTCTTGTAGTTCATGTTTTTTGTGGTATTCTCGATCATGAATCAAATCTAAATCTCAATTAGGAACATCACCTGTTTTTGTTTGTTTTTTTTTTCCCCACTGGCTCTTTGTTATAACTACACAAAAAATCCCCTTAGGATCATCTGTTTTTGTCTGATAGAAACTCAGAACTACATAACACTTCCTTCCTTCTGCATTTTGATTTTACCTGTACCCTCTTCTGTTCATGACTTTTGGCTGATATTAGCTAATACAGTGTTTCACAAATTATTTTTTTTTAAAACAAGAACCATTTACACCCCCCCACAATTTGAGAAACACTGATCTAATACACTCTCAAGTGATTTTTTAACTTTTTTGGACATATCATAAATGCGTACCTGCAAAAATAATCTTGGCCTTGTTCTTGGGAACCCCCTTCACATCGTATGCCCATCTTCTTGCAAGCTTGCAGGCAGTCTCCCCGCCTTCAACACCTAACAAAAGAACAAACGTCAAAAATCTACACCCACGTAACCACAGAGGACGTCTGTGCATGAAGCGTCAAGTGTGTCTCTGCGTTACCCGTGTTCATAGGTAGGACTTTATCATAACCAAACAAGTTGGTGATGTACTCTGCGTATACTCCCAGCACATCGTTGTAGAACGCTCTGGAAGTCAGAGTGAGTTTGGGGGCCTGGGCGGTGAGTGCAGCGATGATCTTTGGGTGACAGTGGCCCTGGTTTACTGCGCTGTAAGCACTCAGGAAGTCATAATATCGATTTCCTTCTACATCCCACATATAGATGCCTGGAGTTAATAAGAGAAACAAACAAAAAAAAAGTTCTTTCAAGCTTTTGGTGATGACTAATGACTTATTTTTAGAATCTGAAAGGAAACTAACTCACCCTTCCCTCTCTCCAAGGCCACAGGAAGGGGATGGTAGTTGTGTGCGCCATGTTTTTCCTCACGAGCATAGATATCCTCAGAGTTAAGCGGGCGTTCTGCCCTCAGTTTGGAGGCGGCTGTGGAGGCTGAACGTTTGCCAGAGTGGACGCTGCGACTCAGAGCAGGGGCAGCGCGGTTCACGCTGCGGCTGAGCTTGACAATCATTCCTGACATGGTGCCTAAAACACAGAACAGGGATGACAGGAAAGTTTTACTGTTTGTTAAAAACAAAGTTAGATGATTGTTAAACCTGCTTCCTTTAAAAGAAGTAACGCCAGAAGCTGAGTAGTTAAATTGGAAAAAGGCTCCTAAAACGTGTCCTGAAGCCAAAACTGTCTAGCCTAATGAGATTCCAGGGAGCACAAAGGTTTTGCGGGTCTGCTGAGCAACGCTTCTCTTTCACAGGCAACACAATAGAGAAAAAGGAACTTCACTGGGAGTGGGTTTACAAAAACTAATCTCACTGCAGTGTTGCAACTCATCTGTGATGATCCAGACCTTTCTGTTCAGTCACAGAATGCACGTTGAAGCTTTTTCAGAACTTCAAATCTACTTCTTGTTATCACACAGAGAAGGTTTCGCTAAAGTTTCATTGTGTTATTGTAGTATAAGGTTTTAGGCAATAAATCACCTTTTCTTTAGATGGGAGGGTGAGCTGTCAAAGATTAAGCCATGTAAAGTCTTCAGCCAAACCCTCTGTGACTGTCTCCTCTTACAAGTGAATAAATATTGCACAAGGTATTTGGTGTACAAAAAATCCCATGACATCACATGCAAATCGATAAGAAAGTACAGCAGTGATGAAATAAAAACCTTCTTTAGGGGTACATGCACTATCAAGCACTTTGCTGAGGATAATCAATAACAGTGAATAAACACACATAGCAAACAGACAGCACCTGGACCAGGCTACAGCATGGCCATTGGACATGTGCCAGTTATTTGTGACACCTGGACAACATTAATCCTGCTCTCGAGACATGATAGGCTGAAGGAGAGCTGCCTCCACAACACACCCCCATTATAGATAGCTAAATAAAGACCTAAAGCACAAGTATCCATCAGATAATAGTCCTCAAACTAGCCACCATCTATTACATAATGCTGCATCATGACACATACCACTGGCATGAAGCTCTCCCTCGTTTAAAACGCCCCTCTAAAACGATGATAGAGAAGGGTACAATGTAGAAACTCATTATGGAGTAGTCCACATGTTCAAAACACACGTTACGTCTGTTTCAGATATCAGATTTCTTACTAGGATGCTAGCAATACAGAACAGTTAGCTTGCTAAGATTAGCTCATTTCTGCTCTATTTTCTTTCCCACACAACATAACACCGCACATCCTGCTTCGAAGAGAGGAACAGAGACGTAGGATGAAGTGAAACAATACCCAAAAGAAGTGAAGCGATGCTAAAACTCTCGAAAACGGATGATGTCCGCCCCGCCTATGGTAGAAGAAACGGTGTCTCCCCGGTGCGGCTTATATTTATAAAGGTCTGGCGCGTGCAGCGTAAAGCCAGGCTGTGGCCATGACGTAGGTGTCTACGTAAAAAGAACACGCCCCATGTTGCAACATTTCCGATAATTGCAAAGTCACCTTTAAAGCTACAAAAATCTCAAACCAGCCCAAGAATCACAAATTTAACGGTTAACATCAGTTAAACCACATCTTATGTTGATGAGAAACCATTTAGCAACGAGAGTAAACGTGCTGAAAATAGCCAGGACACTTTTGGCACCCATGTGTTGTAGTTGGAATGTAAACGATGACAGCACGTGTGCAGTAAACCCGTTTAATATCACTGGCAATAAAAGTTGCCGCCTTTTTTTAAATAATTATTTAAATTCTCGATCTCTTGAAGGGTTTGACTTTGGGTGGCTAATTTAAGTTTTAAAATAGTAAAATAGAAGAATATAAGATATAATAATAATAGTAATAATAATAATAATAATTATTATTATTATTATAATTATAATAATCATAATAATGGGGATTTTTTTTTTTTTTTTTTTAAGGATTAAACGGGTGTTTAACTCGAAGCACGCGCATGCGCTGAGTAACTGAAGTCCAGCCATGGCTGACAAGAAGTGGCCAAGCTGTGCAAAGAGTTTGAAGGGTGTCATTTTGGACATGTGTGGCGTTTTATACGACAGCGGGGAAGGAGACGGTGTTGCTATTAGTGGTTCGGCGGAAGCTGTAAGAAAGTGAGTGACAACTTAACGACTAGTTTCGGGACATTACTGGAGAATTTGGCTCATGCATGTCCATCATACATAGATGTCGAAGTTAATACACAAAGTGCACGTGCACAGTGATTAGGTATCTAAAGAAGCCTCTAGAAAGACTAGTAACGGTCGGCATGCAAGTTTATGGCGTAGTTGCTGTTTCTGTGAACAGGGTGAACTCACTGCACTGTCTGCTCCATTCAAAACATGACACCTCCTTCTCCCCATTTAAAGGCTCAAAACATCTGACCTGCAGCTTCGCTTCTGCACCAATGAGACGCAGGCCAGCCGAGAGAAGTTTGTTGCCAAACTGGGAAGACTGGGTTTTGACATCTCTGTGCCTGAGGTCTTCTCTCCTGCACCTGCTGCTGTGGCTGTCCTGAAGGAGAGAGGATTACGACCCCACCTGCTGGTTTATGATGGTAACGCTCAAAACTGTGACAGTATATACAAATATTGGACAGTTTAATAAATAGTGACAACCAGACAGGCTTGCTTTTTTCCCCAATGTGATTTATTGTGAGCATGAAAATTAAATATTATATCTAGGGGCATCCATTCAATAAACAACCTAATGGTGCGATGTTCTCTTCTCTCCAGCCCTTCTCCCTGAGTTTGAGAGTGTTGACAAAAGCAACCCAAACTGTGTTGTAATTGGAGATGCAGCTGAAAAGTTCACCTACGAGAACCTTAATGATGCATTCAGAGTCCTTATGGGTCTGGAGAAGCCAATGCTGTTCTCTCTAGGTCAAGGGTAAGAGAGTATCAATCAGTGGTCTTCAGTGTTTCATGCATTTTTCTTGTCATATACATTGAATACATAATTCGCTCTTCACAGGAGATACTACAAGGAGACGGATGGTTTGAAACTTGATGTTGGTGTTTACATGACAGCTCTGGAGGTATATTAGATGTACAATTTGCCATGTTAGAAACAGCAGCTAAGTGGGTTTTAATAGCATTTATCCCTTTTGTTCCCTTCAGTATGCTTGTGATCTAAAGGCTGAAGTGATCGGAAAGCCTTCCCAAATGTTCTTCCAGAGTGTTCTAAACGACATGGGGCTACAACCTCATGAGGTGGGTAACAAGGATGTGTGATGTTTGTTGCAAAGTTATATAGACTTTGATCTCAACCCAAAAGAGAAACATTAATCTTGGCTTTGTGGGAATTCATCCCTGCCATAAATCCTTTCAGCCTTGGACTGCAGTGGGCAGTAAGCCAGGAAAGTCAGAGTTCCTCTTACTGAGGTGGAAGCTTTTGAAATGAAGTGTCTGGACTTAACCTTGTGCCACCATTCTCAAGGCTACTGTTTTAGTCACATTGTTCTAAAAGAAAATATGTAGCAGTTAGCATCTACAGTTTTGCATTTTTAAGAACTAAAAGTAATCAAATTATAAAAATGTTGTGCAATCAACAGCACAAATAGTTTTAGGAGCAATAAAGGTGAAAAAAGAAATAGAAAAATAATTTGACAATTTTAGTGAGTAAAGTAATAGTTTTTAAAGTTTGTTCAAAAAGAAAGGAAAGAGAGGTTGTGTAATTTCTGCAGTGTTTAACTGTGAGGGCCCAGTAAAACTAAACACTAAATACAGACAGACAGACAGACAGAAATGTGCTAAAAACACACTTTCAGGCCACATCTCCCTTTTCCCCCAAATTGAATAAAGAGATGATGTACTTCAAAGGGGCAAGAACCATTACTTTCTCTTTTAAAGCTCCTCTGAGGAATTTTTACTTTGTGCTGATTTTTGGCGCTTCCTGTGGAGAAAACTGTAATTGCTGATCTCTTTTGTAGATTTCACAGTAATGTTGATTTAAAAAAAGAATTCTCATCCTGCCGTCCAAATTTATTGTCAATTAAGAATCTTTGCATAAATAAAGGCTGGGTTGGTAGCATTCTTGTAATCTCTTGTCACCTACCGCACCGCATTAGCATGGGATTATTAAAAATGATATGATAAACTATATGAAAGTAGTCAGTGGTCTCAGTAATAGTTTTGTTGGTTTTTATAGGTCGAAAGGAGGCAACAGTTTTAATTTCAATTTGATGCATAACCAGCGGGAAAGTTGTCACAGGAGCTTTAAGTTATTGATAGATTCATTGAAGTCAATTTTTTTTTAAAAAAAATGCCTGTTAAAAAAAACCCTGCAAAAATACCCATAAAATTTTCCACAGTTCAATAAGTTCTTGAATAGTAAATATATATATATATATATATATATATATATATATATATATATATATATATATATATATATATATATATATATATATATATATCACAAAGAAATTCAACAGTTCCATGTATTTACAAAAAAGGGTTTTATTTTCTTACACTGCTTCATTTAATCTGAAATAGTTTAAAATAAACTCTGTCTGCTTCATTACTTTCTACATTAAATCATTTACTTTAACACAACTTCTTTCACCTGTATATGATTCCATTTAATCTCCATGAATTGGTACAAGCAACTGTGACACGAGATAGAGTCTCTCTGCCCTGTCCAATCACAGCACAGGGCATAGACGCACCCTCCTGTTTCTTTTTTCTCTCTCCCCTTTAGCAGGTGTCTGAACATGTGTTTAATGCTTCCTCTGGTCTCAGCTGATCTCCATGTGTCCTGACAGGAAAGATGGGGCTCTATCAGGCTACCCAAGCTTTTCTATTTTTAGAGTTGGTGGTTTGCTCTTTGAGGAAGATGGGTTCATTTCAATCCAAGTTATGCAAATTTTCCTGGATTTCTGTTCCTTGAATGTAACTTTGAATTCTTTCAAAGATGCAGCTGTCTGTCTTTCTAAAGCCTGCTGTTATTCACCCAGGCTTTTAGTGTAAAAGAGGAACTCTTATCACCAAGTCACTCACCAAATAATCAGAATGAAACTAAAAAAACCTGCTGAGTGTTCATCAGATGATCCAATAAATTCACAGCAGCTTTACTGAAATGTCTCTTCCTCTTTACCCTGTCAGCAGCTTTTAAATCACTTTATTGTTCAGAAATCATGTCCATGTGAAAAGTCAGTGGTGTGAGTTCATGTTTTTGTAACAGGCACTTAAGAGAGTGTTGATGCTGAGGTCATAAGCCGAAAGAACAGTTAGGGTAACACTGTTTAATGCTTGGTTATGAGTGTCCTTGAGGTAGCATAGAGGAGAAATTCATCCCTGCTCAGAGCTATCGGCTCATGTTGCTCATGTGCACAGACAGAAGTGTCCTCTCACAGTATCACTGGCTGTTATTGTTTTATTTTTAGGTTAGGTTTTGGCTGCTACATTTAGATACATTTACAGAGCTCCACCACCTTGATACTCACTTACATAATCGTTTGATGTTTGTGCCTATTTGACGTTTTCGTGGTGTAAACTAAACTTGCCAGATCCAGGTGTGGCTCAGTGTTGAGTCTTTTTAGTTGTACCTAATGTTGGGTGATGAAACTGTGACATAATATCCAAACAGGAGTGTTACATTACACTGAGAGAAAGAAGAAATATTAAACAATTCCAGAAAGTCCCACAAGAAAATTTCAACTTCAACTTTATTGTCCCCTAAGATAAATTTGCTTTGCACATGGGAAAAAAAATGCAAAAACATAGAAAACATAAGCAATCACATCAAGTTACCACACTAAAAAGGACAAGTACACAACCTTGAAAGACAACCAGAGGTAACACCATCATTACATTGCAGAAAAAAACAGATGCATTATAATAATCATCTACTGAAGTTCAGATTTGTTTGTGTGATTGCTTGTGTTGTGGACAAGTTTTTCATTCTATTGGATTTAGCCTTTGGAAATCTAGAGTAGGAGCTCAAACTCAGTGTGGAGGGGATGATCAGGGCACTGAATGATGTCCTGAGCCTTTGAGTTTATCCTTCTACCCTAAAGTTTGTGTGCAGATCAGGTAGAGTGACACCAATGACTTAACTGGCAACTTAATAATGTGTCCTAACTTCTCATCTCCCAATTAGAGGCTGCCAAACCAGGTGATGGCAAATGTCAGGACAGATTCAACCATGGAATGATAAAACATTGACATTAATTTGCTGCACATCCCAAACTGATTGAACCTGTGGAGAAACTACAATAACTGCTATCATTTTTTGTTGTTGTAAACAGTGTAAATAAGTTGCTGTTGAAAATATCATAATTGTATCGGCAAAGACAACGAAACTTTATATATATATATATATATATATATATATATATATATATATATATATATATATATATATATATATATATATATATATGTATGTATGTGTGTGTGTGTGTGTATATATATATATATGTATATATATATATATATATATATATATATATATATATATATATATATATATATATATATATATATATATAAAAACTCATTTCATGTCAATCAGGCCTTGTTTTGGCACATGGTATCTCAAAGTAAAGCATTTTCTTGACTTCTGGGAAGTAAGACAAACACACTCCCTGAGTTTTGATTTTTATTTCTTTGGTAATGTGATTTAACTGGACAAACAAACTGGACAAACAAACAAGTAAACGATTGACTGTTATGAACAAGGTCCGGTTTGTGGTTTCTCCAAGAACAAACTGTTCAAACATGTCATGTTAATTATGATGTTACATAATTGGAAGCTAGATGTGGCAGAGTCACATGTAGTTGGACATGCATTTGTGCCGTATACAACCCCCTGAAAATCTCTGCTCGTTCTGGCTCGTGTTGCTGAATGTTGTGGTCATCCCAATTTGAAGTGCAGGTGCTTTTTGTTGACACATTTCCATCACTCGTCTTCTGCCTTGACAGGTGCTGATGATCGGGGATGATCTGGTGAATGATGTAGGCGGCGCCCAGCACTGTGTTATGCGAGGCGTACAAGTCAGGACCGGCAAGTACAGGTTAGTGACGTTTTTAAATGAGTCAACCATTAGTTTAGCTGCACTGTTTGCCAAACTTGAGCATGACCCGAGCAACAGACTGAGCTTTTCTTTAACCATGCCAGCATTTGCCTTATGTAACCTTCACAGTCTGTGAATCACCTCAAACAAGAGCTCATATCAAGCTTTAAATTGCAGATCAGTGTACGAAAGCCTATCAAACATCATTAAATGAATGAATATCATTTCTTTATCTTTCAGAGAGCAATAACTTTTTTTTATTGTGAACACTTTGATTGGAAAAATTCCTTTACAATTCGACAATATTTTGTTTATTTCCTAAAATATGAAACATAAAACCTAATGACATTAACTTTATCTTTTAAGAAAGCTTCTTTTTAAGAATTAAAAAACACAAAATTTCCAATTGAAGATGTTTGTAAATCAGGAAATAAAAATCTATCCCCTCTCTTGCCAATAGAGGGCGCCCTCACTCCACTATTGTGAACCAAAGTTTCCTCCTCGACACACCATCTGCCTGTGAACCAAACCTCCTCCAGCATCTCCAGCTCCTCCAGATTTGTTTATTTGATTGGGAATCCTCTGAAAATAACTTTATTCACTCCACATGTTGACTTCCTCTCTGACTTCTTCTCTCCCACACGGTCGTAGTCACCAAAGATTTATGGTCCCAAATCTGCAGATTACTGAGGCGCCCTTCACACGGTGTAATTACAGAAACATATGGCTGAATATTTGGGAAGATATATGCGCTTTTTAAGACTTTAAAGAAGGGGTGAACTGGGAGGATGAGAAAACACTGCTGTAAAGACACATTAAATGATACAGGGGATTTACATTTGATTGTTTAGACTCCTGGAGTATCTGTCTGTGCGCAATATGACCTCAAGCCAGGATCCTTTGCATTTGCTGTTTTTATGCTTGCAGATCTTTTTCTTTACATATCAAACACTCTCTCTACCACTGTGTCGCTACATGCTGAACAAAAAAACAACACCTCAAATGAAAGCAGAGACTCCTCAGATTCCAGCGACATAAACCAAAGCTCTCGACACCAAAGTATCAGAGCGATAGAGGCCAAAGAATCACAAACACAAAAAACACTTCACCGAAAGTTTGAAGGTTTCTCATACATTTGCTTTTTTGACAAGAAACGTTCATTTTCAGAGAAATCCACAGTACTTCCTGTTAGCCCTGTGTCTTGTTTTACACTCAAAACTTTCCGGCTTTTGCAGTCAGACTTTAGGACCCAGGGAAGAACCCTATCAGTGTCAGGCTGCAGCAGGCTGGGTCTCCCCTAACACCTGCATTCTGCTGATTTTGCTTGACTGACACTTCTGTCGATATCATTTTTTTTTTTTTTTTTTTAAATGTCATTCTGGAGTCTGTAACGATTCCAAAAAGGTTTCAGTGACTCAAATCGACCAGTCAGTGGCTGAAATGGAGACATGCGTATTCACATATAGCTAAATTCAACATAAACAGCATTATGCACTGGAGACACATCTGGTGTGAGTTTAAAAAAATATATATGCCAAAAACAAACTGTTGTATATGGATGTTGATCACCTTTCTTAACAGACAAATGAAGTCTATAATTTTGTAGATGAGAAAATTCAGATGACACAGATGGAGCCAAACTGTCTGATAAAGGTTTAGAGCTGCAGCTGCATCATTTTCAATATACATATACTATATTATACTCTATTTCAATATTCATATACTCATATGAACACATCTCAACAAATCTCACGGTTTCACTTTACTATGACGCCAACATTATTCAAATAGACCTTGTGTTTGCAGAGACGTACTCATTTTATTATGGATATGAAATTTTCAAGCAGAAACCTGAAAACTCAGCTCAGGGTTCAAAGGGTTAATTCATACAGCAACTTTCATACATAAAAGCATATGTAGTGATGTATTGTATAGCATCACATCAAAGTTGAATGTCAGTAAATGTAGCTTTACTTTCATATTGATAATGAAGTTTAAAGACTGATTCCATTGCTTGAAAGTTGACACTTTTATCATCTTTGACTAAGACGCTACAGAAGAGACATTCACCCAAAATTAAACTTTTTTAACCCCTGCAGTGGAAGACCTCAAACCTCCTCCCTAATATTCTTTAAACTCTGTTTGGCTCGAACCCAAAGATTAGTGTAAAGGGCACCATGCCGGATGACCTGCTCCAATACCTCAAACTGGCATGCAGGTCTGGGGTCATGTGACCACGCTGAGTAATCTGCTTGAGCATCAGTCGGCTCTAATCCCACACTGAGAGCACAGTCACAGTGTGGAAGCTGTCCTCAGTCAGAGCATGGTTATTCCTGTCTGTGTGACACAAGCGTGTGAGCTTGTGTTTCCACTACCATGTGTGTGAGGGTTTGCGTATGTCGCTAGCATGCATGTGGATGAGTGTTACATGTACACTCAGGTACTGGAGTTCATGAGCAGATAGTGTGCGATGAATCAGTCAGAGCAAGTATGAGAGTGGAAAGACAGTCTGTGTGTTCTCAACAGACTGGGAAGAAATTAGAAGGTTTATTTGACTTATTTTAGGTTCAAGTAGCAACACTTTAAACTATATTATAGAAGATCAAATGGGCAACAAGTGCAGCTGGCTCACAGCCCTGACCTGAACCCCACTGCACACCTTTGGTAGGCTTTGAAGAATGTTTTCAGAGCTGGGCTCTCATGTCTTACTCTGGTACCTGACCTCAGTCTTTAGGATTATCGTCCTCAGGTTTTAGGATGGGACGTTAAATAAGCTCATACCAGCATGGCCGTTGGGTGCCAATGTTCTGCATTTCCCTCTTTGGCTAGCTTTTATTAAGAGGGGGCCATAAAAGACATTTGGATTTTGGATGTTAGCCACAGAGAAACTCTAGAAATGGGCGCTAAAATTTCAGAGAGTTTACGGCGCCCTGCGGCTGTAACTCTCTTGCTTAACATCCTCGATGCTTCACCTCCTAGACCTATTACAGTTTATACATTCCCTGGAAGAAAAAGTGTGACAGGAACACTGTTTCCATGGGACTATGAAAGAGCGAGGCAGCCGTGAGAGTGAACATTTTTCAGAAAAACAGGCCCCGTGAACCCGGGATTGCTGGGAGCAGCTACAAACCATCAGTCAGATCTCTGAAAACACAGCTGTTTCCAAGTCAACCAGATGCTGAGCAGGCCTCCGGTTTGTGGAAAACACAGCCCAGGCCTGGTGACAAGACAGGAAGGGAAAAAGATACAAATCACAGAGAAATCTAATCACATCAGCTTATTCTGAAAAGATGTTGACTTACTGTTACTCAGAAGGGAATCCATGAAACCTAAAATACTTTAAGCCTGTTTTAGATCTGTCAGTTACTCTTTGTGTAGTTTTTTTATATCATCTTCTTAAGTAAAACATTATTATATGAATACTGTATGTTAAATATATGAAGACGCATCAGCGCTAACTGTGTTCAGTTTAACAACTAGACAAATTCTCCTCACAGGAGCTCTAAACAAATAAATATAGTCTTTTTATTTTGTGAACCAAGAAGGTTCCATATATAGCTGCTCGTTTTCTATTCATGTCCACTAAAAATAAAATGCTTATTATGTGATTTTTAGGGCTCCACAAGACCTGGAGCCAAGCTAAACGATGTCTGCAAGAAAAGGTTGTTGGGGACCATAGGTGTGGGTAATTGTAGTAGCGTAGTGCTCTGCTTAAACTTTCCCTTGTTCTGAAATAATGAGAGTGAGTTTGCACACTTCCCTCAGGGAGCAGGAGAACCCTTTGCTCTTTAATATAGAACAGGTTTAATGTGGGGCCTACACGAAAAAAGTGGTTTGGAATTGGACTGTTAGTATGGAGATCTGACTGCTGATCAGTATGGGAACAATTTGCAAACTCTGCACTCTTGTCTAACCTCTGCTCAGCCATGTACCTCTCGAGTTGCTGTCTGTGTGGAATTGTACCCCAAATATAAAGACTGCAAATCTGTTCTTGGGGCTGTAATTCTTAATTTTGTCCAAAATATCCAAAGCTTTTGAAAATCAGAATCAGTTTAAATAAAATACGGTAGCCTTGTTTGCTTTAGCCTGAAAAACAGATTTCCTAGTTTTGGTTTCTGATATTCTTTTGACTTAATTTTACAGAATCTTATGGTGTCTCAAGTATGCTTTTTTACCACCAGGGGGCAGTGGAGCACACAGAGAAAACAAGAATGACATAAACAGTTACCCTTTTTATAAAACCTGTCGGCACAAGTCCCGTTTCCACCAAGTGGTCCAGTATGGATCAGGACAGTTTGTACAGGTCAGATCGGTAAAGTCTGATCCTGTTTGCGTTTCAGAGCCAACCGTGCCCTTAGTGGAAGTCACATGTAGATAGCTGTGTCAGCTACATAATCTGATAAAACCGGGGAAGGTCTGCACCTCAACAGTCGACCATAGAACGCTGTTTCGTGATGCCATTTTCCAAACAAAGAGAAAGTTATCTTCACGAAGTGGACTGGAGATTTGAACATGGCAGGGTTATGTGTTGTTCTTTATTACCACCATCGCACAGGAAGTGACAATTCTTTCGACCAATCAATGGACTGCAGTGTTTCTAGCTCCACCTTCTGGGGTGGAGGTCTGGGGCTACAGTGGGTTATTTTTAATAGATAGTTTGTGCACTTAATGTGTCCTGTGTTCTCGTTCCTGTTATCTCATCTTAAAGAAACTGCTCCAGGGCAGAGCTGTGGAGCTTTGCAGCTCCATTAAAGCAGGTTCACATCCTGCTGTCACTTCATGCACTATTTGTATCCGAGTTTAATAGCTACTGCTTGCCAGCACAATTAGCCTCTGCACCCTGTGGTGTAGACATGCAGTCTGACTCTGTTTATCTGTGATAATCAAATGAGTTGGATTCCAGGCTTTTGATTCAAATACCCACCATCAGCGTTGGCATTTGTAATTCTACCATGGAGAAAATATTGTAGTGGTGTGTTGGGAGCCAGATCAGCATCGACGGTGTTTTGAATAACTGCCAGTGAGTTAGAGGAAGCCCTCACTGGATTCCATTTGAATCTGGCTGAGAGAGCACAACAGACATTTTCACATAGCAGCAAGCATCTTCAGAATAGTTTACATAGTAAACCTCCCTCTGAGGCCAGCGTCTGACTGCTAATGTGAGTGTTGGGAAACTGTTTTGCAAGCAGGCCAAACCAGATTAAACATACCCAGAGAGAATTAGTCCCTGATGATAAAAAGTTTGCTGGAACCACCCTGAGTCATGCCACTTCTGTCTGCGGCCAAATCAGACATTAGGGATGGTAGTGGCCATGTGATTTGAATGCAAAGATGTAAAGATGTAATCTCATGCATCTTAAAGCCCATTTATGATTCCTTTATGAATGAAAATAGATTTATTTTACAGACTACAACCATCACACACTCTCCCTCACATCCTCTATGCTGGGATGGATGTTAAACAATGCATTCACTAGAGAGTGCTCAAATAAATGACCCTCCTTCTGACCAACTAACACTCAATCCTTAACTGATCTCTGTCCGGCTGTTCTGTTGTAGCCAGGTTTGGGTAAACCAGGGGTCACCAACTTGCAGACCACGGTCCGGGGCCGTCAGAGACGCTTCTATTTTCACCGGTGCAGCTTTTAAAGTACTTTTGGTATTGAGTAAAGCTGAAAATACACAGATCAATTTGAGTTCCAGTTAAGCCATCCCATTTGATTGTTTCTCAGCCAATGAAGTCTCTGCATTCCCAGCTTTAAATATTGCCACTCTACATGCAGACGAAAGTTAGGAACGAGGAACTGACAAGAGGACAATCGAAAGAGAAAGAAAAGAATGTATTCTTTTTTTATTGTGTCTTGCTTGTCCTGTTTTAACTGTCCTGGCTAACCTGCTCAACACTGCCCCCATGATTTTCAGTGATACAGCAACTGTTAGCTGTCACCAATGGATATCAAAAAGGTAAACGTAAATAAAAATATGGCAACATTTTGCAGCAGGAAGATCTCAATTTATAGATATCCTGCAGCTTTATTATTTTCACCAGGAAAATGGATGTAGTCCCAGTGATGTCACCCATTTGTTTTTGAAATGGAATTTTTCAGCCCAGTGATGGCAGTTGCCATTGTGGAGATGCTATTTTACAGTCGGCCTAACGAGGAAAAGAGGTTGTGTTGAGGCTCCATGTAAACTAACTGTTAAACAAACTACTTTTAAGGAATTTAAAACGAGGAATGCACCGAAATGAAAATTTCGCCCGAGGCAGAAAACTGAAAATGAAGGAACCATGGCCGGAAACAAAACACCGAAAGAAATTATGTATCTTTTTGTGGTTGTGACATTATTTTTCTGGACTATAGGTCCACTATACGCAGTGTGCTCATCCCTTTTTGATGTCTGTGTGTGTGTGTGTCTGTGTGCATTGGGGCAGAACTCTGCTGTGAGCGATACAGAGAGCAGAGGAGAGTTGTGAACGTGTGACCATCCCGTCATGTAAATAAGATAACTAACATAACTAAAAGAACAAGGTACAGATCTGATCTACAAGAAAGGAATGTTCTCAGCTCTCCTTCTCCTGCGCTGTGCGCTTCTCCGTCTCCAAGTGGGTTCTCTCCATCCATCTTGGCCTGGATCATTTCAGGTGCATGCATTACATGCTTTGCAAATCACTATCTGTGGGTCTTTCTCAGATATATTGAAATACATCTGCCACTTATCCAGACAAGAGTGTGCTGGCCACTGTTTTAGCTTGTCTCATCACAGCATACTGTTTCGGCTAACTGAAAATGTACTTTTGAGCCATTTTTGGCTGAAAATTTTTGGTGGCCGAATTTATGGTGCATCCATACTCAAAACTTCCTCAGCCCGCTGCTTCCCCTTGTATTGTCACCTGTACTTTTTATGACAGGAGCTAACAGTGTAAAATGCAGAATAAACTACACCTAAGTACACACCTTATCAAAAACGGTGTTACACTCGTGCAATAACACACAGAAAAGTTATGCACTCATGCGCTGAATAACACCAGTAAGAACACACCGTTCTCCCCAGATGGTCTTGTGCAAATATTCATAGCTATCCCTGTAACTGCTTCACCTGTAGTCAGTGTCATTAGAACAGGTGTCAGGGATGTGGTTTGATGCCATTTAAAGTATGTGAGATGATAAATCTTCAGTGTATGAATAAAAAGTTGAATTGGGTGGTTTAAAGCATTTTTATAAACTTCTTAACATCCATGTGCACAAATGAACTTCAATAAACTCTGCTCAGATAACCAAGGGAAATAAACATATGACCTGTGATGACAGGGGGGGTTTCCAGATTTCTGGCCCTTTTGTTTGAAGTCATGCAAATAAAGCCATTATCAGTGCAGCATATAGAAGGAAGTGCGACTCATTAGAGAAGCAAATGGCTCATCAGCCTGCACAAACAGAGTCTTGGACTGGCGTAATATAACAGAGATTTGCATGACATAAATCTTCAAGTTGTGTGCTTTCACAAGTTTCAAAGGATGCTTCTGAAAACTGCACAAACATTACTCAGCTAGATTTCAGTGTCAGTCTTGTGAGATCTGCTCAACTCATCTAAAGATCAACTTGATTTTTGTAAAGATTGAACACCAGGGAAAAAAATATTATATATCATTTATCGTGCCCTGAGTTTTAATCAAATTATTTGTTTTGGTTTCGTATCTTTTATAACCTCCTGTTCCAGTTTCTGCTTTGCATGTTTTAGCTTCACTCTCTTATCTTGTTTGCATTTACACCGTTTGCAACATGTTATACATCTGTTTTTATTGTTCAGTGTACTCAGGACACTTATGCAAAAGACAGTTAACAATTCTCCACCCTGGATAAACACACGGGTTGAATGACCGACTGAGTGAAAGTCTCTATTGAAAAACAAGAGTGAAACTTTTCATTGGATTTTACTTTCCCTCCTCCTCAGGTAACCTTTCTTTCGAGTCAAACAGACATCAGACTGAACACAGCTGAGCAGTGTTGGGTTAATGGATGGGCTTTGTCCTCTGCAGAGCTGTGACTCTGAACCCTGACAGGGTGGCTCAGGGTTTGGCCTTTATGAACTGCCCCTGGGATGGCTCTCGGGCACATACTGTATTTCAGTGTAGCTTATCTTTCAGCACTTCTCTGGTGTCCCATAGCGTCACAGGCAGTGATAATACACATGGTTTCAAGTGTGTGCCCGTCAGACAGGGAGTGTTGTCTGCAACTTAAACCACTTACCATATTTCAAAGCCTTGTTTGTATGGATCACAGAGACAGTCATGGAACTTCTTTTCATACTTGTAACTCTCTTTCTGTTGCACACGTTTGTAGAACCAGTCATGTCCGAGCAGGTTAGTCATGAGGTGAACTTTTTGTCTCGTCTTTGCCTTCTTGAAATGTTTTTCTTTTCACTGCAGAGAAGCACTCATGCATTTTATAGAGTCTAGCACAACAACAGCAGTCCCACGCCCTGTCCTGTTAACCCCTGTTAGCATGCTAGCTTTGTACTAACAGAAGTTATCTCATGTCTCTCTCGTTTTCACAGGCTGTGGGTTTAAAAGCTCATCAACTTGACAGCTCAAGTCTTTTCTAAATGTGTCACTGAGGTCTGTTGGCCTCTGCAACATCACAGAGAGCCTTTTCTTCCTTTTTTGTTGCCATAGTTGCACAAAAATACCTTGAAGGCTGAAGTGTACTTGCACTTGTTTCAGTTGCCCAATCCATTCCTGTCCACGTAACTCTGAGCAGCCGCCCCTTTGTCCGTCAACAGGAAATCTGGATGGTAACATAGGAAAATAAATGTTTCATAAGGTTTCTGTTCCCACTCCTGGATTTGTCAGTCTTTTTAACAGATAACACATGAGGACTGGTTTTTGTTCCTTTCTGCATGCTACCACCTCATCCATTCTTACCTGGAGAGGTTTTTGGTTGTAGATATATTAAACATACTTATGTTAGATAACATCAGCCTTGAGCTTAATGGAAGCATTTACCATAATTCCATACAGTACCACTGATTAAATTAGTGTAAGCCACATTTTCATCCCATTCCCACGGATTGGAACCGACAGCTTTGTGGGGAATGTAAACACAATCAAGCCATCGTTCTGCTCCCCTTATCCAGCCAGCACTCTGTTGTTGGCTTGAGACCCAGAACTGCTCTGTTTCTTCGTCTCGAACATTTACATCTATATTTATCTGCTTTTCATAGAATATTTAACTAGTCAAACATTTACCGCCTGTAAGGTTGCTTGCTTGCTCAGTGCTTAAAGAGGATGACAGCTGGAATGAACTGCAGCCGGGACTGAACAGCTGCAACAGATTCAGATGGTGACTCATGGCAAAAAAAAAAAGAAGATACAAGAAAATGTCCATAGAAATTTTCAAACCATGAGTGCAATCCACCGTCTCTTCAGTGTCCCTCTATATGCTCAGTACACTCCAAACACTTCCACCAACATTAGACACAGCTTTTTGTAGTCATGCAAGCAACAGTGGCTGCTCATTTAACAATATTTGCACAAAAATATAGTATTCAGTACATATGATTCATATAAACCAACACCAGAAGAGATGTAAAACGCTGCATTACTGAAACAGATATCGACTTAAAAGCCTAATAATAAAAACAGTACGCCTGGTCCTCTTTCTCTTTTTTTAAATCAATAAATGTGTCAAAAAATGTCTTTTGTGTGAATTCTTTTGCCCCCTTTTTCAGGATAAATTCAACTTTCAAAATCTCCTAAGAATTTGTTATTTTTAAATGTTTTTGATGCTTTGAAAATAATAATCAAAAAAACCCTGAATTTTCAGCAACCTGTCTCTTTACAAATACTGTAGATGTGAATGTCCAAAGGTTTTGAGATGACAAAAATATTCCTGAAGCAGTTTCTGTCCAGCTGAAGGCGTAGTCCAGAGTACGTTTGGGGAGGAATCTAGGTAAGCATTTCTAGGAAATAAATGTACAACAATATAAGATACATAAAATTAATATAAGACAGTAAAGTAATAAATAAGCAATACCACAGCGATTTAAGACAAAACCAATGTGAAAAAATTGCACTAGGTATCGAAAAATGTAGTTTAATACATCTGGGAATAAATAGTGTATACAAAATGTTTCTTTACTGTGTTTGAGATAGTGTTAGTCTGCAAAAAGAGACAGATGATATCAAAAAACATGCAGGCTTTGGCCAGAACATGGCAAAACGAATCCTAAACATACAGAAAAAACACCAATACTGTTCTTAACAACAACAAAAATACCAAAAACAAAGAAGACACCTCTAAACCACTAAACACTCGCTGTTTGCACTCTCTCATCCTGTCTCTGCCTCTGATCCTCTTTCTTAGCTTGCTGCAAAACTCAATGCAGCACGGACACCGCTGCCATTACTGTAGTGTTCATTATAACAGCACAAAGCTACGCTTCTCAGCTTTCAGAATCCATTGGAACGCAGATTTACGTCGATAGCGTGAACAGTCAAAGAGTTACAGTATTTCTAAGAATGCAGGTCATTTTCTTTGTACGCTGACAGGATCATAATTAAAGGTTTAAGAAAACTGGATTTCATAACTTGAGCACATCATTTTCTGCTGGAAACAAAACCCTTCTAGCTCCAAGCAGGCTAATATTCAACACTTGAAGCCTCTCAGTCCTAACGTGTCATCTGTAAGACATAAGACGTCAGTTAAGGTCCAAATAATTTCCTTTTTCTGTAAATAAAATGCACAGCTGAATTAAAGGGAGATACATTTCCAGGTATTTAGTTAATGAATCTGCACTTGTACTGAACTAGGAGAGGTTATTTGCTCTGTCAAAGTGATGTAATGTGGCATTTAGCCAGTTTTGGCCCAGAGCAACACTTGAGTTTATGAATACTTGCCTGTACATATTCAGTCTTGCTTTAAGCTGGACATCTTCAGCACTTTAGTTCTTGCGTTCCCTCGAGTTTCTCTCTACTGATGTGTTTTGATAAAATGTTGGTGAAAGGATCTAGACGACCTATCTTTTGGGGATTTCGGAGACTCTGCAGTGTATTAAAGCCTTTTGTATGACATTACATTACATACGACCGTCCGGTATGGTATGGTATGGTATGGTATGGTATGGTATCGTATCGTATCGTATCGTGTTTCTCAACAAAGGTATGCTGTCAACTACTGGCCTGGCATGCATACTGCATTTTATCAGACCTCTGTTCATGCAGACTGTTTTTTCAGTTAAGGAGGTACACTTATTTCTTGAAAAACACAGACTTCTCCTTTAGTGAAGCCGCTCTCGTCTGACACAAGCCCTGACACTCCACTGGATGCCCGAGCTGGGCGGACCATCCCTCACCATCCCAGAGTGAAAGCTTCCTCTGTCCCGCAGGCTCCTCTGAAGCCTGCTGTGCGTTATAAGTCAATGAGATATTAATAATTAACCTGAGCTTTTTTCAAAGTGAGACCAGACTCCCACGGCGAGACAAAGGAACAGGCCGGGCTTTGGCCACTGAGCCCCTCGATGGTACTTTTCCACCCCTGAGAGAGAATGAGCGAGGGAGTGAGACAGAGAAAAGGAGTGAGAGTGGGAGAGAATGGGAGCGCTAAAGCCCACAGATGGCAGGCTGAAACATAGCACTGGCTCTTAAATACATGAACACAGGCCTTAGTTCCTTCAATGGGCTTCCAATCCTTCTTGCAATTACCAGAAGACAGGCTGCTTGGCTGGGGGGACTTGGGCTTTTGCCCGGTTTCAGATGGAGCCACTTTCCCTCCTCATGGTTTGTGTGGATGTGTTTGCATGTTTGCACATGTGTGTTTGCATTTTCTGTACCAGATACAAATGACTCAGCAGTCCCATATGGGTTACAAAACACTCCTACACAGTGAGAAAGAGACAGATATGTTAACAACAAAGACTCTGCAAGACATCAGTGACAGCTCTGCTAATAAAAACCCTCTGATGAAAAGATGTGGCTTGATCTGGGTCACATGAAGCTTCGCATATTGAGCATGACACTGATAATACAGCAGCAAAAACCGCAGCGAAATGCCGCAGAAAGTTAGTTTTATCAGGATTTGGTCAGATAACAAGTAAAAGTCTTATCAAGGGAATCGGTTTGAAACTCTTTGATGATATTTTAAAAAGTTTGTATAATTTCTTTTTTTAAAACACTGATGTGATGGGGATCCTAAAGAGTATTAGATAACAATCAGCCAGAGGCTTGGGGTAAAAACTGTGAAAATGGTCAAGAAATATCATGTTTTACTCCATAAATCTAGCACCTGCAATACCCACAATGCATCCTGATGCTAAAGAAAATGATACCTCAAAATCATTCCAAAGTGACACCAGTGGAAGCCATTTTTAAAACAGACTTTATTCATACAAACAGTGGAATCCACTATATTATTGTAGTTAGCAAAAAATAAAAAAAAGTTGAAAAATTAAGCCTTAATTCCTGAACAATCTGAAAGTTAGCTGATAACAGTTGATTATTAAATAAAATTATTGGCAAAGATGTTTGATTATTAATGAGATGGCTAAAAGTAATATGACAAGTTTATGTAGTTAGCTTAAAGTTACAACTAAGATAGCTAGCATATGATAAATAAAGCATGTAAAAAGCTGAGGCAATAACTAAAAAAAATGTGCATCACATTCAAAGGTTAGCTCCAGAGTAAAATAGCGAGCCTTCAGAATTGACACCAAAATGGCTAGCTTTAGCTGTTAGCTAACATTTAATAGTTAGCTTGCAGTTCTGAAAATGTAGCAGGTGTTTATCTAAAAGTAATGGACAAATATTTAAATGAAAAATGTCCACTCTCTACAGCTGGCAATTTAAAAATTGAAAGACAAAGTCAACTATTATAGAGTTTTAGCAATGGCGGCTGACCAATAGAGGGCGCTATGGCACTGCCCTACCTAGTGGAGAATGTGTTTTTCGTAGAAAACAATTCTTGAAGGGGGATGCTGAATTCGTCTTTAAGTTCGGTTAGTCTCAGTGGTTGAAGTTTGATGGCTCTGACACTGATGGATGCTGACACTGTAAGCAGCTCCGTACACTCTCTTCTTCAAAAATCCATTCAGGGGGAGAACTTTTAGGTAAAAAATTACAAATAGAACAAACTGGACTTTATCATCAAAAACAACATTAAAATCAGCCAACAAGACACTGGCACATGCTCACGTTCCCCTTACCTATATCTAAGGTAAACTTTTAAGCAGTATGCTTACTCGAAATAAACTTTTGGCTTCTAAAATTACAACATCATTTAAAAAAAATAGTGTTTTTAAATGCACGGCATTTCAAAAAGATAAGCCTGCTAACAAACTGGCACTGTCCTTTCAGATTCTCAGAGACAGAAAGTGAAGGTTCATTGTTTGGGCCCTGTTTGTTTTGCCTCAGATATTTTTGTGGTTGAGAACAGAAACTTTCCAGTGGGTGGTTTTTCAACAGTTCAGGATTCTCTCGCTCTCTCTCTCTTTCTCTCACACACACGCAAACACTGCAGGTTTTGAGGGCTACAGGATGGAAAAAAAAAATCAAGTGGCTTTTCAAGCAGCGACCAGGGAATCCCCTTTGTGTCCTTCTTGCATGGAAAGAACCGTTAATCTGTGTTAGGTGTGAAACCATACCGCAGCTGTTTGCCGATCATGACACAACATTATTCAGCCTCTGTACGGTGAAGTGATAACGGCTGCTGCGTGGCCACAAACTGAGCAGAGGATGTGCTCAGCATCTGTCATGTCTGTTGCCATAACATACACGCATCATGGTGGTTTCTAGTATTCAGTTGGGCTGTTTTTCATGAGAGGTTGCAGCTGTTTTGTATCAAAGCAGTAATCTGTGGCTCATTGTGATTTTGTTAGTATAAAGTAAAAGAATCGATAAACATAAAATGATGGTAAAACAAGGCAGGACTCTTCTTCTTTCATTTCTGAAGAATCTTTATATACACCATAAATCTCTCTCTCCTCTGACCTTTTTATTTATAGCAGAGTCAAACTGCGATCACATTCTCACCCCCAAGACCGAGACTCCTGCAACGTCACGGAGCAGCAGAAACACATGCAGAAAGAAAGACAGAAAGAAACCTTCCCACCCACAGGGCCAGGGCAAAAGCTTTGTCTTGTGTTAGTATCTTATGTCACCCACAAGGCTTGGCTGAACATAAAGGCTATAGTTATCCTGCTCTCCTTGGGGCTTGGGTTATAGCGTCTGCTTTTTAGTGAGAAAAGGTCTTGTTTTGGCTAACCGTGCCTTCGCTTGTCTGGTATGACAAATACCCTTCGACACAGTGAGCTGGATTGAGTGTTTATCCGTCTCTCAATGGCAGAGTTACCTTTTTACAGTTTTCATCGCCCTCATAAAGGTGATTTCTAGCCGAAGGGCCGGGTGACAGCACCCAATACAAAACACTCAGGGTGTTAGCAGTTTAGTTTCATTTGGATTTCACACAGGATTTAACATCATGAAAACCCCAAAAAGTCACAATAATTTTTATTTTTTAGATATTTTGGGGGGCTTTTTGCATTTGTTTTAAAAGGACAGCTCTATAGAGAGGAACTTTAGGAAGAGAAGTGGGAAATGACTTGCATGGAAATGTTAAACTATGGCTGGCTATTTGCTAAATCAGGAGTGTGCCCAATGTACAGAGGCTATGGTTGCTGGTTTAACTCTTGCAACTTAGGATTTTGTAAATTTGTGAGCTAAAGTATTTTGAAAAACAAATGTTTTCACATGTGATATATAAAAACACCTTACATGGCTCTTTTTCGTTCATAAAAGTTGCTCTGAGTCCTCACCTTCAGATGTAAACATTGCTCTGGATGTCGTTCACTGCTGGCTCAGTTAAACGTCTCATCTCTGCCCTCATGTCTCCGTTATCTGCCCTACCTGCACAGTGTCAGCCGAAATGCACGCTCAGCACAGGTGGAGAGGTTAAGAGAAGTGTAAATCGAAATCTGGTGTATGTGACAGTTTTGCTTCCTTGTGTGCACACATGTGTCTCTGTGTATGTGCTGGCCTGTTAAGCATTAACTGATAAAAAAAGGTTGTCGTGCCATTTACCTCACGGTCAGCTACCCTTCCCGTTATTTCTGTATCAAACCTCATCTCTGTCTGACTTTTAACCACACTCTCTTTATGATCCACTTTCATTGATGCACCCACGGTTTGTCCTCATAAAAATAAATCCATGGCTTTTACAGAGCTGAGCATCATGTTATATTTGAGTCCATATGACACTCTAAGCCACGGTAATCTTGTGTTGCCTGTGCAGCATACACACGATACCCGTATTCCTGTGTCCAGTTTACATTACTGTTTAATCCACTGCCATGTCCTGGCTGCTGTTGGAGATTATATGTGCCCAGTGTGTACTTGTTTTAAAGCTCATGGAAACGCATGACACTGATCACTCAGTGATCAATGTGATGGACGTTTTGTTGACTGGAAAAAAAGGTTTGGTTTCATGGAATGTTGTGCGCCCAGTTTAGGGCTGTCCTTGGATTTATTTTGAGTGAGATTGTCAAAGGTAAGTTTTAGAAGTGTGCACACTGCCACACATAAAATCTGATCTCCATGTTAAGTGTGTTAAAGTAACTGTATATGTTTGCCAGTGTACTGACATGCTAAACTAAACTAAGCTATCTGGCTCAGCTTTGTTTGGGGTTTTTTATACTCGATTTCCAAGGCTATCAGATCAACTGTTCAAGTCAGAGTGAAGTTAAAGAGGGGATATTGTGCTTTTCTTTTCTTAAATACTGTCTCTCTAACACCCCATAGTAGCTTTTCATAATTAACTGCTAAGAAAAAAAACAACCTGTTTTTCTCACACTGGTGTTTTAGAAAACCTGATTTCAGCCTCTGTTGGAAACACTTCATCTAGATTTTTAGATACCATCTCTTTAAGGCTTCACAAACCCCCTTCCCTCTGATTGGCCAGCTCTGTGGAGGCAGACTTAAGCCACATTTCCACCAAGTGATCCGGTCCGGCTCAGTACAGTTTGGTAGGGGTCGGATAAGTAAAGCCTGTTCCTGTTTGCATTTACAAAGTCAATGAAAAATTCCCCAAAATATGTGCCGTACCGAGACAAACCAAACTGAACCACTTGGTGGAAACAGGGCTTTTGGTGTTTGAGTCCTGCCCCTTCCTGTCATGAACCAGTTAAAAGATCCTTATGTCATGACCTCATCTTATCAGCAAGTCTCATGAAGATCTGGTGAAGATCTCATGCAAATCTTAGAACAGAGCATTTTGAGCAGTTTGAAGCCAGATCCGGGGATGTTAGGAATAGATAGCAGTTTGATAATCTGCATATTTAGTATGGAGATACAGTATGATTACTTTATTTCAGTGTTTAAAATATGGGATGACCTAGCAGTCTAGCCTATGGCCTGTTTTCCGCATGTTATTCCCAGAGCTGCAACAATTAATTGGATTAATCAATTATAAATCAATTGCTAAATTAATCGTCAACTATGTTGATAATTGATTAATCGGTTTAAGTAATTATTAAAGTAAAAGAAGTCCAAATTCTCTGATTTCAGCTTCATAAATGTGATTTTTTCCCAGTCCCTTTGCTCTTCTATGACAGTCCTGAATATCTTTGGTCCATAGATTTTTTACCACATCGTCTTGGACTCAGAGAAACATCAACATTTTCTGACATTTTATGGACAAAACCACTACTTAATTAATCAAGAGAATAATTGATAGATTAAATGTTCATGAAAATAATTGTTAGTTTCTGCCCTGGTCATTCTTCACTCTCGCCCTATTTCCTGCTCTATCCACTTTCCTCTCCTGTCTAATGAAAGGCATGAAAAAGCCCAAAAAGTAACTTATAAAAAAAGTACCTCCTCTTTAAACATGGCTCCCAAGATTTCACAGTTGGTGCATGCATTTGCTCTGGTCTGTCTTTCACTTAGCTTCTGTGTTAGTCTGCTGGCTAGTTTCTCCAGACAGAAGCTGATTAGGATTATTTACTTGAAACATCAGCCAGTTCCACCAAAGGTTGGGTTCATGTTGTCCAATAGCAAACCAATGATTAAACTGTTTCCCAAACCCATCCAAATTCTGCTTCTGTAGTTATTTGTCCATGTTCTCACCAAACATAGTGATCATTAACTCATTCTCTGATGGAGTTTTGCATCATGGTGGCAGCTGTGTTGAACTAAATACTTGGCTGTGTCCCACCCTCTACATCATAGTTTAACTCATCCCGACATGAAGGCCACACAGTACCCGTCCAACCCAGAGACCAAACCTTTCTTTCATGTGTATTGATATTGCATTGACCTGAAGGACACGCAGTGTGCTGCAGATTACCTCATCAGTAACACTAGCTGCGTTGTGCTGAATTTTGCATGGTCACATTGACCTGGTTACTCCTTTATTATTCATGGCAACGGAGGAAAGCTGCAAAATGAATACACACATGCATGCATGCATATCTGAAAGGCAAAAGGCCACTGGAGATTTAAAGGAGCATGAGGTTGGAGAGACGGTGCAGTCAATGCTTTTGGCTTCAGCGAAACATTACACCCATGTGACTTAGTTACTGGTGTGTTTGCGCCTGTATGTGCGTGTGTGAACTCAATCAGTCCCAGGGCAGAGAAGGGTGTGGGAGTAATCCAGCACAGGAGACATAACACCCAGACCATTAGTGAAGCGGCTCACATAACCCAAGCACTGGTGGCTGACAGACATCAGTAAACACATGGCACCGCTTCTCCGTATTCACCGCAGCCTCAGTATTCAACACCTCTCCTCAGCAGCCCCCCCACAGGCCTCTTCTTTCTGACGCTACACTTGGGCGGTTCACAAATATTTGCCACGGTGCTCTGCAGGCTCTCAGAGGGAAGGATTAATGGCGGTGTGTGTGCCGCACACCCGGGGCCAGACAAAGCCTCCCCATCTGGAGCTCCAGCCCTGTGACTGAGGGAACAGAGGCAGCACACAGGGCCCGGTCGAGGCAGCCCAAGAAGGGAAAAGAGGGGGGGTTGGATCTATAAGCACCCCTTCATAAATGAGCCAAAGTCCAGAGTAGGCTGCAGATAAATGAAGTGGGCTTCACAGTCTTTTGATGTGATGAGGAGGAAAGGGGTCATGCATGCCGGCCGGGGTCTGGGGCCACGCCAAATGGATCACATTTCCCCTACCAGCTGATTAAACACACGAACAGACGTATCTGCATCCTTTACAGGGACCTGGGCCAAATAAGACGCAGCAGCCAGGGGGGAGATGGGCAAGGCTGACCTACGCCTTCTAAACATTCTCCACCATTTAGGAAGCCAAGTTGAGACAAAATTATGATGCTGCTCAGCTGGCCTGTGACCTTTGTCTCATTTTTCCCATGGTCACTCATGAATATTCACACAGAGAGGCACAAAAGTCCCCAAAACCGGCATACCTAAGCTTAAATAGTTCTCATAAGCCAAGTGACATATTAGCATGTTTAGAAATAATGGCTACACACATAGTGACATATTTATCTTTGTTTAGCGTCATAACATGCTAACCTTCATTTTAACCTAGCAAAACAGTTCACAAAGCATCACATACTTGAATATAAAATAATTTTACCACTCATCTTAAATATCCTGACAGCACACATGGTTTTCTATCTTTATTAAAAAGGTAACAAATATCCCCTGCCACTGCTAATGTGCTAATATGCTAGTGGTATGTTACGATAACTGATTTACCATCTGGCGTGTCTTTGCTGTTGCTCTCCTTGCCTTGGCTTTTCATGTTTGCACATGAAAGAGAGAGAATATGTGCTCTTCCTGCACATTGCTTTGGCATTCCACATCGGCATGTGGAACAGCAAGGAGCTCCCAGAACAGAGCCAAATCACCAAATTTAGCATACAAATAATTAACTCTTTTGATGCAAGTGTTTCTGACTGAATTGTGTGGTATTCTCTCTCTCTCTATGCTGGAGACCGAATTATTTCTCAACACTATTTAAAGAAATTAGGTGTTTTTGAAATGGTATCTCTCATCCACGTCCTCATTTGGTCTTTTTCAGTTGCCTTAGTCTGGAACTGTGTTTGACAGCTAGTGACAGAGACGGAAAGCATGCACTTCCCTGGAGGGGCATTTGGCAAGCAGATGCATACACAGTCACCTTCAAGTGTAAAGGCTTCAACAAAGAGAAAACGCACTGTGAAACCATGCAGTTGATCATAAGTGAGCTCTTAGGACACAAGGGCAATGTATCACCAAAACTTTCCACTTGACCTCCCATGAGACAGTGTGTGTATTATTTTTTTCTCTGGATTTTGTTCAAGCTTTGCCTTTCCTGAATCTGCTGAGACCGCTCCAGTTTATACACTCAGCATTGTTAACTCATCTGATAGCATCAAACTGTTACTGCTGCTTGTTTACCGACTCATATGTGGCAGTTGTTTGTTCCTGCTTGTTCCTGAGGAGTGGGTCTGTAAACCTTTCTTTCCCCTTCCCTCAGGCCCAGCGACGAGAGGCACCCAACAGTGACAGCAGACGGCACTGTGGACAACCTGGCCCAGGCTGTGGACATGATCCTAAATCAAAGGAACTAAGTAGAAAGCACTGGACACTGTAAACCCTCCTGAACTGACACAGGAAGATGCACAATAGAAATTTTATATAGCTCTGTAGTGATATTTCCAGTGGGAAGGGTGTACAAAGCAATATAGACTGAAACCCCCCCACCCACCCATGAAGTGCATATCCTTTAACTGTCAACTCATTATACTGTCAAATATGGGAAACACCCACCCATCTGGTGCTCCACACAGTGCAAAACATCATTTTGCAGAACTGTAACCCAGATGTACAAGAGATAGTCTGGAAAACTTTTGCAGCAGCAGCATCATGCATTTTTTTAGTACATGACTGACATAGATAAGATACCTCCGGCTGACATGAATGTGCCTGTAACCAGCTGCTGACTGACAGTTAAAAAGGCAGAGTACTTCTGTGTGAACAAGCACTCTGCCAATGTTAGATGGTTGTATTCTTTGCAGACATAGTGCGTATGGAAGCAGTTTGTCATCAATAGGAATGCACTGTTCACCATATTCCCACGATAGCCTCTGACGTCATGTTCAAGGTTATAATCAAAGAGATAATGACTTGCTCAGCCGTGGAATGCAGTTCGTATGAACACCAGGGCTGGGATGATTCGTGTCCCATTTTGGGCTTCCAGATTGATCAGCAACTGAAAAGCTAGCTAGCTGTTAGACTGTTGGCTACTTATTGGGAATAGCTTAAGTTGCAATTAAGCAACTCCCAAGCTAATTGTGGGGCATTTGAATGCTAATGGACAACAGCTATTGATAGCTTAAACAGCTTGCCATATAACTCTTAGATGGTCATTTGTTTTTAGACTACAGTCACGGTTAACTTCAAACAGCTTCCTAGCTAACTGCTCGACTGTAAGCTACTTTAAGATAACTAGATAACTTAAACAGGTTTTTAGTCCTGCTAGACCGGTAGCTGCTTATTGACATTAGATAACATTATCTTATATGGTTACTTAGCTAACTGAACAGCTAAGAATATCTTATACAGATTCCTAGCTTACTGTTTGATGCCTTTAGGCAGCATCTACTGTTTACATCACACAACTTCTAAGCTAACTGCGCAGCTGCTTTCCAGTTCTTTACAACAGCTAACAGCTAATATATGCATTAAACCCACTCCGAGCTAATTCTTAGACTGTTAGCTTCTTTTTAACAATTGCTAACATGACTGAATTAAACAGCTTCCTTGCTAACTGTTAGTTGCCTCAAGAAAATAGCAAACATGGGGCACTACTAGAGTGGCAGTTTGACGTCAAAACCCTTAAATTTGGGCTTTTTTATTTGCCCAGTGATCACTAGTACTCCCCACATCATTTATCCCTCTTCTGCTGTTCAAATATTTAGGGGAAAGTACCCCAAAAAAAGTGTTTTTTACCCAGCTAACATTAGCATTAAACAAATTCCTAGCATCCTGTTTCACAGGTTAACAGTGTTCCAAGAAAAGGGAATCCATGGTGTCTCTTCCTTTCTTGCCTGAATAAATCTATCACAAATTTATGTTGCTATTTCAATTTTTTTAAATTGTTTCTTTCATGTTATCAAATGACTGTGCCATCATAAATAATCTGACCACTCTGACATAATCATAGCATGTGTTATACACTAACTGATCAAATTAATGAGTATTCACAAAGGTAATAATCTACCACTCTCTTTATAAAAAAGATATGCATATCATTGATATCACTAATCTGTGATTGTGGTAATAAATTAATAAAGTTATTTTTGTAATCTGAGTGCTGTTGCAAACAGTCTCCCTCTATTTGATATTTTGTCTGATCCCTTAGTGCTGCACCTTGAATTTTTTGAAAAAGAGGTCAAGGTCTCTTAGCGCTGTTTCAGGTTAACATGAGGATTTACATCAAGCAGCCTTTGTCTAACAAAAACAAATGGCTGGGAAATGGGAAGTGAGCTGGTCTGAGTGATGATAGATGCAGAACCCAGACGAGTGTGATGAATTACACTGCTGCTCAAGCTCATATTTTCCCTCCGTAAACAAAAATGAATCATTCTCCTCATCATGAGAGTGAAGAATCACAAATTCTCAACTGCTTATCTTTATTTACCTGACTGTAAGCGGCCTCTGCCGGGACTGCTCTGTCATTCTTGCAGAGTTAATTGCTGCTCATTAGTCATGCATTCACCCTGGCCTTCACAGTGGGGTTAAATAAGATGATGAGGGGGGAAAAATTGGTTATCGGGCTTTAGTTTGCCAGCTGGATCGTTGAGGCCTCTGGAAGTAGGGCGTAAAACAAACGATTCCCCATCGCTGCCCCCGAGGTTTCAGTGCTCCGAACAGATTCATCAAGAACAAAAGCCCATTGCCAAGTGATTCATTGAGGTCTTTCTGGTTCACTTCACCATTAGCTGACACAAGCTTGAATGTTATTGGGCAATTAAAGGTAATGAAAAGCTGAGAAGTATTATGAAACCGTGCCCGAGTTGGTTGTACCACTCCTATTTCTGATTGGAGAATAAATATTAATGTACACAGCAAAGTACTAGCAGCTGGTGTCCACTTTTCTAACAGCTTAGGCATTGTTTGAATCACTGTTTTCTCCATTATGCTGCCTGTTGGCCTTGTATGTGGCTATTAAACATGGATTGACTTCTCTCAAATGAATTCACTTGGCTCTAACTGGGTTATTTTTGTGCAGTAACTATGAGGGATGTCGGCCACGGTTTTAACAACTCCTTTTGGCAGCTTCCACACCCGTAAGTGTTAAACACAAATACACACAGAGCTAGCTAGTTGATAACCACACTTCTAAGGCTAGACGAGGTCATCCACCCGTTTATCACAAGTTACAAATTAGCAACAGTTCACCTCTGCTGGCTGTCATTGCATGTAAACAAAGATATTCGTCCTCGTGAGAAGCACATTGATCCCTCTGTGTGACCACAGACTGTTAAGCAAGATTACCTTTCAAATAATAGAGCTGACCTCATTTCAGGAGACATGTCTGGGCATGTATGACCTCACTGACACAGGACAGTATTGACGGACTTAATATACTGTCAAATCCCCGACTGGCTGAAACTGTTGTTGTGGATTGTTTCCAGTTGGAGATTATCAACATGTTACTTTGTTCAGAGTTTTTTAGCTGCATGCTAAAATGGAAAAGTATCTCAGTGACCAGGTCATAGCTAAGGACTGTGGGACTGTCTGGATCGCACACTTTGATCCTGATCATTGTACGTTCATGATTCTCAGAGGATAACTTTAGCTTACTGAGCTAACTTCAGCCAGTATAACATGATTATGACTGACTGGGAGAGTATGTCCTCTCCACTATCCCCTCTCTCCCTGTGCAACCTCAGCTTATTAGGCTGATCTTATTTCCGTCTTAGGTTGACACCACAGGGATGCACAGCTCTGTTCAGTATATCATGTATGAGGGAACAGTCACATGCAAACAAAGTGGCGAGTCCAGCTCTTTGTTTTAATGTTGTCTGAGCAATCTTGTGCATCCAGTTTTTTAAATCTTTTGAAAGCTTCAACTCAAATGAAATAACATAAGATGCGATATGATACAATACCAGGACAAACAGTAACATACGAACTGATAGGATATACTATGTTACGATAAGATGAGGTACAATACAATATGATATAATATGGTACAGTACAGTAATGTTTGCTATTATGATATTAGACTGTACGTTACAATAAGGTAAGATAAAGTGTGTTACAATATGGTACAATACAATAAGGTACAATATGATATGATAAAATACGGTACAGTATGATACGATATGGAACTGTAAGATACAGGAAGGTACAATATGATACAATGAGTTACAACAAGGTTACAATAAGGTACGATATGATACTGGTTGGTATTATAAGGTATTGTACTGTAAAGTCTAGTACAGTATGATTCAATACGGAAGATTTGGTGCGATACGAAGTGATACCATGTGATGAGGTGCGATATGCCACAATACTATATGATACAGAACTGTTTGGTATTTTATGATATTATACCGTACACTGTATGGTACAATATCATATAACACAATATAGTAAGATAGGATACAATACAATAGGATACAATACAATATGATACAATACGATACCAAATGCAATACACTTTCTTCCCTTTGAGAAAATGTGTCTGTCATTTAAGTGCTGTAAACATTTTTAAACTTAGAGTTTAATCAGAAAAATAAAACTTGTTTTCATATTTGATGGAATAGCTGAAATGGAATGAAAATAAAGTTGTCTATTTTTAGAAAGGAGGCCTCTGGAGATGGTTCTACTTTCTGCAGAGCATACACACACTGCTGCACTGTGCTCTATAACTAACATTTATGTGTTTTATGTCATGTGTTTAGGTTGGAGCTCCTCTTACACAGCATGCACAGAGCTGCTCTTGTATCACACCTGCACTCAACCACCTTAACAACTGCCAGCTGTGTGCTACCTTGAGCTTTCATCTCTGCTTATTTCACTCTTCCTGTTTGACAGGAAATGGCTGGTCAGCTGACCAGACAACGCCGCACACCTGCAGCCTGAAGAGATTTTATCCATGGATACATGCACTTGTTATGACAGCAGTCCGTTATTTGTCCCCTCCCTTCCCAGTCTATGTGGAGGCCTCTTTCTCTCAGCCGCCAAGCCACACAGTTTCCCCACATTTCATCACCCTCCTTCCCTTGTGGGCAGCCATGCCAGCAGCGCTCAGTGGCGTGGGAGGGCCTTGAAACTTCAGATGTCGCCGGGTTTGGAGTGGGGCCTTGCATTTCCTCCCTTTTACCCCCACCACTCTGCCCCTAACCCCACCCCACTCCTTCTCTCAGGGTCTTCACAAGCACTCTGAGAGTGTCTTGGTTCACACACACAGCAGTCTGTACTTAGCTGACATGGTCACAGTCGTCACAAGCCCCCCTCAGGGGGCATGACCCCTGCTCAACTGCCCACTAAGGCCTCAGAGGGACTCATTCCCCGGACACAAAGCATGACCCCATGATGTCATTCCCTGAGTGTGTGCGTGTGTACAATCCAGACGAGAGGGTGGTCGTATGTCAGCATGCAGTGTAAACTAACTGTCCTGTTCTGCAAAAGGTTCTGCAGGCTTACAGCTGACCTCGATTTAAAGCTGTCTGTGTGTGCCGGGGCTCTCTGCTCTGAAGGTTTCCAGTTACCTTTTGTGAAAGCCAAAGTGTTCACACTGTAGATCCCATAAACCTGTCGCTGAAGGGACATTTCTTAGTTTTAGCTCCCAACTATTTGACTTGAGACGGCATGTCGGACCTTGATAGATCTCAGGTTGTTCCTGTTAAGACATAACATTGGTTGAACTTTAAAAAGTCACTTGTACCTCAGACACTTTGTGGTTTTTAGCCTTTCATGCTCTCTCAAAAGTTCATGGATCAGATTCAAGATGACAACTGACTCCATGTGGAAAAGCAAACTCATTCAGAGTGACTGCAAAGAAACAGAGGTTCTCCCCAGCTTCTCTTTTTTTTCAATCAGAAAACTTTCAAAGAAGACTTGCCAAACTGGAAATGTTTTGTGGCCTGGTGCGACTTCTAAAATGGTTTTTACTCTGACCACATTTGAACTGTCAAGCAGGGGTAGGCACCAAACTCAAGAGCTGGCTGTAGCACAGAGTGTTTGGTTGATGTTGTTTATTGAAAAATTTCCAGTACTGTAGAGGAAAGTCATTAACAGAAACTTGCCCTGCAGGGAGGTTTTTCTCTGTATTTCTCCCTTTGTGAGAAATAAAAGCCCCCAAAACTTTGCAGCAAGTTAAAAACAAAATAAAGTATTCTAATCCTCCACAGTATCATTTAATAATGTGAATAATAACTCTTTCTAAGAAACCAAATCATGTTGTTCCAATTCTTTCCAAAACCACTACTTTAATTGAGTGAGATTATACCAAACAGTAAATACCAAAATAGAAAATAAAATGCAGTTCCTCAAGTATCCACATGAGGCTTTCTTGAAAAGACAAGGAAACCCTGTGGGAGCTTGTCTACAGCAGAATTTAAGATAAGATAAACAGCAGCAAACAAGAAAGTGTATTGTAAAAAACATTATAAGAAGAATATATCAAATACAGTTATTCAGTACGAGTATCTTAGAAAAATCATTTGTACTTATTAAACATGACATAAATGAAAAAAGTCTTTGGAAAGGAGTGAGACATCTTGTCCTTCAGAGACAACAGCTTGGCCATCACTCTCCCGTCAGCCTCCACCTCCATGGGGTCCAGGACTGAGCTGGTCTTCTTCACCAGGTTGTTCAGTTGGAACAGACAGTGAGATCCTTCCAATGTGACGATCGTATCCAGGGTTAGCTCCGTCAGCCACATCTGTGTATAGCATGATGCTACCCTCTGGTGCTGGGTTAGCACCGCTAGCTTGTCCTTATTATGTGAGATAGATGTTACATTCCCCATAATGATGGATGGAAGGACAGGTTGATATTGTCTCTTCTCAGTTCGCACCACAACACCAGCATGTTGTCCTGGCCTCCTTCTCCTCAGCTTGCAGGAACATCGGGCCTTGTACTGGTTAGGATCGTCAGGCTGCTTACAGCTGATCTTGCATGTAAACAGTGCAACCATGGTTACACATAAGATCCCTGGACACACACAGGATCAAAAATAGGAAAAAACACCACTGCATACGTATCCAGTTTGGTGTCCACGGCTAACAAATGAGACATAAAAAAGTACTGACAGGCTCCAAATACAAAGAGAACTAAAAACAGAAAAAACAAAAGGACAATGAAGGGAGAGCTGCTACAATAAGTGGCCACTTGAGCAGCACTTAGCAACAAGAACGTTTAGAGCCAGGTTGTAAAAATACTTTTGGTCTCTACAACTTTATAGAGGGTAGATTTCTTCATCACTCATCTGTTTTGATTTATTATGGTTCAAAGTTGAGCACAATTCATAGTTCAGTCATAGTTCTGATTTGACTGACAGGTTGTTTGCCAAGTTTCAGCTGCACCTTATTACCAGGTTCCAGATGAAAGTTACTACACTGACCAAAACTTCCAATGCAACACATACAATTTTGAAATATTTGGTGTACATAAAATGGGATATTGGTTTTGAGTCATGATACATCAACTACAAATAAAAAGCTGAGAAAATTGTTTTGATTTTGTCGTGTGGGCAGCTCGTTCCGCTTGATTGCACATTGTTTAGAATTTTGCCTATCCCATCAGGTTGAGTAGAACTCTTTGACCAATCCTTCCATAATTTGGTCAATAAATAGCCGTAGCAATGGGCAACTTTAATATTCCTGTGCATTGTCCTGGGTCAACATGTGACCATGCTGTGCCTTGGTCAAAATCAGTGAGAGCGAGCCGTTGGTATGCTTACTGGTGGAATGTTGCAAAGACGGGTTGCAAGGAACCTTGGCGTCCACGTGTCGATCATATCACGTCTCTGGAGCTGACATAATGAAACAGGAAGCACCAGAGATCGACCACGTGCCCCCAGACCACGTGTCACCACCCCTCGGCAGGATTGCTATATTCACCTCCAGCACCTGCGCAATCGCTTCCTGCCAAAATTCCGACAGTTGCGTCAAGCACTCCAGGAGGAATGGGACCGCATCACACAGGCTGAAATTCAGCAATAGATTGACTCAATGCGTCACAGAATCAAGGCTGTATGTGTGACGCCAGAGGAGGCCGTACAAGATACTGACTTTGGTGATCCAGAATTGCGCCTTCAACTGATGCAATGAATTTGAAACCAGGAAAAATCGGTTCCTCATTCCTGACTCTGAAACTGTGTTTTTGATTTGAATCTTAGTATTTGTTATGTATTGTTAAATTTAGCGTAAGAAAATTACGTGTGTTGCAATAAACCCAAGTGTTGCGTTGGAAGTTTTGGTCAGTGTATAAAGTTGAGAATCTTGCTACATCAAGGAAAAAAAAGCCATTTTGTTCAGCAATGTGCATTATCTGTGCAGATGTGTAGCTCTGTCTAGAACCATCTGTGCATGCCAACCTGCCAACAACTTGCGTAAACACTAGGAACGATAGTTATTGAGTTTGGCTTTTTTTTTCCAAGCATGTCAATGTCTCGTATTTGGCCGGTACTCACTGGAAACACAAGTTAAAGGAAGGGGATTTCTCTGTGAACCTGCCAGCAGTTGGACTGTAGATGAAGTGTGGGAGTGGATTTGTGGTAAGGAGTGAAATTTGCCTGACATTTAAGCAGACAACTTCAAAGCACAACTCAGTTTGATTTGTTTTCATCCAGAAGATTCTGCTGTCAAAAAACGCAACTCGGAAGAAACTGATGACATGCAGTAACATCGCTACCATCCATCGCTACCATCCATGGTCAAAGTGATGACATTAGACTCAAAGACCTACTTTTCAGTTGTTACCATGTGTAGAGGAAAAATATTTTAGTAACCACGTCATTGCAGAAAGCGAAAGTATGAAATGCATCTGAAACATCTAAAGTAAAACCCTGTTGTGTGCTGTGAAACATCTGTCGCCTAAAAGCTGAATGAAGTGTGATATGACTCATCATTACAACAGACAAGACTGTTCACAACCTCCAGCAACAGCTCGAGAGTGACCACCACCCTGTTGTGCGAGTGCCGGTGGGGGTTGTGGACGAGTGTGGAGCAGAACATTGGCACGGCACGCCCCTCCTGTTGTACTCGTATCTGCTCTGAGAACACAGCCTCCTTTCACTTCTGTCACTCGGCTGATTAAAGGCGAGGGGCCCTCCTTGTGTCAGTCTGCCACACAGCACGTTTACAAGGCCTCTGTTTACCCATTTCCTCCTCGACTCATTACCCGAAAAGAGCTTAACTGGTGAAAAGAAGCAGTCTGAATGTAGCACAGGCAGATCTGTAACAGTGTAAATATGACTTTACAGTAAAAACATTAGGATTCCTTTTAGCAATGGCCTTTTCAAGCTTTGCTGCAGTTGTGCAATGGGATGGACCGGTAAGAAAGTAAAGTTGTGAACAGCTTGTGCTCCAGATCCTCCTCTTATGCTGTGTCTGATGTTACCAGAGTCACATGCAATGCCACTGGTGCCTGTTTTGTCTTTGCTGCTGCTCTTTTTTGTCTTATTTTTTTTCCTCCTTTTCTTGTACTTGCCAGTTTTTGCCTCTGTACTCTGCCCACATCATGAACTTCATCATCCCTTAATTCTGTGTAACTTTTCTTTATCTAAAAAAAAAAGAGTCAGTGCTTTATTCTTCTGTTGTTTGCAAACCCACTTGGGGGATTGATCTCAGGTCCCACTGTCAAGATGCCCAAGTGTCCTTGGGCAAGACTCTTGAACGCGGTCACACTGGCCATCCGTCCTTTCGTGTACCAAGCACGATTTGCCCCCCATAGCGCACGTCCCCTGCTGGCTGGTAAAACCTGTGTTCACACTACTCCAATATAAACCACACCTAAACACAATTGCTTCTTGTACATACGTCAACATAAGCATGGCCCGCCGACATTATCATGAAGTGTTGGTTTACAAGGAGCGCAGTCCCATCAGAGTCAGCACAATGAGACACAAAGACCTTTTCTATGGCTTCAGTTAATTTTTATCTTACGTTAAATCATTTTGGTCTGACACAGCCTTCTAACACCCCAAAACAAACGAACTGGACTTGAAGGTTGAAGCATGCTTGTGCACATAATGGATGGCCAGTGTGACCGCGCACCCTTAACCTTTAAATCCACCATTCTTCTTATACCCTCTCACGATATGCCTCATCGTCTAAACTGTTCATGTACTTCGCTACCATGGTTAAAAAAAAATGTGTCCTGTCTTCAAATTCCTCTGCCATCTTAAATCAGGTGACTTTCTTTCGCTAAGTGGCAAAGCTTAATAAAAAAAAAAATGGACCCAACTAGTTGGTCATTTTGACACACAGATGCTTAATGCAATCTTGCAGGTTCAGCGACTCAAGAAGTTAATGACTGTGTCATCCTGAAAGTTTGCACAGGCACCAGAGTTAGGGCAGGGGGAGCAGACAAACAGAGCAGCAGCAGCAGCAGCAGCAGCCCTGACACATGGCCCACATTCACAGCCGCCTCCCACGTCACTGTGCTCCTCAGAGAAAAAGCCCCTTTTGTTTGTCAGAGCAGTGAGGGAGGGGAGGGAGGTCTCTGGGGTGAAGCTCCGCTCAGCTTCACACTCCACCCGCCATCGAGAGAAAAAAAAAAAAAAAACAACAAAAAAAAAAAAAAGAAGAAGAAAAGAAGCAGAGACCGGACTTCCCACCCCTGCCCGGCGTCCTCTTCACTCACTCAGTCGCCGCTTCAGCTCACAAACACAGGCTCATCAGTGGAGCCACTACTACACTTGTGATTGTCTTTCCTGCTTCTTAATTGGGTCAGTCTGCATTGTTGCATTAAAGAAGTCTTCAACAATGACTTTTCTGATAATGCATTTGCTCTGCTGATAGCTGCCGTCCAGGATTTCTTTTCAATTATTTCGCATCTGTAAAAGTTTCCATATTATAATGAAGTTTTAAAATCATGAATTTCATCAAATAAATTTACTTTAGATCATCACAGGTAATGGATGTCAATATTAAACACAGACCAAGTTTCAAAATATAAGGTCAACTTGTGTGAGAGTAATCCCAGGATGAGCCTGCAGGCTACCCCAAACAGCCTGTTCAAAAAGTCCCATGAGAACTAAGTGAGATCCACATGACATTTGCCCAATTCATGACATCACAGATTGTTTTGGGGTTTTTTTTGTCACTTTTGAAACTTTTCAAGTCAAAGACATTTCGCCATATATCAAAATTTGTCTTTTTAAAAAGAGAAACAGTGTTCAACTCAGTGTCGATGACTTTGTAGCATGGCAACAGTGGAGAAGGGTTATAGAGTGCTAAGTTTCAGAGTGCTTCCAGAGGTGGCACCCAGATCTCATGAGCAAAGAAACACAAAGAAATAATGCAACTTCAAATGACACAATTAAAACTGTGCTTTATTCTTATAGAAATATGCTCGTTTTACATAACTTTGTAGTTACAAATCGTAAAAAGAAAGAATATTAACGCTATTAGCATCACATAGCTTCTCTTGAATGAACAGGAGCACTGATATCAAAGAGTAGCCTGATGTTACTGTGTGAAATGTTAAGCTCTTCCAAACACTTTACAGGCTGTGTGTGCGTGCAGCTTGTTGCTCATTTAAAAGTGAAAGAGGCTTTGCTAACAGTAGCTCGAAGTAGTCTCAGTTTCTGTCCAACGTGTACCAACGCTGAAGTGACGATGGTCAGAGAGACAGTCGCTTGTTCTAGTGCTGAGAATTCAAACAAACCTGCTGTGAATTCTCTCCAAATGTAGTACAAGGAAGGAAATCAAGGTTACACAGAAATGTTAGAGACCCCAGTTTCTGGGTCAACCTTAATATCATTTTTATTTATAAGGTCATTTATCTCCACCCTGAACCCATCTCCTAGACTTCCTTGTTCTCCTGAGACACAGTTGAGAATCCCCACAAAGAAGAAGGAGCTTCTGACGACACAAAGTCCCAAAACAATGTAGTTTTTAGCCGACTAAGGGTCTGCTCAATCCCTCCTGGAGAAATAAAAACAAGTGCTGGCTCGGCGTTAGCTTTTCACCTGCTTTGTCCTTAAGACTATCAGTACTGCTTACTGTACCACCTGGAGATAAACTTTAAGTCTGCTACATATGCTTCCTCACAAGAAGAAGACAGTCAAGCTCAGTTCCTCTCAATTTGCTCAATGTCCAGCTCCCCTCCGAGCTGATACACGTCCTTCCTCATGCTACAGAGCCCCGCCCACAGAGGCTCACTGTCCTTCCCGTTAGTTGTCCCAGGCGTGAGGTCGCCGTAGTCTGAAGAGCTCCAGTCCGCCTCTTCTATAGTACGATCTGATGTCATTTTCCTGGTGCTCTGGCCCTCTTTGGTCCGAGGCTGAATGCAGTCCAAGTCATTTGGGCTGTCTGTGTCGCACTGCACGGGGCTCCTGAGAGCGAAGAGGGTCTGGTTGGACTCACAGATGTCATCACCTGTGATTCCAGGGCAGCTCAAGCTGTGGAAATTCCGAAGTTTCTGTAAAGAAACAGAACAGAGTATATTATTTGCATGCAATAGAATAAATTTACCAGTACAACTCTGTTCCTGGAACTCCCTGCCCTTCCAGATGCTTATGTGGAATGCCAAAGCCTAATGTGGGGAGAGCACATCTCCTATCTGTCTCCTGTTGATATGTTCCAGATTAACCACTTTGTCCACCGGGGTACAGAAATCAACACAGTATTAGTGTTCCTTTAAAGTAGTCTTAATATGTTTGTTAAACCTTTGGTCTGCTAGCTTGAATGGTGATGACATATTTGGTAAGGAATTCTAAACACATTTCCTTCATTTGGGACTATGAGTTATGTCCCAACAAGGGCACAAAAGCTAAAGGCATACAGCCATCAGAAGGAAACAATCCTTGGACTGTACTCATACCATGTGTGGGTGAGTCATTGAGGTCAGAGCTGGACACTGAGCAGAAACCACTAAAACAGAAAATAAAAGCATGTATAATTTTAGCATGCCTTACATACTGGAGCAACTGGTAGCTGGACGAGTACCGCTTTGGGACCTGATTCCCTGCAGAGAGTGGCCAAATAGCCTTCAGGCAGACATCACTCATGTAAGCCTTTTGACTCTGCTGGCCTTTTACTGGCACCATACAATGAACACATACATCTGGGAAAACTTCCTCAGGCTACATCCACATGTGCCAGCACTGCTGCAGGCGGGTCCTGTGACAGCTGTGAGTGGGGGGGCTTTATGACAGGTTTATCCAGCTAATGTGGAGGAGGCAGGACAGCTGCCTGATGCCTGAGCGGTGCTGTGTGAGAGCAGGGGGACGCAGGAGAATAAGGCCTCTGTGAGACCTCCTGTCACTTGTGAGCTTACGTAATAACTAACAGGCATGGGACTGTTAGAGATGGAGCTCACAGCCGAGTGTATGAACTACAACTGTGACAAAGTGATAGGTCAAAGATTAAGCTACACTTAACATGGTTCAGTGTGTTGGTTTCAATTTCAAACCGGTAGAAAAATAAGGAAAAGTGGCTATCCTTTGTTTCATTATTGAAAAGTGTGTAGTCAACCAACGTTTATACATTTTGTAACAACATTTGCTTAATCAAGAAAATGCACGTTAATCAGAATTTTAGCAGAAACTGTCATTTAAATAAGCTAGAATTTGTACAACAGCTAGATTTCCCGCAGCTGTGTAACACACCCATAGGTGTAGACAATATTGCAACCATTAGCATGAACCAGGCTAAGCAGTGCTGTAAAGATACTTTATTACGAATAAATGAATAATTTTCCATAAATGTGTGAAAAGTTCCAAATATAGGTTGCGTGAAATGCCCCTTTAATATTGAGAGAAAGCACCTGAATTTAAAGCTCCTGTGTGGAGTTACTGAATGGTTAAGGAACAGATTGAAATAAGGAGTGATATATTTTTAAAACCATTCAAAAAAAAAAAAGATATTCATGACAAAATTAGCTATTTTTATTTGTCATTTCAAATTACCGTAACCACTGTAGGGGGTAGGTGTCTACAGGATAAAGAAAAAGTCTTTTTTATCCTTTTAAAAGCAAATATTCTCTTTGAGAGATGCAAAAGAAAGCAGGACAAGATTTATGTTAGAAAACGCAAATTTAAGACAAAATTGGAAAAAAAGTGTCCACAGGAGGCGCCAAAGTTAACATGACCTGGAAGATCCTCACAGGAGCTTTAAAGCACTTTAAACACAAAATAGATGGAGCTGATGGTAATGTAAGCAGTTTTGCAGCTGTATTGCTGTAACTGTATAAAATATTTTGAGGAACTTCAAGTTCAGGAACTTATGATTTATTCAGTTTATTGCGTAGGTTTATTCTTGTCCAGACCAAATCATCTACTACTTAGATGCTTTATGGTTTTATACAGTAATCCACTCATCAAAGCTTCAGATCTGCTGATAGGGAGATCAAACTAGCTTGAGCTCTTAGTAAGTGTCATATGTTAAATTTCTGATCCCTGTCAGTGACCTGACAACGGTGAGAAAGGTCTCTACGCCAGGCAGCAGCAGTAGATCAAATGAGGCCCTGCTGTTTTTCTTGGCCCTGGTCGAGCGGGTACATTTGTCAGCACTGGGCTAGTGTCACATTGCTGCCTCCTGCATTAGCACTTTAGTCTGAAGTGTCGAGCCTCTGGCCCAGAGCATGGGAGCAAACCGATAAGGCCAAGAGCAGTCTGGACTACAGTATAAAAAAGTTCACTGACTTTAAATAAACCAAGACTCAGACAGAGGAAGAGTTTTAGTCCTAGAAACCCTGAGGCTCATGAATCTGTGCTGCCATGTTGGTCTGCCTCCATCACTCCCCTTCAAATGAAATCGAGAAGTGAGTAGAAAGTCTCCTCATCCATACTGACCTTGACTCTCCGTCAATAAAAGCTGATCAATAGCTCATGAGCCCCGGTTGTGGCAGCGATCTACCCACTGAGCTGAATTTACAGAAATCAATATCTCTTTACCCAACGTGCATCTCCCCAGTGCGACGATCCATAACCTCTGCCACAGCTGCTCTACTTCCTGACAGTCATGGAGCCACAGCGAGCTGCGTTTCTCCTAGAGTAAACTACACCGCAGTGTGTTTGTATGTGTGTGTGTGTGTGTGTGTGTGTGAGGACGAGACCCAATCAGCACAGTGAGCAATCTTAGAATAGAAAGGTGACTTTGAATACTGATACGACGACGCATTTGATGCACGACGAGTGAGTGTGGAAAAAGTTTTAGTTTACTTCCATGAATGAACATCTTTTCTGTATATTTTTCACTGTGACTTGGCTAAATTATCATTTATGAAGTCAGTAAAGTTAGTTGTATAGAAATACGACTATTAAACTTCTTCTTGAACTTCCGTAAGTTTTTTGGCATTTTTCACAGCCTTCAAATTTTCACAGATTTTCATCATACAAACTGTAAAATGTTCAGCTTGTACTTTTCACATTTCTAACCTTTGTGCTTTTAAAAATATTCAGCATTTTCAAAAAATTTTTGGCCCATTAAAATAAATGGAGATAATTGGTCACCATGGAAACCACACAGCTACTTTTGTCATACAGCCACACAGCTGATGATGTCATAAGGGATAGAGGGCAAACCTGAATTTTCATATTCATATTCCATCACCATGGAAACCACACAGCTGATGATGTCATAGGGGGTTCCAGGGACTAAATAGGATAAATAGGACTGCTGCGGTTAGGGTTCAGCATTTTAACATCCAGCATTTGCTGCAAGGAAATGTGCCCCCTCCCCCCTCTAGTTACAAGTTCTGATAGTTAAAGATTTTTTAAAAATGAAGGAAAGTCACTTAAAAAAATCAAGGCAGCTTTCTCAGTGTTTTGAGGCACCACTTAAAAAAGCAGCACTTAAATAAAGATGAACTGATTCATTGTTTCATATTTCAAAGGTTTTGTCCAGCATTAACACTATCCACACCTCGACGTTCCTGATGTGCAATATTATCTGTGGCTCTGCCTCAGGCCCTTCTCCCTACGCTGACCTGATCCTCGCTTGAAGCGTGTGTGGCGCCTGCTTGTCATGACACAGCAGCTCCGTTGTTAAGACACCAGTGAACTCTTCGTGACACCCTCTGTTTATGATCCGGTCTGTTTGTATGACATTTTTCTACACATGAGTGTGGCCGTCAGGCAGAGGATGTGTGGATGAAACTGATTGTCTGGTTGACTCAAAGAAGAGGATCAGCTCAGGCTCGGGGGTTTGATAAGATCATTTCTTGAGTCAAATCAAACTCATCTGACTCCTAATTCATGCCTTAATCAAATCATCCACATAAAAGAGAGTTTTGCTTCTTGCTTAGGCTCAAAAAAACACACACCCTCATAGAAAACTGTGACCCAGGAGAGGCCTGCATAAATGGTTCAGTGGCTGCTGTTTAATGACAGCGCCTGCAGAAACACTTTGAGGTGTGCTGAGGGAGAACAGACACAATGGCGTGACCTTCTTTGGAAGTGTTTGTTTATCCAACATGGAAGGGGGCAGATTGCCACAACAGCAGAATATAACCAGCTAATGTTTGTGAGAGCAATGGAGCGAGCAGAGCCTCCAGCTGGCACGACGGTTTCCTGAGGGGTCGGGTCTCATGCTGCAGACTGTGATCTTTTGGATCACATAAGAGGGCCGCTGCCGGCTCGACTAATAAATAAAGCCTCATAATAGCTCTTCTGATTAATTCCAAACACTGTGCCCAAGAGCGGTATTAAAAATAATTTTGTACACAGTTTATACTGAGTGGGGTTTAACGAGATAAACACCTCTTAGATTTAAAACAAATGAAGTCAGTGTGGCGATATTATCCTGATCAAAGTGTTATCTGTTCAATACCAACCTGTGTCATCTTGGCCAGATCCAAAGAAGGCCTCTGTTTGTGTGTGTCAGCTGGTCGTCTGCGCTTCACCCCGATCTTTTTATCATTCAGGACGCAAGGTTGCGAGCGACTTCTGGCAAGGCCTCCCTGTCCGCCACGGCGCTCCAGCTCTGGGGTGGAGTCCGGGGAACTGGGTGGTGAGGGTCCACGTTGATCAGGGAGGCAGATCTGTTCGTGTGAGAGGTAGAGAGGCTGCGCCGGGGGCACGGAGGAGGGCGTCAGGCTGGAGAATGCCGAGGGACACGGGGGACGCTGGGTGAAGCAGGGCAGCTCCAGAGTGTTGGAGCGAGCAGGGAGGCTGAAGCTGGAGCTGCGCTGCATCGCCGGGAAGCCCAGCACAGAGTTTGTGACACCTCCACGCTGCACGCTCCCGCCACTGTGGCACCTTCTCTTCTCCACCGTCGTCCACACGCGAGAGCTCTGAGGACGCCAGGTGGAGCGGCAGCCGCCCAGCTCATCTGAGCAGGACAGGGAGCGGCACTGCCGCTTGCTGGGGGGAGCGGTGGAGTGTGAAGTCTCTGTGAGGTCCAGGTTCTGCAGCAGGCTGGTGATTGTGCTGGAGGTAGAGCCAACATCCCAGTCCCAGTGGGCTGAGGTTTTGTGCACCTCTGGCAGGACGTCCCACAGGCTCTCAAGGCTGGCGCCAACCGGCCTCTGCTGTACGGAGCAGCTGTGACGCACCTCATGCCAACGGCTTGTCTCTGAAAGAAGACAAGGAAAGAGACCCGGATCAGTACAGCACACCAAGACTCCTGATGTCTGAACAATGTGAGGAAAGTTAGATCTGTTGACAGTTTTACACTGACGAAAGAAAAGAAATCCCTTGCTTTTTTTGGAAAATGTAAGCACCCTTGTGCCCATGTGTGTCCTGATGCCAGCTAGCTCATTCATCATTTGTCTGCACACTTTGTTTGATTAACTTCCAGCATTTTTATGGATTTATGTCTTCAATACTTTGAACGGAAATGTTCAATGTTCATTTGGCAGCGGATAAAGTACACAAAGGCATCCCCTTCATTTCCCATCAGGAGGACTCTCATATTAGCAGCTTGGAGGCTTTAGCTTTAGCATAGCTTAAAAAAAAAGAGGAAAAAGATTATTTTTGAAGAATTACTTAAGGCATGAATCTCTGAGAAGCTTATTGGCCCAAATGAAGGGCAGACAGCTTTATGTGCCAAGGGTCCACGGTCATGAGAGGTTATGTTCAGCAGCCTTAGCACAGATAACTCCCCCGACTCTGTTCCAGTCTAGGTCAGTGCGCTGATGCCAGCATGTGTACTTTGTATTGACACTACTTGCTGCTTTGCGTAATTGGCACTAAAAATAAATCCTGTCCTCCAGGCGCTGCTTTAGTGTCACAGTCTGTGAGCACGGCTTATTGGGAAAGAGAACAGACCTCAATATCTCACTGACTCTGTGTCAAACCTGCTGGAGCTGAGCCCAATAACATTTGAGCAACTCATCATAAACGCTCCTCTCAGGCTGCTCGTGTTGTTTTTTTATTCCACTCTGTATCAGATCATCTGCCATCACTGGCTGATTCCACATTAGTGCTGTAGCAACCGTGCCAGGAAAATACCTGTTATTGCTACAACAGAAACTCCCTTGAATCACTGAATGGGTCAGCCAACTGAACTGGTCAGTCAACTCTGAGTCAGAGACTAAACGTTGAAGCCACTGCCCACTCCTGGTATGCAAAAAGTCTATTCTTCTGTGCCAGAGATAAAATCCCCAAAATACCATCTGCAGGGTGAGGAACAAAGGCCAGTGTTAACAACACCTACTGGAGCTGATGTGTTCTGCCAGTCTTACGCACTCCGTGCCGAGTTACCCGAGGACAGAGTGCCCTTTAATCTTACAACACAAAGACCGTAAACACACTCAGTCATAATGCAGGGTAAGCTCAGGTTATAGACCTTTAGAGTCACAACCATATTTCAAACATCAGGACAACATGTCTGCAGGAGTGTCATGAGATCCCTGCCAATGATAAGCCACTAACATACAGTCATTAACTCACATTCATCTTGGCAGAAACACCTGTCAGACATGTTCCACATAACGCCGTGTGACCACAGACCAGATGCACCAGAGGCTGGCTCGCTGCCCGTAATTTCTCAGAAACGCTACAAAAAGACAAGCACCTCCAAACAACTGCTGTCACCCAACACGTGGCGTGTTCCTGCCTCTGCATGCTGCAGGAGACAGATGTAGGTGGGTAATTATTTAGAGATGGAAGGGATGTGACATTGACGGAAAACGGTGGCTAAAACGGGAAAGTTAATAGGAATCCCTTAGATTCTGGAACCCATTGGCTGTCATCTCACACAGTATTTATCCTGTAGGAGTCCAACTCCTTGAGGCTTCAGGCAGTGTTGTGGTTCTCGATTTTCAGGACTGGTGACTTGACTTGAACTTGAGCTCTGACAGCTCAGAAAATAGAGAGGATGGGGGGGCCCAATTTTATAATATAAACAGTTTCATTCTTTTGTCTTATTCAGTTTCCACGTGTTCACCTGCACTTTTTCAGATGTTCAGCAAACAGTTACTGCCAAAATGCCTGAAGACATTTAATGAATCATGCGTTTGATTTCAAAGATTTTACAGTAAAGGCAAGCGAGAGCAGAGCATGTACATGTGCAGTATGTGAAAGAAGCATTGAGGAACAGACGAGTTGAACCTTTGACCGACATCTGTCTAGGATGCACAGAGAAAAAGAATTAATGAGAAGCTAAAGTTAGCCTACTTGTTAGCAAGCCAAAAATAATGTCATAAGACTCAACCAATAGGTCCATGGACACATGCCATAGTACTGATGACAGTGTCTTCCCATTTACCCCAAATTCGCACATACTCTGTGCGTGCCGTGGTACGTCACCGCTGTGGTTTTCGGCACGCACCAATTCACAGTGGATTCGTCTGCTCTGCGGTGACTGACGCATTTCTGCAGCACACTTTGGCAAAAATAGACATGCAGCCTAACAACCGCGAGCAGCCATTGGTGGAACACGCTGGAGGCAGACTACAGCACGGCTGTGTGGATGCAATGACTCACTAGAGTGGTTTCTAAGTTTGGCGTAGTGCACGCCGCTGACGGACCGCGGCGCTGTGTGTGTGAATTGAATTTTTAGAATTTCCTTTCAGACTTTAATGTCGATAGATGAACTGTATTATCCACTCAGCCAAACCATTCTGCTCAAGTCGCTTCAGGTGATATAAACCAGTTGTTTAATAAATAATAATAGACGACTCAGACTTAGGTCATAGCGCCTCAACTCAGTCTTGATCACCGGTTGTTCGTCCATCTTGGGTTCTGGGGCTTCATCCCCTCCAAACATTTACAGAAGAAGAACATCTATGACGTTTGATGATGACATAGGTGGGCTATGTGTGTGTTGTATTACAACATGATGACAGATGTAAAAGAGGCAATCGTGTTCAAGTCTGGTTCATATTAGGAGTAGTGGGTCTTACTGGCTAGCAGGGGAATGGCGTTGTAAGGGGGCAATCGTACTTAAGTATGAAATGGTTTGGATGGCCAGTGTGACCTGAGAGTAGTTTGCTATTCAAATTTGGTCTGCAAGTGCCTGTTGGCTGTTTTTAAAAAAAGGATTTCTATCAGGTATTGATTTCTTTCTATTGGTCCATATTTGGTCTTTAACTTCCTGGTCAAACAGGTGTCTGTGAGTCCTGAAACTTCTATCAGCTGACCCGAGGCTCCTCTCTCAGTCACTGCCTTCAGTTTTGCCCCAGATTGCATAAAAACAACCTTCTTTACAACAACCTTTAAACACACCTGAAGAAGGTTAAGTTGCTTCTTTAGAGACTGGACTACAATGCTGGCTTCGGGTGAAGTCAGCTGTGAGAAAAAAAAGACTTTTTTTTTTATTCTGTGCTACTGGAAAACTGGCAGCTTGAGGGATAAGAATGGAGCTGGTGTTAAAAAACAGCATCTCAAAGCAGAAATTCTGTTTATGTGGTTACAGTAAATAGAAAGTTCTTAAATGTCTCTCTTCCTGTTGAGCTGTTGTTTTGCGTTAGCTAACAACTGAAGTCTCACTGTGCAGAGGAGCTTTGCTTTAGTGCAGTTCCCAACCGTTTTTGGGTCATGACCCCATTTCGTCATTTTTATCAATATTTTTATCAGTATTTTTGGGGTCGCCATTTTCAGGCGACCACAAGGTTGAAAAACACAGGTCTATAACTTCAGTCAGCTCTGTATTTTTCAGTTTTTCAACTGCAACTAAATAACTGCTTTGGTTTTCTTTATCACGCTTGTAACGGCATGAGAAATGGCTGACTCTTACCCATGAGTCCACAAGAGAAAAGTGCAGTCCCCTGGGTCATGGTCTGTGCCTGGAACTGGAACTGCAGAAATGCAAAGGGAGATCCAGATCAGGTCAATGAGCCAAAAAACAGAAAGTCTTGTAAGTAGCTTAACATGAAAAAGAAGAATTCACAAAAAAAAAAACCCTTAATAAATCCACAAGTTAGAGGCAAAACTCACTCAAGTTAGATTATCTGAGTAGTATTTTTCCCAAGGGTGTATGCTGTAACACATTTGTGGCTAATGAGGCGTAAGTACAACCCATCAACAGAGCGAGTTCCATTGTAAATGCCTCTGAATGACACGCCGCCTTTTGAAAAACGGTGACTTCATTTCACGAGACTGAGAGTGCAAACACAGTCCACATGAGGTGGGGGGGATTCTGACTCCATGCTCACAGAAAGAGTCTTTCTGCTGCCTGCTTTCAAAATGAGTTTCTCAGCCAAGTGAAACTAAAACACTCCATTGTCATTTTGGGGGAAATAAATGCAGCACTGGGAATTCAAAACCTAGATGACGCACACCCTGCTGATAACAACTGGCAGCTATTATGATGCAGTTATTAGAGATTGTAGAATAAACATCCCTTTCTTTATCGATCCAAATACTTCTTTTTGACTCACTTCCAGCAGTCATGGAGGCAGCATGTATGGATTTTCCTCTGACCCAGGGGAAGTTCAGAGTCAAATTTGAGTCCTTATTAAAGTTGAGTAAAAATAGGAAAATATAAAACACAACTGGCACCAGTTTGTGGATTCAGAGCAGCGGTGACGCCTATTGGCATGAACATAAAGTGACACATTTCACACAAGAAGAAAGTCACCTCTCACCTGGCTCAAATCTGTACTTTTGGAGGTTACATCGTCGCCGCCCTTCTTTTCCAGTGTTTTCTTGAATATGATCACCATGGCAACACACATCCTTGTCCCAAGTGGTTCCAGTGAGGGCAGGAAAAGCTGGCGGCCATCCTGGCGGACGTGGTGTTCCTGGTTCGGCTTAAGGCAGCGGGCCTCGACTCCTGCAGGAATTCGCTTCACTCCTCGGCCCAATCCTGAGCGGACACACAGGGATGAGCACGGGATTAGAATTCAGTACATTTCTGACATTCTGTCGACCATATAAGCAGAGAGCAATCCAGGTGGATTGAGCAGAACAGATCCCTCTGGTTTAGGGTTTGAAATGTGCTGTTGATGGAGAGCAAACTCAGTGCTCTCTTTAAGGTCCATGGAGGGCGAAAGCAGGATTCAGAGCAGTTATTACTAATTCTACTTTAAAAAAGAAAACCTTTAAAAAATAGTTATTTAAATGATCTCATGCAAATTTCTTTTTGTCTTGTTCATACTGCAGATTTAAGGCCTGATGTTTATAGTCCTACGAAGCCATAATATGTGGAGCTCCCTCTGGTGGCTGGCTGCAATATAGGTCATAAAGCCCCTCTCCTCATTATATTTTCTTTTTCGTTAGTTGAGGATGGTGGGTCCCAGAGCCAGACCAGTTGAGAACCCCTTTTCTAGAGAAACTGCTGAGTCATGGATTTTCTAGAACACTGCTTCTGAGCAGTAGATAAGTCTCCAATCTTTTCACAAGCAACTGAAACCAGGCTGCACAGAGCTGACGGGCTTCATTAAGGAGGGAGCTACAAACTTTTCAGAAGCACCTGTCAAGCTCGCAGGCATTGGGAATCTGAGGCTGAAACACCTGATTTTTTGGGTGGATAGCGAAGATGAACCCTCAAGCTAATCTCAAAAGCATTCAAAGTATGGAAACTTTAACTCTTTGCTTTCCAGGTTACTGTAACTCTCCACACTCCTGTTTCAAATCAACCAAAGTTAAAAATGAAAACTCTCATCCCAGCTCACATCAATGCATATGTCGCTTATGCTCGTTAGGAGGTTCACTTCCGTGTGACCTTGTCACCAAAACACGAACCCTATACCTTGTTTTGTTCGTGCCCGTCCATGTGGAGGATTATCAGTCATCTGAGTGAGTGAGTTTCCTCAAAGTGTTCCACACTGGAGCACTCAGAGAGGAGGAGAGCAAAGTCAAAGTTGTGTAATTGAATACTCAGGGGCTGGCTGGGAATAGCTGACCTTGCGGTTATCAAAACAACCCTCTTCGTATTAGTGCTGCACCACGGTTACAGTGAAACAGCTGATTAGCCACAGATGTAAATCTAGGTAATAGTAACAGAGAGTTCTCACATAGCCGAGGTGGGGGACGCAAGACGGTGTAAGGATGCCTGCGAGGTCAGAGGGGGTCTGAGTGTTTGAATGACGGGACAACTGCAAGCACAAAAAAGAGGGGGGACAAGAAGATACAGTCGGAGACAAAAGAGGGCTCTGTGCAGAAGATGAGACACCGTGGGAAACAAAAGAGGCGACATCAGAGGTTGTGTGTGTGTGTGTTTGTGTGTGTGTAGAGAGAGGGAGAGAGAGGCGGGGTTATGCAGCATCACAAGACCCTGAGGGTGCTGACATACAAGAGGAGGAGGTGTTTGCGTTGAGCATATGATTCCCATTACTAACACTCATCACGACGGGAAAACAGCAGAAACACAAGGACGTTTTTAAGCGAGAGAGGTCCAATCGCGTCTGGTAGAAAGCACTGATCAAGAGAATGACCATTAACTACAGCAGAGGTATCTCAGGACTTTTATGGTTTTAGAGGAAGGAGTTGTTCACATGTTACTCTAAATGGTTGGGTGATGGATGTGGATGGCATTGACTCAGAGAGAAAAAACCTGGACTCTTAACAACATCTATAACTCTGTGTAAAACAGATCTGACAATCGATCATCTTTCTTTGGTTCAGGCATTACGTTTATACCCTAATAAATCTGTCCTCAGTGCTTCAAATGGGCGAGGTTTAAAACTTAATGATAAGCACTCCTCAGTTCCATGACATAAGTTAAACCCAAAATTATAGAAGCCGAGCCTAGCCCAACAGCCTTTAAAAAGCCCCCTTGACAGTTTGTGAATAGGAAACACGTTTTCTTGTACAGTCAAAGCTGCAGAGCAAATTTGAACCTGGCTTTCACTTCTTATTCAATGCACTCACCTCATTCTAGCTTCAGAGCTGCAGCTGTCAAAAGATGCATCTAGAACTTGAGTGAAACCCTTTCTTTTGACGTCAAAACCCGAATCACCTCCATAATGGTGCCGCTGTTATCTGGAATCAGTGGGAGCTTTTATGCTTCTGCAGCCTGATAGCTCTTTATCAGGGCCGGGGCAGCAGCCACCATGACAACTGAGAGGTCTAATCTCTGAGAAGGGGAAGAACGCTGCACGGCGTTTCCCTCAGCCATCACATTGCAACGAGTGCAACAAAGTCTGCAGTGACAGCGGCCTTGGTGAAGAGAAAAAAAAGACCCAAAGAACTCTGCCATGGATGAGCTGATGGGACACCACACATCCTTTGTGGTCGCCGAAAGCCTTTCAAGCGTCGCTACTTTGAGGTGTCAGAAATAGCAAGCTATCGTGTGTTCTGAAAGAGCGCTAGATAGGATGAGAGAGGAAACCACAGAGTAGATTGGTCACAGCAGCACAACACAGTAAATAAACTTTTTAAGTCTTTTAAAGTCCAACAAGACTGAAAAGTGTTAGCTTAGCTATTACAGTAAGCATCTGAACTGTGCTCACCCATCAAAGCTGTTTCCCAATTAGAGCAGCTTTTCCATACATTGCTCAGACTGTAATCCTGCTGGTTAGCCCAACATTACATAAGGATTTGGCAGCTTTGTGTCTGACTGACAATTAGAGCTAATACTAATCCATTTTGGAGCACTTTGACAGCTGGTGGAAAACAACACTGTCTGACAGCATTCTTCACGACTTGTACAAACGATGCACCCGATCATTTTGCCAAGGGTTATGGGCCATACATGCTCCCATTTGTGTACTAGGACACAAACTACATAAATGCTCTGATGACAATGATTTGCATTTTTGAGCACCCCTTCTTTGGCATTCCATGATGCATGGTAGTCGGATCTGTGTCCTTCTCTCAACAATCCCAGGATTGTAACCATCTCAGTAATCCGAGCATCTGCTGAGCACCTGAGACGGCCCAACTTGTAGGATTTGTGCTTCTCTTCCCCACCTTGACGCTTGTGAAAGGAATGCTGGGTATAAAGTTTAGCTGCCCCATTGCACTGACAGATTACCTTTGAGAAAATATGTATGTTCCAGAGAAGCTTGTGTCCCCAAACTATCATTAACTATAAACTAAGACATGTAGGGCTCAAGAAGGTCTAATAACCAACCATTTATGGGTTTTTTTTTTGCATGACTGGAAAGTATTTTTACTAGGATGATGAATTCTGTTACATATTTGATTCTAAATTGGTCAAACCCTCCTTACAGTGGTTATTATATCTGAATCTAGAGCAACCCCAAAGACAACCAGATCAATCCACAGATGAGTCCAGACATATGTTTGATTTCACCTCTTACTGATGACAATGTGGCAAAAACCATCAATTAAAACATGGAATTTATTTTTAATAACACTCACAATTCATTTAGAGAGCACAAAACTTAAGACTTGTCATCAAGGACGAACAAGTACCTGGCATATGAAGAGTAAAGCGACAGCTAGAAACTAGCTAGAACTGGGGATGTTAAAAGGCAAAAGGAGAAAACTCAATCGAAGCAAGCACAAAGCCGTGACATTTCACGAACTTCGGAAGTGTTGCGGGACTGATTAAGTGAGGAAAAAACCAATGACTTAAAAGTTATGGAGACAAAGACCATATGTGGTTGCTGCTGTTAGTTTCTGCATCAACTGACAATGCAAACAGAATAAAAGCTAACGTTTTGTTAGGTAAGCTCTGGAGCGGCTAATTTACAAGCTGTTTAAACAGATGATTCAAATTTTGACAACTCTGTCTAAATACGTGATAACAGACTCTGGGTGTAAACAATGCTACATTTCCAGTGTGTTGCTACGTTAGCAGAGCTAGCAGTACCAGATTGACATCCACATGTCTGAGTTTGTTAGATCTAACTTAAGTTGAGTTTGCCCCCTACAACCTACGTACAACTTTATCAACATTTTCTTAATTAAAATACTGCTAAGCCACGTCATGCTAGGAAATGGCATCAGTCGCCTGTGCTTGTTTACAACCGGGAGTTAGCTAGGTGTTGGTGGTTGCAGAACAGTGTTTCAGGCTGAGTATAATAATAAAATAATTACTCCATTAACTGACAATTCATTCTGATAAGTAGCAAAGGTGGCTAATTGTGTAGTTGATTAGCACGCTAGCGTTTGGACTTTAATATGAATGAAAACAGAACAGAGAGTATTTTCTCACCCTGTTGGGATTATATTCCACATACCAACCCGCTCACTATCCATTAAGCCTTACATGATAGCAGCTATCAACTGGAGCTACAGCCCTGGAGTAGAACTAGTATTTTGAGCCTACATTAATAAAATATGATTAAAAAGGGTGATGATGGTTCATATTTTCGTCGACCAAACGCAAAACTTTGCTTCATGTCATCATCATTAATTTATTGCCACAAAGGGCAAGTGCCACCTCGTTTCGCCACGGCCGCCTGACTGAAAAGAAATGTATGAAAACTCATTGTAGACTGCTGGCTAGTCCACAGCTGTCTGCGTGTTCACAGAAATTAAGGGGATATCAAACAGGAGGCACACTCTACATTTAAAGCAGGCGGTGAATAGTCAGAAATGAGCATGGCTGGGAGGCTTCAATAGTTGGTTATCAGGCACAGCAGAGGGCCTGGGGTATAGCCAAGGTCCCACAAGCATGCAGCTGCCCACTTACCATAAACACAAAGGCTCAGCATGGCTATGCATGGCAGCCAAGGAGGCCTACGTTTTCAAGCAGGCCTGCTGTTTAATTATCTCATACATAATCACTCGCACTGTATATATTTGTCCGGAACGAGAGCTTTGTTCTGTGCTGTAATCGAGGCTTTCAACACACCTGTCTGAGAGGGAGAGACATGCTGTCCACTTGAATGCTAAATCTTTTAATTACAAAGCGACATATTCCAACTCTCACAGCAGAGGAACATTGCATTTTAATAGTCCCATAAGAGACCAGCCACATCCAGTGAATACAAGCCTATAAACTCTCAATCCAAGTTAAGAATGAGAGAAAAGAGCACTCTTGAGTTTTATATGCAGGAATTTATCCATCCCCCACACTGACCATATATGCATCCATGAAAGTTCATGACAAAGCCAGGGGACCATTTTGCCTCCAGATAAATGTTTCAGCAGTGTCACAACACTGTCTTTACAATGCACGGGGACAGACAGAGCCTCACAATGTCAAAATATTCTCACTGATATGAAAAGGGAAAGAGGAATCATCTGCAAACTCTGATAGGAAGCCTCTTTTGTACTCCAGCTAAAGCTGTTCAACAGTTTTTCAGATGAGCTTGCCAGCCCTCCAGGTGGATGCCTCTCAGTTTCAGAGGGGAAAAAAGGCCCTGAAAACTGAGCTTGCCCAAGTAACCAGCACAAACAGTCCCTTAAACCCCCTTTTCCAAAATCCCTCATGAAAGGGAAATGAGTTTGGCAAAGAAAGTGGTGTGACGGGAGCTCACAGAATGTTACACGCAGGCTACAGAGCAAACAGGATTTTGAACTCAACTGAAAGGCCAGAAGGAGCTGATGTGAAAAATGAAATATACATGCAGGAAAAGTAAAATGATACTCTCACATTAAATCTCCCCTTTCTCTCCTTTATGCTTGTAATTTATGCAAGGTTAAGCCACTTGTGAACTTAAGCAGACAGACTCATAGCCAGGGGACACTGTGAGGAGTTCAGGTTTAACAAGCCTCTGTGTTTATGATCCCACAGAGCACAAATTGCAGAATCTGCTGGATTGTATGTCAGCCAGCCGTGTCTTCATACCTGAGGGGAAGGTTAGCTAGATAGAGATAAGACAACATTCCTCACCAACAGCACAAACTGTAACATACATGAAAGAGGATGAAATATCACTGCCACCAAATAATCTGGCATCAAATGCACAGTCATGCACCCATTTGCCTTTAAAACTAAAAGTACCTCAGCATTTATCTTGCCATGCATGGTCGGAAACCCACTTTGTGATCAGAGTGCTTTAAAGCTGGCCAATTCACATAAAATGCTTTTGATCCAAGAAGGGTAGTCTCTTTGCAAACATCATGGGAATTTTGATCACTATGCCAACTAATGTGGCTGAGTTTGGGCAAACAAGCCATGCATACTCTCTAGGCTTCAATGTAGAAGATGAATGAAAGATACTGACAACAAAAGTGGTTATTACCAGTAATAGAACTAAAAATTCAACATGTTATAACACGTTATAGACTCACAAACTGATAGAAAAGTTTTATTTTAGCCTTGTCTATCACATTTCATCTTAGGGATGTCTTCATTACTCACCTGAATGACATAATGGTGTAATAAAAGAATTATAAAGCAGCTTATATGCAAGTAACACACTAGAGAGGAGACAGATAAGGCTGAAACCATGAGGAAAAGTTGCTAAGCTAACTACAGGGGGCTGGTACAACTCAACAAAGAGGACTACTTTATAAAACGTCACTTTTACATACATTTGTCAGATTTACAGTAATTAGTCCAAAGAGTGTCACACTTTCAAAACACAAGGGAGCAAAACACTTCCCACTTTAAACAACTTGTTTACACTTCCTCAGTTAAGAAGTGTACAAAACTTCTTACAATAAAAAAAAAAAATAACAACTTACAAGCATAACAGTGAGCGACTTGGAGCTCCAACACCAACAGGGCTGCTGGTTACTCTCTCTAGACCATGTTGTGTTTTTCTTTCTGCAGAAACGTAGAGCAGGGCAAGAAGTGGAGCGAGCAGGTCACTTCACGTCCCCACTCTAAGCAAACTACAACATTAGCCCAGTGCTCTACTGCGAGCCTGTGACGACACACACGGGCGATACCACTTCTGACAGGGGGAGAGCGGTGTCCGCGTGGTCACTTTTACCCCTCGAACCGTCACTTTACCGTCATTTTGTCACATTTTGTGGTCTTATTGCTTGTTTTTGTCACGTTGAAAGTAAATATTGTGTTTGTGGAAAACAAATGTATTGACGAATCCGTGAAAAGCTTCTTTACAACAACTCCCCCTACTTGTGTAAACACTGGTCTCATCCTCCCTGCAGTAATGAAAAGTAATCAAAGTTTTGAGCAGATGATGTAGACAAGGTACTCTCACATTATCAATAAATTAATCAGAAATAATAATAATAATAATAATAATAATAATAATAATAATAATAATAATAATAATAATAATAATAATAATAATAATAATAATACAGTAACCAAACACTGTCAGAAGATCTTAATGAGAAAACTGAAAGCAGAGTTAGATGTTGAAACTCAAGATAAGAAACTAATCAACCGAATTACAAAATTAAAGCTGTTTAAGAAAATAAGATGCCAAAATAAAAAAAAAATAAGGTATGAAAGAGATGATAATGAATTAAGTAAATAAAATAAAAACTATTTTAAATAAACAATAATAAATAAATGTAACTGTAATAGAATAAAATTTTAACTTGTTAAATAAATAAAATAAAATAGAATAAAACTCTGTTAAACTTACCATCTGTGTGTCTCCAAATAGAGGAAATAGGGAGTTTTAATGGTATAGATTGACACTGATTGTTCCTCTTTACCGAGTTTTCGGTGCCATAAGAGTTAAAGAAAAAAAAAAAACATTATCAAAAGCAGATGTTCTCCTCAACGGAAGTAAAATGTGGATCTTGCATGATGAAAGTCAGATGCAATATGCTTTTATTCAACAGTTCCGGTTTAGTGGGGTCTATATATAGTGTGCACACATTGTGCAATCTGTGCTCACATAGTCACCTGCACACGATATCACTTAGGGAGGTGTTTACTACCTTCCTCTTTCTTACCTCTTGATTGTTTGAACAGTTTTCTATTTGTAACTGTGTAAGTTACATGTATTTTTAAATGGAAAGCCCCCAGAGATAAAACACTTAAACTGAATCTGTTTTCTGTTTTATCCTTTCAGTCAGTCATTTTGTAACCTTGCTTCTTTCACTATAATTCAGAATCAGAATTCCTAAGCATCTAAAACATTAAATAAAATGTGTACCAAAACTTTACAAAAGTGACTCAACTCTGTATTTTTGTTACATCCACAAAAGCTGCACTCAAAAGAACCTCAATAAACACATTTTATCATCCCTATTCTGTCATCTGATGTATGCTGTAAGTTCATAAATTTTATGAGGGGCTGAATCGAGCACACTGGGCCTCACATGGGTGGGGAGCTGAATCTCACCCCTGGCAGACACTATTGTTAATCAAGGAGTAACATCTGTTGTGTGCCACTAATCTCCCCCAGACTGTCCTCCTCGGTTTAAGACTGTCTGCCTTTTGTGTTAAAGGGCACCGAGGATTTGTCTCCTCAACTGTGCGGGCTACAGTGAGGGGGTGACACTTTTTTTTGTACTAAAACCCTTTTAGGAGTCTGAAGAATGAGAATGAAAAGTAGGATACAGCGAGCTTTGGATAGTGTGTAGTCCTTGAAGACACAGCTCAGGAAAAAAATGACGAAAACTGTAAAAAGTAGGACTGTACTTCATCAAACTTGGCAGTGTGTGCTGTGACTGTCAGAACCATAGGGGGCAGTATCCACCAGTCATACTGCAGGAACATTGAAGTGACTCATAACTCATTTGTAAGTCTAAGAAAGAATAAAATGCAGCGGTTTCTGAGTGTTTTGTCATTTCTTTTTGACTTTTTTAACGTTGCTGTAGCAAACATATGGTTAACAGTCAAAAGGTAGTGAGGTTCCAACTCCCAGTACTGAGACCCCACGCAGAATGCTGTATGCCATCTGTGGTTCACAGTAGCTGCAGACAGATGGCTGTTACAGGCTCCTGTTACAGCGGCCATCTCTTTTCAACTTTGATGAACAGTTTTTATCCTCCTGTCCAAAACAAAATCCATCTACTTGTGATTTTAGATTCATGGATTCACTCATAATTTAACCAAATAGAGTTTGAAATATCCCTCAACTGTGTCACATTTTTGATTGAGAATACACTTCAAATAACTCAGTGAAATGTATTGTAGGTGACATTAAGTGTATAATTTGTAAACTTCCTTTAAGTGAGCACTCATCCTTGAGTACATATTCCTCTTTGAAAGCAGAGCTGGTCTGATAGAGTGACACTTGAGTGAAAGAAAAACACTGACACCGCTTGTCAAAATGCAGAAGTACACACAGTTTCAGTTTGATTTCTTTTCTCTCTCTCTTTTTCCTTGAAGATATTCTCTGATGCAGCACAAAGAGGTTACTGTAACTACAGTTAGAACATAAAAATAAGAGCATATGGCTTTCATGGAACAGAATCGAAGTTTCATTGCTTCCCATTTATCCCACTAATCCCCGCCTATAACGTTTATAGCCAACTTAATTGAACTGGCACATCCCTGTGGGTTTTGAAGATGCCTTCTAAGAGGCTCAAAAGCAGCGTGTTTGCCAAAGCATGCACACAGCTAAATCCTCTGCTGCATCTGAAGGACGTGCAGCTGTTCTCCCGGTAACGGTTCATGGGCCTGGAGCTCAGAACAGATTTGTTTTCCATCATTGTGATGTGTGTAGGATAAGAGAAATGAAATATAAATCCGGATCAGTCAAGACAAGTTGAATTAAACACAGTAGGGGTAAATACCCTCATTCATTAAGAGATTTTAAAAAGTTTGTCTTTCAGGACTTAGATCTGGCCATAGCATGTGAAACACAAGTTGAGTATTATAAAGTTCCCATTCAGTTACCATGTGGTGTTACAATTTTAGTTGAATTGGCCTAATTTTCCCTCACAGGACATATCAAGTATTTCTGAATATTAAGGACTCAAAAAACAAGTGTTAAAAGTTAAAAAAAAAAAAAAAAAGCAGAGGTAAATGAGATAATCCATGGGAGACGAGAACGGCCATGGATTTTTCTTTATTTTTATTTTTCTTTATTTTATTCTTTATCTTTTGATAACAACTTATTATTTTGTTATCTCAGTATAACAAAGATTATTTTCATTATAACGAATTATGTTTTTTCATTATCCTGACATAACAAAGTTACACTTTAGTTTCTTTACTTTAGCGGCTAACGATTAGCAGATGAGAGGCTGACAAACTCCTATCTATCCAGCTGCTTCAGCTAAGCTAAGGTAACGTAAATGTAGGCTAACCTCAACTTTACAATGTAATGCGAGACATTATAAAGGTTTATTAATTCATTTAATAGTGTTTTGGGCCAGCCTCTCAGCTGCTAACCGGTAGCCCCTAAAGTAAACAAACTAAAGTGTAACCTACAGCTAACCAAAAGGCTACAGCTACACCCAGTGGCTGGAAGCCGTTCGTGGCAGCTCTTGTAGGTTGAAATCAAGACAAACAAATTATTAATTAATTTGATATAACAAGAAATGATCTTTGTCTTTTTTGCTCTTCACAGCTGACAGATTTAATGAGTAACAGATAGTCTGGAGTGAGTCAGTCGCTTTACTTTGACACAGTTCAGGACAAAGACATCTTTATACTGTTACAGAGTATTTTTGTACAATGGTTCAAGTATGGTGTTCAACTTCTGGTTTTGTAGCCGGTTTCTTCTCAGTGCAGTTTGAATTGTGTTTATCTGCCATGTTAGATCAAAGTTGGATGTTAATACAATATTTATGATTCATGCTTTCTTTGCAGTGCAATATGGATCTTGACATGAAAAAACAGAGGACTTGTGGTAAATCACTTAAAATCTTTGTACACATTCCTCCCTTCCAAGTGCTCTCACACTGATATAAAAATAAATAACCACAATTATAAAAAGCTGGAGTGACTAATATTGAGCAGTTTGCACAGTTTTTATGGACCCCGCTCGCTGAGAATCCATCCTCTGGTTCTCCATATGCGCCTGAACGGACCTCCAAAGCGCCCTGATGTTCCCTTCCCCAAAACCTGTGGCTCCTCTTCGCTCTATCAGCTCCAGGAAGAAGGTGTCTTCCTCAAAGATGGGCTTAGTGAAGACCTGGAGGAGGTATCTGGAAACAGATGATAACCAGGTAAGGAACAGGGAATCTTTAGAGAGAATTCATGCTAAAAAGGAAAAGGGATGTATCGATTACAAAGAGCTGCGTCTGTACTGTTCTGTGTTGCATCTGAACCTTTTATTTTCACTCTGTGTTGTCTGTGATGAGGGATCCTGGTGCAGGTCTGTGTCCAGCAGAATGCCATGCTGCGCCAACATCTGGGGGTCATGTCCCGCCTCCTCTATCTCCTGCTGTTTTCCCACCTGTCACAGCAAAGAGGATACAGGTAAAATAGCTTATAACCATGCAAGAAGGTGACGAGAAAATATCATTCACTGTTCTCTACTTGACCACAGAAACTGTTGGGTTCAAAGATCATCTATTAAAGTCTCAATAGATGATCTTTGATCAAAGATTTGTTGAAGTTATACCGTAGCTACATGTAACAGTGGTTGAAATGATCCCTTGAAAAGTGGATTATCAGACACTTTCTCTATTATGGTACAACTACAACTTGGACTATCTGCAAATTCAGCAAAGCTGAGCTTTAACAAGCCCAGCTCTGAAGTTTGCTATTTAAAGCTCCTATCGTGACTTTAAAACTAGCCATAAAACAAACTGGAAACACTTTAAAATCAGCCCTGATTTTGCTGTAGCATATATTTTACCACAAATATGATTAAATCGTCATTAAAGCTCCTGTGAGGAACTTTCTGTTTGCGTTGACTTAGGCGCCCCCCTGTGGACAAAGACATACATTGTCCATTTTTCTTATCTATTCCTATATATGTGAGAGTTGCCTTCTAAAAAACAAAACAAACAGTTTTATCCAGACTCTGTGAAGCAATTAAACAAAGCAGTTGTCAGGAATGTTTTCTGAGGACATCATAAAAGAAAGGTTTTTTCGTCACCTACCCCATGCAGCAGATATGGGCATTCAAAATTACAATATTTTCTTTTGATCTAGTTTCATTCTAAAGGTTATAAAGAGGCACAACTTTTAATTTCAGTATCTTTTTATAACCAATAAATTACACCTCACAGCAGCTTTAAAGTGGTGAATAAATGCCATGCAATGAGGTGTAATTGTTGGGACAGTGTTGTAGTATTCTTAAATAGTCTGCCAAACCTCAGTGTAGTAGGCATAAGGAGGAGAGAAGAACTGGACTCCAGCTTCAGCCATCACATGCGCAGTAGAAACAATGTTCTCCGTGTAGAGCCCGACGTGCTGGATCCCAGAACCTCTGTGCTTCTCCAAGAAGGTGTCAACCTGATTCCTGCCTGAAATAAACACAGTCACACATCCTGTTCTATCATCAATTATCATGTCAGGATTAAAGAGGGTGTGACTGATGCTGCTACCTTGTTCGGGCAGTGATTCTGCAATGACAAACTTGCAGTCAGGCTCCTTTTTGTTCACAGATGGGAGAGCTATGCCTGCTTCGCTGCATTTCCAGTACTCCATGGCAGTAAGACGCAGACCAATGCCATCCTGGTTTACCACAAAACCCTCCTCCATGTCTTCATTTCTAATCACATCAACAGTTTTCACATTAATACAAGGAAAAAGAGAGTATATGATATATGTGTAAATAAATTAAATGCTCTCACCTATCAATGAAAAACCTTTGAAAACCAAAGAGTTTCTCGTACCACCTCATGACCTGGTGGGTTGTTTTCCTCGGACAGGCGTAAGTTATGTGATCAAAATGTGTGATAGGACAAGATGTGTCCTCCTCATCAAAACTGCTGTCCTTTTCAATGACATTAAACCCTGGCAAAAAGCTCCCCTCATATTTTGACCTGTCAATTAGTGTATGGCATACATTTCCCACGATAGATTTCACCACGGAGTAAGTGACGAGCCCTCTGTCGTCCTGCACTGTGGTGGGAGGAACCAGGAAACAGCAGCCCATATGGCGTAGAGTTTTGAATGACCTTTCCACATCCTCCACCTCGAAACACACGTTACTCACAGTATCCACCGAGTAATGTGGGTTCGCATCATACAGATATCTCGCAGAGTTATCCTGGTTGTGTTTCCCGATATTCAGCAGGTGTGGACTTGGTGAAATTTGGTTGAAGATGCCTTCTAGTTCTTCATTCACTCTTTCATCACTGAGGTTTGGTCTCTCATTGACGACGAAAACTGCTCCTCCTTTCCTGAAAGCGAGTTGCCTGGAGCTGTCGGTCAGCCTAGTTGCAAACAAATTAAATTTGAATTTAGAGACAAGGTCGTTTGCTATATTTTCCACATTAGAAACGTGGAGCGAAATGTGGTGTAACCGGCGCAAGTAAGCTGCCATGATTGTATGTGACGTTTTTTACAGGGGGCGTGTCGGAAAATCAAGAGACCGCCGTTCCTTCATCACCGTTATTTTAATTGCCCTCCTTTTGTGGTTTTATAAATTATTTGAAGTTATTTATTAGGCCCTGAAAAAGATACAGACATTTCTTAGATGAACCCATTTTTTATTCTTTTTTGTAATTTTTGTAAAAGGTTCAATTTATAAAAATCATTCATGTAATCAAAAATAAAATTATTTGATGACATATTTTGTGATGTTTTATGAAAAACAGTATCTAATTTCTTTTTTCTTTTTAAATATTTCTTTCTCTTTTTTTATTACCGGATGGAACCCAGGATAGAACCAACAGATCACTAACTGACTAAAAAGTATGTATTGTTAGAAAAGTAAGTTTTTGTGTTTTTGCATTTGGAAATTTGTTTATGTTTTTTCAGTCAATTTATATATCATTTTGAAGTAAAGCTTATAATTTGTGGGAAAATCGTCAAAGAAAGAAGAAATTTTTACACAAGGACAACTAGCTTAGTATGACTCCAAAATAATTGCCTCAGAGTTTAATTTATAAACATAAAACTTCACACATAACCCATAATCATACAATCTATTTCAACTGCGAGAGCGAGTGGCGGAGCGTTCAGTGTTTCCAATACGCGCCAATATTTTTAAAGTGTTTGGTTACTGAAGTTTTCTTCGAGTACAAACCAAAAACATAATAGGCCATGAATACGAATACACGAGACACAAAGTCACGACTGTTTCTGCCCCTTTGTTTCGAAACTTAACTTCAGTCGAGCTTAAAAATGGCATTTAAAATACTGCATTGTTAGAATTCAGATTGTTCATGAAGGCAGCACAGTACTTCTCCTTTGTCCAATGGCATCAAGCGCTGAGCCAGATGATTGGTGACGCAAGCAACCAAGCGTTTATTTTGGCTCTGCTACTCATTTGTCCCAGTGTCGCCGCCATTAAACAACACGGAGGCAATGTAAACCATGGGGTGTCGCCGATTTAAACCATGATACAAGGAGTACAAGTCTTTGCCAAGGTGTGGTTTATTTTATAAGACGTTAATGTGTCCAAAAAGGTAAACATGTGAGAGTAAAGAAGGTCGAAATAACTCGGTTTGAGAAAGGTTTGACAGAGCAGGAGGAGGAGGAGGAGGAGGAGGACTGTACACGAACGGTTTGTTGTGGTTTACAGCAGCACTTGAGAAACGAGCGTAGCCGTGGTACGGTAAGAATTTGGCATATTTTATCTTCAGATTTTCTTGATAATAACACGTATTGTGACTGTAACTCATGCAAAAGTCCGTTAGCAGTTTGAACTGACGGTTGCTATTTGTGCTAAGTGTTTAGCTTGAAAGCTAACAAGCTAACACTAAACAGATATTATTACTTGGTAATGCGAGAACGACACTCGTCATGTGAATCGAACCCATACTGTTAACAACACTCTGTACTGTAACGTTTAATGAACAGCTGAAGAGGTATTTTAGTCTTTCATTAGCACCTCAGTCGCAGGCAGGTTTCTCAAAGGTGTCCAGCCATATGTAAGTTGGTGTACTAACTCTTCTGAGAAAAATATTGGAAGGTTTGAATATCTCTAAAAATAATTTGTACTCAAAACACACGATTATTAGTTTAAAATGAAAATAGTGATTAGAAGTGGTTGTTTATTCGTCACATTTAACGTGATTTCTCGCCACAGGTGTAACATCCAAAGTGATCCACAATGACGGAACAGAAGATAAAGTGGGTCTGTGACTACTGCACTTATGAAAACTGGCCATCTGCTGTTAAGTGTACCATGTGCCGTGCTCAGAGGTCGAGGGGTCCCATCATCACAGAGGAACCTTACAAAAACACCCCAGCGTTGGACGCCACCCTGGCATGGGACCCCCCCAGGACTGAGAGTGGCAGCAGCCTCCTCATCTGCCCTGACTCCAGCGCTAGGCCGAGAGTCAGGCCGGCCAGCGTGGCTGAGATCGCCAATAAGTGGTCCTGTCAAATGTGCACCTACCTGAACTGGCCCCGGGCTATCCGCTGCACACAGTGCCTGTGTCAGCGCCCGAGGACCAGCAGCCCAACAGAGTCCCCCCAGACTTCAGGATCCAATGCAGGCTGCCGTATTGCTCCCCACTCACCTGTGGATACCTGTGAGGAATACAATGACAGAAACAGACTTAACACCCATCATAAGCACTGGACATGCACAGCTTGCACTTACCAGAACTGGCCCAAAACTACAAAGTGTGTGGTGTGTGATCACCCCAAACCCAACAACCAAGAAGCCATAGAGCTGGCGGAACCCACCGAGCCGACACTGCTCATCAATGAGCAGGACCGGGCTCGGTGGAGGGGCAGTTGCAGCGGTGGCCAGAGCCAGAGACGGTCTCCTCCTACGCCCAAGAGGGAAGACAATGTGAAAATGGACTTCCAGAGGATAGAGCTCGCTGCTGGGGCCATGAGCAGCAAAGAAGAGCAGGAGGTCGACTTCAAGAAGCTAAAGCAGATTAGAAACCGAATGAGGAAAACGGACTGGCTGTTCCTCAATGCGTGTGCTGGTGAGTTTTTATACATCATTGCACATCATCACTGAAGATGCTCACACAAGAAAAGTAGTCGATCAACCAGCAGAAAATTAGATGGATGAACGAACAGATAAACATCAAACATATCCCAGCTTCATCAATATGAAGACTGGCTTCTTGTCAGTTGTTAAAGCTCCATTATCGGCCACTGCGACATATTTTATGTAGTGATTACAAAGTATTTATCACACTTTTTGAATGTGTGACAGTTTTATCCCACATTTCCCTCTTTGCCACTCCAGAACGGTCGTGTATGTACAAAGACTCCCCACTCGTGTCCCAGTTAATTCTTTAGAACAACACTTCTATTGTCACTGTAGCATTTTGTTTCCTCCAGTGGTGTCATGCTCAGTGATGACAGAGAGGCAGCAGTTTAATAGTTTTCTTTTTTAACATTTAGTTTTGGTTTGTTCTGTTTTATTTCAGTGCAGATTATCCTCACTGTGGGAAGTCAAAGATTGCATAGTGTTGTGATCCCCTTGGTATTTTTTTAATGAATGAACAACATGTCTCATTGTTTTGGCTACAAATATTATAGTACAACAGGAATTTAGCAAAACAAGAACCTGGCAAGCTTTGTGGGAAGGTTTAATTTCACAAGGTGGAGCTTTCAGCTGCTGTAGAGAGCTGATACTCACCCCCAACAAAGCATAAATGATGCTGAACGGCAGCATAGTAATGATTTACGCTCCGCAGCGAGTAGAAATTTGATCCAACTCATCCCTGGACCCCCGAGCTGCCCTCGCCGGTTCCACTGAGAGTGTCTTTGAGAAACTGAGAGGGTGTGAGTGCTTCCCAGCCGGTGGGGATGAATGGGCCGTCTGGCCAGCGCAGTGAGAGTGGAGCCCGCGGACCAGAGGCTCTCCTGGCTCACAGTCAACAGAGCCTGTAAACAGTGGTGCTTATGTGCTGAGCTGAGCCCCCAGAGGAGGCAAAAATAGCCTCGACAAGACATGAACACCCGTCAACAAAAAATATAGCAGAAAAAGCACGAAGGCAGCACATGATCAGTGTCCTCTTAACCTTTGCACTGACTGCCCTTTGCTGCTTGTTGTTGTGAAGTAGAAAACATTACACAAGGAAACCTGGATCTCTTTGATTCACAGATCAACAGAGCTTTTACGCAGCCCTTCATACTTTCTTGCCCTTTTGTATTCATGGGTTTTCAGTCAGATTTCTTGTGCTCCAGTTGAGCTCTTTGAAGGGTTTGTCAGAGGAGGAAGTTCCTGAGTCGAGCAGCACATTACGGCCAAGCAGAGCACTTCCTCAGGTCTCACTCTGCTTTACTCTTTTCCCACATTTCAAGCCTCATGTTTTTCCAGCACTCTGTGTATGATCCCATTTGATTCTACTTTCCCACTAAAGGAAGCAGGCTCTGTTTGTGTAATATTGTTCTTTTGTTTCCCTAAAAGTCTCTCCGAGGCGGATTTTGCTTTTCCTGTATGAGCACATTACGCTGAGGTTGGATGTCGCTCCTGATGATGTGTTGGGTTTATTTAATCACAGAAACTTTTGTTGTGGAGCTGTTTGTGTTTGCCTTCAGGCCCCAGAAATGATGCTGTTGATCAGCTGAGTTTTTAATCAGAGAAGCTAACAGGAGTGTTAGCAGCTCATGGCTGCAAAAGATGGTGACATCAGAGGGGAGAGAATAAAATTCCCGGATGTCCTACTGATCCAGGAAAATTTCTTGGTATGCAACAACCAGTCTACCTGGCTGACTGTTTCCCACAATGCACTGAGCTAACGCAGGAACAAGTTGTCTAACAACTACAATACAACAACATTGATGACAACATGATGCGAAAGAAACACCGTTAAATCTTGTCACTTCGAGTCTTAAAAGAGGTGTTCACCTCTACAAATTCATTAACGTGCAAATAAATTAACTTTTTAAAACCACACATGATGTTTTTCTAAATGAATTTAAAATGTTACTTAAACCATTGAATTTAATAAAAGGACCCCCCCACACACACACACACACACACATACACACAAAAAAATACAGTTAACTTAAAGAACTCCTCACTGTAATATTGTTACTTTTATCTTCCTTTGCTTAATTCTATAATTTATTTTTAAATATTTTCTTTAACTTATCTGTTATTCTATTGTTCCTGTATCTTTACTGTTGATTATTTATATAAAATGCTCTGTCACGTAATCCCTTTTAACCCCTTTTAATAACTGAAATGTCAAGATGTACCCATATTTTGTTTTGTACATTTATGAAAAAGTCAAACATTAAGAAAAAAAATCCAATAGTTGTTGTTCCATTTTTGAAAAACCAGTGTAGCATATTGCAAAACAGACCCACAGAACAGTCATACTACATACTGCATTCAGAAGTATTAGGCAGTACGCAGTGCCAGTTTAGAAAACAGCCTAGGTGTCGATATTCCAGGGTGTACATGCTCTATGACAGGGGTCACCAACTCAGTGTCAGCGGTCACCTGGTCGTCCACAGGGACCACTTAAGGCACCTGCAAATCATGTTCTAAAAATAGCACCGGCCCAAATGGAGCTCCTTCTCCTTTTTCGTAACTTTAGGTTTTTGTTCAAATTGTTGCATTAATGTAGATTTTAAAATGACTCCCTGTTTGTGGAGTGATTATGACAATAACAGTAAACTAACAAAACAACAAAAACTCAAATGTCATAAAAAATGTTCTTATTTGTTTCCGTTGACACGAAGCACCCTGACGGACACACGTTCTTTGGTCCGCATCAACAACACAAAGAGTTAAATATGAACAAACCAATATTCATTCAGTATTCTGTTTTCTATCTGGCATTTTTAATGCGTTTGCTCCCTCTTTTTCCCCCAAATTCCCTCTTTTTGGTGATATGGATGGATCATGATTCGTGAATATTGACTGCAGGGACAGAGACGGGTCACCGATGGGCGATCACATTAATTTAAGGGGCGCTCTGCATGGACTTGAGAAGTTGTTTGACTTTTACCTGGGGGAAAGTCGAGTTCCGTCTTTCCCTGTAACTCCGTCTATTCCACCAACTGAACCCTCTGTTCAGCATAAATCCATCCACTGATGAGCAAAGCAACAAAACGTACCTGCAGCGAGGTACGGCTAACAAGCAGGGGCGTGTCCAGACTTTTGAGACTGGGGTGCCCTGACCAGGGGGGGGCACTGACTTATCACGGAGGGCATGAATTATAAAGACAGTTTATTTTTGCAGATTTGTATGTATTAAAAATTCAGGATTACAGGCTACAGCTTTAAATAATAATAATGCTAATAATAATAGTCATGATGATAATTTTGTTTGGCCAATTTCGCTAAACGTGCAGCAGTCGTTGGAACAGATAAATAAAAGTTACATGTTTAAATATATTTCCTACCACCATCATATACATATAAATCAGTGTTAATATTTTGGGGGAATATTTAACACAGACACAAGAGGAGTCTCTTCATACAGAATTATTATTATTATTAAGATGCATTTTAATTCATTTTAAGTAGAGCTGCAACTGTTAATCGAATTATCAGTTATTAATCGATTACTAAATTAATCATCAACTATTTTGATCATTGATTAATCGGTTAATTCTCTGATTTTAGCTTGGTAATTGTGTATATTCCCTGGTTTCTTTGCTCCTGAATATTTTTGGTTTTTGGGTAAAAGACATTTGATGATGTCATCGCGGACTCTGAGAAACATCAACATTTTTCACCATTTTCTGACATTTTATGGACCAGAAAACTACTCGATTAATCCAGAGATAAATGGATAGATTAGTCGATCATGAAATTAATTGTTAGTTGCAGCCCTCTGTTCATTCAGACTGACAGCAAAGTGTGTGTACGGGTTCACCTGGTCAGTGGAGTACGAGGGTGCACTCTAGCAGGAGAGCCTCAAATCTGATCCAACCAGAACAGGGAGAGACCAGCTCTGGAGTAATATACTCACATTTGATGATATCCTGATGGCTGAATTTACACTGCACAGTATAAATGTTTGTGTGTGTGTGTGCGTCATGCTGTGTTAAGCACTTTGCAGTTGTTTTATGAGGATAAAAGCATGATTTAAGATTTCAGAGCAGACTGTTTCAGCAGGTATTGTGAACTCATGTCTGTCCTTGTCCTGAGTCATCGGGTATCTACTTGATTCCTCTTTTAATTGCATTTCACAGAACAAACTTTTTAAAAGCAGAGAAGAGAGAGCAAGGGTTGAAACAACAGGCTTTTATCTGCACTTGAGCTGAGGACATTGTGTTTGTGTTGTATTAATCTCTAGGTTATCAGAGCAACCCTGACATTTCTGTTTTGCACGGCATAGAAAACCCTCTGTTTGCTGTTGCTGCTTCAGCAGCCGAGCAGGTGTTTGGTTTACAAAAGATCAAACGTGGGAAACACCTCAGCAGCACCCTACAAAATTGATTCCTTCACCGTCTATCTGGTTCTCAAAAAGCTTTTATTAGTGTTTGAATGTTTACACTTTTTAAGATTTAACAAATTTACATCCTGTTTTTATCACAACTTTGAACTCAGCTGAGGACTTAAGATGTGTTTAGCTTCCGTATGACATCTGCAGCCAACTAATTCAGCGTCTATTTATGGACCCGTGTTCACAAAATATCACCCAGCGTGTGTAAAAGGAGACCGGTCGTTCTTGGCACATTCCGGTCCAGGTTCTCCGGAGGTAACCGTGCCTTCCCCTGCCAGAGAGAGAACATCCTCACATCAGGCTGGCTTTTTAATTCGAGCAGCTCTTGCATGTGCAGCGTGCTACCTAGCTGCTGCTCATTTCAGTCCGAACAGATGTTGAGACTGTGACATCCAGAAGAGGGGGAGGACGCTAATCTGCACAGACTGTCCTCTGTGTGACACAGCTCTGCACTAAAAAGCGACACTGCTCTGTCTGTTCTGCTGCGTCGACGCCTCACAGGGCGACAACTGTTCTCACAGCGGGTTAGCTAGTGGCTTCGTCTAGGGGTCATCTGAAATGTGGATTGACGTCTCTGAAATGTTTTTGCATATTTCAACTCTTTTCCTCTGGATGAATTTGTTATGTAAATTCCTCCAGGACTTTAATATTAATTGCTTGTGACTGAGAACAGTGTGATGTGTTAGCACAGCTTGATGGTTATTTCTGCAGTCGTCTTCTTTTTTTTATTGAACATGGCAAGCTGTCTGTTACATCTTGCTTTACAAGTGAGGACATGGATTTGGAGCTGCTCCAGAAGCCAGTCTAATCCATTTCTAAAGAATCAGCCTGTTATAAAAGGATTCCCGTCTCTTTCTACGTTAATTGGTTTCTTACAGATGGGCTGGCACAGGAAACCAGAGTGTTTGGAAAAGCAGATTCACAAACACGTAGTTAACAGTTAATCTGGTGGAGTAAAGATAAATCATCATCATCATGAATCCACCCTGCTGAAACATTTCATCTTATCCAAGTCAAAGATTTTAGCGTTTTGTTCAAACTGTTGGACAGCTGGCGTATAAAACTACATCTTTTTTAAGCTGCTGTATTTTTCAGTTTACTCTGTTTATTGCTGAGTGAGTAATTTTTAAAGGACCGTAAAAAATACAAATAAATTCACTTGTCTAATTACACAAAAGTCCCCTTTTTAAAGAGGGGTTATTTTGTTTGGGTTTTTTTTTTCTAGGCACACATTGATGTTTTAGAAAATCTTTATTTCAGCCTCTTCATTTTAGCTGCTGTCTCTTTAATGCTTCCTGCTCCACAAACCCCTGTCCCTCTGATTTGCCAGCTCTTTAGAGGCCTGTTGTAGGCAGAGCTATGAGCAGACCTTGGTGTTTGAGGTCCGCTCCAGTGAAGTGACCACTTAAGCAAGTCTCATAAAGATCTCAGGTTTTTTTTTTTTTTTTTTTTTTTTTTTTTTAAACAGTTTACCGACAGATTCAGGGATTTCTTCAGTGTATGAATGTGAAGCGGTTTGTCAATCATGTTGACATCCAGCAGCGCCCCCTCTCGAAGCTCAGATTTTGTGCACTGGTGTTGGTCTCTAGACAGTAACAGTTTCCTCATTGTTTATCTCCCTTTAATATTTTATTGTGTTGTGATGTCATCATATCGTAACGCAGCACCAGACAATCCCAACCGCTGTCGTTTTTCTCTTGAACACTCCTTCTTTTCTAAACTGAGATTAAGCAGAGTAAACATACATGAGTCACTTTTATCTAACATCAATAGCCTGTGGACATGAATTCCTGGAAGAGCAACAGCTCTGATCTATATTTAGCCACCTCCGATCCATTTTAACATTTCAGCTCCAGCATTTGTTTCCTATTTTCTGACCTTCCTTCCTCCCGCCTTTCTCTCCCCTCTCTGCAGGCGTGGTGGAGGGGGACCTGGCGGCGGTGGAAGCCTACAAGTCGTCCGGCGGTGACATCGCCCGGCAGCTCACTGCGGACGAGGTGCAGCTCCTGAGTCGCTCCTCCGCGTTTGATGTGGGCTTCACGCTGGTGCACCTGGCCATCCGTTTCCAGAGGCAGGACATGCTAGCTATCCTGCTAACGGAGGTATGCACACCACATATTTAAACCGTACAATAACAAATTCTTCTCTTTAAACTTGGATTTACAAATACTTCTGCACAGAAAAGGATTTTAAGTATCACATTTTGTTATAGAACATTAGGTTGCAGTTTGCCAGTCGTCAGAAACCACCTTAAATTCTGATGCATAGCCTACTTTTGCTTGTCACCTGCATTAGTCTATGATTACTCCGTGCCAAAGTAGAGGATATGTAGCAGATGCCTGTGATGCCTATAATTACAGCAGAAGTGCACTTTGAGGATTAGGCGGAGGATTAGCCTGGCTGCAGTCCTGCCACTGGTTTCTAATGGACCCAAAGTCACAGAGCTGATGTGGTTTGTAAGGAGGGCATGCAACGATTAGGAGAGACGGAGAGCTGAGAGGTCGGAGGAAACGATGGCCTCTTTCAGTGTGTGTAGAAGAGCACATAAAACATGGTCACTGTTTTAACTTTAAAGAGGGGGTATACAGCTGGAGCTGAATGTTACAATCGAGGATGAAGAACGGGAAACGATATACAGTAGAAACATTTGGAAGGAGTTTGACTGGAAGATGAAGGAAAGAAAAATGCCTTTGGTGGTGTCCAAATTTTTCGACAACCCAGTTTATTTACGATTCACCCCAAGTCAGTTTTTTTTTCGATATTTTTTTCATATCTAACTATTAGAAGCTCCAATTTTCCGTTGGCCCTAATCCCCTTCCGTAGATTTGGTTATCACATGTTATTAAATGAAAACAACAAATGACAATGACAGCACAACCTTCACAAAATAAAAAATATTTTTAAATATTACATTTTTTTCATTTCTTTTTCATACAGATTAATCTAATGAAATTTTTATGAATGAAACAGTAAATCTTCATGGTAAATCCTGAGATCAATAAGGCTTCCTTTTAAAAAAAAAAAAAAAAAAAAGAAAATCAATACTAAAAGATTGATCTAGTGTCCTCTGAATAATTACATATTAGACTTTACTGTGGACGTGAGAGTGTTTTTAATGACTGAAAACGGACTCTCTAATTTACAAAGTAAATAAAGGAAAAATTTTTTATATGATTTTGATAAAGAGGGCCATGGAGTGTACAGATTTTTCATAACTGCTTTATGTCCGTATGTTGTAGAAATGCGTACATTTACCTGTAAGCTGATCACAAGATCTGAACGACACTTTCACGAGATTTGCTGAAGTGATGAGGTCATCACATAAGATCTCCCAAATGTTTACACTTTTTCCCTCTACTTGCCTTCTTTAATAAGTTTGATTTTCGTGATGTCACGTGGGTGTGTGTTCTCTGTAGGTGAGCCAGCAGGCAGCAAAGTGCATCCCCTCGCTCGTGTGTCCTGAGCTGACGGAGCAGATCCGCAGGGAGATCGCAGCCTCACTACATCAGCGCAAAGGAGACTTCGCCTGTTACTTCCTCACTGACCTGGTCACCTTTACTCTGCCTGCAGGTATTCACCATACCCTGAAGTTTGAATTTCACGTAAACACCTCAAATTTAACCTCCTTCCCAAAACTTCACCGGCTTCTTAACTATAGGATCATTTGTAGATTTTTATCTCAACAATATAAAAGTGAAGCGTGTCAGTGTGTGATCTTAAAAAGTAAGGTGTGATGTTTTATTCTCTTCCCACTCAACAACTGGAAAAGCGACAGCTCGCCTCGTGGTGCAGCTTTGCTCAAAGGAACAGCCGCTCAGTGTCCTCTCCCTGTGGCACAGTGCCTTCAAATGACATCCACTTTTCTTTTCAGAGCTACCAGCTGTGCTCAGATTTAAAGCTGGCAGTGCTGCAGGGATGAAAGATTACGCAGGCTTCACTGATAGATATCTCTCTCTCTTTTTTTTTTTTTTTTTTGATGACGTTATGTCGTATATTTCATCGCAGACTGAATTTGGCCCGAGGCCAGCTTCAGGACGCTGTCCCTCTGTTCCTCCCTCTCTCTATATCCAACAAAGAGCCTGCCATTCACTATTGAGCCAGAGAACAGCCACCAGTGTTCTGGCTTCGTGTGTGCACAGTTCAATACACACAGAAACACATCATGCTGTACAGAGCTCATGTTTACAGTGCGCCATTGACGAAATGTCAGCCAGTGAATGGGATTTCAGAGAGCATCCCCTCTGTGTGTCATTATTGTAGCGTCACTTTTCCCCTCGGAGCTCTGAGCTGCTGGATTATTATGGGAAACAGAAACAGAATGTCTCATCTCTGTGACTCTGCAGATATTGAGGATTTACCGCCTGCTGTCCAGGAGAAGCTGTTTGATGAGGTGTTGGATCGGGATGTGCAGAAAGGTAAGCAACATTTAATCATATTAATGTCATCACATCACAGCCTTAGTTTATTAAAGTTCAGTCATTTGATCAGAGGATGTCACAAAACACAAACATCAACCATATGGTGATATCTAAGACATGCCTTTGATATTTCACACGTCTGTCTGTGTAGAGTTGGAAGAGGAGTCTCCAGTCATCAACTGGTCTCTTGAGCTGGGCACGCGCCTCGACAGCCGCCTGTATGCCTTGTGGAACCGTACCGCCGGAGACTGCCTGTTGGACTCTGTTCTACAGGCCACCTGGGGCATCTACGACAAGGACTCTGTGCTCCGCAAGACCCTCCATGACAGCCTGCACGACTGCTCCCACTGGTGAGATTAAGGCCCCGTTTACACGACATCGTTTTAGGATTAAAACAGCCTCCAGAGGGGAATTTTCTGATATGTTGCAGCCTCTGTTGTCATGTAAACAGCAAGCCGGAGTTTTCAGTGGAAACGCTGACGTCACGCTATATTTGCACATTCCAATTTTGTTGTGGGAACTTTTAATTGCCATGAGCGAACCGGGCAACAACAACAGGTAAATGGCGGACTACGGGGTTGTGCTTGTGCAGCTGAATCTGCTGATCGCTTTTCAACAAAATGTGCATCTTTACTTGATGCTTATTGCAACAAGAAAAAAATCAAAATAAATACAAAAATCTCTGAACGGAACGAAATTACGGTTCAGTAACGCAGCCTGCTCGCAGGAAAGTCCCATTCATTTAATTACTGTTGTTGTAATCCTTTACTCATGATTTGAAAAATGTAATCTGATTACAGTCACACCTTACTGCCTGTCAGTGGTCCTGAGTGATGGTATAAAAACTGTTCCCATCGTGTTTCCTGTCACAGCCTGCTGGCTGTTTCTAAGTGTTGAGGATTTGACTTTGAGGCTCATTTTAAACGCATGACATCAGGATATTTACATACATTAATTTACATACACGTTCTTTACATAATCAAATGTAGGAGAGGTTTGGTTACTAAGTAATGATCAGACACAGCAGAGATAATCTGCTTTCCTTCTGATACATCAGTGGCTGATTGTAGCCCTTTGTTATAAGCATCAGAATCAGCAGGAGTCCAATATGTCCCTGTCATTTGTTTGCACATTTATAAACTGACTCTTTATTTTATATAATCTTCCAGAGGTTTTTATACTTGAAAATTTCTCTCTGTTGTGAAGTTAAACAAATACTAAAGAATAAAGTAAATCAGTAAAATGTTCTGCCTGTAATTCAGGTCTTTGTTTTTATATTAAGGGACCAAAAAAGAAGTTTTTCATTCATTATATATTTTTAAGAAGAATTGGCTGATTAATCAGTCATTGGTCCATATCAGTCAGGCCCAAGTGCTGCAGTAGGTTTTACAACTCCTCTAATTTATGATGTGTTTTCAGGTTTTACACACGCTGGAAGGAGTGGGAGTCGTGGTACTCGCAGAGCTTCGGTTTGCACTTCTCTCTCAGAGAGGAGCAGTGGCAGGAGGACTGGGCGTTCATCCTGTCTTTGGCCAGCCAGGTAATTATGAGGCTCCTTCTGCGCTGCTCATTTCCTTCCTCCGGTTGACTATCAATCCCAGTTTAAACACGGCCAGCTCTGCTCGTTGTGACTGCGGATGAGGAATCAGGGTGCAGCGCCTGGAAAAAATGTGTTGTGTACACGAATGCATCATCAGAATCCAAATGTCAGGCCTGGTATGTTATCACCAGACATTTAAAAGCACATTTAGTCTGTTTAGCTGTTTGTTTGTTTGCTTAAGAAGATCACTGAGCTGATTTCCTCACATGGGAAAATGATGGAAGTTTACTTCCTCGTTCAGTCACAAACACTTTCCTTTAATATGTTAGTCGTCTTATTTTACTGTTAGAGGAAGAAACGGCGAGAAGGTCATCCTTCTTCAGATTAATTTAACAAATGAGCTGTTTGATGCAGACATATTTTACAAGATAAAAAGTTAAAGTCTACAGATCAAACTTGGTGTCTTAACCCTTCTTTTAAATTTTGTATTGTTATGTCCCAACATGTGCTCGGCTGAGCATGAGAACATCACATATGGGTCATAACCCCACTTAGATTAAAATCTCCACCTAACTTGTGTAAGCTCACGGCAGCTGTGGCCCGGCTTGGATTTCACTCTTCATATTGATTTACATTTCTGTCCCGTCCTCTCGCTGCGACTTGCTAAAGCTCCGACTTACAGCTTCGTCCTTAAAGAATGAAGTGAAATGAAGAGCGTTGGTGTCAGGGGGGCTTGTTCACACTGCGCTGTGTGAAGGTCGGTTTTCTCTGGAGCGTATTTGAACCACAAGACGATCGAAGGGTTTTAACAGCACAAACAAACACAAGAGTAAACGCAGAAGTCTGAGCATGTATCGCTCTGCTCTTTGGAAGTTGTACATTAACTGTCCTTGGATGAAGTTGCAATAAACTGACTCATTTGAGAGGTGTTCATCGTGTGTATCGTGACAGGAAGGACAGAAGCAAACGCAGCACATCCTCGAAGATGAAGCCCTCGATTGGCAGACAGCTCATCTGCTCGTCTGGCACGCCTGCTGAGGCCGCACTCCCTCCCAACACGTGATCTCAGGATTACAGGCGTTTAGCTCAGAGAGCCACTCCACGGGCAGAATAAACAAACACAACCAAAGCTACCATGTGATAACCTTGTCTCAGGATTTAGCTGTAATAGAGAGATGGGAGGGATAAGATCCACCTCTGTTTGCCCCGTCCACTGAGAGTGACTGACTTTGAACCTCCTGCTAAAGTCTGTTAGCATTATAAGAAGGCAGCTTCCTTTACAGCGTGATCACACTGTCAGCCCTGATCAATGTTTTTATATTATTTACATCAAATGTACATCTTTGAGTAATACTTTTGTGTTTTCTTTTCTTCTCTATCAGCCCGGGGCCAGCCTGGAGCAGACCCATATTTTCGTTCTCGCACACATTCTTCGGAGACCCATCATAGTCTACGGAGTGAAATACTACAAAAGTTTCCGTGGGGAAACGTTAGGATACACTCGCTTTCAAGGTGAGGAGAGATCCAGGTACAAAGAATGATGAAGATCTCTGTCATATCTTTATTCTTTGCATTTCTTTATCGTACGTCTTGTAGCTTTAGTCTCTGATCTGGAGTCAGATCTTAGATGAGTCTTGGCCTCAGCTGCAGAGCCTGGCTCCTTGACCCATGAGTGTGTTTCTGTGTGTGTGTGTAGGTGTGTACCTGCCTCTGTTATGGGAGCAGAGTTTCTGTTGGAAGAGCCCGATAGCCCTGGGTTACACGCGGGGCCACTTCTCAGCCCTGGTGGCCATGGAGAACGACGGCTACGACAATCGCGGTGCAGGCGCCAACCTTAACACTGACGATGACGTCACGGTCACTTTCTTGCCGCTGGTGGACAGCGAGAGGAAACTGCTGCACATTCACTTCCTGTCTGCACAAGAGGTAGGGACTGTGATTGGCTGATGGAGCCTCATGTCTTTGAGTGAGTCGGGAAGTTTAAAGCTACTGTGAGAAGATTTCAGCTGGTTATGAAACAAAATGAAATTAATACTGACACCTCTTTATGAGCTATGAACGCCAACAAGGCCATTAGAGAGACATTTTTTTTTATTTTATGAAGTTATTTTTAAAGGTTAAAGCTGCTGCAGGGGGGTAGGTGTCAGGAGAAGGTTTTGACAATAATGCTGCGAAAAAGAAGCCTTTTACACTGACCTTAGCAAAGATTCTTTAAAGATCAGTGATAACAGTTTTGTACCTAAGGGGCACCAAAAATCAGTACAAACGGAAAAATCCTCGCAGGAGCTTTAATATTTGTCTAAATAGGAAACTTTGACTCTACTCCTTAAAGGAGTCCATAAAAGTCACACATACAAATTTTCCATGCAAAAATGATTACAAACGGTTCAATTCATAATATTAGAGTGTTCATGCAACACAGATTGAAAAGGAGGTAGCTTTAAAGTATTAAATCCAGATTCTCTAAGGTGTAGGGCTCTGTGGCCTGTGGTCCCCGGGGATTTCTTAAGGTAATAAATGCATCCCATGATTTTCTGTCCAACCCAGATGGGGAACGAGGAGCAGCAGGAGAAGCTGCTGAGGGAATGGCTGGACTGCTGCGTGACAGAAGGAGGCATGCTGGCAGCCATGCAGAAGAGCTCCCGCCGCCGTAACCACCCCCTGGTCACCCAGATGGTGGAGAAGTGGTTGGACAGATACCGACAGATCCGCCCCTGTGCCTCTCTGTCTGACGGCGAGGAGGATGATGATGAAGACGAGTGAGAGCAGAAAAGAGCTCTGACTTAAAGACTGGACGCTGTGGGCTCTGGGAGGTTACCTTACTATCTACATTTCTGTTTCTTTTCTTTCATCCAGATGTAAATCTTTAACTTGTAATAATGCATGTGGTCTGTGAGCTCTGTGATAGAAAAAACCCCAAACAAACCAGCACCAACAAACAGAATCCTGATTACTGCTCCTGTGAAAGCACATCAAGTCTGCATAGTGAACTCCAGTTCCCAGAATTCTCCTTAATATCAAAGTAAGTATCTCCACCTGAGAGAAAAACCAGGAATTATAGGAAATATATTTAAGTGAACCCTGAAACTGCTTTAGATGGGATATTTCATTTACAGAGTTGCCTGACAGAAACTTAGCTTAAAGTGAGATGATGCTAATCCCTGTGTGTATGTTTAAAGTTTAAAGAACACCTGTTTTCCCTCTGCGACCCCGCTCTGATCTTTGGATTTATTTATTTGTTTAGGAGAGACGATGCTCTTTTTTTTTTTGTTCTGTCCTTTTATCTGCATTCTGTTTGATCCTTCGGGTCTTGAAGTATTTTATTTTGCACAGATTATACCCACATTCTGTGAGCGGGCGGGGGGAAAGGACATGTAAGTTTACTGACATTTTTACGTGTGGATTAGCGGCTCATGGTCATGTAAGAGTGGGTGATGGTGACGCCGGTGGGAAAACAGAAAACCAAACACTCGGCCTCTTTCTATAGAGAGCATTCATATTAAATTTGACTCACTTGCATCCTCTTTGTTGCCAATTTGTTTTATTTAATCCTTCATTTAAGTAATGTTTGAATTAGTGAGACTGTTTTCTTCTTACTTGCAGAACTAGTTCCCCATTTCGAATCTGATTGGGTGAATTTGGAGGTAAGAATTTCATCATTCCACAGATGATGATGCACAAGGGCCAGACTGAAGTCGGGTGTTTTTATAGTAATGATAGACCCTCCCTATCAAGTTCAACTTGTGTTCAAAACATTTTGTAAAAACAAGTTACATCCCTCAACTTTCTTACTTTGTGGTGACAGATCGCTGCTTCTGCAGAGAAACTGTGTGGCTACACAGTTAACCAGTTTAATCCCAACAGGGACAAAAGTTACTGTGCTTATTTTTTAACCCCTGGAATCTGTTGGTTTGACATTGGGTAGCTAATTTAATTTCAAAATAAAAGAATATGAACAAAGAATAGCACAGAAGTGATCTTGATCTTCTGTGCTTTTGTAATTGCGCAAGTCATCGCCGTCAACACCTTCAGAAAATACAAGACAATTAACTTGATGTCGACTCAAACCATAGCCTCATGTCATCTACCCACTCCGTGAGAACTGACGGGTGAGGCACTGCTACAGAGCTGTCCTCACGATTTTTAAAACATTCACACTATGAAGTTGAACCCACCTCCAATTTTTGTTCATTTTGTCGCTTTCTTGCTGTTAAAAGCCGGTTATTAGCATGAGTATGATGGCTAGGCTAACATCATGGCGATGTAAACAGAACGTTTAATCGGAGGAGCAAAACCAACAACTGCTTTGAATCATGGGAAGTCAGGAATAAGGTCAATAGTTAGACCCATGTCTCATCTGTTGACATGAAGCAGCCTTTATGAGGGTAGTGCTTAACATTTTGGCTTCCCTTTAGGGAATCTGTTATGCTGTTCATCATTTTATTCACTGCAATTCTGGCAGAATGTAGTAAAACAATAATTATTCATAATATTTGCTATTGCTTTAGGTAAGCGACATTGCTAATCTGCTGAATGGGTAAAACCTTTTAACAGACTGAACACTCCTCGTTTGGTTATACAAGCTCAATAAAGTTCAATCAGAGAGATTCAGATTTCATTCCGTAATTAAGTAGATGTTATAACCACCATTCAGCGACTGTTTCTAGTCAGACATTTCTCTTTAAATCCCACTTAATGCTTCAATTCTGACTTCATTTTCTTATCTTGGATTTGTTGTTTATTAAGAACAAAATCTAGTAACACTGAAGAGTTTATGGACACACGTTTAAGTTCTGGGCCGATTTATTAGTTCATTGTTTGTGATGGTGTGAAATGAAAGTAAAAGAATCCCATAATCTTCCAGTTCAGCAGCCAGGAGAAGAAGTGCGGCTCCAGACACCCGTTTCTTCAGAATCGTATCTTTTATTTGAACTGCACTGAATGCTAAATGTTCACCTTGTACAAGAAACAAATACAAATACTCACACTAAAAACAAAAACATACTGCTGGCTGCCTCTTCTGCTATTGTTGGGACACTAAGTAGGAGTTTCTGCTATTGCTCTTACAGAGTACAGGACGCCCCAAAGAACCTGGCCTTCAGTGAAACAAAGAAAAATAGAAGGAGAGAAGAGAGAGAGAAAGAGAGAAAGAGAGAGGGGCAGATCACAAAGGACTATGGTTATAGGAACATTTAACTAGGCATTACAAATCTAACAGGACTCTTCAAAACTCTTTAACACCAAAAACGTGGGATGCGCCTTGTATATAAAAATACCACAATGGAGAGGAGGAGGGAGGAGAGGAAATATCCGGACTAAAACACGTTAGTCTCTTCTTTTTTTTCCTCAAAGACAAAATTCTGGGGGGATAAACAATATCTGCAAAAAAGTGTTTTTCCTGAGTCATTAAGAAATGAAGTTCTCTTTAACCCTTTCCTGTCTTCAGTGTGAAAAGGAGGGTGACGATCTGCAGGCAAAAATCTCGACTCCCTCCGAATTCTGTCAGGATTTGTCAGAAATATTTCATGTTACACTGATGCAAACCGACTCCTATAACTATAGAGACAAGTTTGTTCTGAGCTGGCAGCTCCTCCACATACTGGTGAAGAGACTCACTCACGCTGTACAGAAGCGCCCTCATGTGGTGAAATCCTGCAACTGCAACAACGACACCTGTCACACGCGTCCTGCCAGGAAAGGGTTAAAACTCACTCTAGATTACTAAAACTGATGAGCAATCTTTTCCTCTTGTTTGACAAATGATAAATATATATAAGTCAATAATCCATTTTAAGTCATTCACACTCAAGATCGAAAAAAAGAAAATAAGAATAATTCTCTTCTGAGGCATAATGAGGGGCCTAAACAACACACATTAGTTACATAAGGAGGGCTGGAGGAGAGGGGGAGGAGGGGGAGGATCAGGAGGGAGTTGAAGGAGAGGGGGAGGGAGGGGGTCAAAGGTCCAGTAGCACATGATGCCAAAGTTTCTCTTTCTTGTTCGCCCGTTGTTGTGTTGAGATGTGGGCCTACATTTCCCATGAGCTCTGAGGTGTAAAAGTAGGTGGCGGGACAGAGTCTCATCGGGGAATCCTGGAGCGCTAAAACCTCTGGACTCTGTGTCCACAATCATAGGCAAGTCCCAAAGAAGAAGAAGAAGAAAAAAAACATCATCAAAGAGTAAAGTCGGTACTGAACCCAAAGAGACAGAGAGAGTAAAAACTAAAACGTTAAAAGTACAAATTCCCCGGAACACTTCTTTTGTTCCCAGATGCCGACTGGCTCGTTGTGTAGCTTCACTGTCTCTTGGTCCCCGGTTGGTCGGTCGAGTTGTGATTGGTTGGTTGTGAGTGTCGACGGGTCGGAGGAGATGATGTCGCGGTGCGATCCCTTCTGCTGCTATTGCTCGGTGAGGTGCTCTCTGGTCTCGCCGTGTTTGGAGGGCTGGTTGGGCGACGGGGCCTGGGAGGGGTGTGTACCAGAGGGCAGGGTGTGGGCGATGGGCACCCCACCTGGCACCATGCCCTCTAACGCCCCGGGGATGCCGCCTGGAGCCACTCCAACTACACCCGGCGGGTATCTGGAGGAAGATAGAGGTCAGAGGTCATGTGTGAATATTCCTGGAGCATTTTCCTGTCACCTTACATAAAGTTTTGTGTTCCTTTACATTATTTTGCTGTCATCTTCTCTGAAACTCTGGTGTGTTGGTAACAATTTGTTTATCAGATTGAAGCACAGACATTTGAAATCCAGTGCAGCAGGTTTTTCTTGTAGCTAAATTGAACTAACTCCTTCCTACATGGAGCAGAGGTGATGCAAAACAAAACAAAACAGTGCAACCAAACACAAAACTTCACAAAGGGAACGTGAAAGAAGTTCAAAAAGCACCAAAGTTCCCATTTGGATCCCCAAACACCACCACCACCATTCAACCAGTGAGGGGAAGAAGGGAAAGAATCTGCTTCAAACCCAGAAGAGAAAACCACAAAGCATGAGTCCATCATGCTCAATGGGAACACTACCATCCATCTCTACTCTGTGCTCAGTCAGACAGGTGAGTACTGGGGGTGAGAGTGGGGACAGGTGAAGAGGATCTGATAACCAGGACCTGTTTGTCCTGGATGTTGGTTTTCATATTTACCTGCTCCTGATCTAGGCATTAATTTTGTCTTGGGGGAGACCGGCTGTTGCTGCTGGAAGAGCTTGGCTGCGTGAAAGAAAGCACATGGAGGCGGACATGCTGAGATCAGGAGAAGCCCACAGTGGTAAAGGGTGGACTTAGAGTCAGCTTTCTACGACTAATCAGGAGAGTTAGTGAGGAGAGGGAGCTACGGCTAATCAGGACCAACAGCAAAGGGGTAACGTCATTTATTCAGAGAGACAATGTTAAAGAATGAAAACACAACAAGTGAACAGCACAGCCTGACTGATCTGTGATGTGTGATGTATCTAATAAAATCAGATCCAATTTAATGAAGATTGATTCTCATTATGAATATGGGTTAAAAATGTAAAGGGGTTTGCCTTAGGTTGTTGTTTTTTTCAGAGCTTTGAAAAACATATTTGTAGATTTTTGCTTCAGGCTTTAAACAGAATGAAGATTTATTAAGTTGGTTGAGATTCTCTGTAACAGGACAAATATTTCATATGATTGTAGTAAAATAATTTGAGTTAGGATTTGGGAATTTTATTTTTTTTTTCAGAATTCTGAAAAAAAACTACGGATTTACCCTTTAGGCTGTGTTCAGAATACATTTTTTTTTTTTTTTTATCAAACTGGTTGTGATTTTCTTTGAATCGGGACAAAAATTTTATATAAATTCAGTTAAAATTTTATAGTCAGAAATTAAAAAAAACAGTAAGGGGTTAACCTTAGGTTTTTTGTAGAATTTTGAAAATTTATGGATGTATGGATTTTTGTTTAGGCTGTGTTCAAAATGCATTTTCATAAAACTAGTTGGGATTCTCTGTGACTCTGGACAAATATTTTGTATAATTGTACAAAAATATTTTCAGTCAGAATTTTGAAAAAATGTAAGGAGTTAACCTTTGTTTTTTTCTGAATTTGAAGAATAAAAAAAAAATTCAGAATAACCCTTTAGGTTGTTACAGAATAAAGTTTTATCAAACCAGCCGTGATTCTGTGTGCTTGGGGACAAATATTTTATATAAATTCACATAACAAATTGAGTCAGAAATGAACAACTAAACAAGGTGTTACCTTATTCTATTTATTTATCTATTCATTATTTTCTAAATTTTTGGAAAAATAAAAAGCTTTGGATGAACCATTTAGGCTGCATTCATAATAAAGTTAATCAAACTGGATGTGATTCTGTGTGCTTGGGGAGAAATACTTTATATAAATTCACATAAAAAATTGGAGTCAGAAATTAAGAGAAAAAAAAAATCAAAAAACCAAAACAAAAAACACCCAAAAATAAGGAGTTAGCCTTAGGGGTTTTTATCCAGAATTTTAAGTATAAAAATCTATGGATTTACCCCTCAGGCTGTATTTAGAAAGAAGTTTTATCAAAACTTTGATGTGATTCTCATTGACTGAGGAAAAACACTTCATACATTAAAGAAGAAGAATAAGGTTTTTACCCTTAATTTTTTTCTGACTACATGAAAAACATTATTACATTTATAAATAACATTTATTGACCCTCTCACAAAACCACACTTGATATTTTGATACTGGAACTGTGTGTTCAGTCTCTACCTGTAGGCGGCACCGTTGAGCTCAGGGTGAACTCCTGGTTGGTCCATAACTGCCCATGGTGCCGTGGTGACAAAAAACTCCTTGTTGACGCAGTTTCTTAGGCTGTCTGGGATACGGCCTGTCATTTAGGAACACACAAACACACACATGCAAGCACACACAGAGTTTAAAGCGGTGAAGCTCATCGGCATGAATCACACTCTTTAAAAAGGCCGTAACTTGTTCAGCAGGACGAGCGAGCGGTCGATGGCAAAGTGTTAATGAGTTCAGTCTGACGGACGAATCAGGCTTGGATACACAAACACAAATTGAGATCATTTAACAAGCTCTCTCTCTCTCTCTCTCTCTCTCTCTCTCTCTCTCTCTCTCTCTCTTTAGCCCGCTGTGTTTTGCATGGAGAAGCTAATGATGGCATCTATTAAGAGATCCAGTTTTAATAAACGCCACCCAGGGCCTGCTCAAGTGGAAATGTGACATGTTGAAAGAAAACAGTGCAACAGGTCAGAGGAACTGATTTTAAATGTGAGTGTGTGTGTTGGCGTACCAGTGATGGCTCTTCGGATCTCGGTGGCTGCTGCCTCTCTCATCTCCAGAGAGGCCTGCTCGCTGTACCAGGCTGTGTGCGGTGTGCAGATCAGGTTTGGAGCATCTTTCAGGGGGCCCTGAGCAAATCTGCAAAACAAACACACACAGGGTGAAAAAAAAAGAAACAGAGAGAGAAAGGAGAGTGATTACAGAAAATATAAAACTTGGTAATTGAAGATTTTCAGAAATAAAAAGCTGAGTATTTAATGTTTTATTGCATCTCCTGAAAAGATCTTCAACCTTCTTCTGCTCACGTGTCACAAAGACCGTCATTAGATAACAATCTGGAGCTCTGGCAGGTGGCAGAGAGAGCGTTTTTGTCAAATAAACGACAGTTGTGAAGCACCAAATAAACAAGCAAACAGTTGCACTGTTAAATCTGACAGCCCACAGCTGACGGTGAAGCTGGATGTTATGAAATGTCGAGTGTATTTTTCCACTCGCACCACCTGCTAGCATCCTGGGCAGTGAAAGTTGGTGCAGTGAAATATTGCTGTGGGCATTTCTTTGTTTTGAAGACATTCCTCATCATCGGAGCAATCAGGGAGCTCATTCATGTGCATTGACTCGTTTCGCACTCATGCTAATGCTATCCCCTCTTTCCAAACGTGAATGTTTGTGCACAATTTGTTTGACAAATTGTCTGCAAACACGCCCCCAGGGAGAGCGCCAAAATCTTTGTCCTCCTTTCTCACATCGCTCTGCCTCTTCTTTTCTGTCCTCTCATGTGGCGCTGAAAAACAGATCAGCTCTGACTCCGCTCTCCTCCATCAGTGTAACAGCTCCCCTGTTTGAGCATGTGTGTGTGTGTGTGTGTGTGTGTTTGAACCAGTGTGGTGTCACCGCAGTTATGAAACACTCCCCTGGTGACACACTGGGTCAGTGGAGCGTGAGCCGCGGCTCCATCAGGCCCAGTTTCAGTTTCTCAAGCAGGCAGTGGGCTGAGCAGCCGACTGCTGCATGATGCGTGAACAGCACATCAGCACCGGTTACACCCCTGAGACGGGGAACACGGTTCTTAGAAAGGTGGAAAACTGGAGGGCGTGTTGAGCTGTTTGCCCTCAGGTGAGAGGGGAGGAGAAACTGAGACTGTAGTTGAGACGAGTGAAGGGACACCAGAGAAGTACTTGAATTTTTGTTGTCACTTGAACCTGAAACTAAGGTTAAATTATGATTCAATCAATCAATTCAATCCATTTTCCGCCCAGTTTTCTTGCAAAATTGTCACTTTGTTTACAGAATGAAAACTGAAATGTTTTTTTGCTGCATTATCAGCATTATTGTAAACGTTTAAACCCTATATAGATGGGGTTTAAACGTTTACAATTAAATGTTAATTTCCGGAAGTTCTGAAGAATCGTTTTCACCAAACTGTTGGAAAACATTTATACACTTTGTAGCTTAAATAAATATCAACTTCAGTAATTCCATATGTACTCATTTTTTTGTCTTTTACTCAAAATATTACCAGTCTTATCCCACAGTAGGGCATGCAGGTGATTATTTTAATACTGGTATCGGTTTCGGTATCAGGACTAGAAAAGTTGGATTGATGCATCCCTATTAACAGGTCTAGACCTGTTAACATTGTGAGAAAATGTCCTGAGATAATGTTTGTTATGATTTGGTGCTATATAAATAAATATTGATTGATTGATTGATTGATTGACAAACTCTTTGTGTCCTTTCAGTTAAATAGTCGAGGATCCAGACCACCAGGTTGTTATTTAGAATGGATTGATATAAGAGGGCTAAGGGCTGGATCGTATTAAAGGCAGGGTTGGTAGCATGAATTTGAATGTAGCATCTCCTCAGGAGTCCGTTTAGCCCCCGCCCTCCCACACTTGGAGCTCCTCCAAAATGATGCCCCCGCTCATATGCACGAGCACGACATTGTTTTAGTTTGCTCTATGTTACTAGTAATCGGGGTATAGGTCAGGCGTACTTGGATCCCTCTTGGTTATGAGCAGAAAGGCAGGACAGGATCTGATTGGTTTAACAAATTGGATCCTAAACCCTAGGATTGGTTGGTGTTTTCTCAGGTTTACTCCTGCTGTAGACAGCAGATATTTTTCACTCAATTTTAAGAACACATCATGCATTGATTGCCATCAGGACATAAAGATCATTTTAACCAGAATAACAAAAAGTGTATTTAAATCTGATTACCAACCCTGACTTTAATAGCAGAAGAAAAGTTCACATAAGAGTCTGACATGAGTCCTGTTACCATCTAGATGTCTTAAAGCTTGCTCAGTGGAGTGACAGGAGCTTCTTCTTTTCAACATCCTTTATTTTTTATTATAAACGTGCTCTTACGTGAAGGGCTCTGTCTCATGTACATCCAACGCAGCTCCACGTATTCTTCCCTCCTTTAAGGCCTGGGCCAGGGCCTTCTCGTCCACCAGGCCTCCCCGTGCAGTGTTCACCAGGAACGCACCCTGACGCATCTGCGGCACAGGAGACGAACCAGAAAACAGAGATTTAGCTGCTTATTTACCGAGAAATGATCAGATGTCTGAGTTTTTTGTTGTTCCTGTCAGCCTGGCAGACAAACAAATCTGTTTGATCTTTGATGGAGCGTCAGTGTCTGCATTTAGGTGTCATAAAACATATTACACGGCAGATAAATTCTATCAGTGACACCTTTGTTGTCCCTGACAGATCAAGCAGACAGACAGCACCTCGAATAAAATACTGTCAGATGTGGGACTGAGACAGTCTTTATCCAAAAAAACGATAGATTAAATGAAGGATGAGCTGACAGATGAGGGGGAAAAAAGGCACAACAAAAAATTTTCTAAGAGGGAGGAGTAAGAAAAAAAAATCAAATGAATATGCTCAGAAGAAAGTAATCCCTTAATCTTGACAAAAGCTGAAATCCAGGGGCATGAAAAGCCTTCACGCTGGCAGGCAGGCAGTCTTTTATTAGGCATTGGTGGTTTTGACACACGCAGAAACACACAAACACTCACACACACGTTTCCACTTTAGAGGCAGAGAACGAGTGCCAAGATTTTTGGTGAGGGGAGAGAGGGAAAGTGTGCTTTCATTGCAGCACTTAGGAGGCAGCTGAGAATCTTAAGCTTTTAAGAAGACACACAGTTAACTAGGTTAGGCTGTTACGCTGCGTGCACACGCACTCTTGGGTTTGTCTCCTTTGCACACTGGAAACTGGAAAAACCAAAGACAGAAACATCCAGTGGCAACGTGCCGATTTCAACACGAAAAAAAAAAAAAAAGAAAAAAGAGGAGAAGCCTCTTGGAGCTGTGCAGTACCTCCACCTCCCTGCAGGTGTCTCTCCAGGCAGCACCTCAGGGTGCAGTTATTGACTCAGAGAGCAGCACTTTCCCCTCACGGTGCTCACAGGCCCCCTGCTGTGCAGCCTAGTCGATATATTTGCTGTAGCTGTGGGCTGGCGCTAATTGCATTTGACAGAGCAAAGGAATGAATTTGTGTCCAGCTTTGGTGGAGCTTCAGATAAAGAGCAGAGAGAGTGCAGCTCTCTCCTTTTCCACCCTCTCTCTCTCTCTCTCTCTCTTTAGGACGACCTCCAGGCTGACAGAGTAATAACACACCAGCGGCTCTGCTTCTCTACCTGCGAGATAGCTCTACTCTAAAAGCACAGTTCAGGTCACAGCCGCTGTGTGTGTGTGTGTGTGTGTGTGTGTGTTTCCTCTAATGCACCTGTTTGATGGTGAAGTCGTTGATGAGGTGGTGGTTGTGTTCGTTCAGGTTGCAGTGCAGGGACACGCAGTCGCTCTGGTAGAGGAGGTCCTGCAGGGTGTAGACGCGCTGCACGCCCAGCGAGCGCTCCAGCCCGTCCTGCAGGTACGGGTCGTAGAAGATGACGTTGAAGCCGAAAACTTTGGCTCGCACCGCCACCGCCTGGCCCGAACGACCTGCAGACACACGGAGGAAGAGTGACGCTCTCTGTCCATCCTGTTGAGATTTGAAGTCATTGCGTTCAGCAGCATGTTTTGCATCTTGTTTTCAGAAACGTTTCGTCACAAAATAAACAATAAGATTAAAGATTTCCTGCCAGGATTCAGTCGCATGAATGATGCTGTGATGAATAGATGAATGAGACTCACATTTCCATCGATTTTATGAAATAAGTTCCGGTGAGATGAAGGGATGGGATATGGAGGAAAAGTAGAGTTCAACGACTGACCAATTAGAAGGTGACAGTTAAAAAATGATTCATGATTGGCTATTTGGATTCATGTTGGGTGTTGGATGTATATATTTGTATATATATGTATATGTGTATCTTTATATGTATATATGTATCTATGCATATATGTATATCCTTAAAATGAGGAGCTTTGTGCTCTATTGTAAAGTGTCTTGAGATAACACTTGTTATGAATTGGCGCTATACAAATAAAGATTGATTGATTGATTGATTGAAAAAAAAAATATGACATGACTTATTTAAACTTTTCCTTAAAAAGGGTCATCTTCACAAACACGTTTTGAGTTTGAAGAGGAGCGTTTATGCTCATTTTAAGGCTCAGTATTGCTTTTATTTGTAGTAAATTTCTCGTTCCAGCCTCTGTCCGATATGTTTCATTTTAGACACCGTCTCCCATCATTTTAGAAGCCTCTTTCCCTGTTGCCATACATCAAAGTTGAGTTTTTCTTTTTGAAATGACAAATTTTCTCTTTTAACCCTTCAACCTCGGGAATGAGCGTTTTTTCCTAAACAGTTTGCACAATCAGAAAAATTTCAACAGTTTGTGAAAGCTGAGCTGTTGCTCTAACTAGAGTTGTTTTGATTCCGATACCGGTATTGGAAATTGCTTGAATACTGCCAAAAATGCTGGCATCGGTATTGGTGACTACTGGAGTCCAGGTACCGATCCAATACCACGTAATTTATTACGCTAGAAAGCTAGCTCAAAACAACTTGTGTGAAATCATTAATGCTAGACAGGGCTCAGTGTGAACTTTTTTAAAACATCCGCACTATGACTCCACCTCCAATTTTTGTTCATTTTGTCACTTTCTTGCTTTTAAAAGCCTGTTATCAGAGTGAGTATGATAGCTAGGCTAACTTTGTCAGCTTTGTGGTCTCCATGGCAACGTAAACAAAACGTTCCACCAGTAGAGCAAAACCAGCAATCGCAATGAGCTATGGGTACTCAGGCAAAAGGTGGATAATATCTACACGAACATTTGGAGACTCGGGTGTTTTAATGAGAATTACCAATTAGTGATGTCACAAGTTGGGTGAATCTCATGCAAATCTCGTCAGATTCTCATGTGACTTTTCAAACAGGCTGTTTGGAGCGGTCTCAGTTTCTGGGATTGCTCCAACAATGTTTAGCTTCTAATTTTTAACTATGTCCATGTTCACAACTGAAATCCGACATTTTAACTCAACATTTGTTTTCAAAAGCAAATAAATAAAATGAAATAAAAAATAAGGAGGTGTTCCTTACGTAAGTGTGTGTTTCATTATCTGATTAGCCGTCAAAAATAATCGACAGTTGCAGCTTTACTCCAAAATTAAGTCAACATGAGGAGCCAGTTGAAAGGCACTCCATGGACGGTTTGTGTCACAGGGGTTGATGGTTCAACAGCTCTCTAATCCACCCACTTCCTGTCTCTCTTCAGCCGTCCTGACCAGCATGATTCCCGTTGAGCATGTAGTGATACCAAGAATATAAAGACCACTACAAAAATCTTTACATGGGATCGGACTCAGAGAGTCTACGAAATAATAATAATCTCTTTTCTGTCATATTAACAAATCCTTCTTCTAAAATTCCAATCATCACACTGCTCTTACAACAAAAATGACATCCTGTGAAGAGGGTGAAGATGTCATTTCTGGTGTCTGTGAAAGATTAAAAAGAGATTTGCTGCTGCTCGAGGGAGAATGATTCATGAAGGATAAGTCATGATTTAGCAGGAGGCGGACAATGTGAGGCCGCTGTTCTCTCCAGTCCAGCCTGAGAGACGGCGAAAAAGAAACTGAGTGTGTAGTTTATCAGCCTCTCCCTCTGTCTCTCACAGCCATTTGTTGTGTGGGCTGAGAGTCTCTGTTCAGCAGAGAGAGAGAGAGAGAGAGAGAGAGACAGGGAGAGAGAGAGAGAGAGTGATGGAGAGCTGGATGTTGTTGCTGTTGTGGAAAAGGATCGATAAGGTCCTTTACACTCTCAAGATCTTCCCTTTGTGATGGAGCATTGTGTCTCGCTCTCAGGCTGCACGGTCGAGGAGAAGTATTCTCTCTCTTCTTTCAGCCAATGAGAGACAGCCGCATAAAGAAGCAGCAGCTTTGTAAAATTACTTACCGTTTGCAGTCACTCACAGTGGTTGCTTTCATATTAACATACTGACTATTTACAAGCCAGGACAATTTCTCTTCTTCAGCTTCATCCTATTTTCCATGAACTCTTTCTGACGAGGCCTACGGAGACGGTCTGAGAACCTGTTGCTGCTTTTCTAGGAACAGATTGACGGAGACAGCGACTGCAGGGGGGGGGGGGGGGGGGGGGGGGCTTTTTATCAGTCAGTCTGAGACAGAACAGGTTGACTCGCAGTACTGTCTGATTTACAGAGGCTGCTGGGAAGTCAAAAATTGGCATCTCTGCTTCTTCTGCAACGATTTTCTGTTTTTTTGTGTGATTGTTGGAAAATTGGCGCAAAATTGGAGAGAAACGGTGTCTTCGATTTTGAAGATGATTTACAAAAAGCTCTGATATTAAGTCGGTGATTTGAAGCCTGTGAAGTACTTTTGTGTGGATGACCTGGGATCAAGTCCCCCACCCCCTCTTCCATACACCGATCAATGCCACTAAAAGAGAGCAAATATACTCAGGTTGATCTCTGCCGCCTCACTCTCATCTTCTGTTGGTGTCATTTGATCAACAAAGGACAGTGTGAGGCCACAGAGCTGAAGGTTTGTTAGATTATCTCTGAAGCACAACAGCAGAAATAAGATTTTTTTTAAGTTTCGTATCAATGGTGAGGAAAATAATCAGAAAGATCCCTTGCTGGAAGGATTCCTTTTGTACCTTGAACATTTCCTCGCAAAGAGCTCCTAAAAGTAGAGTTTAAATGAGTAACATGGAGCACTTTTAAGGGCATGTTTTGAGTTTAACAGAGTTCAAATTTAAAGCTGGTGGCCATTAAAGAGGAAGTTTTGTGCTCATTTTAAGCGCTATACTGTCTCTTTAACAGCTTTGTAGTAGATTTAAATGATTTAAAAAGTCTTCCCTTATCTCAAGCTGGTGTCATTAAAAATTGCCCTCTCAGCATCTGTCAGGAATGCTTCATTTTTTATACTGTCTCCCAGCATTCCAGAAGCCTCCTTCACTGTTGCCATGCATCAAAGTTGTTTTTCGCTATTTAAAATGACAAATTTGCTCTTTTAAGGAGAATCAACAACTAGTGATGTCACAAGTTGGGTTAATCTCATGTAAATCTCGCTGGATTCTCATGTGACTTTTTTGAACAGACAAATGTTTCGCTCCTAATGAATCCATGCCCACGTTTACAACTGAAATCCAACATTTTAGTTCAGCATTTGTTCAAATTTTTTTTTTTTTTTTTTTTGTGATTCATCATCCGATTTACCGTTTAGCCATTTCAAAAATCAATGACTCGACTAGCAAAACAGTCGTCAGTTGCTTGATGTTTGCTAGGCTCCTAGTGGACACGTGAGGAACTGCATGTTTTTGCACTCCTACCCTGACGTTGTTTTGTTTTGTTTTGTTATATTTTTGGGATTTTACATCCCTTTTTGAAGAGGATATGACAGTGCAGAGGTGGAAACCAGGAGAGGCAGCAGAGTAAAACCCAGGCCACATGCTCGATGGGCAAGTGAGTTAACTCTAAGAGCCATGGCTCCATTTTTTAACACCCAGGTTACTGCTTGGCTTGGCAGGTGATGGTCAGAGTGTAAGCCAAATCAGCACAACTACCACTAGACATATGAGCCCTGATTTTGAGGTTGTTCAAGCACAGATGAGCTTCAAGTCCACTGGTGACCAACTGCCAGAAGTTTCCTTCCTCTGAAGTGTTTTTCGCCTGCAGAGCTGTGCAGCTGGCTGTACATGCAGCAAACAAACACCAGGAGGCCTTCACTCTCCCAAACCTCCCACTGACAATGGATATTGTTTTGGAGATGGCCTGAGCCAGAAAGACCGGGAGGACTGGGTGAGGAAGAGAGAGACGGGGCTGCCAGGACCTGCTGTTTGGACACAGAACATGTAGGAGGCTGTCTGGAACCTTGGAGGTGGGTAGTTGTGTGTGTATGTGTGTGTGTGTGTGTGGACACAGAGATAAGGTGGCACTCTGGAAAAAGCTTGTGAAAAGACGGCGCTTTTGTCAGAGCTCAGTGATGTTGAGACAGGGCAGGATGACGCACAAGCACACACACAATCAGCGTTAAAACAGATGCAGGGAGGAAAACGTTCTGTAACACACACACACACACACACACACACAAATAAGCAGGATCCAGTGGACCATGAGGGGTCTGATTATGGCAGGGCACGGTGTCGAGGGAGCACAGGGACAGGGAGGAAGAGTGGAAAAAACGAGGGGAGTGATGGAGATATAACAGAGAGTATTAGAGCAGCGGGATGAGGAAAAAGTGTGGCAGAGGAAAAGAAGCAGCCCGCAGGGAGGTGAAACAGACAACCTTGAGATAATCTGCAGAACGGGCAGAGGGAGAAAAATAACCTTATCAGAGCAGGAAAACAGAAGGCACACCGAGCGTTTAGAGGATATGAAAACACAGGAGGGAGGGCGAGGAAAGGGGTGCAGAACAACAGCAATAAAAAAAAAAAGGAGGAAAGAAAAACAACAGAATTCACTAACCGAAGCCGATGAGGCCCAGAGTTTCACCCCGGATACGAGCAGCGCCGGACGCAACCTCGCGGATCTGCTCCACGCTCTGGACCCGCGTGCCCTCCCGGAGAGCCTGGTACAGCCAGGTGTTTCTCCTGTAGAGGTTGAGGATGTGGCAAAGGGTGGAGTCTGCTGTCTCCTCTACAGCTGCTGAGGGGATGTTACACACAGCGATGCCTGAAGAGAAAAACAACAAGGTGGAGGAGCTGAAAATAAATCCAAAAAACAGGCCTGGTGTCTAATTTTAATTTGATCGACGGACCTTTTTTTATCTTCGTCTGATTACAGTACAACTAGTCGATCATTTCTTTTTTCATACTCGACAAACACCTCTTACGTAATATTTTCCTTCTTGAAGTGAAAACAGACGGTTGATTTATTACCCAGCCTGATTCTGTCCAAACTGCCGAACACTTTGACACTTTTTATCTAAATCTCCTTCAGTCAAATGTAAGATTTTTGTTGCCGTTGAGGGATTCATCCTCCTAACCCTGTGCCATTACCTCTCCTCTCCTCCACCACCACAAAGATTTCCATTATTAACACTTAAGCACTTCTGCCTGCCCTCGCTCTCCTCTAATGTCCTCATCCCACTCTGTATCTCTCAGTAACAGCACAGCCGTCTGTGGACAGCAAAAATAGCCAGAGTCTGCTCAATCAATGGCCCCTTTTCTTCTCCCCGAGAACAGCCGTCATATCAGCGCCGCCTTCTCCAGGCACGATAGCTTTTGACTCCTGCGCTGCGAGGCAGAGCGCCTCCGGTGAGTGGGTGGCAGTTAGACACAGTATCTCGTATTGGCAGAGAAATGGCAGCTTTGTCAACTGTTTGAGCCACCAGCCCGCTGATAGGAGCCAGGGTGGAGGTTCAGAGAGAGGACTGAACTCTCCTCTCTCTGTGTGCGTCTTTCTCTCTCCGTCTCTTTGAACATTTTTGGCTCTCAGTAGGATGTCGGCCATTCATCTGACTCTTTAATTCAGCCTTTGATACAGGTCTGAAAATCCATACAGTGAAAAAAAACAAGGAAACAGTGAAAAAGGAGGCAAAACCCCTCCAGGAAAAACCAGGACTGACAGAGCGTGATGGTTTTCTGATGCTAAAAACAGCCTCCTGTTTGGTCCAACACTGGAAATTTTAACACATCAGAGGAAAGTGATGTCGGGGAATCATCCCCTGAAAAATCCTCTAAATGTGATCTCTGATATCTGAGGTATCATATCACACAGGAAGATACAACTTTAGTGTTGGAGAAGATATTCAGAATTTGAAAACATGGAATAGAAACAATCAACCTAATCAACATTTAAAAAAAAGACTGCACGACTGTTGGTTCTCAAAAAGGTTGAACGTAGAGTTTCAAAATGCAAAAAGAAGAAATGAGAGTGAGACAAAAAATGAGTGAGCAATTTGTTGAAAACAAATTGAAATAGTCAAAAGTCCACAGCCTTCAAAAGACAAAATCTGATCAAAAATGTGGATTCAGTCTGATTTTCTGTCAGGTTTTCTCTCTGTCATGACCTCCTGATGCCAAAGGCTAAAAATCTTTCTCTCTTTGAACGTGTTCTGATTGTTGAGCTGCATAAACAAGGCCTCTAACAATGTGACATCACTGCAGTAAGGTTGGACGCAGTAAGACAGACATTTTGGATTTCTTCAAAGATCCTGAGGGTGATGGAACAAAAAAGTCAAAAAAAAATTTTCACTTGCGCTGAGCCAAAGGATCTGATTGTCTGTCTGTGAAGACACGGGACGATCCTGGACCCAAATGAAGGCTGTTACTGGTGCTGACTGCAGCCAATAACCATCAGACGGCATCTGAGAGAGAAGAGCTTTAAGAACAAAAAACATCTTCAAAGGCCTCGTCTCCTTCAACGCCACAAAATCACCCGTTTGGACTTTGAAGAGAGCAGCAAACATGGGACACTGAGAGGAGGAAGAAAGTTTGACTCTCTGAGGAGAAAAAATGTGACCTTGACGGTCCTGATGGCTTCAAACGTTCCTGACATGACGAGGAGATCCCACTGGAGATGTTTTCTAGGCGGCACAGTGGAGGGGGCTCCATCATGATCTGAGCTGCTTTTTCCTTCAGTGGAACAATGGAGCTTCAGGTTGTTCAGGGGCGTCAAACAGCAGCTGGCTATGTGGAGATGTTGCAGGGGGTGTCCTTCATGACTGAGGGCCCTGGTCTGTGTGCTAATGAGTTTGTCCACAGGACAACGCTGCAGGTCACAATGGCCGCCTGAAAAAAGGACTTCTTCCAGAGGAATAAGCTCACTCTTTGGGACCATCCTGCGTCTTCCCCTGATCTAAATCCCATTGAGAACATTTGGGGATGGATGGCGAGAGACGTTTACAAAAATGAATGTCAGTTCCAGACAGTGGATGCTCTCCATGAAGCCATCTTCACCACTCAATTTTTTTGGCGGATTCCCATTTCTTCTTTTTGCATTTTTAAGATCCGACTTTGCTGAATGTAAACTCTTACCAATTTTTCTTCTGGTCTTCAGATTTTGTTCAGGTGTGTGTGATCTTTTCTTACTCATATTCCTTCATTCTTAATGAAAACACGTTCACAGCGTTCTTACCCAGCTCTCCTGCAGCCTTGATGTCGATGTTGTCGTAGCCGCTGCCGATGCGGATGATGATGCGTAGAGCTTTGAACTTTTCCAGGTCCTCTCTGGTCAGAGTGATGGTGTGATACATCATGGCTCCCACGGCTTCATTGAGAACCTGAGAGGGAACATTTTGTGGATTAATTGGGGATGCAGGGATAAATTTTAAACATCTCTGTATCACAGTTTCATCTTTTACATTGGGAGAAAACTCCGCTGTGATGCATTCGTTTTGTACCGAATTAATTTTTTTTAAACCATTTTTCTGACATAAATCAATAATCAATATTCCTTTGTTGAATTGATCATTCACCCAGTTGTCTACGTGTCTTTTTGTCCATTCAATTTCATAAAAAGACCTCATGACAGTCACAAGATCACATTCCTTCCAAATGAGCCATAATGATCGGGTCCACTGTGACTCCGGACACTAGAGAAGATTCCACAGCGAGGGGAATTTCACGCACATCACATGCTCACTGGCAGCATTTACACGTCTCTTTCTTTCTTTTTTTTTTCGGACCTGTGCAGAAGCAGAACAAGTCGTTACATTATCTCAGAGGAGCTGCACTTCTGCAAGGTCATCACACTCAGGCCCAGAGGGTGTTTGTGGACAAAGGATCCCTGCAGAGGACTGGAAGGAGAGGCCAAAGTGGAAACTGATTGTGGCGTAAACCTGAGGATGGACTAACATGTGACAGGTAGAAGGAACAAAGTCTTTGACCCAGAAAGTGCTTCTTCTGTAACCAGTCAAGACCTTTTCACCACAAAGAAGACAAACCTGGACTGTGCTGGGGTGTTTCTTTCTTTCAAGATTACAACAATTACATCTATTCCTGTTTTACCTTCTGTTTATTTTCTTTTTCTGCCTCAACTTGTTCCAAGACTTGTTAAACGAGAACAAATGTGATTTTTGATAAAACTGGAAAATTTATTGAACTGCAGATGTCAGATTTGCCTCTTGCAATCCCATTTCTGTCAAAGATTCATTGAAATATGTGACGTTTTTAATCTTCTGCCTCGCAGAGAAACAAAACAAAATAAAACAAAAAAAGTTGAACTCCGTCACCCAAAGCATAACTGTTAAACGCTTCTTCTCTCCTGCTTGACATGTCCAAGGTGACCCGGTGATTCAGTCTGATGTGGATCTCCATTACTCCCCTCAGTATCATCCACAGCCCCCGTCAGCTCTGCATTTACCTCCAGCCAAACTGCATTAGCTTCTCTGTGATTAGCAGATTAGCTCTAAATTTCCATATTGCTTTCATTACAGCAGCGCCTTGGACGGGCCTTCCAGATACTTGTTCAAGGTTATATCACACACACACGCACACGCACACGCACATGCACACACACGGACAGCCTGTTGTTTTTCCGTCGGAGAGTGAGTCTTTAACTGCTGAAAACAGTCTTTAACTTTGAGCAGTGAATTATCTGAATGGAAACTCTGACTTAATCTAGACCCCCCCCCCCCCCCCCCCACACACACACACACACACACTGTAACTAAAGCCTCATTGCTTTTTAAGTGTATCATTTTGGGGCTTCTCTTACAGAGAGAAAGTCCTCCCTTTTTCCCTTTTGGCCAACATGTGCGTGAGAGAGCAGAGTTTCAGTTTGGTGGATCACATTCTGTACATTTGGTGTGAGCGTGCGTTTGACTGCGAGGCTTTCTGGGCAGAGATTTAAAGTCTATGAGCTCACGCAGCAGTGAGTGAGTGTCAATGTATCGGGGATGGTTGTAATGCTAAAACCAGACTTCCTCTACCTGGCAGGGACGATGTAACGCTTTAAATCTGTGTTTCATGGACTCTTTTGGAGGGTCGCAAACTTTCGCCTGGAAATAACAAAAGTTAACTTCTGTGTAAAATTCCTGTGCTTTTATTTTGAAGGGGATTTTTTTATTTTTAGCAGAGTGCCATCTATTCACATTCCAGAACAGTAGTTAACTAACAATATAACAAAATCGATGCTTTTAAAAAAAGATCTATGTGTGGGCATGTTCGTAAAAACATGACACAAGGATCAGCAACCGGTCAAGGCAGGAAGAAAAGAATGGAAGAAACATATTTTTGAGTCTCTTTGAAAGTAGTTCTCGTCAGCTGGACTAAATTATTTCATGTTTATGCTCCTAACACACACACTTTTTGTTTTTTATTCAAATAAAGCAAAAAAAATTGTGAAAAGGAAAATTTCTGTCTACAACCTGCTGCTCGTTTTTGGTTGAACCACTCAATTTGTATCTTGCATCTTTTTATTAAATACATGTGATAAGTTAAAACATTTTCCTTGATTGGGTTGATGGTGAGTCCTGAAGCCAGACCAGCTGAGAACCGCTACTTCAAACAGAGCCTTTGAGCATCTAAAATTGCCCAAACTTCAATAATAAAGCAAAGCGTGCTCACATCTGTTCGATCAGCATTAAAATAGAGACGTCAGTAAAACAAACAGTGAAGCACATCTGTGAGATTAAAAATAGCTGCACCCTCGAGTCAGGATGGACTTCAAAGCAAAACGATATTTTAGGAACCATCCTTCTTCACTTTGATGTCGAAACTTGCATAAGATAAGCAACATTTCACAAAATTAGATCAGTCAGCAGAGTGAGTATAGAGCTAAAGCTAACAGCTAGCTCAAAATGTCCTTTGTACCCTAATAAGAAAATGCTCACACTTAACTTCACCCATAAAAATTAAACAACAGGGAAAATTAACCCTTTTACGACAGGTGGTGTCACTGCAATTCAAATTACCGTAACTCCTCAAAAATTTGGGCGAGCAAGAAAATTCAAATGGCTCCTTCAAGAAGAAAAGACAAGCTGTATGGCGATTTCAGGAGTATTACAGCATTTCATAATTCATGTGCAACAGCGTTCTAATCATAGGAAATAATTGATGTGAGCTATTCTCATTACCGTAAGTCTTCAACTATTTGGGCATGAGAAAAAAAAAATCGTAACGATCCCTGAAAGAAGCGAGGATGAGCTTTCCGGGCATTATCTCTGACTCTTTAAGGACAAAATATATATTTTTAAAAAGTTCAGGTGGCCTGAATGATACTTACATGATAGAGGGTTAAGAAGAGTCGCTACATCATTTTTACAATTTTACTTCAAAGTGGAGCCAAATGTGTTCACTTTAGATGAAGGGATGTACTCCTGAGTTCATTGTTCGTATAAATGTGAGACATCCAATGAATCCTTTAACTGCTTTGCGATTGATAAGCTACTAAAAACACAACAAGCAGTGCAAAGAAATTTCAGCAGCTAAGTAACAGCAGAATTAAATCACCTACGTGTTTATATCTCCGTTAGCATAGACGATACCTGGGCTAACCAGCCAGGTACATTTTTGTCCACGTATAAAAGTATCGAAGCAGACCACTTTTGTATTTATTCTTTCTTTTTTAACCCCATGAGATCACCATCCGTCATCTACATGGTGACTTATCAATCTCTGTCCACGTCTGAAAACCTATAAATGACGTCTTGTGTCAGATATGAGCAACGTCAGAGCGTAGATGGCTTAGTGGTTAAGGTTGCGCTCCATATGGCTAAAGTCGTTGAGCGGGCAGCCTGGGTTCATGTCCAACCCTGAGGTGACTTTCCCATGTCACTTCCTACTCTCGCCCTGTTTCCTACTCTATCTACTACCCTGTCCCCTCTCATTAAAGGCATAAAAAGCCTGAGAGTAATATTAAAAATATCTTTGTTTTTCTACCAATATGGAAATCTGAAGGTTGTATTTTTGCCACATTGTCAACGGGAGGTGGTGAAATCATAAACAGGACATTTGATTTGATGTGCGACGTGTGTGAATTAAACGTCTCACTTATTGCTAATCTTTGTTTTGTAAATGTGGTTTTGCAGTCCCAAGATATTTAGATGGCTGAAAGGCCGGCAGTGTTCAATGTCAAAGTTTAATGATGACGCATGGCCATGTGGGCCACCGTCCAGCTCGCCACATGCGACTTTGAGACATGAACACTGTGAGAATGACTCAGGATCAGCGACCTTGGACAGTGATGTTGGAGCGCAGGTGCTGAATTCAGAATTCGGCCTGGCTGAAGTGCTACTGTTACTCGATCTCCATCAGTTGTCGCCTGCGTGTGTCATCATGCCTCTATCACCCAGGAAACAAGAGATCACTGGGTAGAAGTCCTGACATAACCTCTTGTACTTTCATATTGCCCCCTTCGACGAGCTTTTCCCACAAGTTTCTGTGCTTTGCAGTTTGGATGGAGGAGAGTGTGGCAGCTGGTGTCTGGCCTGAAAACATCACACTGAAACTGTGAAATTATCAGCGCTGCATCTCCGCATCCATGCAGCAGTGAGGAGAGATTGGACATTTTCAATCTATACCGCCCCTCTGGGTATCTCGACGGCAAGTTATTACTGGGAACTGCTGAATATGCTGGCGAGGTGAACATTACAATCATGTTTCTCCTGATAAGGCAGTGTTAAAACAAACACAAAGCTCACCGCTCCCCCTTCTCCACGCCGCCCAAGGTCTTTGATTGAATTGATCTCTATGCAAATGCCTCGTTTTTAATATGTCCCATTTTCATAAAAACAGCGAGAGGAAAGATGTAGCGGCTCTCGCTCCGTCTGCAGATGAAGAGATAGCACTTTGGTGATACACATCTCCGTGTCTGTATATTGTTTTGCAGCCACTGCACTGCATAAAAAGCAATAAAAGAGCCTCTACGAGCCAATGTAATTACACTGCATCCCAGCCATACAAGACTTTCTATTAGAACGACGGCACTGATGTAGGCATTCCGCTCTGTAGCACCAAGTGACATTAAATCATAATGAAGCCGCTGTGTTTTAACTGGCATGTGTATACAGAGCCAATATGACACACTTCACCTATCAGGGCTGTGATGGAAAAAGAAAGATGGAGGACGAGTGACTGAACTTTCTGTTGCACAGATTTCTGAGAAAGCTATTGTGTTTTTTTTCTACCTTCTCGTGTATTTCCTGTGTAGACTGAGCGTCACAGAAGGCGACAGTCGCCAAGTCTTTCAGGATGGGCATCTCCACGGTGCAGTCGCGTCCGTCCAGCAGCGCCACTAGGGGGCGCGGATGCATTGGCCCATTCATGATTTGGGGCCGAATACCTGGAGACAGAAAGAGAAGAAAAGAAAGAGTTTATCAAATGTTAGACAGGTTTTTTTTAATACAACAATAAAAAAATGTACTTTTGACTTATTATTTCTAACTACGCACAAAGCTCCTCAAGTTGACTGTTCTGCTTTTGAGATTTCTCTTTTTTTTGGTGCAAAATTATTGAAAGGGCAAAGAGATGTTCTTTCAAATACAGTCCAAGATAAATATCCTTGTGTTTCAGAAAAAAAAAAACAGCAACTTTTGTGTTTGGTCAACTAGGCAGACATAAGAAATACATTTTGGCCTTTTAAAACTAGTAAACCAATGCTACGTTTTGTTTTTCTTTCCACATTCAAGATTTAGGTAACGTAAGTTAGAAAATCTGAGGAGAGATGCTCCAAATTTCTAAGCGGTCAAAGTTACTGCAGTAATAAAAAACTAAATAAATCCTTTAACTAACTAATTCTGCTGACTAATGGATTGTTTCTTCCAGAAGTTCCCAACATTCTCAGCCTGCGAACCCTCAAGTCGTGGAGACTGGTGACCCCCTGCCATGAGAATACATTAAAGCCCCATTTCCACCAAGCGGTTCAGTTCTGTTCGCCTCGGTACAGCACGCATTTTGTGGCGTTTCCTTTGACCAAAACCGAGACAGGTCCCTAAATTACCGACCTGTTCCATCTCACTTTTTGGTACCCTTCTGCTGGGCTGCCAGACATACCGATCTGATCCCAGAAGGTGGAGCTAGAAACTGTTGGTCTGTTGGTTGGTCGAAAGAATGGTCACTTACAGTGTGACAGCATTAAAAAAGAACAACACACAACCCTGCAGTGTTTAAATTTCCAGTTGCAGTTTCAAGATAATTTTCTTTATGTTCGGAAAATGGCGTCACGAACAGGCTTTACCGATCCGACCCGTATCAAACTGTACTGATCCATACTGGACCACTTGTTGAAAACAGGGCTGGAACAATACAGCAAAATTTGGATGGCTAGAGTAACAGCGCCCTCAATTTAGCTAATCTGTAGAAAATGAGACTGTGTATATTCACATATTGCTGTGTTTGCTACATTAACCTGGCATCACTGATTCTGTCTTTATCCTGGTTCAGAAAGAAATGTGGAAAACAGATGAAACATTTTCTATTTGAGCTTTCTGATATAAAATTTAACCTCAATTTTTGTTATATTTTACAGCACTGGATAAAATATTAAAAATATATAGATATTTTGGAAGGTATTTCTCAATCCTCAACTTTGGGAACCACTGGTTTGGTAAACTAGCTGCACACAACCAGCTTCAGGTTGGCAAGATTCGGTTACAGAGTGACAGATTTTTGGCTTTTGTTACGACAGGTAATTATTGCTTCAACTGTAACAACAACGGCTGAACGAAATGTGCCACAACTGTCAATGAAATTACAAACATGAGTGTTAAAAGTATCACACCAAAAAAAGCAACAACAAGCACCAATCATCTCCAGACACTTCTAGCTGGAGTCAATTCACGGTTTCTCTGAGTAGAAAATGATTATAACCTGCTGTCACTGTGTGTGTGTGTGTGTGTGTGTGTGTGTGTGTGTGTGTGTGTGTGTGTGTGTGTATGTAGATGTGCTGATTAGGATGGAGCAGAGAAAAAAGGCTTCTCCGAACCACCGAGTGTTGTTCAATAAATCAATGCACCTACTTAGGAGTGGATTAGTCCACAGCCTCACTTACAGGAATCCACTCAGTGCACCTAAACACTCACATCACATACGAGCAAGACTACATGCTGCACACACACACACACACACACAAACGTGTACTCTTTCATACAAAAGATGAGAGCCCTCCCTCGTGTGCATGTACAACTACTAACACAAACACGCGCTTTCGTTTTTTTTCAGTTCAAGGGAAGGATCTTACATTTGCAAACCTGCAGGAGGAGAAACCTGCCAGCGACACCTTTAGAAACAATGCCCTGCCTCAAAAGAGCCGTGTATCATTGAAATGGAGAGTGTGAAGAGAGAGAGAGCGCTACAAGCCCGAAACAAACCCACAGCCAACTCACATCAGCACTTTAGCACACTTAACAAAGTGTGTGTCGCAATTCTGTTTTATTTCCCCCCCTCCTACGCTTGGCTTCCTCCTTCCCTCTGAACACTTCTTCTCGCTCTGAGTGAAGAGCGCTACGAGGAGCCGAGCCGAGCCGAGCTCCCCAGCGGGCCGACCTTCTCACACAACCCCGCTGAAGGAGACGTGTCACGCTGAGAAGACAGACAATTACGAGTGCTGCTTCATACAATGTTAACAAGTGCAGGGCATCAATATTCATGCTGCTTCAGAGCTGAGCGGCGTGCAGCTCTGAAGCCAGCCACAGGATGGAGAAGTCTTTCCTGCTGGGAGTCGCAGCCCTGATGCTACACAGGTTGTGATCATCTCTTTCTGTCAGCAGATACAGATCTGTTCAAGCTGACAAAACAGGCCAAAAGTCACTCCGAGAAGAAACCCGAACCAGCAGGATCCCCTGTGGATGTTTCTGTGTTTGCATTACATCACTCTCATCCAAAAAGGTGTGTACATCTCAAGTGATCCTGAAGATTAGAGTGACGTCAGAATCCCCAGTCGAGATAAGGAGCAGGGTGGAGGAAGAGGAAAGGAGAGGAGAGGCCCATTAGGGACATGGTCTGTGGGATTAGAGCGGCAGAGGAGGCTGATTAGGGCAGATAAAGGTGAGATTAAGAGATTTAGAGAAAGTTGTGTGTGTGTGTGTGTGTGTGTGTGTGTGTGTGTGTGTGGATGGTGAAAAAATAGGCTGACGTGAACAGTGGGAAAACAAACAGGTGGGAGGAGGAGGAGGAGGGAGGAAAAACCAGCAAGAGTGAAATTAAAATGTAAAATGAGCGTGCATAAAAAGAGACTAAACACTGTCTGTTAGCTTAAAGAGCTCCCTGGAGGCGTATCAGGGGAAGAAGAGAGAGCGAGGGAGCAGATAAACGACAGGAAGTAAGCAGAGCAGCCTCCAGGAGTGAGAGAGATATGAGCCAGTGTCATCCCCTCATCAACCTGTTGTTACGGCGACCTCTGAACAGGCCGTCAGATTTGGTGTGACTTATTTTTGGCGCGAAGCACCGAGGTCTAACCCCTCGTGTCCTTGGTTCAGAAGGTAGAGGACAAGATTTCTCTGCTGTCAGACAACAAAACAGACGACTCCTTCCTCACAATCCTGCTGCCAACAAACAACAGCATCTCGCAGTAAGACACTGGTGGGGAAAAGGTGAGGCGTGGCGACACGGCTGTCTGTGCCACATCTGCGACTGACAGCATGTTGAATATTGATGGAGGCAGCTGGGAGGTAAAGGCTGACTCTGTTACAAACTGGCAAGGCTGCAGGAAAAGGCAGCTTGTGCATCAGGCTCGAACCAACCAACAGAAATCAAAAAAGAGTTCTGATGATGGTTCGATTCAACTAGTTTCATAAAGAAAACTGTTTTTACGCAACTTTTATCAAGAAGTCACACTAACTTCAAATGACCCTGCTGAAATTGAGCGTAACATTAGTGTAAGGGGCTGTGAGGACTATCTGGTTTCCCATGAGCACTTGCACCCACTATCGCAAGGACATGACTCTTACCAAGGTGTGAGTCTGCTTTAAAAAACGAATGGAGATCAGATCTTCTTTTTAACTCTACTTTTCTTTGTTCAAGACAAAAAAAACCCAACAACAACAAACTTTGTAAACCCAGTTTGTAGCGTACTTTACTACCCGGCTATATTTAACATCCCCCACAGCCCGGTGCTCTGAGACTTGTCTGTAACGTGTAACATAAACCAGTACGCATCTACCAACTCCAACCTCACCAAGCAGAGTTAATGTAACCTCACTCTTCATTTATTGATAGACTCTCAAGTTTGTTCAGATCACTGCAGAATAACTGCTGCATGTAGGTTATCACAAACAGTTTAGCATGTGTTTTAGCCTTTAGCTCGTGTGTTCACGATCACTACATTAATCCAGAAATCGCTTTAAGTAGAGAGCACAGGTCTCTCTTCTCACTACTAAACTTCATCAGTTGGTGTGGTGTTGTCATACAGACTTCAATGTGCCATAAATCAATCCGATCCAGTCTGACCCGATCGGGAAGATAAGAAATAGCATTTAGAAATAATCTATATTGGTTCTGATAATCTCATTTTAAATTGTGGATTATGATCAGACATAAATCTAGAAGTGTTTTTCAAGATCACTTAAAAAGTCCTCACAGGGACTTTAAGGCTAGCTTGGCTCAGAGCGGATGTTTGCTTTGTTCTAGGAGTCTTTGCTGCTGCTCTCCCTGCCTTGGCTTTTCATGTAAACACATAAAAGGGGTGGTGTTCAGGCTTTGGTGTTCCAGGGCATATAATAAATCAGTATGATAAATTTGTCAGAAAGCGGTCTGAAATGAATTGCTTGTGAAATGCTTCATCAGAGTGCATCTATATGTTGATGTTCTGTTTTTTGTTTTTAGCAAAAAGCGAGAGCGTCCTTTCCAAAAATTTAAATTTTTGCACATGTCTGCACCTGTGTTCAGATTCAGTTCTATTTGCATCTCTCTAATTAACACTGAGCGCCCTCGTGTCTTTGTCACAGCGTGTTTGTGTGTTGTTAAAAATCTCTGACATTCAGAAGTTATTACAGAATATTACACAACCGTATAAATAATAATAACTGGTAAGCTAACAGGCTACAGTCCAGTCATGCAAACAGTTCTACTGATCGGTTATAAACCCAACTCTATGGGATATTTTCAAAACAGTAAGATGCATTGTCCAACCAAAAATGACAACTGTAACAGCAACAATTAGTATAATCAATCGGCTGGTTTCGGGGATTTATGAGGTCAGATAGTCTCTGATTTCAGCTTCTTATTCTAAATATTTTTACCTGTTCATGTCCTTCGTTGGGACTTTCCTCTTTGTGAAGCTCAGCATCAAAATCTCTAAGAAATCTGATGACACCATTCTGGCCTTTGGACACAACACTGATTGTGGTATTTCCTTGAATTTTCTGACATTTTACCGACTGAACAACTAATCCTTGAAATCAGAAACGACAGTAGTTTTAAAATGGTTTGCTGCAGTCCTCATTTGTACACATTTCACTGTCAGCTCACAGTAAAGGGAAAATTATGAGTGGAAAAACCCTGTTCAACGGCTGCATCAAGATTTCTGATAAAGACATCTTAGACTGAAGCAAACTACACAATCTGCGCCTCACAGGAAACAAACAGCACCACCTGTAACCTTCTCCCTGCTTCGTTTAAGCCTCTCGTTAGTGGCTTACACAGATTACAGACGGCAGTGGGTGAGCAGGTGAGAGGAGCTGTGAGTGAGGCAGCGTCGAGCCCTCAGGCAGAAGTTAGACAGGCTGATCTCTATGAATCATCCAGCGGGTTTCTCTCTGACCTTTCAGTCTCTCACTCTTTCAATCTCCCGCTCACTGACTCTTCCACTGCTGCAGCTCACCGACTCGCTGCAGCGTTGTATTCTCACAGATCACTCTGTGTGTATGATAGCATCTTCTGACAGCTCTTCTTCTCTATCTCTGTTTGTGTTCACATCTATCTGCTCCTCCATGTGTCTGATCTCTCTTTCCCTCCTCCTTTACTATCATTCCTCAGTGGTCTTTCAGTCACTGCTCCTCCTTCCTGCCATCCTTTCACCTCAGCTGTCAATCCTGCTATTTTCTTTCAGTGCAGCTTGGAGGAGCTGGAGTGAGAGCATTTCTGTGCCCGTGTCCTCCTGCATGACAGATTGATTCTGATTTTGATGGAGAGGAGATGATTTATTCGAGCAGGAAGGTGACAGGCAACACTCCCCCCTGTGCTAAACTGACAGCATGTACATTAAACCGGTCTAAACCAGGACTGCTGGGTTTGTCAGCTGCACAATACCAAACCACACCCAACAACCTTTCTATCACTTTATCTCTGCGGTGAGGTTTGATGGGATGCTTTGTGGATCCAGAATATCATCTTCACAGGTAACAATTTTGGAAACTGGCATTTTTTATATTTAAAAATGAAGCCACAAAATCAACTTTACACTGCATGCGGGGTGTCAGTTTGGCCTCGTGGTAAAGTCATATGCCCCATGTGCAGAAGAGGCCTTACAGTCGAAATACACCAGATGCGTCTCTGGTCTGGTCAGGCACGGCAGAGGATCAGAAGAGTTTCCATTCAAGTCAGCGTGTCAACTCACACTGTAGTCTAGCTGCATCCCTGCTCCGGCAGGCCGCAGCGGATACGCAACCCTCCTATTTTTGCTGGATGCTGGAGCTGTGACACATCAATTCACCGTTAGGGCAGATCAACCAAGACAGGAAGTTGTGCTCGGAAACTACCTCAAAACAGCCAGTGACTTTCAAAATAAAACAAACCATGTCAAAACCAGATCGTATTTATCTGGACTACAACAACAAACCAACATAATGAGTGGAGCCAGACCAGGCGTCAACAGATTTGAGGTTTTACCACGTTAACATGAAGCAGGAGAGGAACATCAGTGGATTGGGGAGGGCTGGAACTCCTCAGCGTCATGACCAGTCCTGCAACGTGCCGAACTGAACACATAGCCGGTGTGAGTTGACGTAAGCAGTCAACAGAGCAGAGCCGGAGCAGATACGCATCTGGTCTAGTCTTTGTGCAGGCTTCCCCTTTGTCACCACTCTTTCTTGTGGTTTCCAAAACGACACTTTTGAATTTTTATCAGAATATAACAAGAAGACGTTTTATCCAAATTCAGCAAAGTTTTAGGCGTCTCTAACAAACACTTTACAAGTTAAACCTGATTGAATTTGATTTGTTTTTATCTGCTACTGGCATCAACTGTTTTCATTTCAGTTCATCAAACATGTTTTTTGAAATCCACATTTAGTGTCCTTTTGAATTTTACTACTCTAACCTTCAGATTTCTCCTCAATATCTTCCCTCTGTTACAGTCTCAGAGGTCTCTCCACAGAGCGATGAAATAGCACACACCAATAAATATCAAAAACACTCTCTGTGTTAAATTGCTTTGAAACACCTCCACTGTGACAGACACTCTCAGCTCCACAACAGCTCATTCAGAGACGACTCGCAAAAATGAAACACGGTGTTCAGCAGGTCCGCCGTGTTCTCTGCAGGCCGCTGTGCTGTCTGAACACCGGGGAGGCAGACATGAGATGACATATACTATGCTGCATCAAATGCCAACACATGTGAACATCGAGAGCTGGAGGGGGGGGGGGCATGGAGTGTTGAAGGGTGGGGGGCACCAGAACAGCAGGAGGCAGAGTGCTCTTAATTTCACTCCTCCATTAATTAATCCCCCTCATTTCCTTTCCTCTGTGTTCTCGCTTCCTCTGCTTGTTGTTAAACTGTTGCCAGGCTGCAAATGTGTGTGTGTGTGTGTGAGAGAGAGAGAGAGAGAGAAAGAGAGATATTATTATTTGGGAGGTTTTAACACATGGAGCCAGCTGCTGTCACAGGTTTACCTGCCAATGGAATACAAACATGTAACACACATCTACTCACGTACACACCCTTGTTGGGGTCCGAGTAGTGACACATCCAAAGTTTTTCAACAAATTTATCGGCTGCATGGCCTTAAAAATCCCAGAAATAAATCATTCATAGTGGGGTGTGAAAAAATATGCAAATAACTGATTGGCAAAACATATCCAGAGAGGGAAAATCTCTGTTGCTTTTTGTCAATGGCTTCAAACAATGATTGGTGGATGATAACGATGAAGCGCACAATGAAGAAAATCTTAACCAGAAGTGGCTCAGAAAACGTAACTTTTCTGAGGAGGACTACAAGAAGTTTTCAGGCCAAAAATGTTGAGGTTATGGAGAAATTACACTAGTTTAGTTGTAAAAACTGTTCAGCTTTGATTAACTGGAGGTACTGACATGGTAAATCTGCATTGGTTCCATTTCTTGCTGTCAGAGATTGCGACTGAAAGTCCATCCATCCATCCTCCACCACTTATCCAGGTCTGGGTTGCGGGGACAGCATGTTATCATCAGGGACCTCTGTCTGATACTGAGGCGTTCCCAGACCAGCCGAGAGATACAATCCCTCTATCATGTCCCGGGTCTATCCTGGGGTGTCCTCCCAGACGGACATGCCCAAAACACCTCCCCAGGGAGGCATCTGGGAGGCATCCTCACTAGATGCCCGAACTACCTCATCTAGCTCCTCTCAATGCAAAGGAGCAGCGGTTCAACTCCAAGCCTCTCCTGGATGTCTGAGCTCTGAACCCTGTCTCTAAGGCTGAGTCCAGACACCCTGCAGAGGAAGCTAATTTCAGCCGCTTGTATTCAAAAGGGTGTACTTTCAGTCACTACCCACAGCTTGTGACCATAGGTGAGGGTTGGAACATAGAGTGACCGGTAAACAGACCATTATAGCATCCGCATCACTGCCAACGCCAATCCATCTGTCAATCTCTCGCTCCATTTTCCCCTCACTGGTAAACAAGATCCCGAGATACTTCTCTGCATGGGGCAAAGACTCTCTTCCGACCCTGAGTGGGCAGTCCACCCTTTTCCAGCTGAGAACCATGGCCTCAGACTTAGAGGTGCTGATCCTCATCCTGAATGCTTCACACTCGGCTGCAAACTGCCCCAGTGCAAGCTGGAAGTCAGTGTTCGATGAGGCTTATAGGACCACATCATCTGCAAAGAAGTTGTCCTTCTAAGACGCATATACTGACATAAAACCATAGCTTTTAGGATTTGTTGCATCCAAATCAAACTAATGTTTCTACAAGTGTTACCCACCATGATACAAATCCAAACACTTCTGCTATACAGCCACTTCTGTAAATTAAAACATGAACCATGTTTTGTCTGCAACCTTGAATCACAAATCCAACTGATATGCATGATCATTTGAAGAGGAGTTCACTCTTCCTCTTCAAAGCTCAGCTAAATTTATCATGTTGGTTTCCGGATGATGAAAATGGGCTTTTGAACATTGGTTTCAATCACTGCTGGTTATGTGTTCATAAAGTCTGAAAGTCTCATGAATACAGGGTGGAGAGCTCAGGAGAGCATTTTTCACAATTAGAGCGCACATCCATCGTCCAAAATGAGAACTGGGTCAGATTGAAATTTATTTTGGAAATCTAGGTCTTGGTTTAAAAGGCGTTCTTGATTTAGATAGCATTTATAACACCACTTTTCCACTTGTTTTTTTTCCGTTCAATCTCCCTCCGTCATCAGTATTTTAATTCTAATCATTCCTGTAGTCAAATACTTGTGGAACCAGGCCTCGGTCCGGGCTGGATGCTGCAGTTCCTGAGCCAGCAACACTTAGTCAGAGTCTGGCAGCAGCAGGATGCAGCAGAGCGCCGCACCGGGGGATGAGGCCAGAGTTTCCATTATGTGAGGAGAGAGAGAAGGCTGGGAGTTTTCTTCCTACCGCTGGCCTTTGCTGCTGGTTTTATGTTGCCTCCATGAAGAGAAGAAGGAAAAGAAAAAGCAGGAAATGCAGTCATGTTGTGGTTCAAAAGAAAACATGAAAAGTGGAGAAAAGAGAGGAGAAAATGACCATAGATGTCACTTCTGTGGTTCGGGGAGACCAGACAAGCAGCGCACAATACTATCATCATCTTCTGCCACCGGTTACCTAGCAACCCCAAGCTGCTGTTTGCAGGTGGCTGCTTCTTGACAACAAGGCTGCCGCTGCTGCTGCTGCTGCTGACCACCAACAGTTACAGCCATTTACTGTGCTACTGTGAGCAGAGCTGAAACATGACCCACATCCTCTGCTTAATGCAGGCAGGAGGCTGTGGGAGAGTGGAGGAGCCCGCCCACGGAGGGGATTGAGGGGTTTCAGAGTGTATTTTATGTCCGATTCAGTTCTTAGATTTTTCCAGTTTACAGCTGTTCCTTTAAACGATGCTCTCTCTGTTTGGTTACCAACAAAGGCCCAAGAGGCTTTTTTTTGTAGATCTGAAGGTGATGCATTGGCCAACCAAACTTCATTCTGCAGGGGCTGACTGTTAGAGGTTTGTAGGGGTTGCTATTGTCCCATTTTGCCATGCACTCTTACAAAACACGTCACACATCCAGTTTTGCCTTGGACTCAATTCCACCAAGTTTCATGACTCTACAAGCACTTAAAACGTAACTCCCTGTTTCACAGCAATGCATTGGTAACAGTTTAAGACCAATGTCTTCAAGGTTTGCAAAATTGCAAAGGCAAAGGCCTTACGATTCAGCTGGTCAACAGCTCAATTTACCCGACTGTTAACTCTGTTTATTAGCAAAAAAGAAATCTACAAATAATCCAGGTCTGCTCTCGTGTTCGCAAACATCGCGACCAAGTGCTGTTTGGATCAGCCCTGGCAGTTGATCATATCAGCTGTAGCTAATTAATGATAATTCTCCGAATAACTCGCCCAAAGCTCAAACTAAAACTTGGCTGCTGGGTTGCTAATGTGCTCCCTTCAATTTGGCATCTGTGCTCGGCCAAAGATAATTTGTTGGGTGTGAAAAAAAAAACCTTGCTGACAACCGTTTAGATTTGTGAGCAAACTGCGTGTTTTTGGCAGTTCAGCAAGGCAATGAGTTTTATTTTATCCAGTGAAAGGATCAAGTTGATGGCTTCCTGTTGGAGGAAAACGTTGGAAAAACGAAGGAAGATAGCTCAAGTTAAGATGTTTCCAAATGGGACCGAAGGAAGATTCTTACTCTGTGTTCAGATTCATCAAATCCAAACTTTTTCCTAATGATGAGAAATTAAAGAAAGTGTTCTCAGAGAGGCAAGAGATGCAAAGACAGATCTGCACTAGCATGGATGTGGCAACAAATGAATAGAAACCCACACACACAGCGTTGGGCGGCTGCCAGCAGCTCTGACTGTGGAGTAACAGAGAGGACTTGGCATAATGCACAGATGTGCCGTTGGGTCAAACAACACTTTGTTTTCCTTGCTGGAGTTTCCTCCCTTTTCAGATGGCGCTCTGCCAGAGTCGTACTTCTAGTTTAGTGAGGCTGAATTACTCATTTACTACTTTCACACACACACAACCTGCCATAAACACACACAGACCCTTCATCTGCCAGTGACAGCACGAGGTCACTGCATGAGTTGTAGTGGCAGAAGAGAGGGGGAGGTACAGCGGGTGAGGAGGGGGTGTAAGCGCCCTTTGTTGGCAGCCCTTCCCTCCCTTCACTTCCCCAAAAAGTAGCACACAAAGGCCACTTGTCCTGCGCTGCCAGTGCCCCACCCCTGTCACCACCCGGCTGCCCGCCACACCAACCCGTCCCCTGCCAAGAGAGCGAGAGAGAGCACGCCTGTTTTTAAATGGTACCCTCTGTGTGTGTGTGTGTGTGTGTGTGTGTAAGCCAAGCTCGCACTCCACCGTGGGACAAAAGCGGGTGTCAACAGCATCCACGCCACTGACCTCCCACCCCTTCCACCTCCCTGTCTCTTTTTCCCGCTCTTTTATTCTCCGGCGTTGCCCCGAGCTACGGAGCGCGCTCAGATCCCATGAATACGCAGAGGAAGTTAAAAAAAAAAAAAAGCAGCGCAGCCAAGTGCAGCAGCAGCAGCAGCGGTTGTGGCAGCGGCGGCAGGACGAGCGGCGTACCTCAAAAAAAGGAAAAGGACAACACAGTTCTACTACTCACCACTACCTTCACGACCACACACCCACACACACACACACACACACTCCACTCCCTCCTCCCTCATCCACCTACCTTACTCCCTCTCCTCTCCCCTCCCTCCCCTCCACCTCCCACATGCCAGACTTTATTAGACATCCAGAAAAGAAAACAGGAAACATGCTGCTTGCCTGGAAAATGTTGCCTCCACATTCTTCGGCTTAAGAACTACACATCGCGGCGAAAGATTCGAGATGATTGAGGCGAGCGAAGAGGGGTGAAAAAGCAAGAAATATTTAAAAAAAAAAATGAAAGTGGAATACCCTCCACGATAATCCAAGGAGGTTACACCCCCCTTTTCTCCTCCTCCTCCGACCCCCCTTCCCCCCTCCCCTGGAGTTGCTCCTCTTGCTCTGGCCCTGCTGGTGAGGGGAAGGAGTTTCTCTTTTTTTTGTGAGCTCTCACTAAGCACCCGGCTGCATCATCTTCAGTCCATGCCTTTAAGGGCGAGAGGAAAAGCAGCGTACAACTCCAGCGTTCACACACACACTCGCAGCAGCGTGCAGGCTGGTGAACGGATGGTCGCGGGGGTGAGGAAGGCGAGAAGAGATGCTTTTGTCCTCTTAATAAAAAAAAGAAAATCTCTGAAGAAGGAGACGAAAAGGCAGCGATGGCTGGATGTAACTCTCCCTGCTGCTTCCTCTGCTGTCAGCTGCGCAACATCTATTCACACGTCTCTCTCTCTCTCCCTCTCTCTCTGTCTCTCTCTCTTTTTGCTCTTTTTTTCCCTGCCTTTGTCTTTGCTGTTAATAAACCAGGAGGGGCAGAGAAAAATCTTGCGGCAGGAGAGAAAAAAATCCTGTCTAAATCAGAGGTGCCAGCTCCAACATGCAGCGCTGAGCTCTCCGGGCTCGTACAATTTACTCCCCGGCTGCGTTCACTTCATAGAACCGACACACACATAACACACACTTGAGCACAATCCCTCCTCCCTTTTTCCCTCCTCCTCCTCCTCCTTCTTCTTCTTCTCCCCTTTTTTATGTTTTATTTCTGATGTGGACTCCACTGTGTTTTAAGAACGCCTGCCCCCTTTCCCCCCCCCTCCTCTCTGTCTCTCTCTCTCACTCTTTTGCTTTCGTTTGCGCGCAGCTTCTCCCCCACACTCCCCCCTTCACTCCCCCATCCTCATGATTATTTGGTTTCCTCCTCTTCTTTTTCCACTTTCATCTAGACCCTCAACACAACCCCAAAACACCACACACTTACACACACACACACAAACCCTCCCCCTACAACCTCACCCTATCCTGGCATTTTGTGGGTTACCGGGAAGAGATTGGAATAGTGACACACACACACACACTCTCTCCCCTCCCTTGTGCACACACACACACACATTTGAAAACCAGAAGAACAATGCAACATTCAAGCCGCTCCAGCAATAACATTACAGCTGTAGAGTTGGCTGTTTTTTCGCACCATCAGGGAAGTCATCAGAGCCGAGTGTGTTAAGTTCACAGTTTGGTCCCTGGAGGGAAGACGAGGGGAGAGGAGGGAGGAGAGCCAACTGACGGATCGCTCTGCTGAACGACTGCGAGGACGAGCGGCTGAAAACACCCCTGTTTAGAATAACAATGTAACCGGAGCCTCCCTGCAATTCTGCATCGCGGCCAGAGCACGGCGATGCACAAGTACACACACACATGCATGCACGCACACACACCTAACTGGCTGCATGACAGGCGCGACCAATAGACAAAGAGTCGGCACGGTCATACGCCAGGAGCGATTATCACTGGCAGTAAAGTGGAGAGGTGGACCAGCCTGACGTGAGGCCGCTGTACTGTTTTTCTGAGTATCCACTCTCAGTGTGTGTGTGTGTGTGTGTGTGTGTGTGTGTGTGTGTGTGTGTGTGTGTTCAGGTGACCATCAGCTGTGCAGTTTTTTTCTGTCAGCCAAAATGAGAGGAGACGGCGTGTCGGCCGAGCCGCCGTCTGCATCAGTGACACATCTGAGGGAGTGTGACCATCAAAGGCAGCAGCCCCCACTTCCTGCCAGCCCACCAGACACACACACACACACACACACACGTATACGCACACGTACACACGCTCTTGATGGAGTGTGGGGATACGCCTGCCCCTCTGATCTTTCTATCTTCAATAACATTAGAGGATGTGCAGGAGGAGGAGGAGGGGGGGCTGACTGACAGCAATATGTTAATATGGAACGTGTCAGATCACAGCTCTGCAAAAAAACAGAGCCGCTCTGTGAGGTGGAGGATATTTAAAAAGAAGAAGAAGAAGAAGAAGAAGAAGAAGAAGAAGAAGAAAGGAGGGTGAATTTAAGAACACCAGCGATTCTGTGGACGGCTACAGATGACTGCCAACCCGACAGGTCAAAAAGGTCAAGTGGATTGATATAGCTGAGTACGACCAGTTGCTTTCAGGCTTAATACTTTCGATTATGACTAAATGGTGCTTAGAGGATTAATTTTTGCACTTAAATTATGTTCAACTTTTGGTAATATTTTGAAAGAAATATCAACTAAAGTGACTGGTTGCGGGATTTTATTCCATCCAAGCTTGAGCACCAGGGTGAGACAAAATCGCATCGCTAAAAAACAGGGTGTAAAATCTCCTTCTGGTATCCCCGTTAGCTTTACAGCTCACATAAAATCCCTCTTTTTTTCTCTCACACAACCCTTATTAGTTAGAAACGTTTGGTTTCAGCTGCTGTCTCTTTAAGGCTCCTGGCTCCACACACCCCCTTCCCTCTGATTGGCCAGCGCTCTAGAGGCCCTTTGGGGGCAGAGCTGTGTCAGGACCTTGGTGTTTGAGGCCCGCCCCTCCAATGTATTATGGAACAGTTATGCTCCTTATGTGACGACATAATTTCAGCGAGTTTAGTGAAGATCTCGTGAAGATTTTTGAAAAATGGACGGTTTTGATCAGTTAACAGACAGATTCATTGATTTCTATAACATGTGAAGACGTAGAGGTTTTAAAATTTGCACACATTCAGTCTGAACACCCACCATTGTTACTTTGTATCCATTTCTAAAATATGGGTAGGCACAATACCCCCTCTTTAATATCGGAGTCCTGTTCACCCTGCCTGGATTCTAATGCACATGACCACCTGCTCACAATGTGCACATAATGCAAGTTCACTGCATTTGCCATAGACATAATGTGCTTTGATGACTAAGTTATGCCCCAAACTACAGGTCTGCCATGACTCTGTTTTTAAAATTAATCCACTTTTATTAAAATTTCAGTCTATTTTGCTGATTTGTAATTTGATTTTTGAATGTGAAACTTAAGAACTCCTCAGGTGTTACTGGTTCTTAGATTAAATTAAGACGTCTCTCTACTTAAAGACATTTCTTAATGACTGAATTCCTTGAGGGACTTCCTCTCTTAAGACTTCGTCCTTCGAGGAAGCAGCCAGTCACTGTGAGCTCAGTCCAGAGGATCTCGGGTATCTGGACAGGGAGGACAGGTTTCGCGCAGCCACAGGCCTCGTTCTGAACGAAGAGCTGCACGCTCTCGACTCCAGCAGTCGATGTGCGTGTCGTTACATGTTTGGAGGGGGCAAGTGAACACTAATGAGAACAGAATGGCACAGCAGGCCCCCCCCCTCCTAACACACAAACACACACTTCCTCTTTCAGATGTAGAACAGCTAGACTCGGGGTGTAAACCGGCTTTGAAGGCTACATCTGTTCGCCCCTCAGCTGAGCCACAACCACACCTTCGACACCCATTTATTACGACGCTACCCGCTGAGCAAAGTGCTCACAAATTATTATGCCTTTACTGTCAGTCCTTGTTTGACATTTCATCCTGGCATCTCTGTCGTTGTTTAATATAAAAGGAGGGACACCATAAAAATAAGTCAAGACAGTTAAATAAAGGTTGATTTATTTTCAAAAAATCCTCTTTGAAAAGGAATCAGGGTGTTTTTCTGCGTAATAATTCAGGCTCTAAATAAAATGATGCTCCTTGACACCGTTTTGATTTTGTGTTTACAGGCAATAAACCCACAGTTCACGTTTGAAGCATAAAAACATGTTTTATTTAAAACCAGAGAACGTTCCTGTTTTTCTCTCCTGCTGCCCGACTTCTTACAGCTCTGACCTTTAGCACAGTGAGACATCAAGAGCAGGCGGTCACGCTCTGGAGGACCCGACAAATGGCCCCGAACCTCCTTACAGCCCGTGTGGATTTAGCGTTGAGAGCGAGCCCTCTTCTCTAACAGGCCTAATTATACTGTAAGCGCCCTTTTCCTGTGAGCGCTGAAACTCTGCTGCTGAGAGAACGCTGGATGTAGAGGTTTGTTAAATCCCCCTAAAGCACTTAAAGGGATTTTAGGAAAGCGAATAGTGGAGCGAGCAAACCTGCAGTTAGGAGACGAGGCTTCAGCTGACCACATTAAGACCAGAGGTTCAGGTCTGTGTTTCACATGCTGGCTTTGGGTCAAGCTCGGGAGCAGATAGACCTGAGGAATTTTCCTGATAGCTGTCATGGTAGAGTTTCTATTACAGTGAACTTCTTGTTTTCTTTAACTCTCTTTTAGTGGATTAATGATTATTCAGACTTGTTCAAACTTGATATCAAACATGCAAATATTCTCAATGAAAAGTTTATTTACCCATATGACAACAGACGTGTCTCTTTAATATATACACCTGATCTAAAATTTAAGACCTGTTGAAAAACTGCAAGAATTTACGTTTTGTACTGCTGGCTCTTAAGAAGGTTGAAAGTAGACTTTCAGAATGCAAAAAGAAGAAATGAGAGTGAGACTGAATGAGTCTGTTGATCAGCAGATCAAAAGTTGAAGACCACAGCCTTCAAAAGACAAAATCTGTTCAAAAATTTGCCCTCAATGTGATTTTCTGCCAGGTATTCACGGATCGGTCGGAATGTTGAGCTGCATAAGCAAGGCCTCTAACAACACGCCATCGCTGCTGAGGTTGGACGCAGTAAGACAGTCATTTTGAATTTCTTCAAAGATCCTGAGGGTTATGGAACAAAAAATCCAAGAGGTAGACCCAAAATAATATCACCTGTGCTGAGCCGGAAGATCTGACTGTCTGTCTGTCAAGACACGGGACGATCCTGGACCCAAATGAAGGCCGTTACTGGTGCCGACTGCAGCCAAATAACCATCAGACGGCGTCTGAGAGAGAAGAGCTTTAAGAACAAAAAACATCTTCAAAGGCCTCGTCTCCTTCAACGCCACAAAATCGCCCGTTTGGACTTTAAAGAGAGCAGCAAACATGGGACAATAAAAGGAGGAAGAAAGTTTTATTCTCTGAGGAGAAAAAATGTGACCTTGATGGTCCTGATGGAATCAAACGTTCCTGACATGACGAAGATGTTTTCTAGGCGGCACAGTGGAGGGGGCGCCATCATGATCTGGGCTGCTTTTTCCTTCAGTGGAACAATGGAGCTTCAGGTTGTTCAGGGGCCTTTTTGCATTTTAAAACTCTATTGAGGACCTTCTTAAGATCCAATAATGCAAAATGTTAATTCTTGCAATTTTCCAACTGGTCTTAAAGTTTTGATCAGGTGGGTTTTTTTTTTACCTGTGTCTCACCTGGATAATTACAGCAAATTTTCAGGAGTGCAGTAATGTGTGAACGGAGCTATACAGACATTTTTCACATCTGCTGTTTAGTTCCTCTGGCTAACCAACTCGTCCATATTGAGCAGTTTGTTTAACTGAAATGGACACTGGATCACAGAGTCTGAAGGTAAACAACATCTAATTTGGTGCCAAATGTGCCACCACCATCCGCATTTCTAGATCAAAATACCGCCAAACCATGCCACACCACAGGATGAAATCCAACATTTGTGTTTGTTCACTCCCAGGTAAGCTGTACAGAAACTGCAGTAGGGGGCACCTGTTTGGTCTTGTGGTTTTAGGTCATGTGCTCCATGAGACTGACAGATTTCTTTTTTTTAATAACTTTAAAATAAATGAACTACAGCAGTAGCCATTTAGCGTAGCTACAATGCTGACTCGTTGTTGGTGACTACACCCAGAAAAGCTGACAAAATGTTTGAGCAAACTTGAGAGTTTCTTGCAGCAGTTTCTTGAAAAGTAGTTTAAAATCTTAAACATTACAGTAAGCGCATCAAGCGTAAAAAGAGAGTTGCTTTGTGGAACTTCCTGTTGGGATTTCAGGGTAAGATTGCTGATCTGCAGTTGGCTGAGGGTGAAAAGAGGGAATGAGAGCAGTAGTTTGTTGTATCTGGTGACACAATTCAAATTTCCACATTGTGAATATTTATTTAGGAGGCCCAGGTTTATCCGCTGAGAGGCACCTGCCATGGTAGCAGCAGCCAGGGTAAATACCCCCCTAGGCATGTATGTAGAAATACACACATATGTACACAAGAGCCCCCACCCCCTCAGCAGCAGTCCAGATAACAACCCTGAGTCAATACAAGCTCTCTGCTTTTGTTTTCTCTGCCTCCCCTCCTCTTTTGTCCCTCCCACGTTCCAATCCCTGTAGAACCACAAGGACCTGGTCTGAAAAGATGTAGGGATGAGGGACAGAGAGATGGTAAAGGAGAAGGAGAGAGAGAGAAAGGGAGGAGGGCTAAATTACAGCATGGGAATGCAAATGAGAGTGTTTTATTTAGGGGGAGCCACGGAGGGTGAGCAGGCTTTATTTTCCAGGCAGGAACAGCCCCCCTGTGGCCTCTGGATCAGTTGCAGCAACAGTGAAAGGAAAGAAAAGCGAAACACTCTTTCTTTGCATTTTTACTCAGGGAGGAATAAAAGAAGAAATATAACAAGTATGAGAAAGCCACAACTCTGGAGGCTGGTGCAGTCATAAAATAAAATGATATTTTACAACGCTTTCACGCCGCTGACACTACATCACCGCTCCCTCCATCCTTCCTTCACTCACTCCCTCCTTAAAGTTGCTGAAATATGGGCACGAATCACAGCCTGACTAAACACACCTCCCCCATCTGGAAAAACAGAGCGTGTGTGAGAGGGAAAGGGACGAGGATGGAGGAAGCGGCCTGAGCCAGCTGCAGGTGGTCTCCAGATGTGGGGACTCTGGGGACAGGCCACTCTGGCGCTGTTAAGGGGCGACTCACATCGCCCTCCTTCCCCTCTTTTTCCTTCCATCGCTCCTCCTCCTCCCTCGGTGACAGGAGCCATCTGGCCTGGCAGAGAGAGCCGAGGCGCAGCAGAGTCCCACCCTCCCGAGTGTGGCCCCTGCGTACCACTCAGCAGAGTGCACGAGTAAATAAAATGCATGCACACACATTATCCCCCCCTCCTCCCCGAAAGCTGTCACATGGCTATTAACCCATAGAAGCAGCAGCCCAGCTGTGCTCCATTACAATAAATACAGCAGGGTCACGAGGTCTTGTCAGCGAGGAGTCAGACATCAGAGCCTTCGAGGTGTCCGCTTTCAGCCTTTTAAAGCTCACTTTGCTAAAGAGTTACAGTCGTCATCACAACCCCACCACGTCTTCTTCTCCCTATGGAAACAAACTCCCACCCACTTAAAAACCCAACTCCCAACACACTGGTGGGTGATATTTCACACTTCCTCCAGCAGACTCACTATAGCCCCAAAGTCACTGTAACTCAAGTGTACTGTGGTCACATGATATGACACCTGGAACACCTGAACCTGACACTCTGGTGTGCATTCAACCAAAGAGCATTTATCTATAAGAAGGACTGTTTGGATGTCAATAAGAGTCCCAGTGTTGGAAACTGTATTTATACTGGTACCTGTATCTGCATTTGTACAAAAAAATCTGTATCAGTGCCAGTATTGATGATGGTTCCAGGGTGGAAAATCTGGTGTTTACCTGGTAATAGAAGATGTATTAGTACCAGTTGATACTGGTATCAGTATGTGGATTAATACCAGTATGTATGTGTGTGTACGTCATATGTTGTACATCATTTTGGACAAAAGTGTCTGCTAAATGAAATTGTAGAATTGCAGAATGTATTTTAACACCAGTACATGTATCAGTGCAAGCAAGAACTGGTTCTGGCATCATTATCTGTAGGATTACCAGTATCTTTTTTTTTTTAGTACCGGTATCTGTATAAGTGCCTGTATTAATACTGGTACCAGTATCTGTATAATACCAATATCAACATGGGTACCAGCATCAGTAATAGTATTGGTACCAGTACCAGTATGTGGACCGATACCAGCATCTGTTTCAGTACCATTAACTGTATAAGTGCCATTATTGGTTCTGGTTACAGTATCTGTAGTAAAACCAGTATCGTTTTAAGTAACAGTACAAGAAAGCAATGCCCCTTTTGGTCCTGGTACCAGTTTATTAATTATAATCACTATCCAGTTTAGTACCATTATCTTTATCAGTGCCACTATTATGATTGGGGCCAGTATCCATATTAATGAAAGCCTGAACATGAGTGCCTGTAACAGTATCGGTGCCAGTTTTAGTATTGGTACGATTATTGTATTAATACCAGTTCAATTATTAGTACCATAATCTATATCAGTGCTATTGTTAATACCAATTCTAGTACCAATGTCAGTACCAATATAGGTATCAGAACCAGTATGGTTCTTTGTATCAGTTTTGGTGTTAGTACCACTATTAGTTATGGTATCTGGTTCTGGTAAATGCATTTATGGATACTGTAACTGACACCCACTGCCGTCCAAGAGATTATACTTTCACAGTTTTAAAAATGTTTTAAAATGTTGGCACTTGGTGTTCATACACTGAACATAAATTGTTTTGTTTTTAAACCAACACCAAAGTCCTGGTGTCTCAGTCAGTATCTGTAAGGAAATGTTCCAATCAGTCATAACATCATGACTGACTGACTATCACAGAGTCAGGGGACAGAGGTCAGCATGGGAACCCAAACTGCTCTCTCTCCCTCTCTCCCTCTCTCTCCTGTTGGATCAGACCACATGGACCAAGCCATAAGAGCTGCTGGCTCAGTTTAGCCATCCCAATCTGGCCCTTGTAAAAGTCTCTCTCATATCCATGGGCTTCCCTCTGCTTCTAATACATCAGCTACTAAGACAAAATGTTAAGATGAGACTTCACGTGTCTCACTGTTGGACGTATTCTGTGTAATTTTCTTCACCTGTCAGGGATCATTAAGTTATGGTGGATCAGTGTAATGGTGTTGGATCTTTTAACTGTATGTGTATATATGCATTCTTACAAAAGCGTAGCTGTAATTACCTGCAAGTAACACGTTGTTCTAAAATTTACTCTTTAATACCTCGGAAAACAAAACCACTTTCCTCCCTCTCCAGCCGTCGCTCATTACGATATGTCGAGAATACTTTTGGAAAAGGTTAGTCAGTGAAACCTCTGACTGCTTCCTGCAGGCACATGTGCTCTTTGTACACCTTGGGGAAACTCTTAAAAGGATTCCTGAGTAATTGTCTACGCTGCAGTAGAAACTGGGAATGGAGGAAAATGGACTGAAAGGGTAAAGAGAGGGTAGAGGGAACATAATGGCCAATGAGGGCGACGTGGGGTTAATGCAGCGCTGTTCTCTTGGATATTATTGAGCAAATAAAACACTGTGTCCTATTAGCATGTGGAACATACCAAGCAGGGGAGGAGGGGTTACCCCTTGAGTAGTTTTTATGTATTTATTTATTCATTATCTTAGTATTAGCACTCTGGCAAGCTGAGGACTTTTAAAGTCTCATCCTGCAGAGCGGCAGCCTTCACATCGCTTGTTACACAAATGAAGACACTAATGATGCAGAAATGTTCTGAAAATGTCTTAAAGATGCACTGGAACAACACAGAGCTGAGAAACTAGAAGGATTTTCTCCTTCTCCTGGCTTCCTGTTTTATATGTTCTCACATGGGAGACTTTCAGAGAGTCCCCGCTGTGTTTGCTGGCTGCTGAGCTGAGTGAATGGCACCCAGTAGCATTGATTTGCAGCGCGGGCCGCAGATCAAACCGCAGGACAAAAGACTAGGCATGAGGACAATGGAGGAACACAGTGGGCCGCGAGGGAAACGAATGACAACCGGTCGATCGGGACGACCACAAACAACCACAGTCGCACACGTTCCAGGAAGGAACAGGCCTCACAACATGGGACGGAGGGAGGGCGGCGGCGGATCAGCTGTGGCTGTAAAGAGGACAAATATCCAGAGGAGCACAGGTTACTCTACTGCTTTGTCTTATTTCTACTCTTTTCATCACCCTTCTTCTTCAATCTTCCTCTTCTTCATCTCCCTGAACCCCTCCTCCCCCGGCTGCAGACCACGAAGAAAGTAAATATGTGCGCGAGGTAAAGCAATCGGTTAACCTTTGAAATACCCTGGCAATGAGATCCGCCGCTCTTTACTCTTTCAGCCACACAGAAAAAGAAGAAGGAGAAAAAAAACACACACACAAGGTTGGCCACCACTTCAGAGGGGATATTCAATATCCATGAGCTTTTTCATTTCACACTGATGAATAATTCAGGGTGACCTGCCCACCACTGAGAGAGAGGGAGAGAGGGACACAGAAAGAAGGGGGAGGGAGGGACACAAAAAAGAAGGACCGGGGAGGTGTGCAGAGGTAGTCGTCTGATTTAGTGGATGCAGCTGTTGCTGTTAGACGCGCACAAAAACCAATCTCCTCCCCAGCTGCCATGGAAAGCAGAATAATACGCGGCAGAACTGGCGAGGGATAATTGGGGAGATTATATCAAAGTGCTGCCATTCTTACAGCGAGCGGCGGCGGCCACTATCGTTTCTACCCTGTAAACAAAACAGAGCAGGACGAGGAGACTGCTAGAATAAACATGACAATGTGATCACTACAAATAACCAGGAGATTCCTCTCACCAATCATAACATCAGAAGATGGAGGCACATAAATACCCTTTCAAATCTAACTGTTAGCGTGAGGAGTAGTGACCTGTAGGGAGGCAGAGGTCAGACCAGGTCATACCTGGGAAAAGGTGACAGAAGTTTTTGATCAGTTCACTTTGTGTCCCAGCAACCCTTTTCTTCTTCTCTGCTTGACAGACGCTGATGCTTTAATCAATTTGAATTTGTCTTTTAGCAGTGATTTTTTTTCACCATCTCATAACTTATATTGAAAATATTTTACTTCCAAATATCAGGTTAAACCACAAAGGATTTCTGAAACTAAAAACCACTCGTAAGAATTGTACAAATAAAATAAACAATTGTTGCATGAAAATGGTTTGTTCATTTAAAGTTTGATGCCTGAAATGCATTTCAAAAAGTCAAAACAAGAAAGAAAAAACAAATAATGGAAAAGGTTGTGCAACGCAAAAAAAGAAAACTTTGCAGAACATCTCCCGACTAACGAGCTTAACTTTCAAAAGCTTTGCTGAAATGTTCATTAGCATAAAACTGAAAATAATCTGTGGTTTCATCATCTGCAGTGCAAATCATTAAGTGATGCAAAGAGTCTAGAGAAATCTGAGACAAAAGAGACAAGAAATTGATGTCCGTGATTCCTCAGGCATTAAAAACAGACATGACTCTGTAGTGGAAGTCACCACATGGGCTGAAAATTTAGCAAACCACCACATCCATAAATGAAGATTAGAAAACAATATAAACATTATAAACAGGGTCCAGAAGGAGGTGTCAAAGATTCTCTTGAAGGTGAGTAAGAGCCCCGTTATCTGTCAGAGTCCTGCTCACCCTGTCAGGATTCTAATTAACATAACCACCCATTCACTGCACATTATCCCTTACTTATCAACTTCCAGGGCAGAAAGAAGACTTTGATTGTTATGATATTTGTGTGTTAAAATGATCGCACACAACACAATATCTGCTCTAAATACTAATCAATATCTGCTGTAGGATTTATATTTTTTTAAGAATAGCACTTTAATACTTTGGATAGAATCCTACACTTAGAAACTTTGAGCACCAATCCAATAGTTGTTTTCAAAGCAAAAATTTTATTGATGAGTCCAAACTGATGATTTTTTTCCACATATGTCTCGTAAATAAAATCAGATGGGACAGAGTTCAGATTAAACAGATTCAAATGATTCTCCAAAGATTTTGGACAGACCTGTTAACTGTAGCAGCAGCACTCTTACAGTGAATAAAAAAAAAAAAAAAAACACTTTTAGGCCCAGAGACTTCTGACCCTTGATCAGAGGTCAGCTGCTACTATCACACACACTCACACACAAACACACACACTGAAACACTCAAGCTGTCACAAGCAGGAGGAGACCAGCTGTTCCTCATTCGCTTAAAGGCCCTGTTCCCTCCACGGGTTGGCGGGCTTTGCAGAACCATTAATCCCTCTGTGAACACAACCAATGGTTTGGAAAGATCAACCATGAGAAGGCAGCAAGGGAGGGGCGAGGAGAGGAGAGGAGGAGAGAAGAGGAGGGGACAGAAGGAGAGGAGAGGGGGCTCCACAACACTTTTTTCTTTCACTTGTTTTTTTTTTCTTTCCCAGAAAAAAAACAAGTACTGCAGTGGAAAAATAGATTTTCCTGGCCATATTTCCCCAGAGACACAAACAATACAGAGGCCGAGTGGAGATGGAGCAGCAGATAGTTCATGTAACATTTACCAGCTTCTCTGGAAACTGGAGACACACTGACAGATAAGCCTGAAAGGCTACAATGATTACAGGTTTATACATCCAGATAATCTAACTCCCTGTTTTCAATTTTCGTTTTAAAAAACTATATTTGAAGTTAAGCTGTTGGTGAAATGAGATAGTTTACCTTTAATATGAAGGAATCAGCTTCAAAATAAAATGCTTCATCACTTACAGCTGCTGCAGTACAGAGCTACTTCCCCAATAATAACCCCTGACCGCTATAATCTAAAACCTGTCTGTCTCCACTCATTCATATCAGAGGGATTACAGAGGATGATACACACTCCCACTCACACGTGATGCCTGAATAGTAGCATCCTCTCACAACACACACACTCACACACACATGAACATACAGATTCATGCTTGCAGTCTTACACACACAAACACACAGATGGCTAGTAGGATTTCACTCCTATTCCTAGACAGGTAAGGTAAGCCCTCCACAATAAGAGCCTTTAACCCATTAACGCAGCAGCAGCAACAGCAACAAGTGAGGACAGGGTCAGAACGCAGCGCAAGGAGACATTCCTGGTCTGTTGGGTCTGTACTCACAGATTTAAGAGCTGAAATAAATCCATGTCTTTGTCAAAGTATAGAATAATTAAGAATAGAACATTATCAGTATAAGTGGGAAAAAGGGAACATTCTAAAGACTTGGCATTATTAAATTAAAACAAATACTATTTAATAAGGTGATGTTCTGGAATTTCCCCCTGTGGGACTAATAAAGGTATTCTTATTAACACACACAGTGATGGCCAAAAACAGTGACTGCAATACCTCTTGGTGCCACAAATGTCACGAAAGGTAAACACTGCAAAGGTTTTACAGACTACTGCTAAAACATACATTTAAAGCTCCCCTCAGTAGTTTTTCAAGAGTGATGAAACAGACAGAAATTAATATTTCAGCCTTTATATGACCTAAATAGCAATAAATACCATCAGTTAGAAAACAGATTGTTTCTTTAAAATGATTTGATTGCCTGGCACCCTCACTGCAGGGGGTAGGTGAAGGATGAGTAAGTTGCTATATAAGATTTTTTATAAATTTACACACCTGAAAGATTGAAAATGAGTGTAAAATTTGATGATTTTTTTCTTCTAAAGAGCAAATAAGCAAGCTGTACAATTTAACCATTTCTTCCACAGGCAGCGCTAGAATTAACACAAACCAAAAGTTCTTCACAGGAGCTTTAAAGTCACTATAAAACTTGGTTGGTACTTCTGGGTAAAATCGATGTCATAACCTCAGATATGAGGTGTGCATAGCTGTGTCCAAATGCAAAGGCCTATGCTCTTTGTCAAAATTGCGTCTTCTGCAACATGTAACTTTGTGCTGAAACAACATAGACCACAACTTGTTATGGAAGGGTCGTAAGGTGTAAGGCATAATTACTGTACATCTTCAGCTAATAGATTGTTAAAAGACTGTTGGTAAACCATTTACTAGGTTGTTAATAAGTTGTTAAAATATCATTATCATGGTGCTAACAGGTCATTATTAGGCTGTTAATAGACCATTTATAGGTCTTTAATAGAGCGCTAATAATCCATAAATATATGTTTTTTTCTAAGTTTTTTAAGGGGGCTTTCATGCCTTTTTTTGAGAGGACAGAACAGTGGATAGAGGAGGAAACAGGGTGAGGGAGTGGGGAGTGACATGTGGGAAAGAAGCCACAGGTTGGACTCAAACCCAGGCTGCCCACTCAAGGGCTGTATGTCCATATGGAGTGCACCCTTAACCAATAGACCATCTGTGCTCCAAAAACATCATTAATATGTTGTTCATATGCCAGTAATAGAGCATTAATAGGCCATTAATAGACATTTATATACCGTTAATAGAGCATAAATATATCACTAATTGTTGTTAATTTACTGTATATAGAGCCTTAATAGGTCATTAATAGCCATTTATATACTGTTAATAAAGCATTAATAGGTCATTAACAGACCATTAATGTCATAAGTACAGAATCATTACGCCATAAATAGATGATTAATATTTTGTTCATAGAGTGTTAATTTGCCATTGATATATTATTATGTCATTACTAAACATGGGCATGTTGACAGGTATTTCACATTTTGTTGATAGACATTTTATTGGTTGCTAATAAGCCATTTATAGACCATTAATAGATTGTTAATAAGCCATTAATATGTTGTGTTTCAACAGGCTGTTTATAGGTCATAAATGGGCCATTAATGGATCATGAATATCTTGTAAATTGGCCGTTAATAGACTTGGACATCTCCTCTATTCTTTATCGTAATAACTGATGTATGATCAACAGGAACACAGAAACACCAAAGTAAATAGTGCTTACAACCCTGTCAGCCAATATGACCTTCTGACATTACTGAACTGACGATATTTCCACATTTTGCTACTTAAGTGTTAAATTTTTGTTTCCATTCTCAAGTCCTGTGAATGAAATTCAGGATCAGTTGGACAGAGGGTCAGGTGACCGGCCTTCAAAGGTCAGATTTTGTTCTCTTTCGCTACAGTAACTCTTTGTTGTCCTGTCTGAATCATTATCCCATCACTTCCCTCAAACTCTCTGTCTGAACTAAATATGCACTGCAAGCCCAAAGGAAGAAAGAGACAAATAAAGGAAACTTAAGGTCATGTCCTCATGTCCTGCTGTCAGATTCAGCTGGTCTGTGATGAAGACAAACACTTCCTGCTGCTGAGTGAGGGACATCTGTGGCAGGATAGTAGGGGGAGGGGGGGCAGGCAGCAATATTGTGTGTCCTCCACCAACCCACACACATGTCCATACATCACAAGATGCTTTGGAGCTCAAATCAGAGTGGTTGAAAAGAAAAACAGATGCTAACTTGTCTGTAGAATACCCACACACAATAACAGTGTCCTCATGCAGAGTTTAAGGCCTCACTGACACATGGGGAATGTTTTCTTCCTGATAAGCTCATAGAAAACAGGCATCAGTGTACGCTGAAATCAATGTCAGACACCTGAACAAAGCAGTTTAGCCAAGGACAGCTGAGAGCACATTAGGCATGCTTCCTCGTGGATGTCCTTCCAAACACAGGCTGGGAAATTAAAATCCCATTCAGCCCCCCACGGGAGCAATGCACTCGAAGGTTACATAACTGTCAGCAGCAACACTGATGGCTTCCTGTCAGAGAGGGAGGAAAAAGGGTCTGCCAGGAATGAGTGGATACAAGCAGAGAAAGCAGACTTAAACAGGTGAGCTGACATTTCCAATATGGCTTCAAGGAAGCAGTTGCCAAGTTCTTGTCACTCTCCTTCCTCCATGCCCTGCCCCCAACACTTCATCTACTTATTCTACAGCCCAGAAAAGCACAGCTGAAGATGTTCCCTGGATTAGCTCCACACGGAAATCACGTGCTGGTATTTGTGGGAAACATGCAAGCCTCCATCGTGCTCGATCTACAGAGAACACACACACACACACCGAGGGCGACTAGCCAATCACACCTCTAGTGAGCGGGGTTGGCTATTCTGTTTCACGTGACATCGGAAGTTAGCTTCACCCACCTGTGCTGCTCTGCTGGATGCCACTGATGGACAACTCCATGGCCAATGCGAGTGCTGCACGGCGCTCTCTGTGAGGGAACTGTTGCAACTAAGCTGGAGTTGACCGTTTAATGCCATTATTAACAGTACTTACAGCTTTAGCCAACCAAGACAGCGCCTGGCGGAGAAGACTCCACATTCAGGGCCCTCCCACCAGCTCCTTTTTAAATAAATATTTCAAGGAGTTACTCATTTCCCCGTTGCTCACATCTTTGCTTTCAAAAAAACTACTGTGAGAATAAATCAGATTTCCACAACACAAAAACGCCTCAGTCAGAGGCTGTGTGTAAATTTACACTTTGATGTAAGATGATAAGAGGAGCCTGGTTTGTGTTAGAAGAACAACCGATTTATTCAGCGCGTGCAAAAGGAATGATGTGTCAACTTTTCATCAATATGCATGTTTGAACATAAAACACCATGCATGTAATAAGAGAGGCTCTTCACTCGTGTGCTCAAGCCTTTGCACAAAAATGAGAAGCAATCTCTTGAGATGTTCAGAGAGCGAGCAAGATGGAAAGAGACTTAGAGTAATGTTTTCATTAAGTGCTCCACGACGTCTTATTTTTTTTTTTTCCAACTCCATTTTCTCCTGCTCCAAACTGAAAATGGCTGCTGAAAAAGAGAGTAACAAGTGCACAAAATAAATGCACAACACCGCATGCAGGGCTCCGCTCTTTCCTTTCCCTTAAACGTGAAGATTATCCATCTCTGATTACCAGCAAAACCTAGCGTTGCCTGGCAACACACAATTAAGAAGTATGCTTTACGATCGGCAGCGAGGGCCATTATCAGATGAAGTTACTGAAGCAACAAATGTCAGCTACATGCAAATGAGTTTGTTGTGCTAAAAGTGTACCCCTGCCTCCCCCTCCTGAATGCTCCCTCCCCCTCCTCCTCTGGACAAATTTCTTTGACAACACATGAAGAGAGGCCACTTCATCGAAGTCATTACTCTCTAACAAGAAGAGCTGCACACAGACACATCAGAGAGGCAGGAAGACACAGGATTACACGACTTAAAACAAGGTTGAAAGATTGAATTCTTCTGTGAAGAATTTCTTATCAACAGGGGAATCTATTAAATTATCAAGGCAGGAAAACATGTTTGTGTTGAAATTATGTGTGCCAAAGAGTCCTTTGGCACTATATATGTATCACAAATCAAAAAAGACCTTCTACCATAAGATAATCCAAGGACACAAAACTAAATATATTAAACAAAACATCTGTGTTAAAAACAGTCTCATGAAATATTAGCATTCATTTAAGTAGCAGTATGGTGGTAAGAGTTTCAAAAGCAACATTTCTTTCATTGCTGAAACTCTTCCAAATGCTAAACCCATTTCCAAGAAGCAGCAATCACAGCTTATCCAAAAGACTTGGAAACTTCTTCTCACTTTAAGTTGGAAAAGTCTGGCAAACTGATAAACAAATGGAAAATAAAGTTTTAGCACTGCTACGAAACAACCAGGATTTTAAAATGACAATAGGGTAACTATTAAAAAATACAAAAAAAACCCCAGCTACCTATTATAGTCTCCACGAACAAACATCCAATTAGGGTAATTGGATTTGACGCAGTTAAGCCCCTGATTAGGAGAGAGTACAGTGTAAAATAGAATGACAGCCACTCTGAATCAAGTAAATAACTTTTACAGACTAATGACGAGATGGAAATTTGTGTTTTTAGGGGTCTAAAGAAGAACGGAAAGAGAACACTTAGAGAACAGCCAGTCACTCTCCTGTATTTTAGAGCATTTTCAATCCAAATTGCCCCCTAATTTTCTGTTCAAGTTCCATTACCAGGTAAACAGACTTACAGAGGAGCAAGTTAAAGCTACAAAATTACACACAACAAAAAACGTAGTGTAGCTCAAAAAATGACTGACAAGAAACCTCAGAGAAAGGAACACAGAAATAGGTTGACCTTAATAACTACTGCTGGTGCTGCTGTTGAGAAATATTTCATCTGGATGATGAGACAGGATCCCCTCTGGCAAATGACACAACCGTGTTGCAATTCGTGTATAAATAGTTGAATATTTAAAAGAAAAAACTCTGCGAGCTAAGCTGCTTAACTTGTCAGATGCATCTTACATGCTACTCCTCCATTCAAAAGGGCTGTCAGAGTGATTTTTTTCTAGTATGGCAAAACTACTCACTGGAATAAAACTTAATATTCATCTAATCTGAAGCACAACAAAACCCAGGAAGAATAAAAACTGTTCTTGTAGCTGAGGGATAAATAAAGCAGCAAGAAGGACAAAAGGACAGAAAAATTTGGGGGTCGACATTACTTGTGTCAGGTGTGGTGGTCATGGTTGAAACTATGACGGGTGGACCAGTGCGACGACCAACCAGCTTGGTGTTGTTAAGGTTTTGCACTTGTAGAGTGGATGCAGAAGTTGCCGGAACGATGTTGCTTTCAGGGGCAGCACTGATCCCCTTCCGGAGAAGTTGGGGGCTGTGAAGTGGGCTCAACGCTGCTACTGGAGATGCTGGGGGAAGGTTAGGGGCTCTTTTCATCAGCTCCATGGGGGAATAGGAGCCAGAGAAGGTTTTAGGTGCCGCTCCAGGGGTTCCTGGCGCTGGTGGTGGCTGTTGTCCAAGAGCAGACATAGCGAGACCAGTGTGGGCATTGTACATGGAGAGGGGTCTTCCTTGAGTCATCGCACCACTGTATGCTCCAGGACTGACTGGGAAAGCTCCAGTCGCCAGGGGCCGGGCTCCTGGGTAAGTAGTGGTCTCCAGGAGGTGTTGGGAAGGTGCACTGCTGGGTCTTCTGCCAAGAAACTCTCCCATTCTTGGGGATACAGTCTGGATGGTGGTAGGAGGTTGCTGCATCAGGCCAGGGTCCATGGTCAAACCCTGGGGCTGCATGTAAAGGTCGTTGCGGTGGCTGAAGCTGTTGGATCGGGCACGTGCAGCTGGGGTGCCGGCCTTACAACCAAGGACAACTCGGGATAGAATGCGGGCCTGTGCCAAGTTAGGGGCCACAGCCCGGACATCGTGGTCTTCCATCATTCCAAGTGTGGGAGTGGAATCAAAGCCATGTTGCAGTAGGAGAGTGATAGTGCTCTCAGCCAAGCCTTCAGCTCGTAAGAAAGCCAAGAAAGCAGGGTCCACCATCCTCTTGGGGTCAGCAGCACTGGGATGATGAGCAGGCATACCTGAGGGCATTCCAGCTGTGGCAGCTATTATTGCTGAGCTGGGGTCATAATTTGGGTCATAAGGTAGCCGCTGGGAAGCTACAGCTCCGTAAGCACGAGGGGGAAATCCGTCCATTCCCTGGAGAGCTGGATCCACCGCTGAACTGGTGGCAGCTGGCTGGCGGGTGTCCAGAGACAAGTTGTTGATATTATTATAAGCTTGTCGCACAGAGAGAGTCGAAGGCTCAGCAGTGTAAGACGGCAAAGGGGGCTGGACCCCGTAGACTGCAGGAGAAGGAGAGCGGCCACCAATACGCTGAGCGTCTTGGATCATCTTAGATGCCAGAGTTTCTCTGTACAAACGGCTCAGCTCAAGCACGGGAGGGGGAGGAGGGGGCGGAGGAGGAGGGGGAGGAGGAGGTGGAGGGGGAGGAGGCGCGGGGGTAGGTGTTGAAGCGGAAGCAAGCACGGAAGGTGTGGCCCTTCCTTGCCCTTGATCCCAGGTAGGCCTCACCCCCCCAGTGTTGGGCCCATAATGCGAGGCTGATCTGCTGAGCAGGTGTTGGTTATCCTTATAAAACCCTAATTCTTCAGGTGGTGCACCAGGTAGGGTAGAGCTTGCCAGGTAGTAATCCTGAAGTGGTCCAGAAGCCCTGCCTGCCATCACTTGCCCGAGGTAGAGGCTGCTGCTCAGATCAGGTACAGAGTTCTTCTTCAGTAGTGTTTGAACATGCTGGTCCTGCTGGATCTGGCTGTACAGGAATCCTGGATCCTGTTTCCCACATAGATGTGGATGATGGTGGTACCAAACTCCATTGTCTCCCACTGGCAAAGAATTCCTACGCCCCGCAAGAGTGCCACAGTATTGACAGCGACCTGCAGCTCTGTCGTTCTGGCCCTCTGTCCATTCAGGACCACGCAGGCCCAGAGAGCCTCCAAAATGCGACTGCTCACTTGAGTTAGGCATCAGTGAAGACAACAAAGTGTGCAGCTATAGAAGGTGGAAAGTAGAGCCTGGTATTGTGTTTCAACTCTCCTGTTACACTCACCCCCAATCAAGAGGGAGGAGTGGAGAGGAGAAAAGAGGAGGCATGAGGTACCCTTTTACCTGATCTGCAGCTGTAGATCCCCCTCCCCTCACTCTTAAGTCCATGCTATCATGTAGCTCCCTGCTGGCGGCCTATGTAAATAATTCAACCCTGGAAACATTAGAAATCCACGAGGACAGACGCACATCATCACAAACACAGTGAAAAACCACACATACACACACTCGTAGAGAGAAAAAACACACCTTTAGGGCGAGGCTCTACTCCTTTCTACAGCAGGGATCATGCTTGTGCTGGCCATCACTCGCTTACATCCCAAACTAAGAGCGCGGGTAACGAAATTGGGGTAAAAACACATGCCGGACAATGCCAACTGAATGGAGGAGGGGACGAGACAGAGTAATCCAATGGGGTTGATGCACGCCATTGGCAGGGACAGTCCTCTCCTCCACAGCGCTTGCCACAAGGGGATTAGCGGCAAACTAAAACCTGCTTAAATCCACTGCCCCCTGTGACATCACTTGAACCAGATAGTGTACACTGCCAGCATGCTGCTGAGGCCACCGGGATGTGTTCATGGATTGTAAAGCAACACTGTTTGCCATTCTTAGCAGTTACTACCATCCCTTCATTTTCCTGCAGCCGGCTTTCCTCTTAGCACAAATGGGCCTCCGCAGAGAGACCAGGGAAGCTTGTGACCAACATGCGGGTTGAGCAAGTCTGGGGAGAGGGGGAAGGGGGATGGTTGCTCTCACAAGTACTAATGAGGGTCAGATTTAATCCTGTGGCTACTAGAAGGAGGCCAGGAGATGCTTCACTTGGATCATAGAGAACTGACAGCCTCCTCTACTGGACAAACACAAATACAGTTACAGGACAAGGAAATATGTGCTACAACCCAGTGCCTTCAAAATAAATCAAGTTACAACTAATCATGTTAGATTAAGTGTCTTTTTTCCCCTTTGCTTTTGTTTGATATATTCAGGATCTATCTAACTTTCAATTGATTTGCTGCCTATAAAGCTTTAGAGAATAGTGAAGAATTTGCTGTCACTGTTTTTTTAAACCTTGATATCTGCAGCTGTTTGCTTTGTTTGACCAATTATTCTGAAAAAAAAAAGATTGGAAAAAAAAGAAGGTCCAGATAGTTAATCAGCCTTAAAGTAGTTTAAATTGTTCATCAAATTTGCTTTACTTATCAATGCACCACTATTGCCGTCTTTACGTTTAAAGCTCCTGTGAGGACATTTTGGTTTGTGTTGTTTTTGGCACCCCTGTGGACAAAATTGTACTAAGTTTGTCCGAAATGATCTCCTCCTGCTTTCTTCAATAGTCAAAGATGTCACTCATTGTAAATATTAGCCATTGGAAATTCAGGGAAAAGACATTTCATTAGCACGCTGTCAATTATCTGGTTTGATGCCTACCCCTCGCAGTGGTTTCAAGTGTTAGAAATGACAAGTTTTCAACACTTTGTGTCATTTTCCTCAATTGATTGCTTTTTTTTGGTCTTAGAGAAGCATCGCAAGGAATTTAAATGCGCTTCTAACCAGTTAAAAAAAAATCTTCACAGGAGCTTTAAAATCAACATGCTGCAGAAAAATGTGCACTTTTAACTCTGTCACATTTGAAAGAATGTCATTACAGGGCTATGATTTGCTTGCCTCAGAAAATTTGGATTCATGAAATGATCCAGCATTAACTGCACCTCCACCAGCTGAGACTTATTTCCCCTCAAAAAGCTTCCACTTTGCTTCACTCACACACCAGATGCACAACAGACCAGATGTGGCTTATCTGAAATGTTGGCATTGGTAAGATAACTGTCAGTGTTTACTTACCATGACAAGAGCAGTGTAAACAAAAACGGCTGCAGGAGGAGAGGAAAAGGGAGCTTTGATAAGTGTGTGATGGGAAAAAAGCTGATAACGCGTGGGCTGCCAGCTTTGACTTTACCTTTCAGACGGACAGTGTCGGATGGGAGCAGACAGGAAGGGAAGGGGATATGATTGGACTGCACTGGACTGTGACAACTCGATGGCTACATGCCTGTTTATATTCTGTGAGTTATTTCTGTTTGAAAAAGGAAACGGGTTGAAAAGGAAGAGTTTCTGCAGCAGGGACATTATTTTTTTCTGTGTGTGTCCTCCTGAAGCTGAGACACAGAGACAGCGTGACTGAGTTGAGCTAAATTTATTACTGTTTCGAGCTGACGAGAGACTTTAACAGAGCTGTATCTCCTCATGCTGTCCCCACTACCTGTCAAGTCACAAAGGGAAACGCAATAACAAGCTCGTTTTCATTTCAGAGCCCAAGTGATGCAATCCTGATATAACATCAAAAAACAGAAATCTGATTGTTTCATAATGGAGCATCCTAATTGAGGAACATTAAGTAGGTCAAAACAAAAATAAATCAGAACAGTTTCATTTTCTCGATGGCCGCCGGCAGTCCAGGATGATGCACATCTGAAGGATGGTTTCTTTCATTAGAGGTAAAGCACACCTAGCAATTTCCTTGCAGTGATTTCTCAGCGCTGTCCTCCCAGGTCTGAGTCTCCCTGCGCTTTTTTGTCAGCTGTAAAACACACCATTAATCACCGTGTTGTATCTCTCTGCGGCGATCGTCGACAATAACTTCTTTTAATAAGCCCCTTCCAGGCCCGTGTGTCACTCAGATCCCCGCTTCCTGACAAAATATTAATAACAATAATAAACATCTCAAGTGCAGCTGGGCTTGTGTTGCTAAAACTGAAACAAGGATATGGCATATCATATCTCTAGCCATGCAAATTGCTGCATTTCCCACTATTCATAAGCAGGAGAAGCTGTGCTACCATATTCATCTTGTCTCCATTCTCTGATATGCCTCTCAGGAGAGCTGCTCCATAATTAAGTGAGCATGCTATATCACACTCATCAAGCAACAGGGACCCTACACTTGCTAGCATGAATAATACAACAGAAAAGAAAAGAAAGCCCAAAGTTACACAGCAGATATTTGGTCAACAGCATCGGAATTGGTGCCAAGACTTGGTTTGCTAGCTTGCAGCCAATCACATGGCTCTGTAAAAGACCTCTAGGTACAATGTGTTCAACAGACGTCCAGCAACAGTCGTGCCTTTGGAGCAATCTGGCCATCTTTCTAGGGCACAGGACGCTAACGGCGGGACTTGGCAGGCCGTGGCGGCAGAGATAGCTGCAGAATGATTTAGATAGCTGCAACTCTACAACTGCTGATCCATTAAACTTTCATGAGGGACTTCATAAATTAAAACCATGACTGGAAGAACTTGAAAATTCTACTCAATTACTGTGATTGTACAGTATATTAAAGTTTTAACGAGCCTCCGGGCCTTTCCTCGCTCTAGCTCAAGTACAAGGAGGAGGAGGAGGAGGGGGGGTGGGGAAAGGGAAAAACACATGGTACCAATTCTGGGCCGATGGCTTTTGAAAGGGGTTCACATCTGTTGTGTTATCAAGACGCTGTCCTCCGCCTCTTTACCACCTCTCATCTCCACACGTTATGATACAGCATGTCACACATTCACACGGGTGGGTGGAACGCAGGGCAGAGCGAGAGCCGCTACCGCAAACCTTTTTCATCAGCAAGCTGAGACCTTAAGTCGACTCTGTGAAGCAACTGATTAGAGTTTTGTCTTCCATTTTAGCAGGTTGGTTTGTTCCCCCTGTTTTGCCTTGTGTGCGCAGCCCCGCGCTCCGCCTGCCTATCATTATCAAGCCAGTGGCCCATACTGCATCACAGATGGGGCAGACAGAAGGGAGAGACGACAGCCCGCGTGCTTTTTGGAGAGACGAGGAGTGTGCAGCTGAGTGAGAGAGAGAGAGAGAGAGAGAGAGAGAGAGAGAGAGAGAGAGAGAGAGAGAGAGAGAGAGAGAGAAGAAAGGAGAGGACAGAAAATGAGATCTGCTTTCACGTCACTGATGAAAAAACGATATGGAGTGCAGTAAAACCAAAGGACACTTTTACAATATGTTCAACAGAGCTGCAGTTAGAGGCAGATATGTGGGAGGGTAATTGCATGACATACTAAAAATATTATATGACATTTATGTACATCTCCTGTGTGTTTAGTGCAGGGTTTAGAAAGGTCACTGTGTTGTCTCAGACTTTTATATTCTGGACCTGGACACAACTATTGTTTCTTTTCATCTACTTAAGTAAGACCAATGACATTTTTATGCTCTTTAATCACAGCCTTACAACCATAGACTGTATTAAACACGGATATAATCTCAGTGACATCACACGCTGGTTTTTAAAGACGGATTGTGACTGTAGCCACTTCAAAGAACAGACAAGTCGCTGAGACGCTGAGGTAAGGCCCAGTATTGTGTCCAAAACGCTAAATCAAAAACTCACTTCAATTGGAATAAATTTTGTTTTACTTTTTATTGCTGAAAATAATGATAAATGGATGGAAATGTGAAAAACAATGTTTAACAACAGCAGTCATCAAAAGATGTGGTGATCTCAGCTCACCCTCCCTCTCTCATCCACGCCAAACAAAAGGTAACATGTGACTTCAAAAAAGACAATCACTCCACATCTCCACCCCCATCCACATGAGCCACCATTCACCAAACAACATGCTCCCAAATTAAGCTACATCCCAATCAAACGAATTAGCACCACAAATAATATACAAACAATATTATACCAAAAATCCTAGAATATGAAAATGAAATATAAATTTCATGGCTCCTACAATGATGCTACCATATTGGAAACACTGAGCTCTGCTAACTTTCAGCGAAGGCCCCGTTTACATGACAACGTTTCACAGCAATTCACTTGCAAATGCAAAAAAAAACGGAGAAAAAAAATCTTCATGTACACACTTCATGTGCTGAAACACAGAACCAACGTCGACGTCACGTGACGTGCCACACGCCAATTAAGATCATCAGTCGGCAGCAAAATTTCCAAAACAATGGTGGAGAGATTGAAGCGATTGGATGATTGGCTTCAATTTACTAAAAAGGATGCTAAAAACGCAAAGAGAAATTTGTGCAATGCTGTCATGTCATGCAAGAATGGCAACACCACCAACATGGAAAAATTTGCTGACGAACGCCGTTAAATACTCTTTAACATGTGGATAATCAGAACAAAATATACCCTGAATACTTGAGGCAAAGCAAACTTTTCTCCTTGGAAATCTCTGCAAAAGATCACAGGCTTATTCAAGAAATATACAGTATAACTAATGGCGTAAGGATCTATAAAATAGATTAAAGAAGTCTGGCTTTGCTCATTTTAATGCATTACAAACTATATGGAAAGAATAAGGTTTGACACCAAGCTTTTCTTCCCCCCTCAGGCAGAGAGCATCGATCCAAGCTGGAGAAGTAGACACCTGATTTAGATCTGAAAATTTAAACAGACATCGAGAGCGACTGAAGTTTCTTATTCTCCTCAGCGACAGCATGCTCCACAGTCAATCAAAACGAGATTATCTTGTTTACCCTGCAATGCAAGTTTCAGCCTAAAGACCACTCGACGTAAATTAACACACACATCTGTGATAAGCAAATACAATCATCAGCAGAAAAAACAAACGGCTACCGAGCTGCTTCTGTGTTTGTTCAGCCACTAATATAGATAAATTAGATTCCTAATTATGCAGCTATAATGTGCGATCGTGTAACACCACATGAATAAATGCAGATGTTGATTAAAACATTATCTGACGAGATTAAAGCGGCTCAAATCAAACCCAGAGGGGGAAACGGAGCTGCAGTGAACGAGAAAAACACATCTTAGCAACGAGGGGAAAAAAGAAGAAGAAGAAGAAGAAGAAGAAAAAAAAGGAGTCTTCATCCTCCCGGCCGCTCGGCCCGGTCGCTGCAGAATGATTAACACTGGTGCAGCTCAAATTAAGCTGAGAACACAGAAAGGACCTGAGGCTGGATCACTCCTCGTGTGTGCACATGACAGAAATGAATCTCTCCACCCCAGAGATAGACGGATACACAACGGAGGGGGGGGGGGGAAAGAGTGATGGAGAACAGAGCGAGCTCCTCTCTATTCCTCAAACCGGTGAATTTAATGTGATGCTTCCCAGCAGCTGCTTTGATTGAGCTAACTAGCAGCTTTTGATAGAAACAGTGGCAACCAGCTCCCTGCCACCTTATTCACAGACAGGCCAGATTATGCTAAACACATATCAAGGACTTTAATGGCTTAATCAGGCTTGTCATCTACCCAACGGGTTTCCTTAGATACTACATTTTCTGATCCCTCAAATACCAACATTAAGCAGCCAGAATGAGCAAAAACACAAAGATACAGGAATGAAAATCCACACCTTGCATGTTGAGAGAACTGTCTTAAGGATGTTTTTCATAGTTTGGGAAACAAAGGCTGTGTTGGACGGAGCAAAAAGAGCGTATGAGCAGACGTACTCTTTTTCAAGACATCGCTCCAGATTTTCAGTTGAAAGAGATTGAAGGGAGACAGCACGAATCACGGCTTCGTCTGCTCTGTATCTGCGTGCCAACAGCAGGCCCGGTTGAAGTGTGAACCTGGATTAAGATGAGTTACTCCCGACAGTCGCCAAATAAGCCCTGTGAGGATTTCACCTGCGTTTTTTCATGTGTTTTCTCCACACGCCGAGACAATCGCCATAGCAGCCTTATCACGCCGCTACACGCAATCAACGGGACAACTTTGCCTGGTCGTTGGCTCGTGAACAAATCACAAATCACAAGCTGTTTTTTTTTCTCTACGCCCTCACAATGGCCGCCAGAGGACTGATTCACTGATCCTGTGTGATGGCCATCTGGAGAGAGAGTGTGCATCTGTGTGTGTGTGTGTGTGTGTGTTTGAGAGGGAACGTCTGCAGGTAGGCTCACCACGAGGCAGCTCTGCATGCATCACAGCAACACCTGTTACTGTCTCTGTGTGCGGCTCCTGTGGGCTTTGAGCGCGTGCCCAGCAGAGCAGACAAAGTGTTGTTCCCTCAGGAGTGACTAACTACTTCAGCTGTCTGATTCACACACAAACGCAACAGCTGGATGAGGACCGCAGCTCTAACCAGGAAGGATTTCCACCAATGAACGTCCCGCCTGTGATTTCTTTTTAGCCTCTTTTCAACATTTTCAGGTTAAATTCCCTCTAAAAGTGCATCTACATCAACACAGAACCAGTCAATTATCCACAAACATTTAAGCATCGGTTTAATGTGCGCTTTTTTTAAATTAAATATCCAGAAAGTGTTCCAGCAGCACATCTGCAACACCTCCAGTGCCCACAAGGGGGCCACAGCCACTCTTTCTTATGCTGTTATCATAGGCTAGGGGCAGGGGCGGAGCCAAACTTTGGCACTTACTTTTGCTGAATGTATTTTATTTGATATATTAGTCTCAAAGAGCTCTATCTCATCTACATGATAAATGATTTCCTGAAAAAAAAGAAAAATCAAATGTTCAGGATCAATTGCTTGAGCACTGCTTGATGTTTCAATTTTTATCGTACTGCGAATTGTCACAATAGTGAGATAAATGCATCGGACTCAGTTTGCAAGGTGTCTTTGTGTGACGTGTTTTTTTATTTTTATTTTTTGTTTTGTTTTTGGATTATGGATCCCAAAAAATTCATGCAAAAATAACATGAATAAAAAGTAGCCGTCCATCCTCACGCATGCATCTACCATCAACTTCCTCTTCTTAAATTAAAGCTCCCTATGAAGCATCTTTACTTTGTAACCAACAGGTTAAAAATGACCCGTTTATCTCTCCATGACCTAAAAATGTCAACACGACCATCGGTATGCAGATTAACGATGTATATTAAGTTACTTTTGATATCTGAAAGTGTTTCCGGGAGGCAGGGGGCTGCTTTATTCATGCTTAATTCAAACATTACACTGTTTGAAAAAAGTGCGATGATTATTTTCAGTTCAGTTTAAATCACGTAAATCTCAAAATCAGCATCGCTTTGAAAAGGTATCACTTGGTCCACAGGAGGCGCCAAAATCAACACAAAGTTCTACACAGAAACCAAGATTAAAAAAAAAACATTGCAAAGCTTCTCTTATGTACTAAAAAAAAATTCTTTTTATACATTTTTAAAAATTATTTTAAAGGAAAATGAAATGAAATTAAAGTATTTATTTTGTCCTCTGAATTTTTTAACAACTTAAATTTTCAGTTTTATGAATTATTTGCCGTTCTAGACTCGTTATTGTGAAAAAAAATAGGTCACTAAAAATAATATCTTTTTGAAAAATTTTAACATTTCAAGGGGCTAGAGTGAAGGGTTATGTTTTGGACTGTTTCTTGGCTGGTACCAGTCACTTCCTGAAGTGTGTGTTGGTTGCCTGGTAACTGGTCCCTGGCTGAAGCACGGCCATGAGCTTTATAGGTGGCAGGAGGCTGATCTCTGGACAAAGCCAAGCTTGCTGCTCACAAGTCTATGTGCTAACTGGAGCTAAAGTAAGCTAAGCTAAGCTAACCAGCTCCTGTTGGCAGCTACATGTTTACCAGGCAGACTTTTGACAGTAGTCTTCAGCTTTTCAGAGATTTTCAGGGCAAATAACCTGAGGAGGGGTTTAAATCTCAATGATCCCAACAATATATTCTACACAAAAGATGAAAGAGAGACAGTGACTAATTTGAGTCACAAGTGAGATATAGCCCATGTAAATATCTTAACTAACTGTCATTGTGCAATTTTATGTTGAATTATTTTCAGTAAGAAACACATAGAATTCATTTTTTTTCTACAGCAATTATGTTCCTAAAACCAATATAAGTATTTCTCCGGCCTAACTGTGGCTACATGATGTGCAGCATATGTCCTCTATTTTACGTGTGTATCACTGAGGTGCTTACATCAAGCTGCAAAACAAATATGCTGGCACTGGGGGTAATGGTGCGTCGAGCTTCATTTTCCAGCACTGCAGTCATGTCTGCTTCTCCCTGTGCTGGCTCCAGGAGGGCCCAGCAGCTTAACAAGCCTCTCGGGGACCCAGACAGCAGAGAGGAGATGATTTTACCTCAGGACACAGCATGACAGACACACACACATAAACACACACACACACACATATACGCGCTGGGCGAAGTCAAACAAGTGGGTTTTTAAAAACACACACGGATCCAGACACATTTTGTACACCCACACAAAGGCTCGTGTTCCTTGCTGCCTGTGCCGACTTTGTAGTTGTGTGCACGGCAGGGGGCTCCTATTCTATCCACAGGCTCTTCAATACGACACTACCGCTCTCTAATCCACAAGCAAAAGCCTAATAATCAACGCGGTTTATGGTGTAAAACTGGCTGCTTCCAAACAGCCGTGACAGGAGAGAAAGCGTTCAATCCCCTGCAGTAATCTAACTCAGATGTTTAGATGGTCTCTATAACACTAAGTCACACTGCAGACACTCCTACACACACACACACACACACACACATACACACACAGGGGCCAGAGTGAAGACATAATCTCATTTACATCTGCCAGAGGACTGTTTGCTGCTGAGGTCAACGTTTAATACACTGGTTACTGTAGTATCTGACATGTGGTGTGTGCCAGAGAAAATTATAGCGATCAATGGGATTGATCACCAATAGGGATCAGGGTCCTGCTTATATACGCTGAGGATGGTTGGCTGGGGGATGAAGAGCTCTATTTAGTGTCAGCGAGGAAGAAAAAGCTCTTTATGCAACGGAAAGCAACATGTGGACTTCTGGTTACAGTCTGTAATGTTTGGGTGTCAGACTAGATCCTGTGGAGGTGTCGACAGAGAAATGTTTTATTTTAGTTAAGGCCCGAAAAAAAAAAAAAAAAAATGTTTAAAAAAGAATTCTGAGATAAAAGTCTGAATTTTGCCTTTTTTTTCCTCAGAATTCTAATATTTTAAATCAGATTTTATGAAGTCAGACTCAAAAACATTAATTCAATAACTAGCGTTAGTGTTATCTATTCAAAGTATTTTTATGCCCTGATCTGAAAACTGCATTTGATTCTTTTCATGGCAACATTGTCAAAATGACAGGAAAGAATTCTTGAAAATGTCCAAGAAATTCTCAGAAAAAGTCAGAATTCAGGCTGTGGTATAAGATCTTTCTAAAAAATGACAGCTACGATTTGTTTATTGGTTAATGAGAATATACATCACCCCAGAAAAGCTCAATAACTACATTTTTTTCACAGTTTTCTGGATGCAGTAAGGAAGTGTATCAAGGACATTGTAAAGACATTCCTCAGGATACTCAACTTTTTACAAAAACTCCTGGAAATTTCCCATATTTAATGCAAATAGTTCCATTTAACTGTGTTTTGTTACAAATTTGCACATTGGTTTTTGAAATTTACAATTTATATATTTTTTTAAGTTATAAAAATGTGGTTTCCACAGTAAAAAAGTGAACTTTTTTCTACTCTGATTTTTTTTTGCACTTTTAGGGTCAGTGTGTTCATAAATGTAATCAAAATGAATAAATAATTGTTAAGTGACACAGGTGAGGTGTGCCGACACATGGCAAGGCAAGGTAAACAGTTTTGAGGTGAAACATTAAGGTAATATTAAGGTTCCTTTGTGACGTTTGGCACAGGGCTTAAACTTATACACTCACAGTTTTTTTTTTGAGGATTTATCTCTGGAAAAAAAAAAACTATCACGAACTCTATGCTAAAGCTTCAATACATATCTAGTGTTGCCATTCTGGTTCGGTTGTATGCACCAAAGCATCATCTCGAGGCTAAGGCAAAATATCAAATTATTTATTGTGATATGGCCTAAAAATATCAAGATATAAATAAGATATCACATCCCCAAGCCCTAGTCCCTAATTAATGTACCTGAGAGATGTTTGTGTGTCTGGTTCTGCACTTGTGTACATGGACGTGTTATTATGTGTATAAATGTTTGTTAAATGTTGTTAAATCAATAAAAACTGTGGGGGAAAATGACAGCTTTGTTTTTCGTTGTTGTTGTTTTTTTACTACTGGTCCAACCTCCAAACTAATATTTCAGCGTCTCTTGTCCTGATAAGATCCAAACTGGGTTTGATTTCAACCTGAAATTGTTTTTCAGAATTGTTTTGAATTGTTTACTTTTCCAGTGTCTCCAATCCTCTTCTGAAAGATCCTTACTGGGTTTCACTTTGTTTTAATTTTTATTTTTCGTTTAGTACATATAAATAGTTCCAAAATCCTTAACTGACTTCTGAGGCCTTGATTTATGACTTGAATGAATTAATGACTCTTTTTCTTTTCATGTTGTTTTTCCATCATTAATTCACTTTGAACCACCGCTCAAGTGTTCAGATTGGAAGATCCAGATTTAAGACATTTGAAAGTTTCAAGTTGAGTGTTGTGGTCCCAAAGTTGAAATCAAAATCAATCTCTAAAAGATCATAATAAGTTTCTAAATTATTATTTCTCCATTTTTGAGAACAGTGATCAGGACGGAGCATCAGTACCAACATTCAGATTGTCAACTTTTCAGCTCTGACGACAGAAGTGATGAAGAAATTGAGGAGAGGCACATACTCTTAGCTTTACCTTCACAGATCCGGTCCAGCCGCTGCCTCTTCACTTTGTGTTTGTCAGTCAGCGACATGGCGTCAAACACAGCACGGCACAGGACGGCACAGCACGGCTCGAGTACCTCTCCTCCTCAGCCACAGATACCCACTCGGTTCAGACTCCTAGTGCACTGTAAGCACTGTTCCCCGGGGCATACCGCCTCGGCACACACACCTGCAAGACAGGTGAAGAAAAGACAGAAACAGCTGGTTAAACACACCACACAGACACACACACACATGTTCTGTAAGCGCACGAATTATTGATGTACAAGCAGGAGAAAAATAGTGTGACACGGTGAGGCATTAAAGACTCCTTGACTACAAAGTCACTCACAAAGAGCGCAGGAAGCTGCAGGCGATAGATACACAGAAAATCAGTGCACCACACACCATTCTCTCACACACACACACACACACACACACACAAGCTCAGATACCAGTGGTGACAAAGTGCCCCATTTGCTGTAAAAAGTGACAAAGCTTCCATATCTGAAAGCTCCACTTTCCTCCTCGTTTGAAGTGTGTTTTCTTTCAGACAAAAACTCTGAAGCTCCATCAAACTTGTCACTCTTCACATTCCTCATTGATCGCCGTGACATTGGAGGTGTCTCCACTTAGACGAAAAGCAATCTCCTTTTTTGTTTCCCTTTTTCTAACCCTGAAAGCGATTTTTAAAAGGCAGCGAGCAAAGAATCACTTATTCATCCGACAGAAGTTGATCTGAGTAGGAGAGCGAGAGGCTGATGGAAGTTTGGAGGAGGGTGACAAAATGAGCTGATGTGCTGCAAACTGAAGGTTGATGGAGTGGTGTGTAATGACACATTCAGGCCAATAGAGGGTGGTTAAAATCTACTCAGAGGGGAGCACATTACCTCACTTACTTCCTTTACATTGTACTGTGAAATCTTTACATCCTGATGTCTCCTCAAAGGGAATTTTTAGACTTCAACAAGTCAAAGTTTCTGTGTTAGAAAGATTAAACAGAAGTTTTTCCTCCACATGAATGTAATGATAGATATAAAAAAAGATTCTGAAGAGACAAACACAGCATCGCTGTGTTAACTTTGTGAGACAAGAAGTGTTTCTCCATCCCAACACAATGAGGATTAGCATTAAAATGAATTACACTCAAATTATTGCAACACAACAGGGATTAAATGTTCCACTGAGGACTCGAGTGCTACAACCACACAAGTCCAGGACCGGAGCCAGAAGAGCCTCTCCTCTCAGAAAAGTGCTGAGGCTATGAAAACATCTCCTTCTGCCAGAAAGCATCAGTGTGACCTCAGAGCGTTTCTTTGTAGTCAGAGTTTAGAAGAAAGAGAAGGGAGGGGAACACAAAACAACAAGTTTAAGAAAAGAAGATGACCTCCATGTTTGTTGCAGGAATTAGAGTGTGACTAGTTTTAAAAGTTTCTGACTTATCAGATTGGCTGGTTCAGGATTGTACATGTGGTCAAAACAACCTCTCACCAAGGCAAACGTTTGAAGACAAGTTCCTTTAAAGAGGGGGTATTGTGCTTTTTTTATACCCCCCTTGTGGCGCTACATGATTTATAACTAAAAAAAAAAAGTCTATTATTCTCACACTGGTGTTTAGAGAACTATTATTTCAGACTCCGTATGAAACGCTCCAGACCTTGGTGTTTGAGGCCCGCCCTTCCAAAGTATCTCGAACCAGTTTAGAAATCCCGGTGTGATGACCTCATCATTTCAGCAAGTCTCATGAAGATCTTGCAAAGATCTCACAAAGATCTCGTGCTATTTGTTTCAAAATGGACCGTTTTAAGCTGTTCAAGATTCAAGATTTTCTAAATACATACGAGGACATACAGAAAAATAAAAATTCTACAACAGGTTCCAAGATTTTTACGGATGCAGAATATGTAGCAGTTCGAAAATCTGTACATTTAATATGAACATTAAACAATGTTACCTTATATTCATGTTTAAAATATTGGAGCGTATCATACCCCCTTTTTAATTTTTCAGAATCACAATCCAAAGTTTAAAACACACATGAATTTAGATGATGTAAAACCAAACCTCATTTTCTACAGTGTGAATTCTTCCTCTTCCGTCTCTGTAATGTTTCCCACAGTCTGAAATCGTCGGTTTTTGAAGTGAGGAAGCTGCACAGAGCGGGTCACTTCCAGGGTGTCTTTCCAACCAGGCAGCGCTGCGGCTGAAGTCTGTTAACAGGCTGCTGGGAGGCCTCACCCTGTTACTTGATTCATTTCACTTCTTCTCTCCGTTCCTCCTCCATCCTTTTCATCTGTCCATCTCTCTGTAGTGCTGCTGCCTCTGAGGTCTCTCACACAGAGTCATCAATCACCGGGCGCTCTTCCAGGGCCGTCTACTTGTGTGTGTATCCAAGAGTGTGTGTGTGACATAAAAAAGAGTGAGAGTGACAGAGAGGGAGGGAAGTGGAGAAAAGGAGTGCTAAGAGAGGATAACAAGACCCACACTGGGGGCAGAGCTTCACCAATTCTTATCCCCTTTTCTCTTCCCTCCTTATCTGCTCCATTCATTTTCAAAGCCAGATAGGAGGAGACAAGGGTCCCAAAACTTAGTTTAAAACCAATCCTGTATATAAAAAAGATGAAACTGGGAACCACCCCTCCACAGCTCAAGAGAAAAACTGGAACAAAGCCGGCAGCACAGCCAGAAGGGCCTGAATGGGTATTTAGGCAGGGATTTTACCCTCTCTAAGCAAACACAAAGGTCATATACATGAATCTTAATATTTAAGAGGCATTAAAAGTCAGATGATCGATAAAACTCCCCGCCTGCGGGGCCACAGCTCATTGAAAGAGAAACATTTGTGCACTGGAGGCCGAGACATTAAGTATATGAATCCATATCTGCGATGGCCAGCTCTTCCTCCCAAGGACGGCTCAGCTGTGAGCACAATCACAGTCCACAAACTCTGCTCAATGTCAGCGACACACACAGATCACTGTCTGAGAACTGTCCACAGGGGAGGGGGGCGGGCGGGCAGCCCGAGTTTAACACAGCACAATGTATGCAGACAAACAGAAACAAAGTAGAAGCTTCAGCTCGTGCTGACAGACACTGACTGCAAACAGGAGATGCTAACTTCTGTTTCATTTAATGGAGCACAGATTCACATTTAAAGAGCAAAACATTTTTACAAAGCTATTTCAGCTGGTTAGCTTAGCTTAGCATAGAGTAAAACCAACATTAAATGATTTTGCAGTTTGACTTTTGTACATAAACAAGATATACAGTGTTGTTAGTCAATTTGAGCAATAATGCTAGCAAAGTTATCTTAAGCTAGCTCTTTCCTGCTGCTTCTTTAGTCTATGCTAAGCTAGCTGCTGCTTGGCTGTCTAGTTTAAAGTTTGAAGAGTAGTATCATCCTAGCTTTCAACAACTATTAAAAATATATATTTAATAAAAAAACTTAACAACTTCCTCAACATTTTCTAGCAATTAGCTTAAAACATTAGCCAAACTAAAGATGGCGGAGTCTCAAACAGCCAGGTATTACACTGTTAAACACCGGTATCTAGTTTTAATTCAATGGACTAGCAACTGATGGGAGTGTTAAAAAATACTGACACCTTGATGCCTGACTCTTGCTATGTTAGCTAGTTAGCTAGCAAGCTAGCTGTAGCTCAGAAACAGGGGCAGCCATATGTACAGCAAGTGTTACAAACAGGAAATTCATTACATTTTGGGTCATCCAGTTCATTCAAACTAAGAGGGATCGTTTGTTTTTGTCTGACTGGATAAAACTTAAAAAATCAAAAAATCTGGCAACTAACAAGATGGCATTCCTGCACATGAACCAAAAATATTAACTATTCATTGACTTCACTCACTCTATGAAGAGATTTTGGCACTTTTTTGTTTTTATTCTTAAAAGTACTTGAAAACAAAATGCAATCTCTTAAGTTGTTGCTGTTTTTCTTTAACGAGAAGTTATGCAGAGACGAATCATTTAAAAAGCAATCATTAGCTGCACTCCTCATTTCAGCCTCCGCCCAACATTATGAGAATGTGAAAAACCAAAAGTCAAATTAAATTAATTTGCAACAGCATCTCCTTGTAATTGGATGAAATTTAATGATGACACCAGCCTTGTTGTAATCCATCTTGCTATTGGGAGGGAAACACTAACACAATCCTCTCTGTTTTGATTAATTGACTTTGCCGAAATAAGAAAATAATTTGGTTTGGTAAACAGATTTGAGCACCACCCCTGACAGGCTCTCATTAGAAAGCAGAGATTACTTACTTCATTAGACTTTCTGTGGAGGTCACAGATCAGAGGCAGGAATAAAGGACTTATCACTGTGTGTTGACACAGATCTGTGTGCTTCAGATGAGGCTTAAGAACAGTTTCCTCTTGTTTCAGATGGGTTGAAATATGTTTGGACAGGCGTGAGACTGAGATAAAGCCAAAGTGGAGACAGAGGGAAGGTGTCGCTTAATGAGTTAGAGGGATTGAATAATTAAAAAGGTCAGGCTACCTGCCTGCTGCGTGTTGCTTCACACATGCAGGAGAGGACCCACACACTCACTCACACACACACACAGCTCTGAGGAAGACACACTGGGGAAAAAAGACTGAAGAGACGAGTCATTTGGGGGAATGATCACTTTCCCTGGAACACAGTGTAGTTTGTGAACTAATTGGGTGAATCCATAATTAATTTGCTGACATTAAGCCTTCGGGTCTGCTCCAGTAAGACTTTCTAAGGATGCGAGGAAGAGTGAGTGAAGCCTGGAGCTCACCGCTGAGGGGGAGACTCCTAGCTTGAAGCTTCGCAGTGCAGGTTCTGACATTTAGAGGAGATACTGAAAGTGCAATACCTTTCCAAAGGTGTCAGTTAACTCTCAGTGCTTTAGGGAATAGTCTAACACAGGCCCAGGTTTTCTCAATTTAACATTTAAGTGACGGATAAATCCAGGAAAATCCATACTCTACATGTTCTCAATCCACATCGTAGGGTTTTATTTCTCACCTGGCTCCTGAGGGAGGAGAAACATCAATGCTCAGAGAGGTTTTACGAAGGTGATGAGACATTTAGGGCTTTTTTATTGACTTCTTAAAGCAGCATGAAGCAACCTGTAGGTCAAAGCCTTCAGATATGAACTGAAAATTAGAAATAAGGTACTCGGACCACAGCAGGATTTTGAACCAGGCTACAGACATGTTTATTAACCCTTTACTGCCAAACGTACCATATTTGATACACGAGTTTCAAAGACCCCTATATTTTCATCAAAAAACAGCTGATATATACATAAAAAATGTTGTCTACCCCCTTGAGGATTATCATTCTACTACAGGAAACTGAAGTTGTATTTTGGCCCTTTTCAAAATGGCTGCTGTAAGGAAATCATCCAAACACTTTTTTATAAAACTCAATGCTAATTTCCAAAAAGTGGTAAGAATAAAATCTATAAAAAAGTTTTTTGCCACAATCACTCAATTTTGTCAAATGTGAACCAAAAAAATATATCATAAACAAAAGGATACTGCAATATTTTTTAGTGGATTTTTTTAAAAGGGTTTATAAACAAAAAAAAATTTGAATTTTCTGGCTATTTTTTTGATGGGTCAGGCTTTGATAAATGGCTTGGTTTGTATGTGGTTTCTTGGTCAAAATATGATATTTTTGGTTCGGTGCGAACGCAGCGTTTCTCTGAAGGATGGTGGAAGTTTTTATCATAATCAAACAGCCCCGAATTAAAACATACACACAAAAACTGCTCAAAATCCATCCTGGCACTTTCCATCCCCTGAGCTCATTCAACATTCGTCTTGTAATTATGATGAACAACAACAGCTGCTGAGGTTTTTAATGAAACACTAAAATAATGTGAGTCACAGTTTAAAGCAAACGTTCCGACTGAGGCAGGATCAGATGGGAACGCTCTTTACATGCTTTTGATTATGTAACAATAAATCCTGATACTATTCAACGTTTTTCTGACACCACATTGAAGCACATTCTGCAATTTTGTTCATTATCAGACGGAATCCAAAAATATTTGGAGAGAGCGGCATCTTTTTGTACAAACTGTGCTTTGACTCATTGTGCTGAGTTTAGTTTTTAAGTTCCAGTACAGGCAGACAGAGGATATATTTATCTTTATTGGATGGACTGCTGGGAAGATTAAGATTATCTAACAGGTTATTTTTAGTAAGGATGCCAAATTATATCTTATCCAGGAAAGCTTTAGATGAAGTCTGAAGTGTGTATTTATCTTCTCCCCAGCTGAAGCTACAACCTCGCTGGATCTGGATGGAACGTCTTAATGTGAGCTGCGCGCTAATCCTCGCCAAGACTCCAAAAACACAGGCTTTAAGATAGCATTTGGATAACTAAGCAGTTACTCCTCCTCCTGATTTAATTTCCCCGTGGAGTTGGGAATAGTTAAAGTGTTGAGAGGAGACAACTGTCGGAGTTAGGGTAGAAATGCACACAAAGATCTGTCGCTCCTGCAGCTGATTTCCATCAAACTCTGCAGCCTGTGAAGAAAAAAAAAAGAAGCCTTCTCCAGTCAAAAAGTCACTTTTGAGTGGAAAAATAGCTCCGTCCTGTAAATGTCCTTTAGAAATAACAAACACAAGTCTCAATGACAAGGTTGTTTATGTGATTAATATTGTGACCCATTATTACCCCCTTGTTATTTTCCCTTAAAGAGCCTGTGTTTTCTTTCCACTCCAGCCCCGTCTGAACAATGGAGGCCGTTTTCCCCTTTCAGATGCCGGAGTTCCTCCAGAGGTAAATCTGTCAGCGCGGGGCCAGAGGGAAGAAAGAGAAAACAGGAAGGTGTGGACACCCTGCAGCACCAGCCCTGCTCTACTATTAATATCAGCTTACATGGCCAGATCCTCAGCCCCGCAGGCAGGCAGGGGAGAGTGTGTGATTTCCATGAACTGAGTGAAAGCCTGTGACAGCGTAGGAAGGTGACAGCTTGACACAAATATATTTAGCACGGCGAGAGAAAAGTGGCGGCTTTCAAACAGCAGCGAGGTTGCACTTGTTGCATCAGGGATGAGAATTTCATCTTGGAGGATACAAACAAGGCAGCGCGAGGAATCCAAGCCCACTTTGTGCTATTTTGATAAAATCGATAAATCCTTCAAAGTTTCAAAGGCCGAGGTTATCGAAGTGAGCCAAAGCTTCCCAGTGCAGGAAAAAGCCTGCAGCGCGCCAACCTGCCGCGCACAAAGAGGGTGTGGCCAAAGGGTGAGGTAAGGCTCGAGCTCGGTGTCAGCAGAAGGCCAGGCTCCGGTTCAGACAGCCTGCATGGGTCCAGCCTGCTCAGCCTCGGCTCCCTCCGGGTCCTTCCAGGAAGAGCCGGCATGATTCAAAGCTTCCTGGTCCAGGAGAACGAGGTGCCCACAAACACACACACACACACACACACACACACACACACACAGCTCAGCCCACTCCCTGTGGACGCTGAGACGGCCAACTCCGTGCTGTACTCGGGCTTACATTGGGAGGAGGCCAAGTCAAACAATGTGTTGATAAAGTCCAGAGCAGAGTGGTGAGAGGAACACAGAGAGAGACGGAGCACGAGGTCTAAACCCAACCGCACGAGGAGAGCGACTCAAACAGGCAGAAACACTTAAATATAATTATTCCAGTTTGTCTCATTTTCCTCGATCTCTGCCATCAATCCTTTTCGATCAGAACATTTTACCGGCTGAGATAATTGCTGGGAACATGAGAGCGTTGCAGAAGAAAGACAGGATGGAAACATGAACAGACTGATAAATCATGTTCCAACAAACCTCCAGGTTGGCCCAAATAATTTCTGCACAAACGGATGTTTTATTACCAACTATTAATTACAACTAACATCATCTTGGGTGAACATTGACCTCTCTTCTTAGATCAAGTATTATACTTCAGTAAACATTTTTCATGCTTGATTTGTGGGTTTGTTAAATACTGGGGTTAGAATCAACACTGTTCCAGTAGACGAATCAAAAACATGGAAGCAGTCTCAGTGATGTCTTCCACTGGTTTCTGGAAAAGCTGATTCAAGCTATCTTCCAGCTAACCTCGGAATAGGCAATGTCATGGAGTTACCAATGAAAAAATGCACAGAGGGACCAAAACCTGTGATACTTTCTGTACCAGGCAGTCAGATGGGGTTTTCCAGATTTATGGAGCCAGCCTCAAGTGGTCGCCAAAGGAACTGCAGTTTTCGCACTTCCTTGATGGCTTTTAGTTTTTCTAACACTTGAAGCTGCTCCTTGTTATTCGCCAAAGATCCACTTTGAGGACCAAAAAAAAACATCTGCAAGTTGATGTATGTTTATTTATTTCCTTTTATCCTTGTATATGCTGGAGGGGGCACCAGAGAGATGTCTCTGATATCCGATATAACGGCAATTTGAAATCACCGTGATCAGCCGACAGCTGCGCTCACAAGGCTGAGTGAAAACAATGTCTGCAGACACTGCAGGCAGTTTTGCCGCCATGCTAGCATAACAAATCTTGGTTGAATTCTGTTACGGTATTTCTAATTTTGTAGGAAATACTGTGACCAGAAAATGCCAATGCTGAAGGTTTATTCTACCTCTGTTCGCTCTCTGTTCATCATCTTGGTTGGAGGATCACTGGTTTCTTTGGATTGGTTGAATCATCTTGAGCCTGGCTTAACTCAGAAATACTGTCCAGGTGATGTTCAGGTGCACTGAAACCTTGAACCAGAGCTCATCTAAACACTCTGCTAATGATGAAGTTCATAGCTTTTCTTCAGGGTCCTGCTCACCCAGCTGGGATTTTATTGAAGTGCCATTAAAATCCTCTAAGATAAATTGTCTGCTGTGATTATCTGAAGTTTTACATGAAGGAAAAAGAAGAAAGACCGACAGTGTGCTAAACCAGCCCATTTCTTTAAAGTTTCTCTACTGTGTGGTCTGCCTGCTCCCTGAGCGCAGTTTAACCGGCTGTATTTTAGAGATCCGCAGCAGTAACTGAGTGTACAGGGGAGCTTTTTATCCGGGCCCCTTCTGATGGGCTCCAAACACAAGGCTGGCCTCTCTCTTTTTACCACATCCTATCATCTCAGGCTCCACTAATGCGCCAGGCTTCAAGGGACTGACACACACACGTTCGTACACACACATACACATTTATTACCCACACACAGCTCAGTCAATTAGTCCTGGCCCAACCTTGCAGCTGAGAGATAAATGGTGTGGAGTCTCAGCAGGCTTTCGCGCGAAGCTGTGCTCCTTGTCCGCCTTATGTAGAACAGCTCTCTGGAGGAATGCGAGCCCCTCCACTGTGAGGAGATGTGGTGAGACGGAGTATGAGGAAGGGGCTCAAAGTGCTCAGGCAAGTATTAAAATATGACCACCAGGACCCCCAAGTCCCTAATCAGAGCTGGGATAAAAAGCAAGAGAAGGAAGAGGGAGAGGTGGGGAGGCTCTGTCAGGGTGTAAAGCTGAGGACAGAGTCTCAAGTTTTTCCTCTCATGCCTTATTAACTGTTTGTGCAGTAGAGACGTAACCTGTTTACTGATACAGATCTTACATAAGCAGCTGAATGTGTCCTGGGAAAAAAAATAAATAAATCTGGTAACTGACATTAGGTTTACACTAAGCTATTGGTTTAGTACAGTTCTCAGTTTTGAAGCTTATGTTCGCTGCATTTTCGGTAAAACAAGGGACACCAATGCAACATTTTTTTTCTTTATCACAAACATTTAGAATTCCAATTTTTTCCGAAGTGCAGCATCAACAGGCTTCTTCTGAGATATTTCAAAAAGAATTATTAACTAATTTATTTTTAGAATAAAAGATTATAGATGTTTATATTGTATGTTTATATGTTCATGTGGTGCCTCTTCAGGTGCTTCAACAAATTAAACGTGTTACCATCAGTGTAATGGATGACCGTTGAACAACGTCGGTATACTACGCTTGTCTTTGTCCACTGTTGTGTTTCACTGAGAAACCAAAATGTTTCCGTACAGGAAACCTAAAAGATAGCGGGGGATCTTCCAGCTCGAGCCACTGATTTGTTCTGGCTGCCGTGCCGCTTGCCATCTGTTGTGTGTGTGGGAACACATATTAAATAACTTTTGTTCCACATGTACTTGGATTGGTCCGCGTGCCAGTCTGAGTATATGTACTGTTACACCCCTATTGAGCATCATATCAAATCACTTTGTATTTTTTTTAAATGTATCATATGATGTCATATTGTATCGTAACACTTATATTGTATTGAGTCTCGTCATATAAACCACGCCATTTTGCACTGTAGCCTTAGTATAGTATCTGATGGTACTCATATAAGTATTGTAATTGTGTGGGAGGTTTAGTATTGTATTATAAAGTATTTTATTGAAAAGTATCGTACTGTAAATATTGTACAAAACTGTGTTGAATCGTAAAGTATCGTACTTTCAAGTACTATACCATAAAGTATCATATCGTTAAGTATTATACAGTTAAGTATGGTACCGTCAAGTATGGTACCAAATTGTATTTACTGCTAAAGTATCACGTCTTTTTTAAATTATTGCATCATATTGTATCTTTCCATAAAGTATAGCACTGTATCATATCGTTAAGTACAATTTTGTATCGTTAAGTATCATATGGTATTGTGTAGTATTGTAAGGTGAGGTCCATGCCAATACTTAGATGCTGTCACCATATTGGAAACTCTAACTCCACCTGGCTATAGTGCACTCACCTGTTTGTCACCTTAGTCATGCCCTGAAAAATGACAAATTATGCAAAACTCTTGATCTTAATCTAATTGAAACATAACTAATTTCACCCTCAAATATTCCAATAAAGAAATGAGGTTTACAGACCAAATCTATTTGTTTCAAGCAGGAGGTGAATGTGTTCAATTCTGCTGTAAGTGTAGTATTTAAATATGAACTCTAATTGGGTTTCCTCTGCTTTAAGATATGGTTTAATAACTAATATCACACTTTACCTCAGCAAGTAAAGTTTTATATGAAACACTTTAAAATACTCCATAGACTACATGGCAGGCTTAGAAAACTCAAGTACTTTAAATTTTTAAAGCCAGTCATTTGATTTGCCCTGCAGAGCATTTTTCTCAGAGTGAAAACAGTCATTTAGTCTGAGCAGAAGTAAAAAAAAAAAAAAAAAAAAAAAAAAAAAAAAGCGGAGTCTTTTATATTTAACTGGCTCAGCATGGTCATGGTTTCAGCCAGGGGAGGTCCAAGCAGAGAGCCTCACCTCCATTGGTGCAGTAAATCAGGAGGCTGAGCTGTATTATCTGCAACATGACAATCCCTTTAACACCTGACACACCCCGCTAACAAGTGACTCCCCCCACTGGGTCCTGCTGACATGTTATATAAGACTCCCACTCCTCACTAACTTTTCACAAGATGTCAATCCTATCTCTATTGCACAAACACACACATTCACACACACCGGTAAATCAACCTCCAGTGCCAGCAGAGCGGATGTTGGAGTTTGTGTTTGTACGACAGCGAGAGAGCAAAACAGTGAGAGAGCCTTCCACTGACAGCCAGATACAGAAACACACACAGGCACAAACACACATAATCACACAGCAAGGTGAAAAATTACAGTGTGGGCCTGGCGGATTAACTGCGGAATAAAAGTGCTGATGGGCAACAAAAGAGAAAAAACAGCTATTCATCACCTTGGCACAGGATCAAACTCACACACTTCTCAGATGCCCTCCTTGAGTTATTGTGCAGCGCAGCTCCGGTGGCAGCTCCACTGATAATGCTGCCCCACCTGAATTGATTAGAGCTGGGATGCAGAATCTCCTTGCAAAGATGGAGCACGTCCCTTCATTCCCTCTATGCTGGAGGAAGCCTGTTAATATGTATTAAACAGCTAGAGTTTTTTTTTTTCTTTAACCCCCTTTTTTTCCAAAGATCATCAGACATGCAGGCGTGGTAATTTCCACAAACAAATGTGATCTCTGGGACGCTGCTATTTCTGCTGCTGTTGCTTTTTTTTTTTTTTTTAACCAAGGGGAAACAAATCAGGGGTTTAGCACCTTTTTTTACAACGTGAGCTCAACGATACTCAAGATTACAGATGACTTTAATACAACGGCTGAAGTCCCATACAGATGGCTACAGATCACTGAGGTTTTGCACTATCATTAGCCTTCTGAGCACCTTTATGATCCAGTCTCTGTAGGAGGAAACATTTGTGCAGCAACGAAAGATTATCTTTATAATAGATTAATCTATCTATTATTCTTTTGATTAATCGAGTAGTTGTTTGGTCCATGAAATGTCAGAAAGTGGTGGAAAATGTCTCTTGTTTCTTGGAGTCCAAGATGACATCATCAAATGTCTCGTTTGCAGTATTCAGTATTGGTTTAACACAGACTATAAGTGCATTATCTGTTTATCATAGTTCTTCTTGCCTACCCATAATGTAAATGGTTTCTTTGGTCGTGTTTATCTTGTTTAGTACTTATTGCTTATTTCCGGTACTTACTTGCTGCCGCATATCTTATTTTATTGCATATCTGATCACATCATGTTTAAATCAGCTCACATATTGTCACGGACTGTGCTGTACAGCTTCAGTGAGGCATGATGGGAATCCAAATGTCTGAATGGAAGGACATACTGTGGATAATGGAGAGGGCATAAAACCTGCATCCCACCTTCTTCTCAGAGCTTCTTAGACTCTCTCTCTCTCTCTCTCTCTCTCTCTCTCTCTCTCTCTTTGTGGATATTAAGCCATGTTTATTTGTTTGTTTGTTTTTATTCATACTCATCCATAACAAAATCATGATAATATTCACCACCCTTATGGGATAGCTTGTGCACCCATCCTTTTTTTTCCCCACAAGACACAAAATTCAAGCCAAGTTTCCTCAAATCAAAGCAAATATTAAGCAAACAGGTCAGTTTTAACTACCACTACTAAAGCAGCATGAGTGCTGCTTGACAACTATAATAACCAAGCAGCAGAAAGTGAAGAGCTGAAGAGAATTTTTTTGAATCTGAGGTTGTGGGGACTGCAAGCTAGGCCAGCACAATGTTGAAGAAATATGTAATAAGTGACTAAAACATTCAACATTGCAGGTATTCATACAGGACTAGAGCATTCAGTATTTTCAGTACAGGTGGAGAAGATACAGCACTGCTTGTTTGGAAACTCACTCATTCTTATTTATTGGGATTATTAAGTTATGTTGATGTGTTTACTGCGAATGCTCGTATTGCAATAACACTGTGAATGTGATTAATCACCCAGCCCTACTGCCAGTGCAAACAACACCGTCAGTGGACACAGGCCCTTGGATATTGAAGTTTTTCTTATAATATATCAGCCATCTGTTTTTCACATGGTTTTCCATTTGACAGGTGCTTCCACTGCTACTAATGAAGACTTTCTAAACTAATTAAAAATCATTAGCTTCATAATTAGTCAAAATGTCAATCACTTTTTCCTTCCGACCACGCAATGATTCTTATTGACCCGTTTCCTCTGACGAAGAATTTTTGTTTTCGAAATGAAAAAGTAGTGAATCTTTACATTCAACGAGCTGAACACTTATACGATTTAAAAAAAATTAATAGTCGCTTATCTTTCAGTTTCTCAACTTATCCTCACTTGTAGGGAAACTCGACAATCTTTGCTCTACAAGCAGTCGTGTGTTACAGTTCACTGTCTCTGCTCAAAGAGCAATCAAAGCACAATTTTATCAACAATCTGAGCATCAAAGACAGGCTAATAAAAACCATTAATATCAATATAATGTCATCAGCGTTATCTTCAAACTGCTTCAAGTGTTATACAATACCAGTGCTGCACATGATAGGCCGTTTAAATGCATTAAAGCCCGTGGTCATGTGTGAATGGAGGACACAGAGACGTGTGTGTAGAAACAGCAGAATGAGATCTCCTCCCCGGCTCTGACAGCACATCCACCCTCAGCAACGGGGGAGGAAACGCCCAGAAAAAGGATGAATCATGGGATGGTATCCAGAGTGAAGACTCTCTGACCACCTCAGGGTTTGGATCAGCAGTGTTGTCCGAGAAGCAGCGATGGACAACCCCGACACAAACGTGTTCATTATAAATCTGATACTGTTTGATTTTTTGCGTATAAAACACTTGCTGTCAGAAACTTCTCCCCCTCCTCAATCAGGGCGTGTGAATCAGCAGTGTCCTCCATTTCAACCCAGCGGGTCACCGAGGTCGCCACGCCTTTTAAAGAAGAGAAAAGCCCTTGTCACAGCACTAGGTTTTTCTCTCCTGCCTGCCACAAAATGTCTCCTGACACAAAGCCCTCATACTCGTATCAGCGCACTCCCACAGCACTGCCAACAAATGTGACCTCCTTTTTCTCCCTCCCACTGCTACAAGGAAAAAAAAAGAGCGGAAAAACTCACCTCCACCTCGCCAACTGGAATAAAATAAATAAATGAGAACAATGTGTTCGGCAACTCTGCCAGACCACGAACACACCAGACCTCTCCGCTAACTTCTGCTTGAGATAGTTTCCATGTCGAAGTTAAGGTGACGGCTTCGACTTTCTACGTCTTGTGCTCGAGGCCTGCAGGGAAAACGCATTTCACTGTTTATGTTTGCCTGGCTGCTGAGAGAGAAGGTGTCTGAAACTTCACCACGGCTCAAAGCCCAGAGGAAAACCAGCGGGGTCTGCTGCGTCTTTGAGCAGAAAGTTACAAATGTAGGGGAGAAAGAGGGTTATTGTACCAGATTGAGGTTAATTAGGCCTTTCTGCTTGAGCTGCACTTGTAATTCTAGATGACATGATTGAATTGCTAGAGCCAAATGCCTGTAACTACAGTTTGTTTTCATTTGAATATGCATATAATTATTTCCATGGTGCTTAATTACACAGTTTATCGTCAAAATTGAAAAATTGATCCGTTCCAGCTTCTGAAATGTGAGACTTAGCAGCTTGTGTTTGTTTTATTATATAATATCATGAATGCTAAGACCTGTCTGATATCGCATTTATGACACTGGATTGCTAACATGCCTTTTCTAAGAGGACAGGATGGTGCATGATTCAGAAACAGAGTTGGTGGGAGTTGAACCAGGGCAGTGTAGCCTCTGAACAAGGATGGTCCCCATACAGAGTGTAAAACCTGAACAAAAACAGACCTCATCCACATGGACTGTACGATTAATCGCATGTTTCACATTCCATTATTTATTACATCACATTTCAAACCAGTTTTGAGTCCATATCAAGAATACAAAGTGAGTACCAGCATGTCGTCATCGCCTCCTTCTCCTCAACTAGCGTTGAACATCGGGCCTAGCACCGGCTAGCATCAACATGCTACAGGCTGCTAACAGCCGATCTCACATGCAAACTATGCAACCATGTTTACACGTATGTTCAATCATGCACAGGAAAAAAAAAAGAATTAAAAAAACACCACTGCAGACGTAACAAGTTGGGTGTTCACGGCCAACAGATGAGACAAAAAGTCACTGACTTCAAATGCAAAGATGATTAAAACAAGAAGGAAAAAAGGAAGAAAAAAGAGGAATGAGGATAGAGCTGCTGCAATGAGTGGCCTTTTGAGCAGCACTTAGCAAAAAAAAAGAAAGAAAGATTCCTGCAAATGACTGCTCACAAGACAAGAAAGCAGCAGTTCCAAGTCATAGATTTATGAAACCTTTGCAGAAGTGCCAAAAAATGCAGTTATTCAAGATTCTGCTTGAGGCTAACTGCAGAAACATCTGAAACCAAAAATACACACCAAGCCAAAAAAAATGTTTTCAAGTGTTAATTTTAAATGTCCAACAAATTAGTCCTACTGTCACGGACTTTGGGCGATACTACAAACATATCCCATAATTCATTGCCTGCCTGTTGAAACAAATTACTTTTAAATGATAGTATTTAGTTTCAACTCAGTAACAAGCTGATAGGAGTTTCCTCTGTTTTTAGACAGCAACCTGCTGCTTTGTTGGAGAGACAGCAGGTACCCACGACTCTGAAAGCTGGCCCATAAATAACTGTGTGCGCCAGGAACGGCTGTACACTCTGAGCGCGTGTTCTCAACAGCAGGTAATATTGTAAACAAGCTCTCTCTGTTAGATGGGCTGCTAAGTTAAGGGGAGCGGGTGGGGGTGGAGGTGGGCAGGTTCAAAACATAGACTATATAATTAATGAACGTAGCCTCTGCGGTGTCACCCTGAACTCTGAAACAGATTTTTGAAGCAAAATGGCGGGTGCGGCCATATTGGAAATGGATCGAGCTTTGAGTCTCTACAGTAACAGCCATATGGGCGCCTGGCAGTCACGTGAGCTGAGCTGTGCCTCTGACTGGACAAACTGGCGATCTTAATTTAGTTTAAACTGCAGAGTTAGAAAAAACTCACTCCCCGTACAGTGTGTGCCGTTAGCAAAATTAGCGATTCAGACAGGAGACATTTGGACTTTGTATCAGACTGTAAATGTGTTTATTTCAGCTGTGAAACAGCTTTTTATGGCCTGCTGTGTTTGTGACTTCCGGTACTTCTGGAGCGCTCAAGCGGACACTCAACGAACTGCAGATTTTAGCATTTCCTTATTGTTTCATATTTTCAGACCGGAGGTTGCTGCTTGGTTCAAATATACTTGAACGAATTACAGGTCATTTTAAATTTGTTCGAACTTAATTTTTTGAAAAAGCGACAGTCCCAGAAACAGTTGAAGATGAAAACGGAGAATCATCCATAGATCAAACTGTATCAGTTCAGTTTAGCTGTTGCAAATCTCCAGAGGCAGAGCTGAGCTGACTGACAGGTGGGTGCCCTATAGGAGTTAGTGTGGAGGCTCAAAGCCCACCCCATTTCCAATATGGCCCCTGTCGACAATTTGCTTGAAAAATCAGTTTCAGAAACGGGTGACATCACAGAGATCACATCCATTTCTTATACACTCTATGGTCTACACAGGCTACGACGGCCTGGTCCTGCTGCAGCCCATGGATTGGGACATAACTATGGTAGCAGCTTGACTACAGAGTCTCAAAAGGGCAGAAAAAACTGATTCATGAAAACATTATTTTGTGTCATAGCCTTAATTTTAAGAGCATTTCACTAAATCAGTTTTTATGCCGCTTTGAGTGTAAACAATTTTAAAACAAAACCCATAAAGCCCTCTGAGGTGTGACCTCTTCCATCTGCTTCCACAAGCACACAACAGTCCAAGAATACACACACATACCTCCCCCACCCACCACACACAGAGGTTCACCCAAATTAAATCAAGTGCATGGAGAGCAGGGCCCCCTCTACCCCGCAGAAGCCACTTCACTGGTTGTTTCACAGCCGGCGTTCCCCCACAAACATAAAAGCATGAGGTTTAAGTCAGCGGGGAAGGTTTGGGGGTCGGCTCCTTGTGGGGGTGACCTTTGTGAACTTAGGTGTGGGGGTGAGGGCGGGACGTGACCAGAGGGGGCCAGGAGGTGAGGGTCCACTTTGAGGGAGGGGAGGAGGGATTTAGGTAATGATGAGAAAACAGCCAAGTTTAAGAGAAGAGAAGAAGAAACTTGATGCTGCAGGAAACACTGCTGAAACGTCTTTAGCCAAATTAACTCGCAAAGTAATGGGAGAAAAACACAAGAAGGTGGCGGAGGGGGACGAGGGGGAGAAGGTGAGGGGGGGGGTATACTGCGTAGGAGTTGACAAGCAGCACGGAGGTGTGTGTGCAATCTCTGCGCAGGAAAATTAACAAGTCCTCCCTGCGCTGTGTCTGCAAGGCATTAAATGCATGAAACGCATGAATTACTGCGCGGAGAGGGCTGAATTAACTCTATATATCACACCGAGTCTAAACAGTGTAGGGGTGAGGGGCTCAGCTGATGAGGGGGAAGGGGCAGGATGAGTGGGTGCGCTGATAGCGGGGAGGAAGAGGGAAAAATAAAGTAACTCAACATTTCTATCTCCTCCCATTAAAGTTAACCACTTCTCTCTCTCCCCAGCGCCATAAAAGCGTCAAACTGACCTCTGATTTATTCCGCCCTTGCCCAGGCTCCTGTCCTAACTGTCGCATGCCTCCAATTAATTTTTTTTGTTGCTCTCCATCCCTTCCCTGTAAATGTAATGAGATTGCAGCCCAGAAAACCGCTGACTCCTGTTAATGCACGATTCCTTAATAATAAAAAAACGTAAAAGCAGCGGCAGGATGCATGCTCGGAAAATAATAGCAATTTTAAAAGTGCAGAGTTTTGTCTGCGATGTAATTAACATAACAGACCGACTGCATCTCACTGCTGACACCTAACCTCTGCAAACAGCGGCTGTAATGTATAAAAGACTCTTTATGTGACTAATACAATCCTCAGATTAGATCGCCGCCGCTTCCATTTGCACACCTACTCTTCACCCACTCAGCCGGTCCTTTTCAGCAGAGACAGAAAGTTGTTTTGAGCCGCTGTGCGCAGAAGAGGAAGCACTTTTCAGAGCTGAGAGAAGCAGATGAGGGGATCAGATAAGCGTGAAAGGCGGCGGTTGTTGCGTTTGACCTGAGATACGGCATCATAACCTGCAAACAGGGTCAACAACGCGGGGATGATTGAGTCAAGATTTTAATTATCGCAATCAGAAGTTTCAGAAGCATCCGAGAGAGAGACAGAGAGAGAGAGAGAGAGAGAGAGAGAGAGAGAGAGGGAGAAATATCTGTGTGTGTCAGTGTGATGGAGATGTGCGCTGGCTGTAATGGGTGGGCTGCAGGTGCGCAGCAGGAGGGATTAAATAGACTGTTTTGGTCAAAGCTGAGCGCAGCTGGCAGGTGTTGGAGTGGAGGGACTTTATTACCCTATAAACTATCTGAGACAATTCACTCACAGCGTCTTCTGTGGGCAGCAAAAGCCCCCAATTCAATTACGGCTGAAGCTCAACATAGAGAGCCCTGGGAGACCCGCGCGGCCCGACCCATTGTTCTCCATGTCACCTTCCTAAGCAGGAAGTGAAACAGGGAATGTCCCACATGGAGCAAAGTCAAAAGCAACTCCAGACTGCTTTCTAAGTTTGGTTCCCCAGAATCTGAAGATTGATTTGCTCTCATGGGGGACGAATAAGTCTTTTGTGAGCTGTGAGAAGTGAAGCTGCAGTGATTGATTGACATGTTTGGGACAATTAGAAGCCCGAGGAAGCGAGTGTTTCCTTCTTGTTTTGTTTGTCCTTTGTTTGTGTATACGGAGAAGATTCATTAGGCCTCTGCATGGAGGATTTGAGGTCTGCAAAGCGAGAGGGACCCAGCCCAAGTGAAGCATGTCAAATTAGGAGAGGGGGAAAAAAAAAATCAAACCGCAGCTACTGGGACTCATTAGAACCTCAACAAACAGCTTTTTGCTGTGTATATGTGTGTGTCTGTGTGTGAGTGTGCTAATAAAACAGCAGAGTAGCATCAGGCTGGTGTGGTTTTAAGTTATTTTCATCATAGCAGTTTGTTTTATGAGGCGACGAAGCCCAGAGACTCTGCAAACAGCTTTAATGAAAGTGAGGATCCAGCGGCCTCATGGGAACCAAAATGCTAAGCCGATACTCCAACAGAATAACCGACAGGCTGGAAAATTCAAAGCATCAGGTGACTTTGGTAAAGTACCCAAGTTTCTCTACTTACAAAGACAAGGACATGCTGTGTCATTGATTCAAAGCACTTCTTTGTGAAGATAATGAGCTGGAGTGCTGAGGAAGATGTTTACTCAATAATAACTACATCTAAAGGAGGTTTTAAAACAATGTAAATCATTGCTTAAAAATTGGAGCAGTTCTGTTTTAAACACCGGTGTTGTACTGCATTTGGCTCCCGTTTTGTGAGAAAATTTTTAATTAGCAGCCTACAAACATGCCGTCACAATTAGTTTCATTGTTACTTCTCACCAGTTTCAAACAGGAGAACTCAAGACGAAGGAAAAATCAACAGACGGCAACCATAATCCTTTTCAAATTTCACATTTTCAGTCTTGTATTTTCCAAAGTCCCAGTCCTACCTTGGCGCTAGGGGTGCGACGATTGTCGCCATAGTTGCAGACATTTTCGGTAATGTCATTATGCGTTTTCATGCTGTTGTATAACATCAATGTTTTATAACATCAATTAAAAACAAAAACTCAAACTACATTAAACATTACATCTTGAGTTTTATTTTTCAGTTTTAGTATTTTGACAGTACACTGTTCACTGTACAGCAAATCACCAATAACACTATGAGATCTTAATTACGTGATTAAGCCTTTAGGTACCAAAACTTGGCACTGAAAGATGAGGCATGTTTTGATACTTGGTACTACTGAAGCATTTCGATTGGTGCCATAAAAGAACTGAAGTCTTGTACCCAGCTCTAGCCCTTGCTGACGCAGCTTTACAGCCAACAAAACCTACAAGCTAACATCCAGTGCGTCAAAAATGTTGATGATAATGTCGCTATTGAAATATTACGGAAATGCTTTAAGCTAGTGCCTAAAATTGGAGTTAATCAAACATTTGTTGTTCTGTTATTCCCATCCAATTACACCTGAGTTTAATAAAAATGTGTCAACTCCTGACACCATTTACAGACCCCTACATTCAATTTACTTGAAATTAAAAAACGGCAATGTTTTGGATCTAAGATAAACCAGAAGCATTCCCAAAAAGAACAAACTGACTCTAAATAACGTGATGACTCTTGTGAATTCCACTCTCTCAGCAAATCAGTGAGTGAACATTTAGCATTCATTCAGAAAGTCAATAACTTGAAGTAAGCAGAGAGAATATTTGCTGTATTGAAGTGATTTTACAACCCATGCTAGAAACATCTATTCATCTCACCGCAGCATCACCGAGTGAGGAATTCCTCTTAGCTTTATTGCTGCGGTACATTTCCACATTAAAAAAGCATTTTGTCTGTCACCATCGCAGCAAAAGCTACATACTGAGCTCTCAGTGTAAACACAATCAAAGGCAGCAGGGAGAATGAATGTGTTCGGTTGTTCCCTCGCAGTGTCCTTGCTGACGGGAAAAGCAATCTGCAGCCTGAGATGGCACATTTTCGTGACGGATAGAAGGTGAGTGAGGTGAGTCATGTCTAAAAAACATGCAGACACAGTCGTGGTGTGAAGGAAATTAAACAGAGCTAACAAAACGCAGAGGAAGCAGGCGAAATTAGGTGGTAAATGTGTAGCATAACTCAGCTATGAAGGAGAAAGAAGTGAAGGATGGAGGAGGGATGAGATGCAGAGGAGTAAACCCCGAGTGTCTCTCCTCTCAGTTGGCAACATGCTCCTTACAAGGGCTACCAAGCATGGCAGAGGCAGTAAATATGGAGTTTACATGCAGGAGAAGGGACAGAGGAAGCTAAATGTGCACTTGTTTTTTTTTATTTGAGTGAGGGAATTGACATCTGCCACTGATCTCCGGACTCAAAGGGAAACTAATCCACCCCACGTACGGCGGCTTTCCACCGCCCTCACACAACAACTCCCAATTCCTCAGCTATCATCCGAAAGCTTTAGCGCACAAACTCCCCCCTCTTTCCTCCCCACCTGTGATGTCTCCCCTCAACAGGCAGGGAGGTGTGGCTGTTCCTGTACCTGTCTCCCCCCTGACTGCCCCTCCCACACAACCCCCCCCCCCTCTCTCTTTCATTCCTCAGATCATTTCAAAGAGCTCCCGGAGATCAAAGCTGGCCCTTTCTTTCAAAAACGGACAGGAATGGATTGGAGGGGGTGAATTTAGTTAATCATTTATTTGGGAGAAAAAAAAAAAAAAGACAACCAGCCTTCCTTTTTTTTTTTTTACCTTCACTTTCTGTCTTCTCAATTTTTCTTTTCCAACTGTCCTCCTGAGGCGGTTTTTTAATATGCAGAGAAAATAAGCCAGTCGTCGTCTTCAGGCGATGGATGGGCGGGAAAGGTCTCGGGAAAAGGTTCGGCTACATATAAACACTTGCTTCTGATGGATTAACCCCTCGTGCTCACACATGGGAAGTGTAGCCTTAATATCAACTCTCTTAGGAAGTGTGTGCATCTTAAAATGACAGACGGATACCTCATTAAACTTGATTTAGGAGGTTTTCTGAGCTTCGCTTAAAAGGAACATTTACCGCTTTTATTGCTCCGCAGCAGAGCAAACAATGAATCCATCTTCCTGATCTGCACAGACGTCACAACAGCGGTGTGCTGCAGTGAAAAATCATACATACAGAGTGATTGCAGTACGTTACACAGCTCACATCTTGTGCCAAATCATGATTAGTGTCAAATACACTTGAAGAATCTGAGGTGAATTCCCTCCCTCTCTCTCTCTCTTTCTCAGTTTCTTATCTTGTCACACACACACACACACACACACACACACACACCTCTCAGTTGACCAGCCTCCAGCAGGAGTGGTGACCCTGTGAAAGGACTCCGTCACACTCCCTGCCCAGCAAATGGACTGAGGCCTGAGGCAGCTAATGGCATAATGAGCCTGCGGCAGCCTGGAGTGACATTTGTAGCCACGGGTGCAGGGAAGGCCCAGGACGGACCCACACACACACACACACACACACACACACACACACACACACACACACACACACACACACACACACACACACACACACACACACACACACACAAGATGATGATGATGATGTGTCCATAGTCTCCATCACTCTGACACCTTCCCCTAGTTAGTCAGTGATGTGTGTGAGCAGAGTGTGAGCGGAGTGTGAGGTGCCTGCCAACATCTGCCGGTGTGGAGCTGTTTACAGAATTTCCCATGATTCCCAAGTTTGACTTTTTAAGCAACTTTTCTGGGGATAAAAAAAAGTTTTCAAACGAATATCTGACTTTGAAGACAAAGGAGTAGAAGCACTGCTGGGTCTTTGAAGTAATCACATTCAGGCGCTCTTTGGATGCTGTGGTTTTGGCGTGCTTGATTCATGTTGTGAAGGTAATTGCACAAATAAAAAAAAAGAAAAACAAACAACGCAAGCTGCGAGAGTCCTTCATAGATCACTCCAAGGCACACTGAAGGCTTAAAATAGAGCTTATTTACATTTGCCTTTAATTTATGTGGCAAAATTTATTTGGAATTAGCCCCTCAGGTCATCATCAGAGGCCATTCTTAACAGAAGCTTGCACATATTTCGTAAAGCATCAGTTCAGGCAGGTTGCACCAGCGCTACAGTTAGCATTCATTTTTGATTGGTGGTAGATTTGAAACCAGGTAAGATAAATCAATTATTCTTTTTGCATATAAAATCTGTGAAGTTACACTTTCATTTTGTGTTTTCAGTATGTCCCAGAGCCCTGTTTCCTTCCACTGTTGTGTTTGCAGAAATCCAGTGCAAAAAGTAAAAAAACAAAAACATTAAGACCCAAACCGTGGTTGCTCACATGGCTTCCTACGTCGAATACACGCCATGTTTTTCAGTTTCACATTTTTGAGGGATTCAGCCATGAAAAATGTGTCAAATTTTCATTTTTTTATGGTTTATTGCACCATTTTTAGCAATTTATTTGGTTAATCCAAACATAAGTCTATGCATTTTATAAAAGTTGCAGATATGTGGGCTGGATTGATTCATAGCAACAGTTTGAGGCAAAAAAATGACACTACAGTATATAAAATGTAAAAATATGCTCTGGCAGACTTTGCATGGCGGGTCATAAAGGGTTAAAAAGGGTCACAATAACCTATGAATTATTTATTATTATTTTTTTTTCATTCTTTTTTGTTTTTATTTTTTTACTCTTTTGGATAACAAAAAAGTAGCAGTTTTAGTCCACCTATTAACAGTACATAATGATGGACAATACGTCCATTTTAAAAGTGAAGCAAATATGTGGTGCTGTTTTGGCTCAGCTGGTTAGGTTGTGTCCATGTCGAGGCTTTGGTTTTCAGGCAGGCGACCCCAAGCTTGATTCCAACTTGTGGCCCCTTTCTCCCATGTTGTCTTTTCAAAATAAAAGCAAAGAAACGTGTAGTCCCTGCAGCTATCCAAAACACTCAATGAACCCTTTACCTACTGCGATAGCACTGGATAAATTTACCTTGGCCAACTCCATCACCGTTTGCTCAACAATAAAAATTAAAAACAGAATTGGAAACCTAATAACTTGGGCTTTCCAGTAATATATGGTCCATTATGGTAATCACAAGCATGTGACATAGTCCCACATAGCAAAACAGTACTAAAGTGCTAAATGGATTCTGAATACCGTGACTCCTCAAGTTTTTGCCCAATTCAAAAAATTCCAACACTGACAGAGAGCTGAGAAGCTGTGCTTTACATCATTTACAGTGTTCTATTTAACCAACCTCCTAAAAACAATTTCCTTTCTTTTGCTTTTCTTCTTTTAAACTGCTGATACTTCCATACCATGTGAAATAATCATTTATCAGATGTTTAAAATTCAAGTTTATGTACTACTGGAAAAAAGGGGCCAAAGCATGAAGACTTAGGATATTTTCAGACTATTTTACAGCCGTAAGAAGAAAATATGTCAAGACCGATTTTTAGCCTCAGCAGGTGAATGAACTGAAGTATTCGTCAACAGAGTTGTGTTGAAGTACAATTTACTCGAGGTATATTTGGATTTCAAAGTTTAACACCTTCACTTTTGAGGAGATGTCATGTCATCCAGCTTTCAGACAGCCCTGGTGAAACCACATGTCTTTTTGTGTTATCTTCTCTGGGTCAGATCTCCTGTCTTGTGTCAGAAAAAACGTCCATGAGATCTCCACTTGTATTTTTCAGCTACCTGACATTTGACAGCATGTATTCTCTGAAGCACTTTGCAAGGCCGCTGCAATCTCTCTCCTTCTCAGTCAGTGAGAAAGCAGCCAGAGCTGAAAGGTTTGACAAGTATCACTACATGTCAGGCCTTATGTATCATCTGTGTTTGAGTTATAGATGAGAAGGGAGCGTATTGTCCACCACAGGTCCCAGAGCTCCTGCAGCCTGTGAAAACAGAGCTGCCACGATGTAGGTTAAAGGTTTTCCCTCTTCTTTCCCTCTTCACTCTCTGACCTAGATGTGTGCGTGCACTGGTGTGGATATGAGCTGTGCGACTGTGAATGTGCGCTGGGTGGTCCTGTCTGATTCGCTGGATGTGAGCCAATACTTTCTGCCTGATTCACCTGGGACGTTGTACATCTTTTCGAGCTTTGGTTTCTCTGTTCCGACTGTGGAGGAGAGGCATGAGAACTGGGCCCCACAAAGGCAGAGGAGAGAGCGAGTAAGGGAGAGAGAGCAAATTAAACACAAAGAGACAAGAGGGAAGAGCACAGATGAGCCGTAGAGTCTAGTCGGTCAGGCAGAAGTGGGCCAAGCTGGTGTTGCACTCAGGAGATGACACACATACAGGCTACTCCAACTGACTGAGGACTGGCCTTTCACTCTTTCTCTCTTTCCCACCCTCACACACACATACACACACACACAAGAAAAAACAGAGCCCTGAGTCCCCTGGGTCCCAACACTGAATGCTGAGGCTGAGAAATACAGCTCAAATATTAAGCTGACTAAACAAGTAGAAGACGACTTAATTTCAGCGGGATATGAGAAGGTGGGGCATGAGGGTGGTGCTATGTCCTTTCCTGACAAAAGCATGACTTTTGTGTCACCTTCAACTGAAAGTGGGTTAGTAAACTGTGAGAGCAGCACAAGCCGACTTGCATTTCTTCACTTCACACATTCCCAAAAGCTTGCCCCCCAAATTTTCCCCCTTGTTGTTAAACACACATGTCCCTCACAGCACATTAAGGTTGTTCTGTTACACCAATGTCAGTTTTTTACTACATGAAGTATTGTATATTATTGTATTATGACATACAAATTGTATCTTATCTTGTCATACTGTAATCTTACCGTAAATAATGTATGAAATGGTATAGTATTATAACAATGTATCCTAACATAACAAATCGTATTGTGTCATAATGTATCGTAACGTAACAGAACTTATCGTACTGTAACAAATTGTAATAACAACTTATCGTATCATAACGTATCGTAGAATAAGATAACTTATCATATATAATGTATTGTAATGTAACATAACTTATCATATTATAACTTACTGTATCTCAATGAATCATAACAACGTATCGTAACAACGTAACGACATAACTTCATAACGTATCGTAATGTAACGTATTGTCACTTAACGTATCATAACATACCATGTTGTAATGTATCATATTTTAATGTATCATATCATACCAACCTATAGAGAGACTTCCAGAATACAGAGGATGCACTATTGAGTTTATCAAATTTGAGTAAAAACAATGTGATGAAATCAGAGCAGCTACATTTTTTGTGAAATGCCAAAAAAATGATGAATGAATGAAAATTTAATCCTTGTAAATTAACTCTAAACTATAATCTATACTGTACCCATAAAGATCATACTTGATGCTACTGAAGCAATCAAGGTATAAAGGCTACAAGAACAGTATGGTTGTTAAAACATTACAAGATGGTGAACCTTTTTCTGATCAAGTGATCAAAATTCCCAGAAATCCTGAAAAAAAAAAACATGCTGATTTATTTCGTAAGATTGTACCTATCAACCTTCAGCCGACCTGAAAATGGTAGGTTTGACACTAATACATGTTTGCTAAAGAAAAGTTCTCTCTCCAGCCAATGTAGCTCACTAGTGAGAAATTGAGGCCATGCAGCACAGGTCACAGTAGCCAGAGGACAATGGCCACCTCTCAAGCACAGGTTAATGACGCTTTTCAATGGCCGCCCGTTAGGGGCTTCAGTGGGTTAATTACGGAGCAGCACACTGTCAGGCAGCCAGGTTGAATTCATGCAAAGCAGACAGGTTAGATAGCTTGTTGATAGCCTTAGCACTGGCATGGGAGTTTCTGAGGAACGAGGGCACGCAACCTTTGACAGTGATATCATCTGTGCTTTTCTCCAGCTGATGGACCGTGCCGCTCTGATGCTTGCTATCTTTTTCTGTCACCTCGTCGTCTTTACTCTCACTCTCTGATAAAAAAAATGCTTACTTGGCTCTGGTGTTGTGAACTGCCGGCTTTGTTTGTGTTCTTATCATTACAGGAGGTCACTGAGCTGACATTTATCAATTTTTCATGAACACAGCCCTGTGTGTACTTGCCAAAAAAGAAAATCTGTTTCCCAAAGAGGAGGTGAAACCGCAACAACCTGAAAGACAGGTATCAAGAAGCACAAGATTAGGATGCTGGAGAGGAAGAAATCAATAAGTGTGTCTAAGTTGGATATTAAAAGCTAAGATGTGAAAAAATAAAATATGGATTTTTTTTTTTTTTTTTTTTTTGAGAAAACTTTCACTCATTTGAAGTTCACTTCCTAGTCCAAAACTCTTCAAAGCTGCTGCTTTGTAGCCTCTGTGGAATACAAGACGGGGTCACATTATGGCTTTGAGTCATATTTGGCTAAAAATATATCACATCCCCTCCATAGACCTGAAAGGTGGCTTCAAAAAGTCTGCAGCATGCTCAGAGCATATTCAGCCTCACACTTTGGAGAATGCCAACTTAGAACAGTTAATCTGTCCTTAGTGGATTTGTTCGTACTGCAGATTCTGTAACCTTTCTCTAAAGAAAAATAATGCTGGGGGTTAAATATGAAACATAATGCTGGGGGCATTTCCGTCTGTTGCACAGGCAATTGCATAACCCACTGCCACCGAACATATCATTTTGTTCAATGTGCAATGTAAGCTTGTGCAGAAACCTGGTAAACAACGCTGTGATACCACAACAACAAGGCAACATGGCCGCATTCCCAGTGATCATACGACGAGCCATAAAACACTCCTTGCACTGACCAATCCCTGGACATCAACTCCTGGGTGGTGCAGCCAGAGATTGGTCCGTAAAGACCCTAATGGAGCTGACTGATCACATTTCACAACAGCCCAACGCAGCCAGCCGAGCAGAACAGGGCAAAGCTGGTGGCCCTGGGCCCAGAGGCCCACTATAAAGACCAGAGCATGCTGTGCTGCTGGCAGCGCGGTGAGCAGGGAGGAACCTTCACTACATAAACCGCTTTTAGAAAGAGAAGCTGGCTTCAAGTTATGGTTTTTTGGGCTTTCAAAAGAAAGTCTCCAAAACAGAAACGGTGTCCAGAACTGTGCTTAAACTCAACATGAAACACAGATCAGACACACAAGACAAGGAGGTAGTTACCCATTATTCACTATCTGCAGAACTAGAGAAGAAGTTAAACTGCAGGAATTTATCATATTAAAAGTTGAAAATTTCATGTGTGAGATAGAAAATCTATTAATGCTTTTTTTTATTAGCCCTCTTCAAAGAAAATACTTTTTTACAGACTGATCTGCTACAGGAGTAGAAATGTTAAGATACAAGTGTTCCTTCCTGACATCTAAACTCGAGTTATGACCAATCAAAACCATCTTTCCAAAAACAATGCAATCTGAAAATGTCCTTAATGGTTAAAAAAAAAATCAGTTCATGATTGAGCAAAACTGCTTGAAAAATTTAAAAAGTTGAAGATTTTCTACCTCTTTAACTACATAATTCACCTTGTTTATGTCTGCTCATTTATTATGGGATGTGGATCCTTTTTCACATATACACTCAAATTTTCTGGAGCTCTGCCCTCAAAATATTCATATTTGCAGGATGAAATTGTCCCTGCTGGATGAGGAGGTGCTTTGTTATGACAACATGATTCTGGATGACAGTTTGTGCAATTGTATAGATTTTTGCAGACATGATCGCTCTTGTCTGGATTTTTTTTTTTCTTTTTTTTTTTTACTTCAAATATTTTCATTCATCTTCTTCTGTGTTTCTTCTTCAGGGATTGCATTAGTGGCCATATAAACATACACGTAACCCACCGCCTGTTTGCCGAAGATGATTTTGACAAACAATTCCTCTTCCTTTTCCATTTCTACCCTGTGGACATTGTGCAGGAAAAAGTCTGAGAAAAGTCAGGGTAAAAATTTCACCCATCTCAAGTAGCCCTTGCTAGTTCAGAGTTTGTTCAACTTGAGAGCTCTTTGAGAACCAGCTTGCTTTTCCCCTGGCAAGGTCGACAAAGAGCCATGCCATCGAATTACAAATTTTATCTTTTTATACCTCAAATTTTTCAGGAAATACTCACAAAGTTAAATGCACCATAAAAGTTGTGATCTAGACAAAGATTTTCTTTTTTCACTGAAAGATATGTAAAAATTAAAAACATTTTGGTTCTTCTTTTAAATATCAACATCAATTGGACAGTGCTGAAGTAGGGTATTTTTTATTTTTATTTTCTTTTTTTGTACCTTACCTAAATGCCACGTCACACCATATTTTTAGGCTGTTTTTAGCCACAACCAAGTTTTGGGTGGTGTAATTTTGGCTCTGCAGCGTCTGATGTAAGTGGTTCTTTTTTTTCACCTTGCAAGGAGTTGGTGCTACTCCAGAACAGTATTTTTCTGGTTTAGAGCCTGTTCTTTGTTTGTCAAATTGCAAAGAATTATTGCCTGTTTTGGCACTGGATCTAAACTAGTACGGGAACTGGATTGGTGGAAAAGAGGTACCTCAAAATATATGAATACAACTGTAGCGGTAATAAGAAAATTAAACAAATCAGGCAGCATGTGCTTGGATGTACTTCTACAAATCCATGTGTAATACACAAAACCAAACTTCTCTAAAGTTCCCCCTCTTTGCATTCAGACCATTTTTATAAACAATGCTCCCAGGCTGCTGGAGGGCACACACACTCCTCCACAAACTTTTTACAGCTCCATTTGAAACCAAAGGCAGTTTTTGTTTTCACTTAAAGTTACTATAAAACATACAGAGAAATCTATTTAAAGGCGCAGAAAGCTGCTTCCAGCAGGTAGCACACAGCACACCTCTCTCTCCCTCCTTTAAGGGGCTTCACACTTTGGAATAAAGATCATTTTCATCGGTGATGAGCAGATACATGTCCTCTCCTCAGCTGGATGCTTGGAGCCCGGCTGGTTTGTTTACCTTAACAAATGGACCCACACGCTGAAATTCAAATGAACCAGATCTAATGGAGACGCATCTGCAGCCAGCTTAAAAACAGACACTGTGGGCCATAAAATAATGGATGTCAATCACTGCAGCTAAGGAGATCCTAATAAGGAGCTTATTATGGACGAGAAGATGTTGATGTACACAGCACTTAAGCTTTCCTGCATTTTATATACATACCTTCATGTTTGTGATATACACAGAGGTATGAGGAAAATAATCTGTAAAGAAACAGTTCACTGTTATGTCTTTAATTATGGCAACGCTTTGAAAACACGAGCCAATTAAAATCTAATATTGCAATTAACTCGTGCTTCAGAGGTGTCTTTACAACATTCATGCGCGATATATAAATATGTAAACATATCAGCGTTTCCTCATTAAGCGACATAAAAAGCTGTGTGATTGTGAACTTCAAGATTAGTGCTCATGAAATCAGACCTCAGCAACTGCCATCTGTCTCAGTTCACAGAGAAGGAGAAGGACAATACATGAATCAGACGGCTCCATATGATGAGAAGGGAGGATATCAGATAACAGCAGTGCTCCGTCTCCAACGTTACACAATGTGTTCAGATATACAAAGGAAGAAAGGCTATAAACCCTTACAGAACTGTAAAGAACCATTTAAAGCACGTTGGCTCCACAGATCATGATAAATGTTTAACAAGTGACAGAATAATGGCACTCAGAGAGAGGCATTAAAATAAAGCTGTCTGATTGGCTGTTAGATTGGGGATTACTTGCCTTTAAAGTTCTTCAGTTCAACCATTGGCTGACCATAATGGAGCAAAGTAAAGGAGAATGTCAGTGCCATTTCAAGCCGTGCTCATGCTACTCCTCTTCTGAAATACCTGGAGAAGGTCACTCACAAGGAATGTTCGCATTTAGATGGCTAAACCAGTGGTTCCTTAAATTGGTGTTGCGAAATGCTGTCCAGAATCCCCAAATCTACCTACATTTGTATCTTTCATTAATTATTTCTTTGTTGACACAAAATCCCAAGGTGACCAAGCCAGGATAATGACGACATCAGTGGTTTTATATTGATTTAGGAAATAGCAATAAACAGGACGAGTTGTGTTTTTCCATTATTCGATTAAACGGTCAATGCTAACAAAAAAATCAAAAAGTCTGGGTAACTATTATCTTGTCTCTTCTCAAATCCCTAAAACTATCTACATTTGTATATTTCATTCATTATTTCTTTGTTGACACAAAATCCCAAGGTGACTAAGCCAGGATAATGACGGCATCAGTGGTTTTACATTGATTTAGGAAATAGCAATAAACGGGACAAGTTTTGCTTTTCCATTATTCGATTAAATGGTCAATGCTAACCAAAAAATCAAAAAGTCTGGGTAACTATTATCTTGTCTCTTCTCAAATCCCTAAAACTATCTACATTTGTATATTAATTTATTTCTTTGTTGCCAGGGGATTGCAAGGTGACTGTTTCAGTGGTGATACACCGATTTGGGAAATACAGCAATAAACAAGTCGAGTCGTGTTTTTTGATTATTCGATTTATCTGTTAGTACTATCGGTTAGTTTCTGATCTTTTGATTGGCCTCTCGGTTGTAATATGATAAAACCTCCAGAAGGTGTTTGTAAGGCCTCTAGAATCTGGTCTCCTTATGTCTGCAGGTGGGGAACTATTCGAATAACCGGTGACTCGTTAGCCGTGATTATCAAATAGTGGTTTTGGTTGATATACATGTCCCAAAGTAATATGTGAACATACTTAGGTGTGTTTTTAAATTGGCCAATTGGTGTATTCTTGCCTGTTAAAATAGTAGTATCACAAAAAACTTCAACCTATATGCCTCATGCTTTCATGGAAGCTAAAAACGTTATGATCCAAAGGTTTGAACTTCGAGAGAGGATACTGACTCCTTTCTCCTCTCACTTGCTGAATAAACATTTGCCTCAGCATGCTGTGAGAAGTACGTCCAGTGTCCAAGTACAACATTTAACTGACAGCCTGAGTGTCAGCGGGCCGTTTTCTGAGTTTGGCTTGTGCTGCTGTGTTACTGAGGTCAGATTCTGACCATAAGAAGTCTTCAGTTTACTCTATGTAAAAAGAAAGACAGCCTGAGGGAAGCAGCAGCAGTGAAGCCCAAAAGTCTGCTAAATACTCAAGTTTTAGGATTTCTCAGCAATTTGATTTTTTGACATTGCAAAGAGATTCGTCCTTCTGACTTTACTTTTTAAGGATTTCTTTTCATTGCTAAATACAGTTACATGACCGACAACAGCTTATAGGTCAGAATAACCATATATGGGTTAGCCGTTCAGCCTCTCATGTGGTTGGAAGCTGAAAAGCTCATGGTGCAAATTAAAGCAAGTGTTGCTCCTTTTTGAAAACAAAGGGAAAAAAATGTTTTATGACAAAAATTTAACATCAGTTTGTTGCTATTTTTTAACTTATGGTTTGAGTGTTGTATTAAACAAGATCAGAACAAAACTGCTTGTGGTTGGAAATTTTGGAAAACGAGTATGAAGAAGATCTCTTTCCTTTCTTTCTATACACAATATTCTAAAATCATTTAACATCTCAACATAAATGATTCGTGTTCCAAACCGACCAGAAGATATGAGCCATTTCCAAATTGTCTGCTGCACAACAGATCCAGAAATATCTCAGATAATAGACGAGAAAATAAACAAGAAATATTGTCTTCACAGCCAGAATAATCAGGCCAAGAAAATTCAGAGCTCAATCGCCAACTGTTATCCTTCATGACGTCTTTTTGCCTTCTTAATTAGGTTCTTTATGTTCCCATCAAAATATTATATAACACATTAGTCAGATTTAAATGGCATTTCGTATTTGATGGCAGGAGATCCTTGAATCTACAACTCGGAGAACAGCGGGGGGTGTTTTCTCTTCACCGTGAAGCAATGACCCGTGATGGTGGAAGTGTGGCTCTCCGTAGGAAGTCGCACGTTGCTCCTCCCTCCTTCAGCCTCACCTCCCAGTGATTAGAGGAACATCTGCAAACACAGACATTCCTCTCTTCTTCTTCTTTGTCTTTTTTTTTTATTTTTGTATTTCTTTTCATATTTTGCACAAGCAAACTCCAGGAATCATTACCCGACGTGAGCTCATCATTAGCACATTCATAATTCAGTGTAATGGATTATGTAATTGCTTCATTAATCAGGGAAGCCACCCCAGCATACTCTCCTATGCATTAGTTTAATTATGGGGAAATGCCTCTGTTTAAATAGATGCTGTGTTCGCAGAAGCACAGTTTACTAAGTCTGTATTTGGCAGCACTGTGTGCAGACTCCAAGCAGCTTTGGCGATGTATAGCCTCCAGTCCTTACGCTGCGCCGGCAGACAGCTCTTCAGTAAAATGTGTCATGGCAGCGGGGGCAAAATGAAGAAGTAGGCAAAAGGGCAAATGCCTTTTAGGAAGCTAGTTGTCAAGCTCAGGCGTCACTTTAGTCGCATTATTTATTGACATTTGCAGGCAGCGTCGGTGGATGAATATTCCAGTTATATATGAAGCTGGAGGAAACGGATTAAGACACGTAGACACGGAGGTATACTTGTCATCTGATTCCAGCTGCTGGCATGACTTGTGAGGACTTAATCCAACAGTGTCATCAGCTATTTGTCAAGGAAACAGAGATAGAAAGCCCTTCACCTCCTCCTCCTCCTCCTCCTCCTTGTATTGTTGGAAACTCACTACGAGAGTCTGGCAGCACTCCTTTACTTTACGTGACATCTGACCAGATCTTGTGTATTTTTATCTTTTCATACTTGTTAAAAAAGGGTCAGCGGCAGGCAAAGCCCCTTGTGCAATCATAAGAACATTAAGCGCTCAAAAAAATGAGCGCCTTTGTTGAAAAACCTGTTATTACATAAGAGAAATCACTCAACATATGCAGCACACTTATCGCTTATTTCCTCGTCTGCTCTCCTCCCCCAGATTTCTTTCTTACTTCTGCCTTGTTCCTGCTCTTAGACGGAAAGTGGGAGAAAATTAATATGTATTTTGTGCTGCAGCTGCATATACAGAGCCGAGCATAAACCTCAAATTCAAATAGGGCCCAAGTGATTGGCCCTTCAGTCACTACCTACACAAAACAAACAACTAAATGGTTTGTGGTTACTGTCAAGATGTTGGCAAAGCTTCACAAGGCTTAAAGCCTGCTGCCAATAAGGCAGCCCGAGCCAAACAGGAAGACTGAGAGAGACACAGGCAGAATAAAACATGGCAGGGAAATGTTTTTCCATTGTGAGAGGAAAAGAGAAGAGCTTACGCATTCACCTCGTAGAAGTGACATTTAAATAAGCAGGAGCCATTTTCCTCCTCGATCTCCCCCCTCCGTCTCCTTTCTTTCAATCCCTCTGTGGCGCTGTAATTCCAAGCTGTCACAAACAAATCCTCCTCACGGACCTTTAAAAAATGTCAGGTTCCGTCAAGAAGGATGACGGCCTCCAAAAAATTCAGCCCTTGGAAACTTATCTGACAGTCACTTGACTCCAGATTTCAAGTATTGCTCAATTTTCATTCATGCTTCTATTTTTCTAACCCGTCATTAAAGGGTAGTTGGTAAAATTTCTCGAGGCTGGAAAGGAGAGTTTTGGTTCAGGTTTCTGTACATGAAATCACCCTTTATGAAACCATACACTGTTATACCATTTGATTTCAGGACTTTTTACGTCTTAAAAATGAAACAGCTGGTAAGTGAGGCCCAAGAGGGACTTATTTCCAATTTATAAAAAAAATATGAATGAATGAAATAACTTCCCCATAACTGACTTCTTAAATCTTAATGAAACCCTGGTGTAACATATTATTATAAACAAAACTTTTGGCAAAACTGTGGCACATAAACATTTAGGGAAAAAAATATATTCTATGTAAAAAGCTTTTGGTGTTAAAGTTTATGAAAAAGACACTTTTTTACCCAAAGTTGCTGAGACCACAAAAAAAACACAAAAAAACAGTGGGTCAAGTTTCATAGAGATACAGCAAAGTGAGCTAGCACTGCTAATGAAAACAAAGAGGTGAAACAGAAAATTGCAATTCAAAAATGTTCCCATGATAAAAACAGGTAATAGTATTGTTACTTTTTACAAGATCAACATCTAAGTTTTTTTTTTTTAAATAATGGCGAATCTGATAGCACCATGAACATATTCCCATCGAATTAGGCTAATGTTGTCTTCTTCTTTTGCTCCTTAATGTAGTTGTCATTCTTCTTCTCCTATAATGTAGTAGAGTTCACAAACAGCTTGAGGACACACTTAAGCCACTGTCTGTTGGGAATCCCATATTACAACCAGTCAGCTGTTTAAACAATAAAAAACTGATTCTATTTCACGACGCTTAAACAGGGCTCCAAACGAACATTTTGCATCGGTTGCTCTGGTGCACTTGACTTTTTTTCTTAGGCGCCCTTTTTATCGCTCTCCATAAATGTTTGTCTGTATTTGAAGCACAATTAAAAATACAAATACAGTGTTTGAAGTGCTTCACTGAGCTGAAATTGAACATTTCAACTCAAACATTAAGGAAAGTCAATCACTTTATATAATTAATCATCACTGCTATATGTCCAGTTTACGTTACAAAACCTTGCTGACCCGCTTACGAATGCTCGATTAACGGCCATATTCTGACCACACTCCAGACAGTAAACACAGTGCATCGCGTTCCATCCTTTTTTGTTCCTCAACCAGAGGAATTCTTTCAACCAGTCTAGTCTGAAAGAATAATGTTTGGGCTTTTTAATTTGAGTCTCAAAGTCGGACTCTATCCCAGACTCAGTTGTCTGCTTTGGTTCCGAGTCTGATGTTATCGCCAAAGGACCGGGGTTTGGTATCTTCCCAGGGACCACGGCTACTCTGGCACTCAGGTCGCTAACAATCCTCAAACACACACAATTCAGAGCAGTGAACTGAACCACAGCCAATCAGAGGCAAAGACCTGCCCGAGCCCTGCCTCTTGTTGGTTTAGACAACAATATGATCTAATTGTGAGAATAAAAATCCAAAGTTATTATATACTGATGCAGAAAAACTAGTCCATGCTTTCGTAAGCTGACAGGGACGAGGAGGAGAGGGCACATCTTTCCAGTGTTAGCTTCTCAACAAACAAACAAAAAAATTTCCAAAAAACACGGTTCAGCTCATTTTTACATTGGGTTCATACTGTTTTATGTTGAATGCTCAGGTGGATGTAGTCCACTGGAGATGTCTTGTCTGTGACTATGGATCAATCGAATATTTGAGCATGAAAAGACAGAAATCTGTTTTCACCCAGGCAGCGTCAGGTGCACCAGTGTGCGACCTAATAAAAATGTTGGTTGCACTCTTAAAATTTGGTCGTGCTCTGGAGCCCTGTTAGATTTTTAATAAAACATGAAAATTTGATGCTTTGAAATTCATGACCCAACCCTGATAGAGAAAAAGCAAAGGGAACGAGCAGTGTTAATGAAAACAAAGTGGTGAAACGAAGAAGAAGTCATTACTTATTGCTGTGTCAAATATTAGTCACTGAACCTTTTGGCAATACAAAATTAAATATTAACAGCTGTGGGTGCCATGAGTTCATTATGTAGCTTTAATAAAAACTGGTTACAATTTTTATTCATTTTTACTAGAATCAGATCCAAATTTTAAATTCTGGTATCATGACAACCAAACCATGTACAGAGGCTATAGGACTTTAAAATAGGCAGTTTGGGACTCAGACGTCCGACACATAAACTTAAACATCAAGTAACTACGTCTAACAGCAGCAGTTTGACCACAACCTGCTGTCCTCTGGTACATGTCATTCAACACTCTTTGCCCTAAGTTACTAAATGGATCCACAGCAACTCTCTGTGCAACCCTATCAACAAAACCCCTTAAAGATATTGAACAATCGCATAATCACTCTGTCTTCACACGGTTTCACAACAAATGCCACTGCTGCAGGATGAATTTATGAATTTAATCTGATCTTTTTGCTGCTTATCATTTTTGGTCAATACTTTTAACCGACAAGTAACGAGTCCGTTTATTTTCCCAACAAGTACAAAGCCTACCGAAGGTGTCTGAAAACACATTGTGTAGCTGAGCTTGGACCCAGAACCAACTGGTTGTTTTTTGCAACCACTAAAGCTCAGGGATTACCGTAAACTCTAGTACATGAGTGCCATTGAATTCAGCAATGTGCAGTTTCTGTGCAGATGTGTAGCTCTCCAAAACATGCACCACTATCCTTTGGTAGCCTCTTGGTATCTATCTAGGAGTCTTTTCAATGAACTGTTCCTCAACAAGTTTCATTTACCTTTACCTTATGCACTAAAAAGTTTAAAATATCACTCAGAAAATAATTTTTTTTTGGCTTTTTTTTTTCACTCCTTTTGGTTGAAAATCTGAACTTAATGTGTTTTAAAAGCTGTGGTAACATCTGTACGATCCAATGTAATGGAGGTTTTACTGTTCTCACACATGACACTAAGAAAACAGTTTTTAATTTGTGATGCTGAGGTAACATGATGGATTATTAAGACAGGCATATGTGGTAAAATACAATATACTTACAATAAAGAAGATAAAATACAATTTTTCACAATTCCAGCCTCGAAGGCTGAATAGATAGTCCAGATGCACCTGCACTAAGCTTAACAGAATGTAAAACTGGATGATTGTCATAAAGCCGGCGTTTTATTCAGGGTCAAAAATATTCATAGGAAAGAAAAATCTCATGCATATTTCTTTCTTCAATGCTGCACAGAGAGCCGGGCATGAGAAAGACAACAATCCAGCAACTATGCATTTAAATTCTACATAATTTTAATAACCTCTGGCACAAAGAAAGTTAACAAGAAAACTGTTAGCAGAGTGCGCAATCTCGAGAGTCACTTCAGCGCCCTGAGTGTGAGGGAATGAGATGAGGGAGAGAGCAAGAGGAGCTAATCAACTCTTCCTTCTCTGTGGCATTTCATGCACCCTGTGCCACCGGTTCAGCGTGCACAAAGGGCAGCGAGCATCAATAAGTCAACAAGCAGCTGCAGAAAAGAGTGGATTCAGACGCCTCGGACATATAAAGACAGACGTGACTTTACAGCCGGCGCTAAATTAATTTAATTTTGCAGATGAGCTGCTTGAGGGATAGAAAGTATCTACAGTGAACGTGGTGTGCATACAGAAGAAGTTTGATGTTAAAAAAAAAAGGAAAAAAAGTATCTGACCCTCACAGCAAGACCTGGTATGGATTGAGCTGCTAAATTTGCATTTCTGAAGACGCAGCTCCTGAAAAAGCTGTCCTCTCGCTGCACCTTGCATAAGATGCTGAGCCAATGGAGGGTGGTGGGCGGGGAGAGGCAGGCAGAGAGGTTAGAGGAGAGAGAGAGAGAGAGAGAGAGAAAAAAACTTCTCTTTTCTGGCTTGTTTCATTTAGAAGAAGTTTGCTGTGCTGTGTGTTTTCGTGTGTGCACATCATGTCCCCGTGTCCACGAGGGCCAGACTTGTTTGGGCCTTTTTTTTTTCTCCTTCTTTTCTCCTCCTCCTCCTCCTCCTCCTCCTCCTCCTCGTTTCCTTGCATCCGGCACAGGATCTGAGGCTTTAATATGGCTGCCAGTGAGGCAACAGCCATTTAATAACAATGCAATAGTTCCTCACAGCAGTAGTCCGGTGTCGCTCATACACCCCGCCGTGTGCAGATGGTACATTGTCTGTGGAAAAACATTCTCCTTTTTGAGATGTTTTTCCTTTTCTCCCTGCAAACACACACACACACACACAGCCCTTTTTTTCCCCTATTTTTAAGAAACTACACACAAGCTGCCTTATTTCTGCTATCATCGCTCTTGGCTTGTTTCGTAAGAGGTCAGATCAAGCGCCCGGCCCTCAAGAGATGATCTGTGTGTGTGTGTGTGGATGATGGTGAGCCTTTTGCATGTGCCGTGCAGCCTCCCGCAGTGGGGGACATCTGGAGGAGGCGTTACCATGTGTGCACTGAGGAAAAAAAAAAAAAAAACGAAGAGTTTCGGCCTGAAATATCATCCTGGAAGGACATCACCGGCGTTCATTAACATACAAAAGGAGGGGAATATGGCGCGGGAGATTTATTCAAATCAACACGCTTAATGTTGCACATAAGCCAGTCACCTTGCCGAGTTACCCCAAACTCATTCTCCTATCAGTGGCCTTTTTCCTCCGAGTCGCCGCTGAGAGCAATTAGGGTGTATTTTGATGGAAATGACCGGTAATTCAGTGGAAGGAGCGACAATTTCACAAGGTGGATGTTCATTACGCGCCAGCAGGGAAGAGTCTCTTCTTAATAGAGCGCCAGCCATAAACATCGCTCATCATCGCCGGGGTTTGCCATTTGATCTCACCTCTGGGGGTTCTGCGGCGGGGCATCTTCATTCATTCCTCCTCATTCGCTGTGTGTTTACTCAGTAATGGAGTCTGCCCGGAGAGTTGTTAAGAGCGAGGAACAAAGTGAAAGAGCGCCGACACTTTGCCGAAGCTGTGATTAACGAGTGAATTAGAAAACAACTCCGGGTCACCTTCTTTAACGTGGTGATGGATGATCTAACGCTGGGATCTGATGGCCTTTTGTTACAGGTGAGCAACAACCCAGATCAAAACATAACAGAGCGACGCCGTCAATCCGGAAATCAATACACTGTAATTAAGAGCCAAACACACCAAAGTGGCGTCGACTTTAAGCATCTGACTTCAAGCGACTGTGTCCACCACTGTCTGCAGAGCTTTAGCAAGGCTCTGCCCTACTTCAACCATGTGTGTGTATGTGTGTGTGTGTGTGTGTGTGTGTGTGTGTGTGTGTGTGTGTCATTGCTCCTGTCACAGGCAGTTTACAAGACCGGGAACGAGGGTTGCCATCTGTCCCACCTCGATGGGGTGCACAGAGGGACGTTTTGCACAGTTTTGGCATGCCTGACTTCCCCTAATGCTGCACAAATGTTTAGAGACATTACATAAGCTGTAAGACCTTCACCAGGGTGGAGAAGGGCTGAATTGAGATGAATGGGGATAAAAAGAGAGGATGAGAGATTAAAAAAGTAAAAGAGAGCAGACCTTGTCCTTTTTTTCTTTATTTTTTTTTTTTTATTCTCCAGGCGAGCTGCACTTTCAGGCACACAAAAGCGCTACAGGGCTGCGTCGGTGTTGTTAAAGAGCACAGGTAGAGGAGAAAATAAATAAAATAAATAACTACGAGTCCAGCTTGAAGGCTTTTTAAGTGCAAAGACCCCACGTGGAGTGTTTTCACACCTTTGAGGTGGAACTGTTGAACCCTGGAAAGTTTTCACAGAGGCAAAATTTCTCGAACATCTAAATCTTGGCAAATAAATCACAATTTAGCCTGCAAGGTAACCGGTAAGTGAGTGGATAAAAAGTCTAAGGTTGGATTGTGTTGCCTTGCGCTACCGCAAAAGTATCCAAGAACAGATTTTTGGCAGACTTTACCACAGCTTAAGACGTAAAAAAATCTCCTCCCTGACCTTTACAAATTGTCTTTTCCAACAAAGAAAAATTTCCTCATGATTGTCTAAATTTTTGGCGTAAACGAAATGAGAGAGGCTGCATTTATTTCCTAGAACACGTCTGAGTGCCATTTAGGAAAAAGCCAGTAAGAGGTGGAGAAACTGAACTTCTGTTCTGCAAAAGACTGCAGAGAAAAAAAAAAAAAAACACGACAAGGCTAAAAAAAATTACAGCTTTAAAAGACACCAGAAAAAGAAAGACACCAAGCTGAACGTAGGAAAGAAAAGTTTTGTCTGAGTGCATGTTCAGCAGAGTGCACGATGAACGTCCTGCGAGAGTATTTAAGATGCCAAGATATGCTGCAGCGGACACCTGGAGCAGCATTTGTATGCACTTCTCTCCTTCCTCCTTTGACAGGGGAAAAGATGAGATTTCGCTAGAGCACTAAATCAGCACCCTGGACACAGACGGTGCATCCAAACCGAGGAAACAAGGAGCCTCTACATATGTTTTCTACGGAGAAACGACAGTCACGTAGAAAGCACAAGAGGAAAATCAAATTCCACTCTGCAGACATGTCAGTAAACAACCCAGAAGATTTTTTTTCAACTGTGATGATATAACGGATGTCCCCTCTGGGACTTTTACTTGGACATCTTTTAGATGAATTAAACAAAAGGAAAAACTTTTAAAGCAATGCACAACAATTTCTGAGAAAAAAAAAATACTTCCAGGTCTTCACACGGTTTCACATTTTTGGTCAATATTTTTAACCGACAAGTAACGAGTCCGTTTATTTTCCCAACAAGTACAAAGCCTACCGAAGGTGTCTGAAAATACAATGTGTGACTGAGCTTGGACCCAGAACCAACTGGTTGTTTTTTGCAACCACTAAAGCTCAGGGATTACCATAAACTCTAGTACATGAGAGCCATTGAATTCAGCAATGTGCAGTTTCTGTGCAGATGTGAAGCTCTCTCTAGTACTGTTTTTGCCATTATGCTAGCGACTAGCACAGCTGTTGAGTGGATCATAAAGTAGCTTAACAGCTGTGGGGTACGGACCCAATGCCAACAACTAATTCCCCAAAACATGCACCGCTATCCTTTGCAACAAGGTTCATTTACCTTTTCTTTATGCAATAAAAAGTAGTGGTGTTGTACCAAAAAGAGCAGCTGATTGCTTCTTGGAGCGCCATCTTCTGATTAAATTACCGTAGTACAACGAGAAACCTGTCTGCATTTTGTAGCAACTATTAAACATTTAAAAGAAAAAGTTAAACGTTGGTTGAAAACAAACCAGTCATGTAATCATGTATAATTTAGTCTTTTCTTTCATTGCCAGCACATTTACATTGACGTGTTTGCAAAATGTTGACTGATGTGCACCGTCCTTCCATTCCATTCCATCTTCTACTGCTTATCCGGGTCCGGGTCGCGGGGGAAGCAATGTCATCAGTGAAAACCAGAGGCCCCTGTCCCCGGCCACTTCCACCAGCTCCTCTGGGAGGATATCAAGGCGTTCCCAGGCCAGCCGAGAGATATAATCTCTCCATCGTGTCCTTGGTCTACCCTGGGGTCTCCTCCCAGCTGGGCATGCCCGGAATACCTCCCCAGGGAGGCGTCTGGGAAGCATCCTCACAAGATGCCCGAACCACCTCATCTGACTCCTCTCGGTGCGAAGGAGCAGCAGCTCTACTCCGAGCCTCTCCCAGATGTCTGTGCTCCAAACCCTGTATCTAAGGCTGAGTCCAGACACCCTGCAGAGGAAGCTCAATCTCTCGCTCTATTTTCCCCTCACTTGTGAACAAGACCCCGAGATACTTAAACTCCTCCACTTGGGGCAGAGACTCTCTCTCAACCCGGAGTGAGCAGTCCACCCTTTTCTAGCTGAGAACAATGGCCTCAGACTTAGGGGTGCTGATCTTCATCCCTGCTGCTTCACACTAAGCTGCAAACCACCCCAGTGCGAGCTGGAGGTCAGTGTTCGATGAGGCCAATAGGACCACATCATCTGCAAAAAGCGGAGACGGTATCCTAGGACCTCCGAACCTGAAACCCTACACCGCTTAGCTGCGCCGAGAAATCTTGTCAATAAAAGTAAAGAACAGAAGCGATGTGCACTGTCCTAATCAAATAAAGTAATAAAATAAAAATAAATAGCAGCATTTGGTTGTACTCACAATAATGACGCAGCTTCCAGAGCACAGATGGTCTAGTGGTTAAGGTTGTGCTCCATATGGTGAAAGCCCTTGAGCGGGCAGCTCGGGTTCTAGTCCGGCCTGTGGCTACTTTCCTGCATGTCATTCCCCACTCTTACCCTGTTCCCTACTCCATCCACTGTCCTGTCCCCCCACATTAAAGACATACAAGCCCAGCTTCCTTTTCAGATGATAAAAAAAGTACTTCAAAGTGCATCATAAATATTGAATCGTATGATAATTGAATTGACTGACAACTTTGCCTGAAGTTAACATGTAACGGGTATACTTTTGGATAGGAAGGATTATATTGCGTTTGCATGGTTTCCCGCACAGTGGTGGATGGTATGTGGCAGGTTGTGGTTGGCGAAAACATGCAAAGCAAACCGCTGTGAAAAAATTGCAAAAATGCAAATGTTGCTTCCAAAAAGAAAAAGGATCCAAAAAAAGTCCACAATAACAATGCACTTTTATTAAAGTTTTTGATTTTTTTAGTGGTGCACACTATATTAGGCGAATTTTTCAAGTCACGTTTTAAAGAAATGTGAGGGATGCTAGTTTGCAAAATCGGGTGAAATTATGGGTGAGGCTAATAGGGTTGCAAAGAGACAAAAAAAATTCTGCTAAATTTCTGGAAAGTTTCCTGAAATTTTTAATTTTAGCTGGGGGATATTGGAAATTTTCGGGGTTCTGATGCTGTCAGCGCAAATGAATTTCTCTAAAAATTCCAGGGAAAATTTTTGCTCAAAAACTTAGGAAATTTATGTTTATTTATTTTCTAGCTATCAACTTGAGCAAGGTTTTCAAAAATGATCTTGGTAGAAAGAACATGATTCAACTGTGTACCACAAATCACGCGCAAACACTTTCAAACAAGTTTGATCATCATCAATCTAGATTTCCATCGAGACCACATTTCTGGAATCCAGAGGTCTTGTCAAGGTAAGTTTTGATGACAGTATGAGGTCAATATATTTGATGGTATTGTTTAACTTAAAGTTATGGACACAGTTAATATTAATTCTTGTTATTTCCCAAAAATTCTCATGAAAAGTTTCCAACTTTGAAAATTCACAGAATTTTGAAACCCTAGGAGCTGATCTATCTGACAGGTAGATAGTGGCTGGTGTTTGCAAGGAGGCTGCACCTTTTAGTGTGTTTTTGTTTGTAGAGAATTAAAGTCAGGCCTTAGCAAAAAAAAAAATTGAGAAAAATTATACTTTGGCAGTTGGAAAATAGTCACATAAATTTTTCTTTTTGTTTTTTTTAAATTAACGACTATTTGAATATTTGAAAATCACGACTCATCCCTTGCAGAGGACTGTTTGTATTTTGTCTAAGTTTATCTGTATTGATATTTGCATGCTGCCACATTGTGTGAAAGAGACCTTCAGTCTTGATCCCATACAATACAAATCCATGGATGACATTACCTTTTGTATTACTGGTAAATCATTTTTTCATGGGGTTATAGAAAACCTATTCAGAAGAATCTTTCAGGATTTTTCCCGTGTTTGAGGATGTCAGGGTACATAAATATCCCGTTCTAAAGTCTTAATCTTGATCCTGATTCTAAGCTGCACTTGGGGATGTTGCTTTGCTCTTCTATTTCAATCACTATTTGTTTTTCTGTGTCAGCTGTGAGCTAGCGCTGAGAGTGAGAAAACGACAGTCGGCACAGCGGGGAAGAAATGCTACCAATGAAACCTCCCCCCACCACCACCACCACCACCATAATCACCACCAAGAAAAACCTACAGCCCACCCACCCACTCACTCACTACCTATGCCGACCTATATCAGTGATTTTATCACTTCCTCATATTGCACACATACTGCTGCTTCCTTCTGCTGGTCCAAATGTCTCTGTGTTAACGCTGCTATGCATGCATATCTGTGAAGACATCTGTATTGCATAGAACTTGCAAGAAAAGGAGGCAGGCCGGCAGATTCATTAACTGTGCTGATACGGAGATACGAGCGGATAAGCTGCAGATACTGCACGATAAAGTGTCGAGTGCAGAGAGAAAGGCCGTGTGTTCAGCGAGGGATCTTGCCGCTGTTGTCATGGTGGTCTTCTTCCCTCTTTTATAGCCTGCCCTGCAATTAATGCTGCATGGTAATTCTTCCTGGAGCCGCCCCCTCCCTATCCATCCTGTGCTGGTGCCTTGTATGTATTTATGGAAGCCGGAACGCAAGAGAAAGCTCGTTTTCTCACCAGTGCGAGCAGAAGGAGATCGGCTGAATTTGTATTCAGTAATGAGTGGAGGGTTTGGAAATGATGGGGAATTTGTAGGCATGCATCACCTCCCATAATACCACTTAGCCGGCCTGTAAACACTTATAAATGCAGGGGGTAGTTACAGCACCCCCTTTGTACATCCACCACACCCCTGCTGCCCTCAGCTCTCATCAGGCCAGCACATCGCTAAAGAAACCAAGGGCAGGAGAGGAGAGGAGGAGATATTGCAAATCACATTACAGGACATGAAATTAATCCAGCCTCCCCAAACATGTGGCCTTCACACTGTTTAACCTTGAAGCTGATTTTTTTTTCTGTTCTTTTCTTACCCCCTCCCCACACTCCTCTACCTTCATCACATCCAAAAGAAAACCAGTTTGACATTACAACAAAAGGCCTGCCGAGGTAATTATTCAACAGGATCCTTCGCCGCGCCGATGATACGTTGTAATTTCATTTCACTTACGTCTGTTTCATAATGTAAGACACAATAGAGCAGGGGCACTCCACGTCCCAAAAGACCACTTCCTCCTTAAGATAATAAAAGCCTTTTGTGCTTGCCTTTGAGAAATCCTTGGTGGATTATGAGAGTGTGGAGTTGGAGAGCACATCAATTAATATGCATTAAATGAAAGAGTATTAAGTTGTAAGAAAATAATTAATAAGTCTAATTGCTGTGCTGCTGCTCTGCTCGGTGACATCGTACCTTAATGCTAGCAGGAAGACACCGCCAGCAGGAGCAGAAGAACAAGACTTCTTTGACCTTTTACGTGCCTGAAAGACGATGTACTTCCACTTTATTACAAGCTGGCTGCACTCTGCGCTGAACACAGAGCCAGATAAAAGCAGAGTGACTCTTACATCCAATCCAATAACTCCGGGAACATTCCTGTCTGCTAGCCGATGCTGAAACCACATGAGGTTTCGGGGATAAAATACAGCCGTTTGTGCCACAGAATACTCTGGATCTCTTTATGCCAGCTCTATCTTGCCGCTGGAATCTCTCGGCGCAGGGTTCCACTTTCTCTCCCTGATGCCACGAAAAAGACATTCACAGCTTCAATTATCCTTTTACCCCTGTGCAGCTTCTGGAAAAGAAAAAAAAAAACAATGGAAGTAGCGAAAGGGGAGGAGGAGGAGGAGGAATCTGATCCACAAGTGCTCTGAGGAGGCGACGAAAGCAAAGAAATTGGGATGACTTTGAGATATCTTTGCGATGTTTTTCGAAGGTTTAGGAAGTTTTGATGTCTCCGTTTGTCTTGATCGGCTGATGAGCCCGCCTTCTTTTTCAAAAAAAATTACCCCATCCTCCAGCTGAATCAATCCCGCCTTTGATTGGAGATAATGAGCGCGTTTGCCGGGCTCTTCAGGAAAAAAAAAAAACACCTCCTCATCATCACACAATCACATAATGCAAACACCTTTGAGGAAAAAAAAAAAAAAGTCTGCAGAGACCAATTAAAAACATACATTCAAACTGACCTGAAAGGAAGCGCTGTATGGCTGCTCTGTCCCTATAGCATCACAGATTCATCCTGTAACTAACAAACAACCTCTGCGGAGAGGAAAGAATCTATCGCATGTCTGCAGGATCAAAGATGTTACTGAGAGGAACTGAAGCACACAGATTGACTCATTTTTCCTTAACACACGCTCACTGATTTAAAGGACATGGAGTCGCTCAGTGGTGTGGTTTGTACATATTAGATGAGCTTGAAGATGGAATTATTAGATCATTATCCGAACAGTCCGTGGAGAACTTATAAAGGCTGGAAAATTAGACGATACACGCTTTATGTTGTTATTTTAAAACACACATCTTTGTTTATTTAAATCAAGCACATTTGCTGTCTTTAAATAACTAAAGATTTAAAGAGTGTATTTCTTCCCCTTTCTGCTCTTACACTGAGTAAATTCATCGTTTATCTAAACTCCAGTTTAGTTTTCCACCAGTGGAGAGACTCAAGCACCCAAACCTGTTAAAAAGACAAACTTGCACTCAGGCAGCTCTTTTGTTCCAGGCAGAATTTCATCCATGACATATTTGCCTCCCCAGCCCAGCGGGTATGCAGCAGTGACTCTGAAACATGCTCCGTCTCGCTTCCCCAGCACTTCCAGAGGGAAGCTGCTCCCATAAATCCCTCCTAATGGTTCGCCGGCGAGGGGAACTTTTTAACACAGAACTTAGCAGCCACTGTTATTCACCCGTACAGCCAAGAGTCTCAGGATGATGGATGGTAATAAATATTGCACGGGGCTAACAGAGGTCCCCTCAGAGACGTTCAATTGCCTTGAGTGATAGGGTGCTGCTCGGCAACGCAGGAGAGGATGGCAGAGGGCAGGCTCTTCACGCGGCGGACTAACTGAGTCTCTTCAATTTCCTCTGTGGAAATACGACAATCTCCGCTCTGAATGATAACACTGTCTCACAATGTAGCAGGGGGGAAACATACACTGCTATCTCAACTTATGTACTGCAAATTTGTTGGTTTGCTTCATCCATGACAGGGCAGATTCACTGTGCATGTAAGCACAAAAAAAAAAGCTGAGTGTTGTGACCACTTTCCAATGAGGCAGCCCTGTCGTGTCAAGCTGCCCACCATCTTAACGGCTTCCTTGACAATGGCCGACAACGGAGCAGATGTCCCGCCTGCACACATCTGTAGCGGCCTTACACTCCTGCAGGCACACACACCCCCCTTCCTCCTCGTCCAATACGCGCACATGGGCACCAATGAGACAGACAAAGAGCTGCTTTAACAAGGTCATCCTCAGTTCAGCTTGGAGACAACAGAAACAAACCCTCCTGTTGTTACATTTCCTCTATTGTGATCCACTTACACAAAAAAAATATTTGTTAAATATTCAACTTGTGCACAAAGATGATAGAAATCATCTCCCTCAACGAGGAAAAAAATGACTAACAGTTTCTAACGATGAGTGATCAGATATTAAGGGAAGCCCACTTCTTCATTAATCCAACACATGTCCTGTTGTCATTTTTTGAGTAATCAGTGGATTAATTAGCTCTATAATGTGAAAGAATAACTGTGTGTGTAATTAACAAGTTAACACGTGGCAATTAGCAGCTCATTTATACACTGCCGGTTCCAAACGGTGGCTGCAGGCTGCAAAAATACTTTGCTGACAGGAGTTTACACCAGCTAAATCCTCAGTGAAGGTTTCAGTTTGGCAGCTCAAAAGTAAATAAATAAGCCAGAGGTGAACGAAACAGAGCCTAAGAGAGGGAGACCAAAACATCCATAGAGTGTGATAGGCATAGAATTTAAGTTGTTCTCCTGAGATTTCAACTTATTTATGTGGTTATCTTTGAATAACAGGACAACAGGAAGGTCAGTTTGACAGTCCAGACTAGGGCCTGACTGATATATCAGCTGATTATAGCCCTTTTTAGAATAATCAAAATTGGCCGGAGTTCTGCCGATAATTGGCTAATTTAATTGACCGATTATTGGCAGATTATCGCCCTTTTTAATGTTTTTCTGCATGTTTTGAAAATTTCTTTCTGTTTTAAAGTTAAACAAATACTAGAGGACGAAGTGTTGTAAAACATTAAAATGTTCTGTCTGTAATTAATATCTTTGTTTTTGTCAGCATTAAGGGACTGAAAAAAGAAGGTTTTATTCATTACATATTTTTAAAACGACTCGGTGATTAATCGGTTATCGGATATTTTTTTCTGCCAAATATCGGAATCGGCATCAGCCTCAAAAAATCCATATTGGTCGGGCCCTAGTCCAGACGATGATGTACCATGACGCTGTTAGTTACGCCATGTTTCATGCATCTGCAACTCTGGCATCAACAGTAATGATCACTAGACAGGGTGTCCATAGGATCTCTTTACAGTTTAAAAAATAAATCACAAAGGCAACTGATGAGATATCTCAACCAGATTTGTTTTATGAACTCGCAGTAGTCATCAAAGTTTGTGATCACATTGCATTTGTTTATTTCAGGTAACCTGTTGATTGAATGAAAGAGGCTAGAAAAGGCACAATGTGTGTTGAAACCTGATACGCAGACTCAGTGAAACTACAGGGTTCTGTCAAAGATATTGCATGTGGAACAAAGATACGGGACATTACCATACCTGCCAACACTCCAGAGTTCTGCAGGAGTCTCCTGCTTGTTAACCTGTTCTCCCTCTGAAGCCCTGATTTGTCATGTCTCTCTATTTTCATGATGATATCAACATAACCCACCAGCAGGATTAAATGACTGGCATTTGCAAACCATTGTCCAACCCAGTAAGGAAAAAAACTGGCACAATCATCAGATTCTCAAGTTTCCGAGATACCTGAATGTCTCATAACTGACGTCAGCAACATGCGTAAACAAACGTGCGTAAAAAAAACTTTGATTCTAATGTCTTCCTTGAAAATTTGCTGATAATAAACTGTTTGCTCTGGATAAATTCTGTAAAAAATGAGTAATTCTACGCTCCTTACTAGACATACACCCTGTAATCGCACTTCATGAATCCGCTGAATTTTGTCTGACCCCATAGCATTTTGGGACTTTATATTGCAGTGATAAATGAGAACACAGTGAGTTAAAATGTGACAGAAGCAAAAAATGACCAGATCCTGGCTGGTTCACAAGTATTGTGTAGGATAAGCGTCACCACACAGAATATTGAGGCACTTCAATACCTACTCCTCATTTTGTAACAGTGTCCACATATTTGTCAGTTCATTTGCTTTTGTAATGATTTTTTAAACTGTAAACAGACTTTATGGACACCCTGTATTCATACAGAGGGGAAAAGGTGATAAAGTAAATAAAAACCCACCCCATTCGTCTTCTTCTCATGTGGTTTTTAAAGTCACATCCTGGAGCCTCCAGGGGAGGTGGGGTGGGGGGAGGAGAGTCTGGACATGTGGTATCCCCCAGAAACAGAACTGGCTCAGCTCAGTTGCACTTGTATTTCAACACCCCATAAAAAAGAAAAAGAAAAAAGAAAACAACTACAAACCCACCTTCGAATGCAACAGATCTGCAACTCCTCACACTAAAACCACAAAATCCTTTCAGGTGGAATTCCTCAGGGAGGGGGGAGACGATGTGTCATCAATCGTAAGCGTTTCATCTTCAGTGATGAAGAAAAAAAAAAGTTTTTATCTGCTTCTTCAAAGCCCCCAACAGCCTCAAACAAATAAAGGCCAAAGGTCAGGGGTACTATGATGCAGCTATGGAGGCAGATGTGATGACCTGAGCAGCAGCGTGAATCTGAAGATTACAGGATGACGTCTTGCACTGTTTTACCCACAAAAACACTCTCTGAGTCGAGTCAAGTGTTCGGGTATTAGAGGATTTATGAGCAAATAGTCTCACTAGAAAGCGCAACACACACACACACACACACACACACACACACACACACACACACACACACATACACTAACACACAACTCCACAACCATTCACTCTCATCATGCACTTCCTATTTTCTTTTAACCGACACACTCTCCGTGCGCGGTCTCGTTGTGCATTCACGTCGAATACCCTTCAATAAATGTAAAGGTGAGAGGTACGGAATGATCAAAGGAGCAAAACGCGGGATATTCAGGGACGTATTTGACAGTTACACCATGTTTGGGTCAGAAATATCGTCCCTGCTGTGTGTACAGCCCACCCGTCCATTCCCCCATCTTCATGGCGCAGTAAAAGGTGGACACACATGGTCAGCGCCGTGTATGCGGACCTGGAGCAGCCCCCCAGTCCGACACAGCGAACTCTCGTTTTCAAACACAGAACTGACTGATTCAGCGTCGTGCAAATTTCACTCTTACCTGGAGGGAATGAGATGTGTAGATTCAAGTTGAGAAAGACGACTTTCTTTTCAAGCACACGTCGGCGGTGGCGGCGTCAGCATCATCAGCTCCGGGGAGAAATGTTTCATGTGAAGATTTGGAGTAATTCAGATTCCACCTTATTAATCCTCCGAGCGCGCTACAAATATACAGCTCCTCAAACAGATGGAAGAAAAAGAGGGACCGAGGGGAGAGGAGAGGAGAGGGGAACAGTCAGTGCGTTAAACCCCTTCTTGTTTATCAAATACGGTCAAGCGTAAACGCCGAGTAGGTGTCTGTCTAACTGTTTCACTGCTTTATTTCTCTCTCTCTCTCTCTCTCTCTCTCTCTCTCTCTCTCTCTCTCTCTCTCTCTCTCTCTCTTTGGCTGTAGTCACTGTGTCTAACTCTCCTGTTCTACCAAGGCGGGGTCTTGGGTCGTTTAAACCAATGACATAAACCAAGAAGAAGAAGAAGCCCCCTCCTCCTCGTCCTCCTCACCCCCCACCTCTCTCTCTCTCTTTCTCTCACACACACACACTCACACACGCACACACACCTTCTGCTCGCATGGTTAGCAAAAAGAAAAAAAAAACAAAGTGGACAAATCGTTTTTTTTAGCCTCAGGAGTGACCTATTTTTTCAGCATTTTCAGATTCAGTCACCAAAACACACACACACACACACACACACACACACACACACACACACACACACAAATTAAAGATAAACACTCTCATCCTGTCGTGTACTTAGTTTTGGTTTTTCGTGCCACAAATTTAACAGGGTTCCATCCTTAACCCTGTCAGTTTCCATTGAGAATCCCCATATCAGAAATCTTTCTTAAGAACAACCAAGGGGCAACAATCAGTTTAAAGAAAAAAGAAGCCAATGCAGACTGGGAACCACAAACACACCAAGTAAAAAAACAGGACTTTTACGACATTAAAAAAAAATTACAGCTAGGGTTTGAAAAACAGTTTGCATCTGAATCGCTAATTTTGCTATGAGCACACACTGTACAGGGGTGAATTGTTTTTTCCAACTCAGTGGTTTAAATGATATTAAGATCTGGTTTGTCCAATCATGATGTCACAATTTGGGTAGTTACCCGGATGTACGGCCATGTTGAAGGTACACAAATGGAGAAAAAAATGCACAGTAAAATATGAATTTAAGATGTCTTATCTGCCAAAATGCTGCAATAATTCACCATTTTGTGCAATAATAATTCAAATACCTGCAAGCTCAATTCCATTCTGTTGTGAGAGTGCTTCAAACATGGCCGAACTTGAGTTAATGATGTCACATGAAAACACTGTAGCTGTTACTTAGAATGCTAAAACTCCGCCTCTTGAGTCAGTATTTGCAATATGGCCTCCACCAATGCTCTGCTTCATTTCACTGTATCAGGGACAGATGGGTGACGTTGCAGAGTCTACATCCTTTTATTATACAGTCTATGGGAGCGTCTCATGTGTTTCAAAAAGCATACTTTTGTACTTACATTTAATGTTTTGAGCACATAAGTGTGTTCACACCAAGCGTCAACCTCCGGTCTATAAATATGAGGCAATGCAGAAGTGCTAAAATCTGCAGTTTGTAGAGTGTCTGCTTGACTCCTAAAGTACCAGAAACTTAAAAACAGACCAAGCCAAAAAAAGCCATTATTGTAGCAGAAATAAAAATGTTTACAGCCTGGTACAAAAAATGTCTTGCAGCTGAATTGTTAATTTCTATAACGGCACACGATAAACCCAAGTTAGCCTAATCAGAGGAACAGTTTAGCTGATTGACAGGTGGGCGCCCAATGGCTTTTAGTGTGGAACTTCAAAGCCCGCCTCATTTCAAATATGGCCCCTGTTGATGATTTGCTTCAAAATTTGTACACTATTAGGGTGACCATGTTCTGAAAACAGAAAAGGAGCAGCCTGGGTCTCTGGTGTCATCTCAGCAGTTCGGTACATCAGAATAATGCCAGTAACCCAGTGCAGTGCTTTAATATGAATACTAATGGTCTGTAAAGCATGCTGAGCAAAACCAGGACATGTGAAGGAATTTTTAAAAAATCCCCCGGACATAATTTTAAGTCCAAAATGAAGGATGTTTCCAGGCAAAAGAGGAACGTATGGTCACCATGTGTGCTAAGTAAGTAAGTATATTTCATGTAACAGAAGCATCCAATTTGAGACACAGGAAAGGTCTTAGAGAAAACCGTGGTCACAGTGTTTTTAATTTAGAGCTACCGTAGTCATTTTTTTTGTACGAAAAAAAACAAAAACTGGCCAAAGGGTACGTCAGTCATTCAATTTAAAAAATTTAGTCCCATATCACAGATCTCTGCTTTAAAGAGCTTTATGTCTTGATTTTTTTTCATTCCTGAGGATTATGTTTCGAAACAAACATCATCTGAAAGGTGCTGAGATACAAAGAGATTAGAAATCAGTTCTAAGTTTAAGTAGGAAAACAAGGTAATAATGTTGGAACATTGTGCAGTAAAGAATTGGAGAGGCAGTAATTGGTGGAGCTAATGTGTCAGAAAACATCTTTTATTCACTTATACGTAAAGTGGCGGAAAGATTTGTAAGTACATTGGGAGCATTTGATTTGCCTGTTACATCTGAGGAATAAACGTGGTTACTGAAGAAAACAATGAGGATCATAAAACGAAGCTACGACACAAAGGTTTTCACTCTCAGCCAAGTTGACACTCCGATTTACCTTCTTCGTGGGATTGTTCACCATGGTTTGTTGGCTGCTATTCAGTCTCTCCAGGAAGTTGTGACGTTGCGATCACAACATTTAACGCAAATTCAATCAATCCCGTGAATTCTGGGCAACCTTGCAATTTTGTCAAATCCCTGCAACTTAATTGCAAATTTGACCAATTATAATAGTTTCACCCGCCCCTTCAAGTCAGTCCCCCGTGAAAGATCTAAAAAAAACTTAGCAACGCACTGCAATTTTTTCAAAAAGCTGCCACAAAATTAGCAATTTCAGCCCAGAACAATCCCAAAAAGGGTCCGCAAAATCCTGGCGGGACTGGCTGTTATCCAAAAAAGCACTTCTGAAGCCACTGTACACTTCATGATACATACCAACAACAGAAATACTGACAAGCAGGTGAACTCCTTTCAGACAACACAAAGGGTCTAGTGAGAGAATAGTTTTGTATGTGTGTATTTCTAAGGATTTCCCTGAATGTGTGAGTAGTGTTCAAGTTTGTGGTTCATCTGTAATTTTTGGTATTCCTTTACCGTTATAACTGCACACTGCAGGGCCTGGTTATAAGTATATCTCAGTTTCAAACTGCACTTTTTGATTTGATTGGATTGATCGACTGTGTGAAGTAGAAGTGATGTAAGTTGAGATTTACTGGGTTTGAAAAGTTTTATGTTCAGGGAGAAATTCTCCATAGAACATGTGTTTTACGAATCACGACCACCTCATATTGATTTCTCTTGAAGTTCCCTTTGATTTCTCAACTGAGCGTATTCTGCGAGTGTTACTGCTGCTTCAGAGAAGGCAGACAATTTAATTCAGAAATATGGTTGGACCATCAAACATGCTGCTCTCACCCATGCAAAATTGATCCTGACGAGGCTTCGTGGGAGCGAGCGTGACCTCTGGTGCTGTTGAGAATGTGAGGCGTCACAGGTGACATATGATTGATTTCAAACTTGTTCTTGCACAAAAAGGAATTCACTCTCTTCATTTCATTAACCCATGAAGGGCTTTTACATCTTCCACGAGAGGCCCTGTTCTGTACTGTTGTGGCTTTCTGCATTCAATTTTCAGTCTCTCTCTTTGGCGATTTGGTGGTCACTCTGTGAAGTCAAATAGACGACAGCAGATCGTGCAGCGGGTGCTCAGCAAGTTCAATTAGCTTTATCCCATTTTCCACTTTTCATTTCTGTATTCAGACTGGCCTCCTTGTGCTCCAGTATTGATCCACCAGTCAACATTTGTCCACTCCTCGTCAGTCCGCTGCTTACATGTGGGGGTGTGTGGCGTTTAGCACAAAGAGAAAACCCCTCGCTGGGATAATAACACAGAAAATAGATGCAATGAAATTGCATTCTTGTTTCTTACAGCCACGATTTTATTGATGTTTGGGAGGGGTTTGAAGAAAGACAATCCATGCTCATTTAAAAAAGTCACAATAATAAAAATAGTCAAGACATTCAGGTGACATCATTTGGATGACCTCTCAGAAAAAGCCCACTGCCTATCGCTCTCTGAGAAGATTCTATTCTTGAAACAAGATTCAGAATTAAATAAAAGACAAAAAAGCAGGTTAGTTAAATTATCCTCATTAAACAAACCATTTAACCCCTTTTCTGCAGCTCTTTTGTATCTTTTTTTGTTCTTCTCACACAACAGAACGAGGCTTCGTGTGATCTGGAGTCAACATCCAATTAACTGCAGCAACAACATTAAAAAAAAAATCAACGAAAACCAGAAGGACTTTTGAGTATTAAAAGGTTTTTTGCCATCCTATCAAACAAGGAGGAACAGGGTTCAGCGTATCACCGTCTCAGACCCTCTCATCTTGAACTCTGACCTCAATACTCTCAAATTCACAAGCAGAGCTCACAGAGAGTCTCAGCGGAGAGCCAAGCATCACACTATCCACACTGGCATCTCTGGAGACGTACATCTATCAATCTCCTGATGAATTATTGAAGCCCCACCCCCACCCCCAATCATGTTTCTTCCATCAGATGGAATTAGTGGCTGTTGCTGAGAACGAGGACCATGTTGCATTATACTTTCAACAAGCAAATTCTTATGCATTGTTTACGCTGTAGCTTGTTTGGTTTCAGAGTTGGCGGTTCACCACTTACAGCTCCCTCGACACTCTTCCTTGACCAGCAGCGATTCTCTCCACAGGATCAGCTCGGGATACGTTTGATACATTTTCCATTTTTTTTGATAAGTTATAGCGACTTGTTTTCTCAGTTTTTTATGAAGCTTTAGGACGGTGGTTTTCAAAGTTCAAAGTGGTGCTAGGGGTGCCTCAGAAAATTGGAGGAAATGGAAAAAATAGCATCAAATTATTGTTATTTTTCAATTTTGTTATTCTTTGTATATAACAATTTGTCCTGAACGTACAACATGAACTGCCATAATCATCAGATTCTCAATTAAATTTTTGAAAATATGAGGCCACCAAGCTCATCCCTCCCACTGATGTAATTTGTCACTCCCAGACACACACAGACACATGCACATGAACAGGTGCACACATACACACACATGAAAAAGAAGTTTTGTATTGTTTTTGTCTTATCTGTCAACAGTTTGTTAAAAAGTTTATTATTCATTGAGAATAAATAAAGCTAAAAACACATTTTTTAAATAATTTTCTATGCTAATCAAATCTAATAGTTACTGAAAAGTAAAAAAAAGTAAGAAAAAGCATTTTAAAAGTGTATGTTTCTTTCATATTTTGAAGCATTGTCTGTTGGTTTGCAAAGGGGGTCCCTGGCCAGAAGCTAATGCTGTTTGGGGGGCCTTGGCATGGTAAGGTTTGGTAACCCCTGCTTTAGGAGACATATAGGAGATATAAAAGTGAATAGAGTTGATGATATCTACAAAGATTTAAGTTCTGGAAGACTCTTAATGTGTCATTCACATTTTATGAAACTTCATTTTCACACTTTTCTTAAACCTTTGGCAAAGTTATCTGTATGGTTCAGAGTTTCTTAGACCAAACGTTTGACAGCTCTTTGAAAAGGGTTCACATATGAATAAGACCGGAAGAAAACCGAAGAAAATGTTCTTTTTTAGGATAAAAATCAGCATCCTTTTAGAGGTCGTCTTCATCCATGTGATGGTTTTCTTCATCGTTTTTCACAGCCTGCCCTGCCGCTGCCCCTAACACTGTTACAGCAATTGAGGTTGATGCAGAGGTCAGTGTGCCACAATGACTCCATCTACCCCCATTCAGCAGCTGAAACATGCCCTACATGCATGAAGGCTGCACACACACACAGAAACACACACCACACACACACACACAAAGCTGGCTCTTTTTTTCTGCCTAATGAGGTGGTGGGGCCTCACCATACAGGGATAAAGACGGGGCGAAAGGCTCAGACCCCCAATGGGTCCGCTTGAACTTGTGAAATAGGATTGACACCACACTCAAAATGAGCTCCCGCAACGTCGGAACAGCAGACTGAAGCCCCCCAGGAGGCTAAGTTGAATCAATTCTCCTAATGATGTTTGTAATTTAGGAGGCTAATGACATGCACTATGAACTGGAAGATTATGTCGAGGAGAAGCCTCTCAGAGTCAAGTGTTAGAATAAATGCCTGAGCGAAACACAAACCTACACAGGATGTGGGAGGAATTATTCAAATCTTGAAGATGCTGTTGTGTATTTGTTGGGACCCAACAATTCTGCTTCTGCAAAAATGGAAAATGTGTGCAATGCTATTTTTTAGGTTTGGAGATTTGTAATTTACAGCTAATAATGAAACTGAAACAACCCATGTTTTAGCTAATTTGCTCTTGTAACTCTTAATACTTTTGGCAGGTCGGGGGCATCTTTATTCTCAAGCTCTTAGTCTTAGCTGTTGGTGTTAAGCTGATAGCAAAGCCTATCTAACTTGACTCAGGGAGTGGTCACACTGGCCATCTGTACCACATGCTTCAAAACTAAAGTCCAGTTCATTTGGCCAGTGTGATGGCTCTGTACTGTACTCAGGCACAGTACACTTCATGCACAAACATGATGTATGATCACTGCGACCTCTCCTCTTGACAATCATTTTTTGGGGGTGTTAGAGGGCTGCGTCAGACTAAAATGACTAAACATTAGCCAAAAAGTAACTCTGTCTCGTTGTGCTGACTCTGATGACACTGTAATTCTCGTAAACAGACACTTCATGATGTTGTAGGTTTGTGTCATATAACAACAGGATGACATATGTACAAGAGCCAATCATGCTTAAGTTTGGTTCATATTGGAGCAGTGTGGGAATGGCACTGCTGGGGGCCAATTATACCTGAGAACAGCATAGTATGGACAGCCAATGTGAGCAGCTTGCTAGTAGGCATAGAAAGCTCTTGGCTGTCAAAAAGGCAGCTATAGCTGGTGGAGACCTTAATCAGAACTTAATAGAAACTTAACTTCTGGAAACATGGCCGACAATCAATGATGTTACCAGATTTAAGTCTGAAAGTTATCAGATTAAAGTTGGAATGTTACCAGATTTATGTCATAATGTTACCAGATTAAAGTCAGAATGTTACAGGATGAAAGTTGGAATGTTATTGTTTAAAGTCGGAATGTTAGAAGATTAAAGTCACAGTATTACCAGATTAAAATTGGGATGTAACAATGTTACAGTTGGAATGTTACCAGAATAAAGTCGGAATTACACAAGGTTAAGGTTCGATTGTTACCAGATTAAAATCATAATTTTACCAGATTAAAATTGGACTGTTACCAGATTAAAGTCATAATGATACCAGAATAAAGTCGGAACATTTCAAGGTTAAAGTTGGACTGTTACCAGATTAAAATCATAAAGTTACTAGATTTAAATTGGACTGTTATCAGATTAAAATCATAAAGTTACAAGGTCATAGTTGAACTGTTAATAGATTTAAGTCATAACATTATAAGGATGAAGTTTCGATATGAGAAGTGAATAAAGTTGTAATTTTAGGAGAATTAATTCATATATATATATATCACATCCTCAGTGATATTTTAATATTCATACCTAGATTAAACACATCCTGCATTACAACTTTAATCTCATCACATTGTGAATTTAATCCAGAAACATGACTATTTTAATCTCAAAAATCGTGGCAGAAGATTTTTCAGTCTAACTTAAGTTTCAAGTCCCAGGTTTAAAATATTTACACAGCCCAAAATAAAGTTAGTTTCCAAAACAAGTAAACAACAGTTTGTTTTCAAAGGTCATCAGGATTAAATACCCTGGGATCTAACAGATGTTTGTGTTTCCGTAGATCCATCCCAGAGTGCTTTAGAGCTGCTAATTTTATGTTTACCCTTTGGGTGTACTGAAGCCTGCTTCCTGTGGGACGAGGATGTCTCTTATTGTACATGATATTAAGAGTGTGTGTTTGGGTGTGTGTGTGCCGTTCATGGATCAGCGAGCATGCATGCATGCACACACGTGGCCCTGCATAAGTGCGTTCACATCTGCTTTATGTGTGGCAACGCTGCCAAACATTTATGCAAGAGCAACTGCAACAGTCCGCCGCATGATATGCATACGCAACACGTTGATATGATTACTCCACAGGCTGCTCCCTGTGTTTCAGGCCGGTCATTAACAACCCATTTGAAGACTTTGTCAATAGGTGCCAAGACAACAAGAAGCAACATCGCCCCCTCCGCGCTTCACCCACCTCCCCTCCACCACCATCCACTTGCCTTTCTTTCCTCTCATTAATATGGAAATGAGTCGCTCATTGTTGTTAGCAGGGAAGAAAGCTGTCATGTCTTTGGTGACAGGCTCAATGGATGTGTTTGGATTGCGGGGCTTGCTGTTTTCCGAGAGCATGTCTTATCTTTGTTTAGGCAGCGAATCAAAAATGTAAACATCACTTCATTAGCATCTGTCAGCAAGCTTAACGGTATGATTTTTAATACATGGCTAAACCCTCTGAATAGGCAAACAGGCCTTGTTATTCTGTCTCTTCTTTTATCTCCACTCCATGTAGTAGTTAATTTCTCAAAGGGAAACTTACTTAATCCTCTGTTTGCTGCTGAAAGCCGTCTTGTGCCCATCTTTTTTCTCCAAGAATGGTACTTAGAGATAATTTATTTTTCTTCTGGTTGGTGGTCAACTTTTACATTTTTCTTCAGAAAATCACAGGTAGAAACAAAGCAGATTGAAAAAAGAAATGATACTTTTTGAAAAGTTATATAATGAGTCAGAAATGACTTACGCACACGCCGTTTAACCTTTCAAGAAAATTAAAGTTACTTCTAATAGATACTATCGGAAACACAGAACATCCATACCTGCACTTTTAGGAGTGATTTTATTATTTCTGTGGGTTCATCCTTTAAAGCACATCTGACACTGGGTCATGAAGTATAAACTAGAAGACAAAGTCCCCAAAACAGGGGAACAGATTGAGATAAATATCCAGAGGAGTGCTGAGAGGACGAGATAGATTTAAGTGAGTAAATGTCAGCTGCTCCTTGGGGAGGCGTGAGGAATAATGCGCTGTGATTTGAGCCACACACTCTTGTGTCTGAGCATCAGGTCAGTGTGAGAGTTTATCACCAAGAAAGGGGGCAAGGATCAGTGATTCAGTGCTTGTGGGTGAGTTATATTTTCTCTCCTGTTGTTGAAAAGCATGTTAGCATTTTGTAGATCTACATCAAGTGAATGTATTTTTAAAGATAAGCTAATTTTGTTAGGTTGTATACATCCAAGAAGCTAACGCCATTTTCAGGACTTTAAGATTTTTTCAGTTCAACTTTCAGTTCCAAAAAGAGCGTACACCACTTTTAGAGTGTAAAACAAGAAGCTTGGAGACATCGAGCTTCAACAAATCGAGACAAGTTCAAAGCTTTGTGATAGTGACGTTTTATGTTTTTTATTTTTTTTAACACCTCAAAATGTCTGCCTGGACTTTTTTACTTATTTTTGACCAAAAAAAAAGTTCAGAAAATGTCCTGTGAGTAAGTGCTTTGGTCCATTGTTCTGGAATACTTGGCACTTTCAATATCTGGGAGTTGTTTACAGTTCACTGCATGTTATATGAGAATAAAACAGTTTAAACGGAAGAAAAACAGAACTTGATTTTAGATATTAAGTGATGGAAAAATGTTGCAATCAAATATATATATAACTCATTTTACAGGATAAACTTAAAATGTGATCAATATAAAACATGTACAATAACTTTTATGAGTCTTTGTCTCTTATTTTGTTAAGAAAAAAAAAGGTGTCTCTGACAGCATCAGCAGAACCTCCAGCATCCCCACGGCCTCTCCCTCTCCGAGCACACGAACCACTTGAGGACGACTGCTCCTCATTATGAGACAAACTGAAAGTAGAGGAGAAAAATATTCAGCTGCTACACTTTTCTAAAATAGCATAAAAATACATGCACCATATTAAGGTTGGATTGTGCTTTCTGCATGAACATGATGCACAGAAATGAGACGCACGGCATGAGTATGAAAGAACGCATGTAGCTTTTAAGCTAAACTCTGTACGGTGTCTACTCCCAAACTGCAGGGGGCGGTGTATCGCAAAATGCACATCTACTAAAGTACAAAACTAGAGTAGAAGTAGTTTGTATTTGTTTACACTGTTTACACCTTTAGCCACAATTTGTTTGAATTGTTCATCACACGGTTATCATGGTGAGCTCTGTGTGTTGAATCATATAGATGCCAGTTTATTTGTACTTTGGAGACGAGGAGCTCCTGTTCGTCCATGTGTCTCTGTGCAGAAGTTAGAAAGTTTCAGATTTGTGCAATACCAAAATTTTCCACTTGAAAAGGACCGCGTTATGGGGCGAGACTGCTAAAATGACCTCATTCAACCTCAAGAAGCTGCGTGGAACCCTGCTGATGAATCATGCATTAACCAGGCTTTAAACAGTTACTATGTATTATAAACATTAAATTAAGCACATGTTATACAAATAAGACTTGGTACACTGTTCTGGAAAAGTCAGCACACAATAAAAGCCTCAATCTGCACAAACAATTAAGTTAACAAAGGAAAAACTGGATAAAGAGCTTCGTTCATCCCCAAATTCAACCCATCTGATTTTACCTGTTTTCATATGAAGTTGCTCCTTTGGTCTCAAAACCATGCAGAAACCTCAGTGGAGGTTTTACAATCCTTGAGCATCTTCTTTTTGGCATTTCTGGAGAAACTCTGCTCTGTTTTTCTGTGTTTTCCTTTTATCCATCCGCTCTGCACTCTGTGTATCCACAGGCTTCCTTTAAATGTCTGAGTGAAATTACCGTAATAACCACATATTGGCTGAAAAAGCAACATCTCTGCTTTCACAAAGCGTTAAGAGTTTTCCGGGTTGTGCAAACTGTTTAGTGATTACTGCCATTCAAAGCATTCAAAGTGCGATTGAGCAAATGTGTCAGTGCCAACACATCTGGAGATAAAGGATTAAACTTTCAGAGACTTCTTTAAAAAAAAAAAATTGTTAAATCACGCAAATCAAAACCTTGAGTATTCCCCTTCTGATAGAGAGAAAAACTTAAATTATTGAAAATCATGTGCATACATCCTTTTTCTTGGTGATAGAATGAACAGTGGAAAAAAAACCTCCTGAGTCATTGTAAATATAATTTGATGTATTTTATTTGTTTATATTTTTTGGGATGATAACAGTAAAGAAGGGATCAGATCTCAGTTTATCAGTGAGGAGTTAACCAGCTACAGATACTTCTGGATAAGACTGGCTCGCTAACCTCCTGTCCTAAAGTGTAGTTAGCTCAAGTTCTAACAGGAACTCAATGATTTTATGAAAGATGTCTGATGTTTTGAAGCACTTCTGTTGAAAAACAATAAACCGCAGTTTATGTTGGTGACTTTGAAGCGTTGGTAAGGAAAAAAGTGATAAACTAGCCTCCTGATTTCATGTCGCAGATACTCTTTTCGAGACCGATTATTCCCTTTTTATTCACGTCAGACTTTTGTTGAATTCCTAATTGTCTATTCGAGTTGTTCCAATAGCTGAAGTGCCTCTGTGTGAAAGAGGAAAGGAGGGCTCAGGATGAATGTGTGTGTTATGTTTCCGCATTTGTATTCCACTTTCCATCTCCCTGTTTGTCAGAACAGTTTCATTTCCATGTCAGTGATTTATGTAGGCAGATAGGAGCGAGCCTGTTAATGGGATATTTCTTTGGCTCTCCTCATGAACAACAACATGTCAAAATAAAGATAAAAAAAACCTCAAATGCTTGCCGGAGGAACAAATTAGGTCTTGTGGCAATATTGCGAAAAGAAAAAAAAAACAAGGCGTTTTCCCATCCTGCCACTCTAAATTCATAAACACCCGAGCAGTGATGTGCATCTTCTCATTTAAAAACACTGTGCTGTAATTGAAACTTATACCTTTTCAAACAGAATATTTCACCTTGTAAAAACACTGAGACATGGCTGTTTCAGAGGGAACAACAAAACAATAAAACACAAATGCTATTTTTGGATATTGCCAGTGAGCTCTTTAGCTATAGAGGAAAAAAAACCTACAGAAGCTTTTTGCTGCCAGCCTTTTGAAAAAGGCAGGTTTTTCAATACAGCATATAAAGATTCATATTATTTACAGACGAATTTCATCTTAATTTGTAAGATTTTGAAGTTAAATTGACACACAAACCTACTGTATTATGCTTTTCATGTGATTTTGTGCTTCTTCAGTGACTGTGAAACTTTTAATTTAATAAACACATTTTTTTCAAATAAAACATTTTATGCTACAAAAACCATTAGGGATGATAGATGGTTTCTCTTTTCCATATTTTCAATTCTTTCTTCTATATTATAAATAACTTTGGACTGGTTTCATAAAGAAAATAAAGTAATGGGATGAGTGGTGTGGAAGAGTCACCGGGTTGTCCTATGTCTCTAAACACATCATACCTAGAGTGGGAACACAGTTACCTTCAGGACATCATCATGGTCTAGAAAAGTGGCTCCAGCCGACTACGCCTGGGCTCAACGCTTCCCTCAATGCCTTACCGCTACCTGGCTTGTCAACAGACTCTGAGCTTATCCCCGCTTGATTTCTTGTTCCTGAAACCCATCCTAAGTACCTCTCTTTTCTTTTGTTTCCACACTCTACATGTTGGGTTTCCTGGGCTTATGCTTTTTCCTTAGTCATTATTTAACCTGAAATACAATGAAGATAGTTTGAGATATTTCTGGTTTATATGTCCTAAGTTAAGTGGACTGTATGGTCTAGTTGTTTGGTTGTGTTAGAAAACCCTAATTCAAGCCTCTGTCTGATATGCTTCGTTTTAGCTGCTGTCTCTTTAAGGCTCCTTGCTCCACGAACCCCCTTTCCCCTGATTGGCCAGCCCTCTGTAAGCTATTGCGGGAAGAACTATTAGCAGACCTCAGTGTTTGAGGCCCGCCTCTCCAAAGTGTTATGAACTCATAAGGAGATCCTAATATGATGACGTCACCCTTTCAGCAAAACTTGTGAAGACGAGCTCATGCTAGTTTTCTAGAACGGAGTGTTTATAGCAGACGACAGACAGACTCAGGGATTTCTACAACATATGGAAGCCTGATAACCCAATCCTGACCAACCAAACTCTCCAGGTCAGCTCTGATCTGACAGTTCAGATTTGAATCAGGACATCCTGAAACTATTTGCTTTTCCTAAGTGTGTCTCCATGGGATGAAAGAAAAGAACCATCTTCTGCTTCCCTGACCATGAGGCAGCCATCTTGTTTAACAGTTTTTGCTGGAGGTAGACTGGAGTACCTCGGATGATTGCTGGTGGCACAAACAGAATCCAAAGTGGGTCGTCCACTCCCCTCAGCCCCCCTCCTGTAGCACGGTGAGTCTTGGCCAGAGAGGAAGGGAGTGCGGTGTGTCCTGCTGAGACGGGGAGTCTGGTCTGGAGGTAATGGGCAGAAGGGAAGAAAGAGCCTTTGCCTGTGGCGTGGCACAAAATGAATTACCGCCATCTTTCTGCTCCTCTGCCTCACAGTGAGAGGAGAGTCTGGAAGGCCAGATAACAAGGGCACAGAGGCACAAACTCCAGCAAAATGGAGAAGTGCCCGAGTAAGAAAAAAAAAGCTGTCTGGTGGAGTTAATATCATGTCATTTATGATGATTTAGCTGAACGTATGATGAAGTCATTCTCATTTTAGTTTTAATGTCAAAGCAGAAAGTGGAGCAGGACAGAGGCAACGACTGTAACATTTTCTTTTATTCCTCTGCTTCAATTCATCTTATTTAGGGTGTACTCCTTTTTGTCCTCATAAAGTCTGTAAAATGCTTAACATTTTCCACAAAGTGTACTTTTTTCTGTCTGAGAAAAATATCACAAGAAAAACCTTTAAGTCGACCTTGAACTAAATTTTCTCTTGATGTGTCAAAGGCTGTTAATTCTTCCTTTTTTTTGGAATACTGAAGAATAATTGAAAATATGCCCTCGTTTCAGTGATGTCAACAGCTAAAACAGAATGAATACATACAAAAATAAGCAGTAAAGCTTTTTACTATAAGTTGAAGAGGAGTAAAGATGAAAATAACAAAGTTTAAAACCATATCAGTGGAGTTTGAGTGTCTGAATGACTTTGAGCATTAGCCAATCTGTTGGTACTGACTACTGGATTCTAATTGGTTGGAACTCCATAACTACAAACACCAGGCAAAACCTGATCACACGTCATTTTAAAGCAGACAGAGGAAGCAAAACTGGTGAGTTTATCAAGTTATTGGTTGGAAAGCACGAAGGGGTTGGAGTTATGCAAAAAGGAATCCCGACAGGGTGAACAAGACCTAGTTGAAATGAGCAAGACCTAGTTGAAGTGAAGGGGTTTTGCTTACCCTGTTGGGTTCTGTTCTGCATAACCATCCATTCACTATTCATTATCCCCCTTACTCATAATGCCGTGCGTGATTGATTGCAAAGCTCCAAAAGGATAATTTATAGTGAATAACTTCTGCAAATCAGAACCCTAAAAGGGTGAGGAAGACCCCCCAACTTCACCATATCTTGTTCCCCCAATCAGGATTCTAATGGGGTCTTGCTCACCCTGTCTGAATTAAATTTGCATGACTAACCGCTTGCTATACATTATTTCTTGACTAATTGATTACAAACCCTGCAAATACTAATCCTGACAGGGTGAGCAAACCTGGCTGAAGCAGAGGGATCTTGCTCATCCTATCAGGGTTCTGATTTGCATAATTACCCATTCTCTATAAATAGTCCCCTTACTCATAATGCAGGCGATATTGATTGCAAAGCTCCCAAAGGATAATGTATAGTTAATAACTTATGCAAACCAGGACTGTGACAGTATGAGCAACCCCCCCCCAGGATGATTCTAATGGGGTCTTGCTCACCCTGATTAAATTTGTTGCATAACCACCTGCTCACTATACATCATCCCTTGACTGATTATGCCAGAAGTAATTAAAACAAACCCTGTGTATCAGAATCCTGACAGGGTGAGCAAGACCCCTCTGCTTCAGCCTGGTCTTGCTCACCCTTTCAGGGTTCTGATTTGCACAACCAGCCATTCACTTTACATTATCCCCTTACTAATTATGCCATAAAGGGCCCTGTTAATATGTTTCTTCACCTAAAGCAGGACCAAAAGAACTTTTAGTTTCAGGAATTTCTCCTGGAACGAGCATGTCACCTGATGCCTCGCTTATCTTTTATACAAGAAGAAAGAGCAGCTGTTTTTCCTTCTTTATCTTTACTCTGCAAAAGTATGATAAATATTTTAACTTCCCATTGATTTATCGTCTTTACTTCGTAAACCAGACTTTACATGCATCAATGTTTCCCTCTTAAACCACTCATGTTAATCTCCATCGTCTAGCGTCTGCAGGGCGATGTGAGTAATTTCCTATTAACATGATTTAAATTTCCTCAGGGATCAATACTCCTCCATCATGAATCTCTCTGATGCTTGTATGGTCTTGTGTTGCCTCCTGGTTGTATGTTGTGGTTACAGACTACAGTCAGGATGGGGGTGTAAGACGAGATGTCCAACCTTAAGAGCATCCTGAAGAGGAAGTACTCACATACAGAGCCAATCAATATAAGGAAAAGGTCTGCTTGGCTTATGGTGAAGCAGTTTCTCTCGCGGACTTTTTCATAAAATCTCTCCATAAATTAAATCGAAGTCAGCAGATTTACAGAGAAGCAGTGAATCAGCAGAGAGTTTTTCTTCATAATCAACCCCGAAGATCTTAAATTGGATATGACTGGGTAAGAAGCGGGCAGGATGATTAGGTCAAAGCTTTAGAAAACTGTTAAGTCGCATTCTGATTCATCTCACCTTTCCCTGTTTGAACATGTCACCTGCATGCAAATGATTCTCTTTCTTGTCCACCCAAGAGAGAGAGAAAGAGAGGGGGAAACTACTTGAATTCATTGACGCCATTGTCTGCCATTAGATACAATCAATCTGGTGAGTGGGTGGGGAAGCAGGATGAGGGGCCTGCCGAGATTAAACGGAAGCCTCCCTGTAGTTGTTCCAGAAACAAAATAAATGCATTCATCTAATTAGGAGATTTAAAATATTCCAAAAAAAAAAAAACAGAGTTGGATGAAAGCTTCTCCATTAATTTACGCTCGGCTTCAATCTGAATATCCTAATGGAGTGAACAAGATTACAAGCCACATCAAAGTCTGCAGGACTTAAAAAACAAATAAGCCAGAGTGACTGGGTGGCACAGCATATTAAGGCGAGCTGGAAATATGCAAACTAGGTGCAGAATATCAGCTGGGCTCGCATAATGACTGCTACTGCAACTTAAGCTGTGGGTGCAAGAAAAGTGGAACAGTTTTCAAGCTTTATATATTTGTTTGGTTTTTTTAGTGCTTTATCTGCAGATTGAGATTTGGATTGTGGTTGCTATTAGCATCAACTCTGCTCCATCTCAAGGTGTGATTCTCAAAAAAAATATATATATTTTTGGCTAATTTGCACACATTTTGATCCCGATCCTGCAGAATTATTCCTCTGTTTTGTGAATCCAGCTCTGGATATGTGCCTGCTCCTTTGAGTGTGAGTGATCCACACTCTTACTTCACAAGGTAGGATTTTTTTTTTATTTATTTTTTTATAGTAAATCTATTCTTTTACTTCCCTTTTCTCCTTTTAGCAGAGCTCTTCAAAACCTTCCTGTAAAGAGAGGAGTGCACAGAGAGGAATGCTTTTCTGCAACGGATGAAAAGTGGTCTGGAGCTGCTGTGAGATGCACATGGAGAGTAAACAAGAAAGGCATGTGTAGTGTACCTCCGAGCTCTGGATAAACTCTTAACCTTGCAGGTGAATTGCGGCGTCTGGTGGCCTTGCAGACACACAATGTCACACGAGATTAGACTCTATGCTCCGTCTTCTGTTGGCCATTTTTTTTTCTTCCAGCCATGTTTGTATCTGCCGCTTATAGCTGCCTGTCAAGGCGTTAATGGAAAGTGCTTTGGGATAAGCAGAGAAACCTACAGAGACTGCTGTCTTATTTACAACTGTTGTTTTTTTTTTTTTCAATGAACAATGGTATAATAGGATGATAAGGTGTGTGCGTGTGGAGATAAAGGTGTTTGTGAAGCTGAAAGAAATGAAAAATAGAAGAAATCAAGTCGATCATTGTTGATTTATGTGTGTAAAGTGAAACTAATCTCTCTAATTTCACATTGTTTTGATCAAATAACTCCCGGAAAAAGAAAAATTCATACAGTATTTGATTACGAGGCCGTTCCTCCTCCCAGAGATCAAACCAAAGGAGGGGGTAGTGGTGTTACATGTGTGCACGATGAGCCCTCTGATGTCATGCTGCTGGTAATTTGTTCTGAAACAAGAGGGGAAATATTGCTGCGCTGTCACTGCAGTGTCAAGCCTCACACTGCAGGATGGATTTCGCTGACACGCTGTATCCTCTGGAAAAGTCACAACTCGGTGCAATTCCCAACACGGACGAAGATGCACAAAGAGAAACAGACTCAAGAGTGGAAAAACACGATAAAGCCGTTAGAATAAGCCGTGTGTGTGCGTATTTTCTCTGAGTAACCTTCATTATTGTCTGTAAAGGAGCCAAACGGAGCCACCATCCAGAAATCAATGAAGCACTCCTCATAAAGGGATTGTCAAATTCAAGTCTGTGCAATTTGTTTTGTGGTAACGCTGCAGGCTCATGCATGGGATCAATATAACGGCCTGTGGGGAGAAAAACTGGAGGAGGGGGTTCAGTGTTTATTAATTGGTACTCAGAGCCCTGAAAGTACAGCACTCGGTTGACTGTAGGTGGTTCGAATTGGTTTAAAAGCTTATTTTACACCAAAGTGGAGCCTGATTTATTCTTTGCAGGAGCAAAAAAAGGAACTGTCAGTGTGTTTTGATTCTGCAATCAACTCACTCGCCCTGCAGCCTGATCTTTTCAGAGAATCAATGCTTTTTAAATTGCATAAATCACAGATCAAACCGGAACTGTTGGCCTGTAATAGAGATTAAAAGCAGAGACTGCACAGCTGGCTTTATAAAAGAAAAAGAAAAGAAAAGTATAAAAACAGCCCCTTTCAAACCGTGAGGTCATGGTCGAAACCATGTCCTGAACCTCTTATGTCAATCACCAAAACCTTATAAATAAACCTTCAAGATTTGAGATCAAGCACCTTTGAGCCTTTCGAAATTTGGATTTGGTGAATGCAGGGCATCAAAGTTGAAGTTTGTATAAAGCATTCATAAAAACCTGTGAGCCAAAATAAACCCAAAACTATCAGACCAAAAACCAGAAAACAGCACACTTTGCAGATCATCTCTGAAGACTGTGTGGGCGTGGCAGATAACTGACATCCAAGGGTCTCTGCACAACGATGGTGCGTGAATTAGTTAACCCCATACAGCGTGTTTAGTCTGAGTCAGAATAAGACGAGCCACTAACAACAAACTTTTAACAGACTTTTACAGCATTAAAAAGCATATTTACAACCTGGTTAAAAAAAACGACTCAGCTCTGAAAAGCTAATTTTTCTATTGGCACACACTGTACATGGGGTTAATTTTTTTTTTCTAATTCAGCGTTTTAGATTACAAATTTGCCCAATCAGAGGTACAGCTCATGTCACGTGACTGGCTGACATCCTTTAGCTATTAGAAATGAAGCTCAAAGTCTGCGTCATATTCAATGTCTGCCCACCAACTGGCTTCTTTTGACTGTATCAGGAACAGACGGGTGACTTCACAGAGACTACGTCCATATTTTATACAGTATATGGTTGCCAACTTAGTGAATCTGTCATTGTATTAAGTGACTTTTCAGACCCCTCTAGTGACTTTCTTTTCCAAAAAGCAACAAATCTGGCGGCTTTTTGGAGTTTGGGGACAGAGTGAAAGCATGTACTGATCTGCTTGATGAGAAGCAGCCCCTCCCCTCTCCAAAACACACAGGCAGACTCCTCCGCTCGCAGAAGCCCCTCCGAGCTGCAGCTAGAGCAGATGACTGTGTGCAGTCATTTTTGCCGGTCAACAGACCGGATAGAGGAGAAGGGTTGATATTTTGACATAACAAAAAAAGAATTGACAGAAGAAAGTTCATTTATAGCTGCACACACATTTACTCGGTGTACACTGACCTGTCACTTGTTTGCAACTGTTCTTTTGCACTGGCAATTATTTGTTGTTGGTTTATTTATGTAAGAAAACTGCTCAGGGTAGAAAAATATTAAAGCTGAAACTATAATGTGTTATGTAATTTTCTTTTTGTTAGAAATGATATTATAAAATTGGTATCGAAAAAAATTTTTGATTGATCCCCAGCCCTACATCACAGATACTATATCCATGTATTATACAGTTAAGAGAATTTGTAATAAATACAGTGGTGCCTTGACTTACTTAAGTTTAGTGAGTTACGTGGTGGAGCTCATTTCGGCAACAAGACAATTCAAAGTGCTCCACATAGAAAAGGTCAACAAAACATATTAAAAGAAATGATCCAAAATTAATTAAAAGAGCAAAAAATAAATGAAATGAAGAGGCGACAAAAAAGTTTAATATATGTTAAAACAGAACTTCAGCTCTCAATTTAAAGCAAAAAATGATCCAATACACAGCACATATCCTGAAAAACTCATTAGCTGGGACCCTCATAAGTCATGGTACCACTGTACACAAGTATAACTACTATATATTGAAAAACAGAAAAAAGAGACACTTATAAACTTAAAAACAGGACAATTACATTAAGACGGATTAAATACTTTTAGATTCTGAAGGCTGCTGCAGATTTCAGCAGCTTTAAGGTTTCTCCTACATTATTCATGCATTATAAATACTCCCTACCTTACGTAACATCTCACATACATTGTGCCAATTTTTCTTTTAGGTTTTATATCACACATTTTTTTGTATATACTGAAGAGAATACACAAAACAAAGTAAAGGGTGGTTATAAGTCCTCTTGATGTAGGATTTCTAAGTTAGATTCTCAGTCTGGGAGGGAAATAAGTCTATTAACCCAACGGCCAGTGTGTTTTTGCCACCTCCTCCCCTCATCTCTCCATTTAAAATAATAAGAAAAAAAAAAACACACAATAAGAAATACCCCCCCCCCCCCCCCTTTTTTTTTTTGGTGGAAATCATTACACAATCTGAGAGAGAATAAAATATTCTTTGCCCAGGCTTGCCTCCTGTTATTGCACCATTAATAACTTTTGCTGCTGCCAACGAGACAACAGCAAGCTTGGCTGGAGAGGAGCCGACTAATGCAGTGGGTAAATTAAAACCATGGCTGTTCCTTTTCATAAGACAGACAGATTCCTGCTGTCAGAGGTTGGGCTTTTGGTTTTTCGTTGTTTTATTATTATTTTTTATTATTATTTCTTTCACCCTCCTACCACTGTGCATCTATTTGTGTTGCACTTTTAGACAAATTACTGCATTTCTCATTTCCCATGGCGCAAACAAACCTCGACATCAAACTGTTGTATTTCACAATGCAAGGAAGGGGAAGTTTTCAGCAGAGGAATCAAAAATATGATTTTTGATATTAAATAACCATCATGCAAATTTGACAGTACACAGTAATATAAGGAATTAGACTAAGGTGGGACGGTTAATCTAGTCCATTTTTGCATTCTCATTAATGCGTCATTAAAGCTGGAATCTTTCCAACAGTTCAAACTTTGTAATTAAAAGCAAATGCCACATATAAGGCCTGCATACCATTAGTGCTGAATGTTCATACATGCAGTTTAATTATGTGGAATCTCCAGCTTCACTCTGATGTATGGTTGTTATAGAAACTGTAGCGAGGGGCTAAATAAGCTCGGCTAATAGAAAATATAACCCAAATGAAAACGGCTTATAAGGGTTTCTTGAAAATTAGTGCACACATTCAAGAGGCAAAGGTTAGATAAAAAGTAGACATGAATAATGCATGAAATTCACTGCATATTCTCTGTGTTATGTGCTTCCCTTGTGTAAGAAATGAAAGTACAAGAAACACGAGGAGTAAAGCTAAATTTCTCAGAGAGACCACAACTCTTAATCTGTGAAATTGGATGAATTTAAGTTGCCTACCAAATGGGATTAAATTGTATTGGCTGCAGTTTGCAGAGCAGGGGGGGTTATGTGTGAAAGGAACGGATACGGGTGTTACCGTATTAAAGAGGCACCCATATATTTCAACCCAGGAAACACAGTGGTGAGCATCCAGTGGGAGTCAATGGGCTCAGGGAGGCTGAAGTGCCAGCTCAAGAGCCAAAGGGTTTAACAAAGGCTGTGTGGGAGGGCTCCTGTACACTGTGTGCTCATGAAGTGGAGCATTGTCTCAAGTTTTTCCCCACCAAACGAAAAAACCCACACGTGTAGTCACAAACCCACCACCCGAGAAACACCTAATCACTGTGAAATGGCTCTCCTCTCCTGCATGGCTGTGAACTGTGCCATTTCGCACATGCAGACCGTAAATGTGAACTTAACCTCGCTAAGTGACAAAGGGCTCGAATGAAAGCACTTAAAAAATACACTTAAAGAGCACAAAGTGGTGATTTATTCCAGGTCAGTGTTGCTGTTTGGACTGCTGAGCCTCAGTTTGTGTGCTGTGTGAAGAAATTATAGAGGTGGTGGTTCCAGGTCTGGAGAAAATGTGGAGATTTCCATGTGACTTTTGGCTGATTCTTGATCAGAAACTGGATTTTAAAGCATTTCTGGAAATTTTGAGTAGCTTTGTGAAATCTGAAGAATAAGTTAAGGGGGGGGTACACGCATAATGATTATCAGGCTGTTTTTGTCCCCACGTTACTCCTTTCTGACCAAGGACGGCAAACACCCAATTGTTTTATGTTTTATGAGATTATCTTATCAGATTATCCTGTGGTCTGAGGTGTGTTAAGATTGAATTTGTCCCAATAATTGGCTTCAATACAACATGCAAATATTAAACTTATTTAATATTTGCGACCAAAAATCTTCATGTGTGTGGGGAAAGCCGACGACTCTCAAGTCATGACTCCGTGAGCTGTGATGTAGAATGAAGTTTAGCCAATCAGAGGGCAAGCTGACAGGGGAACGAGGAAGCAGATGTAAACAAATCAAGCATGGCTGACCGACACGGAAAGTTTGTGAGTAAAGTCTGTGTTCTTGCTGTCTTCAGGGTTTTTTCCACAGTTTTTTCTCCTTTTTGGTTTGGGAATTTTCCGTTAAAAATATTCCCAAGACCACAATCATTCCCTCTTCCATGTCCTCCTCCATGTTATGTTTGGTGTTAGCCGGTTGTTGCTATCTGTTGCTATGTTTTTCCTTCTATGTTTTTGTTAGATCACATTTGGTCATGCAAGATTCCTGTCTTGGAGGACTTGGACATATCGGCAATACTGGCTCTATATTCACTCTGTATTGGATCAATACCCAATTTTGCAGAATAGTATTGCACACCACCATCAAACAGACTGGAAATCATCCGTTGACATATGATGTAAGTAACAAATAGGCAGAGGTTTTGTTCATCTGAAAAATGGAGGAAATATTTATTGTGTCACCACCTGAATATTGATTGTAACAAGAAAAACAAAAAAAGAGTTTTTGGAGGATGATGAGTGAGGAGGGTTCAATTTGGAAAAAAAGGAAATCAGTAAGAGTCAGAATCAGAAATACTTTTTTAATCCCAGGGGGAAATTTGGTTTTACTGTTGCTCTTCACATAGTACAGCAGTTGGAAGTACGATGGAATAGGATAATAAAATAAGTGATAAGATAAGCAATAAAAAAAGCAACAAAAAAACCAGAAGCAGTAAATACCAGAAAGAAGCAATAAGTGCTAAGCTTGATAGAAAAACTATGAGTAAGACAAGATGAACTATGTGAAACAGATATTGCAAAGTGTGCAAACAGATTGCAAAGTCTTGATATGAATGAAAAAGTACTCGCTAATTAAGTGTGCCCAAGTTAATAATTGTAGGAGCCACATTTAAGTCTTTGTGATTTCTATTTAATTTGTATTTTGTGTGTGTGTGTGTGTGTGGGTGGGTGAAGACAGGTCACATACAGTCATTGATCGCAGACTCAGCAGTTGTATTTAATCATAAGAATTAAGTCTTACATCATTGGAGACCCCTCACACATTTTTTTTTTGGTTTACTTTGTTTTGCAATTATTTTGGATTTGCTGCATCTTCAGGAATCAACTCTCACTGTATTTATTTTGGATCAAGACTGCATGTCTGATGAACTGTTCCTGTTTCTTCCAAGGTGGTAGAAACAAGGAAAGACTGGAGAAGTTATTGGACAAACCTGACTTTTTGAGTTTTTGCTACTTCATGAATCAAGTGAGTTATCTGCACCAATTAAGCGAAATATCCTTGTGTTCAATATACAAGTCTGGGATTTTATTTGCATCAACCATACACACAGATTTAAACTGGTTTTCCAGAGAGCCTCCACCATCTCAGTCATAAGTATTGGCTGTAAGGCGACACCTACTTCAGTATTGATTCATCTGGATTTACCAACTGCTGTATCAGGAGCCCAAAAACTGCAAAGCATGAAAAATCCAACCAAAGCAGCCTCATATTTTGTTGTTTTTTAAAGTCTGTTCATCTGTAAACACTGCTGTGTTTCAGGCATTCATTCTGGGAGTAAGCAGCAGCTAATCTGAGCATCATAATTTGTAACACTCCATGCTTATTAGGTGGTATCTCAGGCATTATGGGCTGAAGTAATTAACTCAAGCCCACCCAAGGGTAAAGGTGTTCATGCTACATATGAGGGCTAAGCCAGTCAAACGGGGGCTAATAATGAAATCAGATACGGTCCCTGTGGTGGGTCACGTGCTGCTCAGCCTGGTCATGCTTTGCATGAATCGCCCTGCTGTCAATTAAAAGCACTGCGTCCAGTGGTGAAAGAAGCCACCAGTAATTGGTGCCTGCTCTCCAAGAACACAAGCAGCAGAGGACGCGTTTGTGGAGCTCAGTGCTGGAGCAGAGAAGTGAAAATAGAGAAATCATATTTCCTCTTTGCGTGTAATTTTAATATGATTATTCTCACAATTAGCTAATGCTATTAAGAGATTCAAATCTGCAAATGGACTTTGGGCCCCCCCCCCACTCCTCATTTTGTGTTGTGTCAAAAGGAACACTAGCATGGGCACCGACTTCCAAAAATAATGAGATTCTCTCCAGACTTGATAATTGAAGATATAATGAGTGGAGAGAGAGGAGAAAGAGAGTGCCCCATATTTTTTGTCATCGCCCTGGGGGGCTGGTTACACCCCCCTCCCCCCCCCCCCCAAGCATTGCAACCTACTTTTGCACCCCTCGCTGGAAGGAAAAAAAAAAAAAAGGCCCCAAAATGTCCTGAGCCCAAATCCAATCTGTTTCCTGTGACATCCATTGTTATTTGTGTGCCAGCTCTGAGAAAAGCTCCCCATAAATGTGCTGCTTGTCTGCGTGCTCTAATGTTGACTCTGTGTACATAAATTACTGCTCTGCAAACATGTTGACACAAAGCGGAAAAAGCAGATAAACAAGTCATGAAACAAGGGGCAGATTAGCTGTACAGTAGATGCATTTGAAACGTCCTTATCTTTGAGCAGCTTGTGAAATGATTATTTTATGCTGGCACATGTATTCTTTAATAATACACCCGCTGATGCTGAATGGCTTTTTGTTTAGTATGAATGTTTCATCAGCTCTATTCACACGAGGCACGTTAAAAAGTGACATTATTTTCTTTTTGCTGGTTTTATTTTCCTCCTCTTCCTTGTCTTGGGGGTAAAACGAACCCTCCGTCACACTTATCGCGTCTGTATCTGCATTGTAAATTAAATTGAACGAGGGCACGGCATTAGGATGCAAATTAAAGACCTTCAAAAAGCGTTCAAATAATGACGAGAAGAAAAACAAACCGGCCGTTTAGAGAAGTATTGAAGTTTGTGCTTGGCTGCCTTTACGAGGGGCCTCATAACCAGACTGTTGGGCTGCTGTCAACATGTTGATAAAATGCATCAGTCTCATTTATGAATGTTGTCTTTGGAGAGAAGGGGATGTTTCCGGGCGAATATTGACTTACTTGGAGTCACTGTTTTTGGAAAGAAGAGTTAAATTCATCAGTACGTCCTGCAGCAGGAATTCTCTCTTTGTTGTTGTTGTTATTTTTTTTTAACTTGGTGACACTTTTACCAACAGAACATCTCACAGTATTAAATTTAGATACCACCACCTTGGTGGCTGACGCTACTTCTGTGATGATTTGGTTTCTGGTTGTTTGTTTTGTTTTCTAAGTGTTCCTTGTTTCCTGGTGTTGTTTCCCTTGTGTGTTTTTGTCCTATTGTGTCTTAGTTTAGTCTTTAGTGTTTCCAGTTTAAGTTTGTGGTTTCTAATCCATGTGTTTCTCTCTTCTAGTGGTTATGTTACATAGTTTTTCCTGTTTCTTAGTGTTCCTTGTCTTGTGCTTTTCCTGACAGAATTTTGTTTGAAACCCAGAAACGTTGGATGAGTTGGGTAAAACTATAAGTCAACAAACTGCCGGCTGAAACTGAAAGCTGATTTTTAGATTCATTTAGAAAAAAAAAAGTATATATCTTTTCAACACCAGAGGAGCATAGTGGTTAGGTTGCATGCCCCATGAGATAAAGCCCTCGAGTGGTTAAATTCCAACCTGTGGCTCCATTCCTGCATGTTGCTTCCCACCGTCACCCTGTCCTATCCCCTCCGTGTATAAAAGCAAAAAAAACCTTTAAATTTAAGAATTCTGAATTTATTGACTGTGCAACAAACCAAGTCTTTTATAAAGACAGGCGAGCTAGCAGGGTTTTACTGCTGAAATACACCAGTATGTCTGCAGTCCATCCCCACTCTATCACAGCACTGGATCAGATCAGGTTCCCATTCAAGTCAATGGTGTCATCTTACACAGGATCTGTTCTGTTGCGGTCCAGTTGCGTGGCTGGTCCGGCAGGTCGCAGCTAATATGCAGCCATCCTATTTTGCCGGATGCCAAAGCTGTGACGAGTCAATTCAGAGAAGAGAAGATTGAGCGGGACAGGAAATGGTGCACGGAAACTACCTAAAAAGAGCCTGAGACTTTCAAAATAAAACAAACCGTCAAAACTAGATTATATTTAGCTTTACCAACAAACAACAAAAACACCATAATGAGTGAAAACACGCCAGGAGTCAACAACAACACAACATGAATGAGGAAAGGCTTATTAATGAAGAGGGAAGCGTGGGAATTCATTGGTTATGACGTCAGTTTGTCCTCAGCTGGTGGACTTAACCACCCATAATGATCCATGTTCCTCAGTTTACTGCAAAAACATACTTTCAATATTTGACACAGCTGATGAAAGTGCATCTGACTACTTCATCATTTGACCTTCTGTATTAATGAGTTAAAATTTGCACGAGTAAGACGTATAAACAACAATAAGCAGACAAGCAGAGTTTTTTAAAAAAAAAATGTGTCTTAGGCGTGTGCTTCATATACAACAGTTATGTCTCTTGTCTTCCAACACTCTCTCCTTCCCACATTTCCTGTCTCTCTTCAAAAGTCCAATCTAATAAAGGCAGAAATACCCCAAATTATAGTGTATGAGAGTCTGACTACCTGATGATCTCGGGGAATCAGTCTTAAAAAAGCCCTTATTAGAGAATACTCACTTTAATGAGCTGGTTACAGATAAATACATTTTGTTTGTTTTAAAACTTTAACATTTCCATGCAAATGTCACCAAACTTAACGAAACTGTTTTTGCAATTAACAGTCTTCAGAATAAACGTTGGTCTAACTGGTCTGTTATATCAAACGGTTCATTCCTGGAGTTCGAATTCAAAGAATAAAAATCATACAAATAAAATTCTTCCAGGTGCATCCTCATCGTTGTGTTTGCATTTTGAAAAAATTGATTTGTGCACAAATATTGAGACACTTCAGCTTTAAATATTAACTCTGAGCAGCTGAGATAATAAGCTTGATGATGTAATGTTGATATATAATTAAAAATCCCAGAACAAATATGAACCCGGAGCTCATTAAGAACAATAAAGCACTTAAGATGAGCAGCTTCAAACACTTAGTGGCTGTGTAGATTCTCTCTGCAGCCTTATAACTCATATTTAAATCACTTTTTATGACAGGAAAAGAAACCTTGCATCATGAGAGATCTAACGGCAGAGCAATTCAAATGAGGTTCAGGGCGTCTTTTCTCTGCGTTATGATTTATTGTTTACGAAAACTCATTCAGTGCTCATCTGAGTGTGTACATGCTGCACCTTTTGTTTACTGCAGCTATCGTGTCTCTGTCAATCACGCAGGAGCGACGTTACTCAGAGGAAACACAATAAGCTGGATAGAAGCAGAGAGAGAGAGACCAAACATTCCTCCTCTTTCATCTGTTTTCTGTCTCCATCCATTCCTCCCGGCACGAAGGTAATTGCTGCCAGCAGGTAACACATTCAATTAAACACCTTATTCCTGGATACAAGCAAAGCAAGTTTGTTTCTTGATAGAATTTGATGTGTTTAAGGTATGCTGAAAGGCAGAATCCTGCTTATTTTTTTTCAAAACAAATCCAATCCAAGGCTTCTCTCTCTCTCTCTCTCTGTTTTTTTTCTTGTTTTTTTTTTATTTTTTTTTCTCCACAGGAGCCGTGTGCTGCTTTAACAGTCAAGAGAAGCAATTAAAGGCTGGCAGAGGGTTAACTTACACCCCAGCGGAGCAAAATCGATGAGCGGCATCCTGCTTGAACTAATCACAGTACTGAGGGTGAAGCCCAGCCAGCAGCAGACATGAAAAGTACAGGAAGCAATGACAGGGCTAATGGTTCGGAAAACGCAGCTGATGAATGAGGAGGAAAGGTTGGGACTCTGTCTTTAGCCTCTTTTATTTACCACTGGGGCATCTGATGCTACGGCTTCATTAGTGAAAAATATGTACATATACTGCTGCACATTAACTTCTTTGTGACCAGGAAAGTTGTGCACATGAAATCTTGTGAAAATTTGCACACACGTCTTTCCAAAATGAAAAATTTAATGCATACGATTAATAAAAACTTTCTGCAATTGCAGATTAAAAATTTGCACACTGTTGCACATGAGCAGCGTGTGTGTCTACTATTGGCTTTAAATTTGCACTATTTTTCATACAACACTAAGAGGCTGTTTACTCTAAATCTATCCTGACAAGCCTTCACCAGGTAATGCTCAAGCATACCGCCATTGCTTTTCCTCACATTAAGCCAAACTGTCATTTAGACAGAATGACTCCATACCATTTTCTTTAATCTCTTCTGTGTGTAAATTACCACTCAGAGTCTGTAAATTACCTTTCCCCCCCACCCCACCAACTAGCATCAGCCATCATTTTGGGAAGCAATGAGCAAGCTAATGAAACCTCTCAGCATTAACAAATAGGACCAGTGAAGAATGTTCTATTTGCGGGTCATTGTTTGATCCATAAAGGGGAGATAGGGAAAAAAAGAGAGCGACGAAGGCAAGGAAAAGAAGAAGCAAAAAAAAAAAAAAAAAAAAAAAAGTCGTGGTTTTCTATTGAAGACAGCACTCTTGGCAAAAGAGTAAACAATGCAGCTCCGCACACAGCTCGGAGACATCGGTAGCCATGGCAACCCCATTTTCTAGGCATATCTTTAATGAAAAGGTAATGAGAGAAACATAACAGTCCCAACTTCATTACCGGAGTAAGATTCAGCAATAAAAAACTAAATCAGAGCGGCTGTCATTTGAGGGAGCAGCAGCAGCAGCAGGTCGGTTGGATACGCTTTAGTCTGTAAGGAAGAGAAGCTGCTGATCAGATGTCAGGCGTCTCATTTAGCTCTTCATCTTGTGTGACATTAAGTGACCTTTACAGTCAGGTCAGTTTTAGACAAAGTAACAAAAACAACACTGAGCACGGCTTAAATAATGATAATTCTCCATCCCTGGGGTGGAGAGCGTGGGAGTTCATGGACTTCAACAGACTTTATGTGACTTTATGTGACTTCATACTGAACTTTTTGAGCACGACTTAATTCCTCTGAAAGCTATCCTCAGTTAACCCTCCTTTTGAACTCTATTTACAATAAGCTCACTCAGTGGTTACCAGCATACTTTGCATAGCTATACCATCAAATCTGAAAAGGTCTGCCTGTTGACAATGTGGCAGAAACTTTAGCTTTAGCAAACTAAATCTTACAAATAACATTAAGAATATTTCACTATTAACTTTTAGTTAATTTGAAGAACAAAAAACTTTAAAGAGCAGGTATTGTGCTTTTTTTTAAGCTTCATATTGTACCCCTGTAGCTTCACATGATTTTCCGCTCAAGGCATCTTTAGTTTTCTCCCACATTGGTGTTTTAAAGCATGATCACACTGGCCATTCATACTGTGCTGAACTCAAGCACGATCTAGCAAAATGGAACACCTCGTTCTGGTGATTATCTTTGATTTTTTACTGACATGGATGTTTTTGGATTAATCACTGTATTATATATATTATATAATAATAAGTTGGGTAATATTAATTCCAATGTGGCCAAGCTGTTGTCTCTGATGGACAGCATGTGCCATACCTTTCAGAAAACTTTTCACCTTTAGATTATGCTTAATATGTACATATTTTTTTCGAAGTTACTCTTAAAGTTTTATTCTATTTGATATATTCTTTAACCCTTTAAAGCCTGACCCATCAAAAAATAGAGATAAAACCCTTTTTATTCTTGGAACAACTGCAATGTCTATTAACTATTTTAACAAAATCCACAAAAAAATTCTGCAGTATCATTTTGTTTATGATATATTTTTTGTATTAAATTTAATAAATTGGTTGGTTTTGGCAATTTTTTTATTTAAGTTTTGTTTTTTTTGTAAATACCCATTCATTCAATGCAGGAAATACTTATTTTAAAAAAATGAGTACCAGTTGTTAATAAGTTATAAATGTACCGCAACTTTTTGAAAATCATCAATGATTTTGCTGAAAAAAAAAAATGTGGATAATGTGAATATAAAAAGGCCAATATTCAACTTCAGCTGCCTGTAGTGGAATGATAATCCTCAAGGGGTTGAATACATTAAAAAAAATGTAAACAGGTTTTACTGGAAATATTGATCATGCTGATGAGTTATTGGTTTTTGATACTTATGTATCAAATATGATACGTAGAAAGTTAAGGGTGAAGGAAAATCTGTTGTAGTAACTGACATGATTCAGTGAAATGTGTAAAGAAACACTATAAATCTAGTATTCCCCTTCACATTTCCATCTCCAGAAACAGGGTGTTGAACATTCATCAGCTGCATAGCTGCCATGCAACACTTAGAGAAAATGCTCGTTTTAGAGCGCTCTCAGCGTTAGCTCTCTCCACAGTCCCATTACATGCATATTTGACAAAGACGATGTTACATACATGAGAGGAGAAAAAAACCCCAAGAATTTCAAATGACCAAATCCTTTCAGATGGTACGTTTTCAACAGACAGGGGTTTGCCTGTTTGTCAGCGAATCCTTTATTCGTCTTGTTTGTTTAATTGGATTTGACCTCTGGAAGGGTTCGTCCCCCAGGAAAATGAGATGCGGGCCCCCTTTTATCTAGCCCTGTAAAATAAATATGCCTCACATGTAAATCCACATCTGACTGCAGAGCTTTACCTTGTCGTCTTATACTCATTATCACAGCAACCTTGTGATCTGGCCAATTTTTCAGTCGTAATGATGCTTTACATTCAGAGAGTCATTTTTAATCCAGACCTAGGAGATCCAGCTGCCAGCTATCAAAGTAGACTTCAGTTGCCTTCAGCCGTGCACTCAAGCCACACAAAGTCCTTCACTAGCCAGCCTTTCTCACCTCCTCCCCCTACAGCCCTCAGACATTTTCCATGCATAATTAGGTAGAGTCCACAGAGAATAGAAGAGATGTATTTTTTACTAAGGAGAGGATTTTTAAAAAGCAGATGTTAACGATGTATTACTGTGGTTACAAGGAGGAGCCCTTTATGAAAACCAACACTGGTCCCTTCCTAAGATTGTCCAGATCTGAGTATCATCATGCATGGTTAAAATTTTATTTTCAATCTGATGCAACGTTATCTTAAAGCTTCCTTTTTAAACCTAAGAACACCTGCGTAAATTAGCTCTAACGCCTGGCAGTGGACATCGACAATGAGCTCTCACCGATCCGTGAAAGTTAGCAGTTAGCATAAACAAGCACCATTACGTGAATACTTTAAAACTTGTTTAATTTGCTGGGACATGCAGTATTCTTATTATTGACTTACAGAATTTACTACATTAACCCTAACTCTAACCCTTCCATTTAAAAAATGAAGAACACTAAATAAACTCAAGTTAGTTAGTAAGCTAACTAGTTAGCTAGCAAAACATTGACACCTGATGCTGAAAAATTAAACCTCTTGACTGCCAAAACTAAATATTTGTAAGTGAAAAATAAATGAAAGCGGTTAACATCTACAGCCATTCAATATCTCTTTTGAGTATGCTAATGCTTGCTATAAAAACAGTTGGATTTACAAACTATACACGTAGTGTTCTTATTTTCAATTCATTACATTTATGACATTATTTTAGCCAGCTAATTAGCAATCCAAAACTTGAAAAAGTAAAAACCCAAACTAAAGTTAAAAGAGTATATAGTGGTTGACAATTGGCACCTACAACCATTTATTGATTTGGAGTATGCTAATGCTAGTTGAAGAATTTTTTTCACTAGCTGATACATTCAGTACTCTTATTAGTGGCTCATAGAATCTACTGAATTAATTTCTTCATAAATATAAACAATAAGCCACTCGCTATTCAAACCAAGCTAGTGAGCTTGTTAGCCAGACAAACCTTGACACCTGATGCCAAAAAGTTAAAACTTGTGACCACCCAAACAAAGCTCCCAAAAACTACAGTGGTTAACACTCAGCACCTAGAGCCATTCCTCGCTTTGGAGAATGCTAATGCTAACTGTGGAAATTGTGTCACAAACTGTTATCACAAAATTTTACAGAAAGTTGATTGACAGTGTTTTGCATTTTGGTGTTAAAAAACTTCTTTTCCTTTGAGATGCTATTTACAATATGCATAAGACCCCAAATTACATTGTTAGAGGGTTATTGTGAATTTTTGTCTCCAGTGGTTTTAACAAACGGACTTAGAGTGCAAGCTAACAGGCTGAAAGGCTCCATGTAGTGGTATCAGAGTCCGATGAGTGATAAGTCAAGGCCAAAACAATAAGAATGGCAAGAATGATGCCCTGGGCTGCTTCCAAGATCTGCCATGAATACAGTCAAGGATAATCATGCAGAGTGACTGGAGCAGTGTGTTTACAAAGGCGCATTAATGCCAAAGCCGAGAGAGTCCAGGGAGGAAGAATGTACAGAGCAGCAGAGGGGTCCGTCTCTATGAATACATTCTTTCCTCATTGTCCTCTCAGACAGGAGGATCATTACTGGCTGGACACACGCGCTGGCAGCACCAGCCTTCATTATTATGCGGCCGTCAACACAGGTTTAACAAAGAGAAATTTGTCCAGCATTTGTTTATCTGGAGGAGCAGAGTCTGGCACGGCGATGCTGGCAGCAGCAGAGGGGTGAGGTGGATAGACACTCAAGGAAGTTGGCGGGTGCACACCACCCTCCACCACCACCTTCTACTCCCCAGCATTGTGCCGTCGCCTCTCCACCTCCACCACCACCATCCTCCTCTGTTCCCCTACAGGTGCACAGCTTTTCTACCTGGAACATCAAAGAGACATCTGAGGACTGAGTGAAGTCGAGGTCACACAGTTTCATCTTCAATAGTATCTGATATTAAAAAGATGAAGCTGTATTATTCATGTTTAACAAGTTTGATTTTAGTCAAAGGTAAAGTAATCCAATATGAAGGTTACAACCAAAATTCAGCCAAACAAGGTTAAAATGCTATTCCAAAAGAAAAGACTCAGAAAAAGATTAAAGTTCAGTAAGGACGGCGCTGAGATGATATCTTTCTGACTGATTCAGGATCTGTTCCTAATCTACTATACTGATGGAGTTTAAGACAAATAGCCCCTAGGGGCAAAACAGTATATTATTTCATATTAGATTGGGTCTCATTATACCACATCAATAAGGGCTAATTCAGAATACTTGTATGGACAATAACTGTTTAAAATATGTAAATATTAATTTTGTGTTCAAAATTAACTAAATATTACCATGTAACTACCTGGTTCTTTACACTGGAACCATCCAAAGAGAGAAGGGAAGACAAAGGAGAAGCAGTAGACATAACAAAAATATATATGAGTATAACGTAACATAACACAGCGCAACTTCACGAACGTAAGAAAACGTAATGCACCATAACATAATACAACGTAACGTAACAGCCAGAATAATTATACAACGTAATTAAACACGACGTATCGAAACACAACGTAACGAAATACGACGTAACGAAATACGACGTAACGAAACACGACGCAACGTAACACGACGCAACGTAACACGACGCAACGTAACAAAACAACGAAACAACAATGTAACTTTATGTTATCTAATGTAAGGTTACACAATGTTACCATCCTCATGTAACAACAGTAACAAAAGAAAACATGTCAGAGTGCAGTTCACAAAATGCAACATAACACAACAAAATGTAACTCAACACAATCTAATAGAATACCATTTAACACAACACAACCTCACACAGCGTAATGCCAGTCTTTTGACAGCTGAAGTACGGCTGTTCACTTGTTAATCTTTATATAAATTGTTTTCTATAAATTTCCCCCAACAAATTTCTTGTCATGAAGTCACCCAGGATAAATGAAATAATACAATAATACAGTTGTCATGTCTTTAGCAGCAGGAGGTGTGGCCGCTGGGAGTTACTGAGAGTTTTTGTCCTGCCTCACAGGCTTTATTGCAGGAAGAGGGAGGGACTTTTAGCTCGTCCTTGACCTTTTCATGAACCAAACACATCAGGAGCCTCTTTCCATGGGGATTAAAATCATGTAACATTGACTTCGCCACAGGAGCAAAAGAGGGCCAGGATTTCCTAAATACATGTAAAAGGGATCTAAAACTGGAAAGATTTGTGCATGCACCATGTTGGCTTTATCATGCATCTAAGACCGAATACGCCTCTGTTCTGTTTCCTGTCAGGGCTACAAAAAGGGTCAGTGTTGAGTCAGAGATTCTTTTCCTTATCTTTCTCTCTCTCTCTTTCTATCTTTCAGAGGATTTATGGGGGAGATAAGAGATGAGTGTGTGCTCCGTGTGTCTTTGAGGCATCACTGCAATCAACCAAGCCATCCCATCATACATCCAGGGAGTGCTGTGAGTGCTGCACCCTCGTCTTATTACAGACAGCAGGTGCAGATGGTTAAAGGCAGGTGCTTGGTGGAAAAAAAAGAAGAAGGAAGGAGAGAAAAAAAAGAAAGAAAGAACAAGCACCTGGTCCCTCTGTTGTAACAGTCTGGGGCCGCTCTCACTATGATTAGCTTTGTTTCTCCAACAGAGCGCAGCAAGGAGCAAGACCTACAACTTCATTAGGGTGGAGCGCAGCACCCCCTTCTTTCTGCTTTTGTCCTACACTTGACTGCGCTGAGCAAGAGGAGGATGAGGTGACTGCTGAGATCAGACTTTGGAGAAGAGCTACAATCTGAGGCGAGTTGATGTAACAGTAGCATTGTGCGTTAACAAAGATGACAAAGATTAACTTTCACTCTTGGGTGTTGAATGTTTCATGTATGGAAATGTGTGTGAGAGAGCAGTGCCCCTGCTTCTTTGCACAGGAAAACCCATAGCTGTTTAGGGCACTGCCTTTTATACGTACGGAAAATATTGCATATTTGTGCGTTTCCATTACTTGAATTTAAAATCACTTTTGAACTCTTTGACATTTTAAATAAACTGTTATAAATGTGTTCTCTGTTTCACATTCGCTGGTCTTGAATGCATCAAACTTGTTTCGTGCTCCAAAATGTGATGCGGTTGCCTGCTGACATCAGTCTGATTATCTGCACCTGTATGCTTTGCTCAAAGGTGTTGGATCAAACTTGAGGTACTTCTGCGATATGTTTGAATCATGCTCAATACAACATGAATGTTATTGTTGGTTTGAGTGTAATGTACCCTTTAAAAGGAGGTTAGCAGGAAGCAGGAAGTTGCTGTAGTCACTTGACTATGGTGTTCTAAAAGGGACAAATGCATTAAAATAAATCAAGATTTATCACTTATGCTGAAGTTCTACTTTATAGCATGTTATTCACTTAGAGTAATAAGAATAATAACACCCAGGATTTATATAGCACCTTTCAAGAAACCAAGGCCTCTTTACAATGTTGAAAAGACGAAACAGCAAAACACACTCAAACACACACACACACACATTCAAAGGGGAGGGGGATGGGTATTGACCAAGTTGAATGCTTTAGTGAACAGGTGGCCTCTGAGAAGTTTTTTGAAAGTTTCCAGAGTTCCTGCAGTGCGAATTTCAGCAGAAAGAGAGTTCCAGAGGGCAGGGGCGGAGGCACTGAAGGCTCTGTCACCAAAAGATTGCGCTTTGGTGTGGGGTGTGGAGAGCAGGTCTGTGGCTGAGGACTGCAACTGTCACGGAGTGTAGCGAAGGAGTTTACAGGAGTGAACAGAACTCTATTACTGTAGTCAAGGTGGGAAGAGATAAAGGCATGAATTAAGTTCAAAATGTTGAGAGTGAGGATCAGAGTCATGAGATGTACATGAGGTGGAAGAATGCAGATTTGGTGACAAACTTGATATGGAAATTAAAATAGAGGGTAGCGTCCAGGATTACGCCTAGGTTATGGACCTCAGGTGAAGTGGATTAAAGGGAGCTGAGGTAGAGTTGCATGTCATTGGTGTAAGAATGAAAATTGAATGATAATCTATCATGTTGGTGGATTATCAAACCAAGGGGGAGCATGTAGTCGGTGAAAAGAAGAGGGCCAAGAATAGAGCCTTGCGACACACCTTGGTTAACTTGGGCTTGGAAGGAACTGGAGTTGCTGATGGAGACAAACTACTTCCTGTAGAGGTAGGAATGGAACCAAGGGAGAGGTTGAGGAGGATGGTGTGGGAGATTGTATCAAAAGCTGCACAGAGGTCAAGGAGGAAGAGGATGCTAATGTGGCCTGAGACAGTAGCGATGAGGGGGTCATCGGTTATTTTGATGAGGGTGGTTTAGTAGTGCTTAGGAGCACCACTAAAAGTGGCTGTTCAAGTGACAGATTTTGGTTGCCGTGATAGTTTCTCATTTCTGCACTTGACTACAGTTACTGTCGAAGAAATACAGAGCCATTCTGGTTTGTTTCTCCTAATTTTAACAATATATTTACCAAAAGAAAAGTTGAAATTCAGTAGCAGAAATAACTTTCACTATTGACTGAATTTGTTCCTTCATGATGAAACATCTCTCTATCACTCATGTGTTTATTTCTCTCAGTTCCTGGAAGGGTGAAACGTCATCTTTTCTCAGTCATGATGAGTAAAGAACAGCAAAAGAACTGGCCTGATTTTACAGAGACCTCTGCAGAGGATGAAAGAAAGATCCCTAGAGCTGACCTGACATACAGCTCACTCCTACGAAGGTTTGGCTGGGATTCAATGTAGTGCTTTGACCCCCCCGCCTAACTTTGCTTTTTGGGTTTGGTAATCAGGTGTTCAGTTGGAGAGAGCTGCAGGAGAACTCACCAACCTCTGCCTGCAGCGCCCAGAGGTGGGTAGTAACAATCTACTTTAATACATTGCTCAACCTAATGTGGTTTCAAGTATCAGGACTTTACTGCAGAATTCTTTTCTCTTTTTACTTCAACTGAGAAAATCAGACTAATTTCATTAGCTTTAATGCGTTTTAATGAGAATTATTGGTTATATCTAGGTTGTACTATGATGCATCATCTTTTCCCACCCTTGCATTATCAATCTGAATGGAAGACAAAATAAATCATAGAAAACATGATTGGGTAATCATCAGTGTGCGTCATACATGAGCTGTGTCAAATACTTGATTCTGATTGGTCAAAATCTGACAGTAACAGTAACTCTTCACAAGCAACCCCCGTCTGTGAACACTATGGCAAAATGTTAGCTCCTGTCTCAGGCATCAAAACATCTCTGATAAGTAATAGTAGGACTAGTAGTTTCCTGAAAATTTCAATGGGAATTTTTTGCTTGGGAATATTGAAAATTTTCAGGGTTTTGTTGCCGTCAACTTAAATTGATTTTCTTTTTTTTCCTTCACCATTCATGGTTTTTGTTGTTCTGTGACAGAAACTATTTTGTGTTTATCTGCAGGATGATGATGAGACAAGACGATGAGGTCCTGGTCCTTGTTGAGAAGAAATCACAGCCCGAAGAGAAGCTAAATGAAATATTTTGACATTTTTGAATGGGACATTTTTTGGGGGGGTGCTGGAGGGAACAGAAAAAATATGTCTATCTATTGCAAATACCTGAATCTTCTTTAATTTTTCACCATTCATGGTGTTGTTCTGTAAAAGAAATCTTTAAAGTTCCACAGTACTAAAAACTAATTAGTGTCATTATAAATGTTGTATCAGGTATATTTGCATGCACATTTGTTTATGTCAAATATCTATGCCTCTTTTGCATTAGTCATGTTTGCATACATGTCTGCTTATAACAAACCAAAATTTTTAATATTCATACACGTTTATGAAAAGGTAAATTATTGTCAATTTTGCAAAATTTCCATTGAAAGGTTCCGACTTGTAAAATTCCTGAGATTCTGCAACCCTAGTGGAACCAGATCGTGTCCTGCAATCTGGGCAACAACAGCAAGACTGGTGCTGTAATACCCCTGTAAAATAAGATCCTTCTTTTGAGTTTTTTTTTTTTTTTCCATCAGAAACATTTAATTCAGGCTGCACGGTGGTGCAGTTTCGATACCGGTTCATGTAAGCTGAGCCTGTTTGTGTGCAGTTTGTTGTTCTTGTTCTCCTTGTGCATGGGTGGGTTCCACAACCCTGAGCAGAATAAGCGGCAGAAGATGAATGAGTGAATGAAAGAACTTTTAATTTGAAGTCTTTCAGGCACAACAAAACTTCTCTTTTTCAACTGTTCTTTGTCTTTCAACCCCTGGTTTTCAGCCGAGAACGATCCTCTATTTCTACCAAACTATCCGCAAAACCCTTCTAAATTCTACACACTACACCTTTAACTCTACCCACAGATTCAGTCTTTCCTTACTAGATTTAAACTCCTTACAGTAGCTTCAAGTGAAAGACTTTATTTGATACCTACAGCCACAATCATTTTCAAGTTACTGGTGGATCTTCCAGGACTAAGCAGAGGAAATGAGTGTTAATGGTGTGTTTGCATTGTCAGAGCTCGTAGGCCCACAGATTTACTTTATTCATGGCCTCACTTCATCTGCCAGCCAACCATTGAATAATTGAAGGAATTATCTGGCGAGGGGATCCAAAGCCCCTCAGAAATGTGTCATGCCCCTGAGCAAAGCCTGCAGAAAAGAAAAAAAAGCAGAGAGTAAGAGGGGGCCTCTTAATTCAGAGCTGTGCAGCCGCTCAATACAAGCCAGTAATGCTCCACCTACATACGAAGTTAAAACACAGAGGCTGATGATGCCACAAATGGCAAGCTTTGACTGGCAGAATATCAATAGCTCATAACAGCGGGAGCCCATGCATGTCAGATAAATTTATGATTCTCTCCAAAATGTCGCTCTCCTATTTTCCTCTGCATGAGAATGGGTGTTTTTTAGAGTCGCTAGATTTCACCATGCAGTTTGGCTGGTGTCCCTCATACAAAGAATGTGACTGACGCAACATTAATCTCCAAACAAAGAGACTGGCACAACGACTCCGCACAATTTCAGGGCTAGGAGGTGGCAACGTCAGTCTGGATTTCTCACTGCTCCTTCACGAGCTGTTCCACTTTCTCCCAATTCTCATTTAGATCAAACAAAACGCTCCAGAAAAAGGAGGTGAAACGGTGCCGTTTAAATCCGTGACACACAGGCACACAGGAGACCTCCTTCTCATTTTCCAAACAGCGAGTCATGGCGAGAACTTTTTAAATTTGTCATAAAAAGGTGTGACCTACATGGGAGGGAGCCAAAGCCCAAACTCCAGCTCGCAGCGAGACTCCTGCCTATTGAGTGATCCAAAATGTAATGCATGAACACGGAGAAGGAGAGAGCTTCCCTTCTGAAGACATAATTCTCTCATGGCTGACACACAGCCCTTCCTGCAGCATAGGTTAGAATACACACCGTATCCTTCAGTGTGAAAAGCATGCAGTAGTTATTTCTCCAATGGACTGTGCGCTGCATTAAAAAAAAATGTTATAGACACCCGCCAGAGGTTGTAACGTAATATAATCTAGCTGACACTGATATATGAAAAACAGTCCTCGGCTGACACTCATGAAAAATGGCAGCTGTTTGGAGAAGAACAACTCAGAGGTCTATTTTCACACTGGTCTCAGCTGGAAGGAAAACAAAACAACTATCCTGCTGTTCATGCTGCCTGGAAATGCATCTTTCATGAATGCAGGAGACTGTCACATGAGCATTTAGGTAAAAAACAAACAACAACAACAAAAAAAAAAAACTCTTATTAACAGTCTAAAAAATTCAGCTTCTTGGTGTGTTTTTCACGTAGCATTGTCTGTCTGTGCACAGCAAACATGTCAGAGATCTTTCTGCAAAGCTCCCCGAGAATAGAATCTGGGGGTGAGAGTTGGTGAGAGTTGCCGTCATTCACTGTGTCCGGTGTGAGCGCAGGCTGTTCTCTGTGTGGGCTGGGAGGCCTCGTTAAGGGCGGCAAGCATGTGAAGAGCTGAAGGCCTCACAAGACCAAGTGAGGACAACACACCAGGCTGTTCCACATGATGGCCAGGCATTAGTTTGGAGTTTTGGTCATCATGATTTACCCGCTCGGCTACAACACAATTTCCAACCAGGCAGCTGCTTAAAAGCAACTAATTTTATGATTTCCACGTGTCACATGTCCGTATATATTGCTTTTAGCTATTTATGTTCAAAAGCTGAGCAGCGGCATTTCAACATGTAGAAATCACTGTTCAAATTGTAAAATGTTCAGCATGTTCAGGAGAATCGTGCATGTATGTTTCACATTTCTAATTCTTGTACTTTTTAAGATATTCAGCATTTTCCAAAAATTTTTGGCCCGTTAAAAGAAATGGAAATGATCAACGCTGATGATGTCATAAGGGTAATAGTAGCTTAGTCCGTAGGGACTTGGCTTAGCAACCGTACGTTCGCTGGTTCAAGTCCCAACATGGACCAAGATTGAGGATTGTGTTGAGAGCTGTTTGCATATTTTCCTGAACCCCAACTGCTCAGTGTTGTATGTCATTATGAACAAAAGCCTCTGCTAAATAAAACTGTATAAATAGGACTGGTCAAAGGTCACCCATAGAGGGGAAACTTGCTTATTTACATTCCATCAACATGGAAACTACACAGCTGATGATGTCATTAGGGTTAGGGCTCAGCATTTCAACATCCAGCATTTGCTGCAAGGAAATGTGCCCCCTCTAGTTAAAGCTGCTGTGTGAGTTTTGGCAGCCTCCAGTAGAATTTTTTTCTGAAAATACTCAAAGTGAGTGATACTATGGCAGTTTAAAAAAAAAGAAAAAAAAAAGTTGGATAAGTTCACCTCTGCAATTCACCTCCTCTTACCTTAGCACTGTCTCCAATCTCAGTCTTTTTCTGAAAATTGATCTTGAAAAGAAGGAGGATCTTATAATCAGGGTTGTCCTATATTGGGGTCAATACGGTAATGTTTGCACTGAACATTTTCTTGTTTGCTGCTGTAATTCTGTAAACGTCCTTGCAGTGGGATGAATTAAGGATTATTTTATCTTAAAACTTCACTTTTGTGTTTGATGCCAAACTTTCAATTTGTCATGGCAACATATTGATGATGCAGTTTTGTGGTCTACTGGCCTCATACCTGGGATGACGCTATTGGTGAGCTTGTTTTTATAAATGACATTTGATGTAAATTTTGTGAGATTTAGATATAAAACATAATTTTAAGGGTCAGAACATGATTAACAACAAATATATATGAAAAAAATATGTATTTTCTATTTTAAAAGGGTGGAATGTTGATTTATTGGGGTTATTTTTCATGTTTGTTTCAACAGATTAAGTTTTTCTTTTTAAATGACCCCGTTTTATAGAAGAACCCCCCCCCCCCTAGTTAAGTAAAACACTGCTCACATCCAAGCATCATTCCCCCCCGAGTTAAACCCCATCTGTTCCTCTGGTAGAAAAGCAAGAGAGAGGGGGGAGCGGGGGATGCTGAGGTGAGGAGGAATTGGAGGCTCTGGATCTGGAGAGAGATGAACAAGGAAGAAAAGAGGAAAGACAAACCCCAATACTTGACCACTTCACAAAGTCCTTCTCTGGTGCTTATGAAGTCGCTTAATAAGCAGGTGTGTTTGTGAGGCTCAGAGGGAATAAAGGGGCTCATTAGATGTTGGTAATTTTGTTGACAGGTGGTAACAGCAGCATGCAATATTCAAGTTGGGACTCGTTGTCAGCAGTCCAAAATAAGACAGATTGTATCGCTGCTGCAGGAGACAGAAATTGATTGAGAGGATAAACTGGAAACTTCCATACATAAAAGTATTCTGAATAATCCACATTGTTATATATATATCGCTTAACTGTTCGACAAAGCCAAAAAAAAAAAAAAAATCACAGGAAATAAAAGGACAAAGTGTGCTTTTTGTGATTTGACCCCTTCAAAGTCAAGTAAACAAAACCGGCATAAAACTTGAAAACAGCACGTATGTTCCCTTTCACTCAAATGTGAAGAAGCCAGGTCCTGGCTGTCACCTCTGTGTGGTCATGCGTGGGACAGCCTCGCATCCCCCCCACCCCCCCACACACACCCCCGATCCCCTTGACCTGCAGCTGCCACTCAGACTGACATCAGCAGAAAGCCCCTCGTTTTGTCTCTGAAACTCCTCCTGGGGCAGAGGTCAAGGTTCAAGGAGCGACGGGCTGGTGGGGGAAATTCTTCCGACTTCCTTTATGGGAACAAATTGAAGAAGCGGGAGCTTTTATTGGTTTTTATTTCTGGTGTGACAAACCCATCATCCTCCACACCCCCTCGTTTTGTTTACCAGGTACTTAGTCCTTCTACCTACAGGCTGCATTATGCATGAGGCTACACTGCGCTTAATTACACTTGCATGATTTAGATTCCTTATTCAAATTAGTCGATGTGATACATGGACTATTCTCAAGAGAACATATGTAATTACTGTACTATTTTCATTTGGCACAGTGACTCCTGCTTACATGTGTAACTAAGGAGGGTAAAAAGTCATAAATAAGCCGTCTGAAATAGTGTTTTTACTGCAGACTAACGCAGTTTGTATCACAAAAAACACACCGTCTCTCCTTCCTGGCGGAATAATGAGAGCATGAAAGCTGGGTTTGTGAATTCCAAATCCTATTTACCTCTCCTTGACATTAAAGATCCTTGGAGAGGAGCACTTTGCTGGGAAAGTATTTGATGATAAGAGCTTTTGAAATATTGATTTGAATGTGAAATTGAGAGGCAGTTGTGAAGGCATCCGTCATTTTTTTTTTTCTCTTTTAATCCAAACTTCTTTACGTGAGAGCAAAGAGACAAAGACGAGAAGAGGGACACGGTGCCCGTGTGTGTGTGTGCGTGTGTGTGCATTCAAGTGCTTAGCAAGGTGAGCGATTGCTTGATTTTTGAACCACTGTAAACAAGCCGCAGCCTTGTTAACGGCGCCACTCAGAGCTAATGCGCACAACAACTTTTAACTCAAAATCCGCTTTTCAGGAGAGGTTGAATTCCACGCTTGTTACCGCAGAATAAATGCTGATCTGCTCTCTACCCTCGGGGTGGTGGGGAATTCTTTGGCAGGAGCTACAAATTCCCTTTCAAACATAGACCGTGGAGTGTGTAAACCCAGGTATAAATGCATTACCATAACCTGTCATTGGCGGGAAAACACTCTCGCGTACGTGTCAGCATTTCCACAGTGGGTCTTTGACAACACGGGAGACATTCAGCGTGCGGAGAGGAGTTTGCTGCTTCTTTCTCTGCTCTGAAAATACACCTGACGCATCAACAAACACAGTGAGCTGTCACACAGACACACAGATACTCCTCGTTATGAATCACAGATTTCACTAAAACTCTGTCACATGCAACCTGGCTGCTTCATCTAAAAATAAATACATTTAAAGGGGTTAATAATGTCAAATATCCCTCTAAACATGGAACATATTCTATAGTTAATGAATAAAGATATAAATGTAGCATAAAAAAAGTTTAAACTTACCATATGAGAGTCTGCAAAGCAGCTCTGGGAGTTTTTTTTTTCAACTTCTGTGTGTGGAGGTCGCCCTCTACTGGCCGCAAATGAAAGAGCAATTCAAACTGCTTTGAGGCACATTTAGTTTTTGCATTTACATTTTTATACAGCAACTACTACGGATGCTTTCAATGCTCAGTTTAATGAAAACAGAGAGCTGCTCTGTGGATATACAGACATGGATGAACTTTAAGGAAAAGCAATGAGGCGGCACAACATTATAACCAACAGACGTGTAACACCTCCTATATTTCATCTGCTGTTTTCCTCTCTACCAGATCCTCCTGATAACTGCTGCTTGATGAAAAAGATAAATGAATATTTCTGATATTCTGTTTGTCAGACAAAAGAGGAGTCCATCCAATTAGGAGGATTCCTTGCCAATCGGTGATGTCGCGTTTGACTTAAAGAGGGGTATAATGCTTTCTCATATTTTAAACGGGGATTTCAAGTAACAATGCTGGATGTTCAGACTGTGTGTGTGCTGATTTTCAAACCTCTACATATCCGTATGTGGTAGAAATCCTTGAATCTGTCTGTAAACTGATCAAAAGGGTTCGCTCCTGCAGTGCAGATGGTCAGCGGTCTAGATCGCGCCCTGGTGTGGGTGGTCCGGGCTCGTATCCAGCATGTGGCATCACCCTCTGACTCTCGCCCTGTTTCCTGCACTATCCACTGGCCTCTCCTTTCCAATTAAAGACACTGAAAGCTAAAAAAAACAAAAACAAAACAAAACTTAAAGAGTAGCACCAAAAAGCTCCAAAAATAGCACAAGATCTTCATGAGATTTACTGAAATGATGAGGTCATCACATCTGGATATCCTTACTGGTTCATGAAAAGTTAGGGGCCTTAAACACCAAGGTCTGCCACTAAGGGGCTGGCCAATCAGAGGGAAGGGGGCTTTGTGGAGCAGGGAGCCTTATAGAGACACAAGTGTGAGAAAAGTAGATTTTTTTTTAGCTTTAAATAATTTAGACCTACAAAGGGAGTACCAGAAGGACAGTATGAAGCCTTCAAAGGCAAAATACTACCACTTTAAGCACAAAGAGATGCATTTTGGGAAGCGTAGGATTAGAGCTAATCTTTTGAGTATCTTTCTTTCCTCTTCTTCGCTTCTGCAGTTTTGTTTTTGGTTCTGAAATTGTACCTTTTGAGACTCAAACGTGGCTTTTGTGTGAAAAAATCTATTCTTTTTTTATTTGATTTTTATCAATAACCTAAATTTTGCGCTTCAATCTAACCGGGCTAGAATAAATATGGATGTGATTTCAGGTTGATGGTTTGTAGTGAGGAAGCGGTGAGGAAGCATCAAAGGAAATAGAAACAGGAAGCTGTTTGATCTGCATGAGTGCTCTCCACAACTACTGATCACAAAGAAATAAAAACAACTTTACAAAGTGATAAAACTGCTTGAGCTTTTTCCTGATGAGGTTTCACTTGAACTCCTTCATCTACAGCGGCAGTAAGAGGCCATCGCATGAAGGATTTTCTCTCTACCGTGTGAATATTATGACATCTGAAAATGAAAAAGTAAAATATCTCAACTCAAGCTGAACAGCTGCTCAGCATCCACCCCATGAGGCGACACTCATAGAAAGAAATCCATTTATTCAATCAGAGAGCAAATCCTTCAACTGTTTACACTGTAAATGTTCCCTTTCCACCAGCGCGCTGAACGCGACTTTATCCTTGAACCTGCTGTTAATTCAACCCGAGAGATTTGTGCCGTGACAATAAGAATCTCTTTGCCTGGAATCTAACAGATGATACATTCAAACGCAACATTGCTGTATCTACAAATGCAGCAGTTTATTGAGCTAATCCCACGGCGCGCACAAAGACACACTCCAATGTGACACTCAGTGGAAATGACACTCGGAGTGATTCATTCCTATGTTTTCCCATACTGCTCCGAGACAAGAAATGAGGCAACAGCAGTGCAACTTATTCTGGAGTCTTGGCAGAGTTTTGGAGATTTTTTTTTGTCTTAAAAAAAAATGTGCTGCAGGAGTCTGAATCCCGTTCTCCTGCTTCTAAAGTGCCTCCCATGTGGATTCCTGTGCCATGACACAGGTTTGTCTCTCTCTCTCTCTCTCTCTCTCTCTCTCTCTCTCTCTCTCTGAGGCTGCTTCTTCCATCAGCATGACTGATCTCATTTATCCCAGTCGCATCCAAAGAGGCCCACGGTGCAGAGAGGAGGGAGCTTCAATAGATCACTGTTCACCGTTAGATCACTGAGCTGTGCCGAGCTGCAGCCAGGGACTGGCGTGCGTGAATAACAGTTTGTACTTTGGATTTTCTCTGTGTGAGGAACTCTGGGGTGAAGGAGATGTATGAGGCTTCATAATGGGATAAACAAACAGATCATAAGCTGAGACTGCTCTAAATCATCCCATGTACTGGATTTATTATTAGACTATCAATTATTCCTGCTGAGATGTCAACGAGACACGGCCAGGTGCTGCAGAAATAAACATTAGACTCAAACGACTGGAACAACAATGTGAATTACAGAGTGTTGGTGGTTAGCTGACTTGATGGGATGATATAAACAATGCAATTATTTCAAATGTATGAATGTCACACTGAAATTAAACAGTGAGGTAACCTTTTTTCTTATATGAATTTTCGTCAAATAATTTAAGTCTTTTTACAGCTTTTAAAAACTTAAAATGATTAAACACTTTTTTAACAGTTTCCCATCCTCCTACTTGTTGCATTATTTATGACAAAATTATGACTTTTCTTGTCACATATTACGACTTAATCTCATAAATCTAATTTCTTTATAATCCATCATTTTTTTCTTTATGTTGCATTTTTTAACTATTTTTATCCCATACTTTTGACTCTCAAAATTTACTTTTTAATCTCAAAGTTTCAACTTTATCTCATATTTCAAAATTTTTTTCATCTTTAACCATTTTTTAAAATTTCATTATTGACTTTTTGTCATTATGTTAAATAATGAACTTCATGTTGTAACACTTCATATTTTCTAACTCATGTTAGAAAAACAAATCTTAACTTACTTGTACTTCCTTCATCTTTTCCTCATTATTTTTGCATTTTCTACCTCATAAATACGACTGTATATCTCAAAACTATGACTTTTACCTTTCCTACTACCAATGTGTTTGAGTTGACCTAACATCTCATAATTTAGTATTCCTACCCCATAATATTTTACCCATTCTTTATTGTCATTCCAACTTTTTGACTCATCATTTCAACCTTTTATATGTTTAAAATGATTTAATCTCCTTTTAAACATATAAATCCATATACATATATATATATATATATATATATATATATATATATATATATATATATATATATATATATATATATATATATATATATATACACACACACATTGGTGTGTACACAACTTCCAGTACTTCCAGAGCCAGCCTCAAGCGGACACAGGACGAAGTGCAGATTTTAGCACTTTCGCATTGTCTCATATTTTCAGACTGGAGGTTGTCGCTTAATTTAGGCACAAAAAAAGGTAAAAAAAAAAAAAAAAAAAAAAATGACCTGTTCTTCCATACCTAGAGCAACAACTGCAGTCAAATAAGTCTGGATCTGCTTTAAGGACAGCTAATGTGCCCAGGATGTGCTGATAAATGCACGCTCAGTCCATGTCATGGTCGACAACCTATTGCTCTTTAAAGAATCCAAAAAGGCCCCTGTAGTTCACAGATGATTCTCGTCTTTCCCCGCCTTACAAAATGTTCACAAATCCAACCCGGCTACACAAAAGTCATTAAACAGGCCTGCTTTGCAGAAACAGGAGCTCATTTTGTAAACTCAACATCTCATGACATCCGTCTCTGTTCCTCTTCTTGCCGTGACATTTTGTTCCTTTGCTTGTAATTGATTTCTACTTCAATTTATTAATATAGACTACGGAGCGCCTGGAGCTCTATGCTAGTTATCAGCAGCCCACCAGGAGCTCAATCTTCTGCAGATGAGCTGAATTAATAAGTGTTCAAGTAACATATCGATTACAGGATCGATGTCTGTTTCTTCGCAGCATGATTGCTATGAAATAGAACAGCATTAAGCAATAAGTCAAGGCCGCTTTTCAGTCATTTTGCTTCAATTTAAATTTCAATCGGCCGTGTTTTGATAGACAGTGTGTAAATCTTCAAAGGATTTGAAAGACAGGGATCTGTATAGATACTTTCCACCACCTTTGGGATAAAGCTTGTTCTGTTCTTTCTTAAGTTTGTGGCACCCTGATGGAGGAACCAGGACTTAAACAGATTTTCTAAAAAGAGTCATATCATCATGTTTTCCAGGTCAAAGGTATTTTCCCTACCTATTGGAAAATATTAGTTTGAGTTTCTGTGGATGGTTAAGATGGAACTGGTTGTTCCAAACATTAAATCCAGATGGGTTTTTTCATTTATATGAGTCCCTTTGGACGTGGCACACTGGTATCTGCACTCCCATCATTATAACAAGGGGAAAAAGTGGATAAGGCAACAATTCAACATCCATTTCAGCAACGCAGTTCATCAAAAATAGAAACAATCCACCATATGTGAAACAAACTGTTGTAAATCCATTCCAACGGTGCAAAATTCAAAATAGTAAACAAGTTTATATATATATATATATATATATATATATATATATATATATATATATATATATATATATATATATATATATATATATATGGTCCATTCTCAGAGCTTTATAACTAATGAAAAATTACTGTAAAAATAGCACATTTCACACAAAAAATAAAATAAAATTAACTTTAACAAATACAACCAGAAAGTGTGTTTAAACCTGTTCATATTTTGAACTTAAACTTCGAAACAATAATTTTACCTGCGTATTCATCGTGATAACTGTCCTTGCATCTGGGTCTTTCTCAGTTAGCTTTCATTCCTTTGTAGCCGTCAGTCAAACTTTCGCCACATTAGGGCCGCTGTCGGTCTCGTGCGTCCTGTTTGTTAACACTACGTCACTTCCCCTTCTTCATCATTCAAACTAACATTAACTAGCCCGCCACGTTCGTCCTCGTGACACGTGAAGTCCACCTGTCGCAGTTAAGGGGAAACTCTCCATGTAGACTTGAGTGTTTCCTCCATCTTTACCAGAACTTTCAAAAGCTGCCACAGTTGTTTCTTTTCTTTTTTTCATGGATGAGTTGCGCTTCTCTTTGCTAATGTATCGCTAACATCTCGTTATCTTCTTTTGGTGTTACGGCCGTCAACTTCTTCTACAGGTGAAATAACACCTGTCAGTGTTTCCTTCACTCATGCGATTAGCGCCGCCGCGTGGAGTCTTTGAGTAGTGACGTAGTGAGTCAAATTGGCGGGGAAAGCTACTCAGAGTGCCTTGTGTTGTCGGCTATAGTGGCAATAGGCATATTTAGCCCCTGAATATCGTTTTTTAAAATCACACAGGTCAGAATATGAACACTTATCTTCTAAACCACCATCAACTGATAATATCTGCATCAGTATTTAGTCTAAGTTGGATTCCTTCCTGTTTCTCCTGTTGTTGGAAAATGGTGAACGAGAATGTTGTGCAAATTGAAGAAGTAAAAATAAATACTTTTCTTTTAGTTTATTTTTTTATTAATATTTTTAAGATTTTTTTGGGACATTGCACTAACATTTTTATCCAACTTTAAAAAAAAATATTTTCAACATGAAAGCTCCTTTAGGATTTCTTTCTCGCCTGTGTTCGTTTAGAGTAAAAGCCAACATATAAACAACATATAGTTTTTGTCTTTAAGATCTTAAATTATGCATTAATTTTCCAATAGAAAAGTAAATAATTGGGGTCTGGACAGGTACATGATACCTGTGTACAGGTGGGGCTTTATCAGTCTCTGCCTTAGCCTCCTCAGCGTGTCAGTTTGAGTGCCGTGGGATGAACATTGCAGATGTCAAACCAGTTTTGATCCACCTCCTTGTGTGGCAGCAGGCCATTCCGAGGCAGAAAGGGTCGGCGCCAGCGATTTCGGTTGCCCACCACCTGCCAGAAGCGTGTGCCCTTGAGTAGAAAGACGGCATTGTGGGTGTAAGAGAAGTAGGCAGCGTCAATGTTGCCATCTGGATGGTCCCCGCTCTCCACTGCAGGGAAAACATCTCTGATGTTTCTGGGGAAGCCTCTTGCCAAGCTGTTGGCTTCCACGTCGAATGCGTACACCTGTTTGAACAGATAATTGTTTGGCCTCTTGTGTGGAAATCAATTTAATTACAACACACAAACAAATCACAGACGACGTGAAGCAGGTCTGTTTGCTTGAATTCAAAGCTGAGAAACAAATGAATCAGATCAGGCTTTCTTCTCTGAGACTTCTTAGTGTTCGACAACCTGTGTTACAAACTTGTATTCTTAGAAAGGAAACTAAAGTTTTAGACCAGGGTTAGGATCTAAAAGTCGTCTAGCGTGAGGCCAGCCTGAATTATCTTGTTCAAAAAGAGAAAAAAGGCGTGCTGCTTACGAGGGTGTTTTTGAAGAAGTAGATGTTGGAGTCCCTTCTGTCGTAAAACGCTGTGTCGATGGGACCAAACACTCCTGGGAAACCTTCAGAGATCAACCTGGGGTAGCGGTTACCTTCAGGGTCCTGTCTGAACACCCGATCGTTCTCATTATCATACCTCCAGAACTGAGTTCCTGTGCACAAAACACATAAAGAAAACATATAACACATATAAAGAGCTATTTTATGAAAATGAAAGAAACATCTTTTTACCTTTGAAGAAGTAAACAGCATCTTTTTTCCTGGACCACACATGCACGTACGCATCCACTCCATCCATGGGAATTCCACGCCAGCCTATCTGGAGTGCCACTGGGTCGCCAAAGCGTGTTCTGTTATTCCTGTTCTCATACAGCCAGTACCAGCTGCCCCGCATGAAGTAAGTATTAAAGCGTATGACAGCGTCCCCATGAGGCGTCCTCTCCTTTCTGATCCAGTCAAACACGGTGTTGAATCGACCTTTGCAGCCTCCTGAGATGAAACGATTAAATCATTTCAGTTATTTTTGTAAAATAACCCTTTTTTTCTGTCTGAATCCATTAGATGGAGCTGTTACCATAAAGATGCTGTATGGCCTTCCTGTCCATCCAGTCCATCTCAAAGCTGGACTCCTGAGGCAGGTAGCTGGGCTGCATGATGGAGCCGGGTCTGTAAATGTGGGGGAGACCTAAAACATGTCCGATCTCATGCACTGCCACCTGAGAAGTGAAAGAAAAATGATTGAATGAGATGTATCTGCATTGGGGTTGTAAAATTTCAGGAATTTTCATAGTTGGAAACTTTAGATGGAATTTTTCAGGAATTTATATTAACTGCATTCACCTGGTCGTAAATGTATAAATCTTAAACATTTTGGTTTGTTTTAAGCAGATATGCATGCAAACATGTCTCATGCAGTTTATTTTTTAATGAGATTCTAAATGAATTTTCTGGGAATTTTCAGGAATTTTCCCTAACGGAGTCTAACCGTCATTAATACAGGCATAAATATTTGTTGTAGCTAGCCTCTGAAAATTGCACACATTTTAATAAGTATTGATAGTTTACCTTAAATGTGTCCAAAACTTAAAGTTAAACTAAACCATCAAATATATTTACCTCAGTACTATCATAAAAACCTAATTTGACAGGACTTCTAGACTCCAAATCCAGAAATGTGGTCTCAATGGAAATGCTGTAGGCTGGTGAAGCAGTGACTTAAATGTGCTTGGAATTTTTTGCACATGTGATTCATGGTACACAGTTGAGTTTGTTGTTTCAACCAAGATCATTTTTGAAAACCTCATTAAAGTTGATAAAAAAAGAGAGAAAATTTTCCAAATTTCTCAAGAATTTTTTGAAAAATTAATTTAAGATGAGGGCAACAAAAACCTGAAATTTTCCAATGTTCCTGAGCTAAAATTCACAAGGAAATTTTCAGGAAACTTTCCTGAAATTTACTGAAAATTTTCCACCCTTTTGCAGCCGTCATTGGAATCAGGGTTGTTCACTTCTCTTACAACACGTCTCTGTTATTTTGGTCCAGCTGTCTCCTGCTTACTTTGAGAAGACTGATCCCGCTGCCAGCGTTTGGACCGGTGAAATGTTCGTCATCATCAAAGTGGATATCACCCAGGAACCAGGCGTGGGCAAACTCTTGACCAGTGCCGTCAAACCTCTGATTGCAACCAAGGTGCCGTCCTGTGTGGAATTCAGAGGATCATTTTCAACAGACGCATCAGTTTCTCTGGAAAACTCAACTTGATTAAAAGTCACCACATCACTTGTTCAGTGCATCAACGCCACAGATATATAGTTATACCGAAATATAGTTTTTCTTTTAATAAGGGTATTGGTCAGACCAACCTGTGCCAAAGCCCAGTCGTATATCCACGTCCTCCAATGGTGAGCGTGTATCCTCCACAAACTCCAGCGGACACACCTCGCTCCACATCCTGAAGGCCAGTCTGAAGATGTACCTCTGGTCTTCAATGGACAGCTGACTGCTGTAGCCCTCCCCTATCAACCTCCACTTTAACACCCTCTTAGAGAACGCCATGTAACCTGTTTCACCGACGTCTCTCTTTTGCCTGTTTTTGGACACCAGAGCGGCAAGGTGACGTTTCCTGCGTTGAACTGCTTTGCTTTGATCCAAGCTCAGGGTGGTGTTGACAGTTTGAGTCTGCCTGTTGGTATCATTTTGAGAAGTTTGATTTGAAATGTGCTCAAATGTAGAATCATCTGTGAAATTACTGCTGGTGTCATTTGAGATCAACATGAGAACGCTTTCTGTGTCATTTAAATTGAAAATGTCATCTTCAAAAGAGTTTCCAGATTCAAAAGCACCGTCACTCGTTGTGTTACTTTCCATCTCATTAAAACCGTCTTCAAACTCTGAGTCACTATTGTTCTGTTCAGTCTCCCTATCAGGGACTCCACACCTCGGTTTGTTCATCGCCTCTTTTGTGGCCTCATCAAACACCCCTGTGACCGGCAGACCTGACACCTTCTGAAACTCCTCAAGTGCTGAAACAAACGCTGGACTCTCAGAGAAACTGTTGTGATCTTCTTGATCACCATGATGGAGAGAATCCCTTGAGTGATGCTTTGAGGTTCCTTCCTGGATTTGAGTATGAAAGTCGTCCATGAAGTCTTCTGTGAAAGAGGTGAAGGAATCTTCAAACTGGATCTCCTCCCAGTCGACTGGTTTAATGAATCCATATCTAGAGAGAAATAACTGCAACACAAGGAAAGAATTACTTTCTATGCTTCAAGTGACCAAACTTTCAATATGAGAATGATGAGATTTTACCTCTGCTGAGAGATTATCTGTTATGACTTTGGCTCGGTGAGAGTTGTCGCTCTGCACGTCAGAGTGATCCCTCCTGTGGAAAATTCTCTCTGCATCAGCAGAGCTAATGCTTGTCCAGGAAAGCAAAACTATCAGCTGGATTAAAGTCAGCATCGTGGTGTTGGCTTGGGTAAGACAATGGCAAAGGAGACACCGCTGTGCAGCTTTATAGTCCGACGCTGAGCTTCTCCTCACCCAGGCGTCCCACTTTCTTCAGCTTTGTGTGAAAAGTAAGCCAGGATCGACTGTTTCTGACTGAGTGGATGTGTGATACACGCTTCACTGGTTTTAAACGCACGGTTGTTGAATTGTAGGAAGAGGGGAAAGCTTTTACTTTCATGTGGACAGTAACAATGAATAATTGCTAACACCTGCTTTGTAGGGACACACAAATAAACACAAGCTTTGTTGATGCCAGAGTTTATTCTCAAAAACAAATCTTACACCTTCAACTTCTTTGAGAGAAATGAGCATTTAAAAAAATAAATTAAAGCTCCTGTGTGGATAAATTTTTGGCTGGTATGAAACTGGTTGAAATTGACACTAATGTCTCTTTTCGACTCAGAAAAGCAACAAAAACCATCAACAAGAAGATTTAATGGTTTTATGTTTTGCTTTTTCATGTCTGAAATTGTTGCCGCAGGGTAGGTGTCAGACAAAGCGAATAAAACCAAAACCCAAACTGCCCTTCTTTTATTTGATTGATTTGATGACATTTGGTTGTTAAAACACTCTTTGATTAAGTGCATAGGACTGAATCAAGGAAAAAATAAAAGGTATGTTTTTGTGAACAGGGGGCACAAAATCTTTGCAAGCCAAAAATTCCCTACAGGAGCTTTAAGTCACATTTTTAACCTTTATGGCATTTTAAAGTGCAAATTAGCATATGTACATGCAAAACAAGTATTTTTTACTTTTCAGAAGAAAACACATAAATAACTTTACATATAAGTTAAAGCAAAGAGAGAGTGGTTGGATTTAAGAGCCTGCAGGTTGTTCCTGTAGAGCTTTAGCTATCGCTGCAGCCAGGTGCTCTGGTGTCGGTTTTTCTGCAGTGCAGCTCACACACAGGCCTTCTGCTGTCATAGCATCTCTTGTAGTAGGTCCTATGGCTCCAAACTATAAATAAAAGAATTAGAAGAGTCTGTGAGAGGTACAGTTAAGTAGTGCATGTACACTGTTAGCATGAGTCAGCTTTACCTTTATCTGAGTCAGCTGTTCACCTGACAACCTCCGCACCACTTCCAAGCAAAACTTCACTCCTGAAGGGCTGAAGAAAGCGATGCTGGCTGGTGTGCCCTGTGAATACAAAGAGAAATTATTCAATTCAACATTTAAAAAAAAAAAATTGTGTGTTCTCAAACTCAACAGTAGGAGTTGAGTTTTACCTGCTCCGTGAAAAAGTTCTTCAGATTTTTCTCCAGATCTGGATGTTCAGCAGTTTGATAGACAGTCAGCGTCTCCAGAGGCACTCCTGGAGACAAAAGAAACGGATCCCCACAGTGATAAAGGTAGCACAATTATTATTTTATAATTAGTGTAACCCCAGAGGGACTTCTATCACCTTGAGCTTTTACCGTGAGGCACTGAGGGAAAAGGCTTACCGTTTTCTCTTAATGCCGTAGGCAACACTTCTCTTTTGATTGAGCCACAGGGGAAAAAGAGTGGGGGGATATTTGTGTCCTCTCCTATGATGAGAATTAAATATAAGGTCAGATGAGTTATTAAAACTATCATAAATCTTCTGTTTAAGTCAACTGTGAAAATGTAGAACTTTATTATAACATCATACGTTCAATGATGACACGTGATAGGACATCTGCTGTCCCTGTGTCCTCGCCCAAAGGGTTTAGACCTAGATTTCGTACTGCAGAAAAAAAAACAAAAAGAAAAAGAAATTGGAATAATTTTAAAACTGAATACAAATATCTGCAAGAAAGTACAAAAATATGTAATGTGTTTAATTCATAAACACACAGATGCACATGTCAACAAACTGATCCAGAAGGAGTTACAGCATGTCATAAAGGTGCTGCACCTGCTCGTTTTTTTTTCTACAAAGCAAATATTTGCCACGTCTCACACCAAACCGTCACCTGTGTTCAGCCTATTTCAAAAGCACTAACAGCATCTCACACTTTTCTGCCAGCACCTGGTGCCTGCCACACTTTACAACAATCAGCATTAACATAAGAAGAGTTCTCTGTGAGCACAAGACGAGTAAAAGTAAAAACATAAAATAACTCACCGAGTGCAGCTGTTGCCTTCCCGACTACATAGATGGACTTCTGGTTCCACTTGTCTTTCACAGAGTTGTTCCATTCTGAATAAAATGTAAGACACAGATAAATGATTTCCATCGCAGTTTGTAGAGAAGATGCATGATACAGAAATGCTTTACCTTCTCCTCTTTCTTCAGCTTCCAAGCACATTCTCACAGCTTCCACTGCTCTTGGGCTTGTAAAGATCAGACCTCCATGTTTTTCTGGCTGGAAAAGCTGGAATAAAAAGACATCTTAGAGAGGATATGTGGCACAAAAAGCCTAAATATTAACTTCAATCAAAATCAGAACTTGATAAACATGTAAATATGACATTTACCTTGTCTGTCAAGGTGTTTAATGAGACAAACTTAAATGACAACACTGGAATAAGGGCTGCTTTATGCCCATGTGAAGCCAGCTCCTGTGCAAGAAAATAAGAATTTACATGAAAAATTTGCAGAAAGAGTCAAACTTAAATATATATGAGGATTCACACCGAAGTGCATCTACCTTAATATATGGATCAGGTCCTGACTCCCCCTCTCTTGGCTCCTTTAAAAGCAATACATGCATCTTGACAAGTCGAGGAAATAAATACAGTTAACATCAGAGAACAGATCAGAGTGGGATATAAATGTTTTCATAAACACAGCCACATAATAACTCCAGAACACTTAACCAAGGGTGTGAATGCACAGCAATTCAAGCTACACCCTAAAACTGCCAAACTGCTGCATGCAACCGGCTGATAACAATACTGCCAAGTCACGAGTCACAAGGGGAAATTAAAAAGTAACGAGTCAACTATTTCCACTTCATGTGTGTTGTTTTACTGCATTTAAAGCGTGGTTAATGTAGTGGTTGTGTTATTGTTTACATTAGCACGACACTTATTGATAGCTTAGCTATAATAACTGTTGCTTTGATTAATCTAAACCGTAATGCCTGATAAAGGGAGCATTTTACCTCCAAATGGCACAGTGTCATAAATAACAAAGCTTTCTTTGTAATATGATTTCTCATAGAATTTATGTACCTTGAGTTGTCTTTTCCGTTTGGAGCATGACGTTTACAGACACATCCAAGAAATGGGGAGCTATCACGCCATTGAATATCTGCCAAGTCTCTTAAACAGTATTTAAATTGATGTAAAACTCCCGTATTCATAAATGAGACTTTTCAGTAAGTGGATAAAAAGTTAACATGCCTCTCTTAACTTAAATATTTTAAAGCACAGTTTTAAAAAAAATATATAACCCCTCTTTCAAAAATGGTTCATTCCATTTTCCCCTTCGCTACTAGCTAGCATTGCGGCTCCTTGGGTGCGTCTCAAAGCGCCAAATGTCAATCCTTCCTTCCTCCACTTGCGTCGTTCACTTGCGTCTTAGTCCCTCCCACCAGAGATGCATGGGAGAGATGCAAGGAAATGAAGAGAGGAGTCGAGGAGTCGAGGAGGTTCGTTTTAAGAGCATTGGGACGTCCTCTCCTCGGGAGCGTCAAATGACACGACATGTTTTGGTGATGACGGCATCAGCTGCTCACCTCTGGATCACCTGTCAGTCAGCTCTAACAGCTGTTTGTGTGTCTGCTCATGTGCGCTGTAATAACTCTAATCAAATAAAAACAGTAACAGATCTTTGTCTGTGTTTTGAACCTGTTTAACAAACACTTTCACATGAAGAAAACCTGACCTCTGTTTATTCTGTGTCCTGTTTAGAAGTACACGGATCACTTTACCGCTAAAATGCGTCATTATTAGATTATTTATTAATTATTCAGCCTAGCGCGTATCTGATCGCGAACCCTGAAACTTATTAATATAACCTAGTTTATGATGTCTCAGGAACTCTGGATATTAGTTATTTATTAGATCTCAGAGAAAACAGAAATCCTGTTACTCTTTACAAACCTCACAGCTGTTTTTTCTCTGACTTAAATCCTCTTCATAAAGAAAACGAGAATCAGCGAGAAAATGAGGGAGAGAAATAACTGATCACCAATTTTATTTTCAGTCTTTTTTTTTATTGCACTTTATGAATTAATTTTTCCGTTAGATGATGAATTTGACCTGAACAGTTTTATGAACTCAGCAGTGATCCTCTGTTATATTGATTTGATGACGGCTGTCTTCAGTATTTTGTGCTTTAAACTCACATCAGTCTTTTTTAACCCCGGCTTTATGACCTGTTTCAGGATTATCCTCTATGACAGATACTGACTGTTTTCAGCTCCGTCTTTTCGCTCTCATTAAACTCCGGTGATCAGAAGTTTCAGAGTTTCAAGGCTGAGCCGCTGCAGCGTCCAGTCAGTGAGTGATATCCCATATGGGGGCGTGTCTGTCGGTGAAAAGACTTCCGCAAAGGCAGCTCTTGTGTATCCTCGATTATCGCTCCTCCGATCAACCTCCTCCCTCCTCTCTCCTCTCTCCTCTGGCCACAAATAACGCTTTGGGACACCGTTCAATATGGCGCCTCAGAAAGTACTTCCGGTGCCGCGGAGGAGAGAGGAGAGAGGAGACTGCATTTTGGCGCTTTGAGACGCACCCCTTGTATCACTCTCATAATGGAAAAGCCGTGTACATTCGGAGCCAAAATGGCGGCTTCACTGCGTCAGTTTCCTGGCTCGCGTCTCTACGGCTCAACTTTGACCCTTGCCCCGCCCACTCGTCCAGCAAAACGTGTTGTCTGTTTGCAGCATGGCTTCTTCAGCTAAGAGGAGAGCAGTGGGTCTGGGTGAAAATCCCGAGGAGGATGATATCAGCTCTGATGATATTCCGGAGGATGATGATGACTCCGGCGAGGAAGACAGCGAGGCGTCGGAGGAGGAGATTAACGAGGTAAAGGAGCAGAAAGGACACGGAGGACTAAATGCTAGGTAGCTAGCTAACACAGCTGTCGGGTGATGTTACGAGGAAGATACTAACACTGGAATAAACTACAAACTGGAATGATGACATGCACTGGAAGTGAAAACTATGTTTGATAATGTAGCAAAGCACAGGTGATCATGTCTTTTTTTTTAAGACATGATCTTTTTTATGTTAGACATTTATAAGAAAGACTTTCTTTTTCAAGTGTAGTAAATCATGCATTAGATGAACTCAGCAACGAGATGTCAAAATCCTCAGCCAGTTGAACTAAAACACCTTATTTACGTGGAAATTTTATGTAAAAATAAAATAATTACTTTCGTGTTGACTTTCTAGTTGTGACAGTTTTTTCCTTTGGTTTTGTTTTCATACAGGAGGTGATCGTGGACTTTGAAGCCCACACCATTTCACACAATGACTACAATGGCATCAAGAAACTTTTACAACAGGTTTGCGGCCCTATTAATTTTCTAACACTTCATTAATTTGCAGTTTTGGGGTCTAAATAAAGCACTGACCCACTGATCACTTCTGTCATGTTGGGATTCAGGTCTTTCTGAAGGCACATGTAAACACATCAGAGATGACAGACATCATCATTCAACAGAATCATGTCGGGAGCGTCATTAAGGTGAGTTACAGAAATATTTTAATATTTTCTCACATTTTAAAGTTTATCTCTTAACATATTGTTACATGTTTCTTTTGTTTGTTCCAGCAAGCTGAGGTGCCAGAAGACAGCGATGACGACGATCCAGATGAAGTGTTTGGCTTCATCACTATGCTCAACCTTACAGAGAGAAAGGTAACCACTGCAGTCTCAAACCTCACAGATTCCGTGTTTTTCAAGCTCCTGTTATTTCATCCTCTTTTCCGTCTCCTCTTCAGGGTGTGCAATGTGTGGAGGAGATCAAGGAGCTGATCTTGGACCAGTGTGAGAAGAGCTCCACCCACAGCATGAACGAACAGCTGGAGCAGATCCTCAGTGATACCAGTAAGCCTGTGGGGCTGCTGCTGAGTGAGCGCTTCATCAACGTGCCTCCACAGATCGCCCTCCCGCTGCACAAACAACTCCAGTAAGTTATACTTTGACACTTATGTCGTTTTTAGTACCGCTAAAATTCCTTCAATTAGTGAGAAAATGTTGTGATTATTACAAGTAATAACCCTTTAAAAAGTATCTCTGAGGTATGAGCTGATAAAATAAAAAAAGTGTCCTTGTTTAGGGATGAAAAGGAAACATGTCTTTGAGAGTTTAAATGTTATTTTGTCCTTCAGGGATGAAATAGCTGAAGCTCAAAGGACGAATAAGCCCAGCGGGAGATGTCACTACTGTCTGATGATCAGCAAAACCTGCAAAGAGGCAAGCAAGACTATTCCAGCAAGAGGAGGCGCTCCTAAAGAGGAATACTTATTCGTCAACGCAGAGGAGGAGTTCTTTTACGAGGTAAATGAAACACAGAGCTTTAAATTTGTATACCATCAAGGGTTAAAAAAGGTAAAACTGATATCTCGATTCTCATCACAGCAAGCCATCATGAAGTTCCACTACTCGGTCCAGGAAGAGGCAGACTCCTGTTTGAGCGGGAGGTGGTCGTTTGATGACGTACCCATGAAACCTTTCAGGACAGTGATGCTGATACCAGCCGACAAGATGCCCGTCATTATGGACAAACTCAAAGAGTACCTAACGGTGTGAAGCCACAATAAACTCTTTGTAAACACTTTCGAAATAGTTCAGCATACTGTAAAAAGACTATTAAGTAAAAAAAAAACCTGACATTATTACATGTAGGCAGTGAAGGTTTATGTTTTCTATTATGGTGACAGTTTTTTACCAATTAATGCTTCATTTTGGGATAAAGGTAAAAGAAAATCACAACAATCTGTTTATACGACTAAATCATGACTATAAATAAAAATCCAGCTCTAACTTGTTTTATTTTTTCTACAAGCCTGAGTACAACAGGATAATGAACTCTGACTATGATAAACATTTAATGTCAACAGAAGTCTCATTTGCCTGAAAATGAAATTGCTGAATAATTCAGCTCTGTAAATTCTTCAAACTAATGACAGAGTCCGGTATTTCCTGTAGACAAATCTTAGTAAAAAAGCTTTACCAGGAAAAAAGAAATCAAGCAGTGGTTTTTTGTTGTTGACCATTGTGCTAGTACACCTCTACAGTGTTGCATTAGAAACAAGTGAAAAGATTAAAAAGTCCTCAGAGTTTGTACATGAAAAGATTATTTTGTGCTTATGTAAACTGGAGTTCTTAAGTCTTTTCTCCTTTTTAACTGCAGCAAAAGACAACAGCAGTAATTGAAACCACAAAACCACCTGCATGTCGCACTGATTCTGTATGCAGCAGACCAGTCTAACTCCCACTTTTTTTAAACCATGTTGATTCGCTTCTCAAACCCAGCTGTTGAAGCATATTACAGAACAGACATACTACAGCTAATTTGTCAGGATTGTCAAATTTTCACTGTACTGAGGGGATAAAGAGCAAAGATTGAGGCAAAAGGAGGTTCGAATGCTGTATTGGACCACAGTTGAAAAACATGAACTGTTATTATACAACACACAACATATCAATTTGCTTCAAAAACATCATCTGAAAGTGTCGACCCGCTAAATCAGCTGATCTCGTCCAAATATGAGACCATCAAAACAACATGCTGATATCACAGCCCAGGTATTTACATTTAGAAACTCAGATCACTGAATCACACATCTGTCGTAGCTCTGAGTGTTCACCTCACAGCTGCTGTTAGCACTGCTGCTAATCGTTAGCGCTTTCTGCTTCTCTTTACGTTTCCTCGAGCCATCCAAGTCCAGCATGTCTTGCAGTATGTCTTTACTCTCACTAGAGGGCAGATTGTAGAAGAAGTAGACCGGTGCCATTTGAATGAAGCTGAAAGAGAAGAAGAGCAAGAGTGAAACTTCCACCATTACGGATTTCTTTGTACAGTGGCCCCTTGAATTATGAAGCTTGTAACTCAAATCAGTTTTCCCCATTGAAATGAACGGAACTGAAATGCCATTCATCTGTTCAGGACCCCCCAAAAAACACCACAATTTTTTTTATTATTGTATGTTTTCAATAAGTAAGACATATGCACTCATAAATAATGAAATGATGCAAGCACAGATGTGGGCACAACATTGATGAATCCACTGCGAGCTAACCGCTTAAAGTGAACTAGCGGGATGCAGTGTTCACTGCGGCGTTCGCTACACCAGCAGACGGGTATCTGAAGCTGGCTCGTAACCCGAATTTTAGCTCTCAATGGAAGCAAAAAAATCGTCCTAGAGATGGCTCCTATCTCGAAGAGTTTGTTAGTTGGGACACATAAGTTAATGTACCGCTGTGTTTGAGATTTTTAAAGGATTACAATGATCATGAGCTGTGAAAATAAAAAAAGCATGTTTTTCAGCTGCGTGGTGGCTGACTTACACTTGAGGGGAAATTTCAGAAACGGTTCTCATGCAGTTGTTGTCTGACAGAGTGTACTCGTGGAAAACGACCCACTCCGGCAGCCCCAGCTTGTGTGACTGAGCCCCGTAGCAGGAGAGCGGGTTCACCTGTGCCATGTGCTTGTGTGTCAGAATGAAGTAGTTTCCTGAGCCGTCCACATCTCGTGCAATCTAAGAATAAGAAATACAACTTCAAAACGTAGATACAGCTGAGCTGCTGGAAGCTTGTTCGAAACAGACGGTGTTTCTTTGTACCTGCATGAAGAATCCAGCCAGCAGAGCTCTTTTGATATTGAGGGTGTTAGTTTTGGTGCCAAAGGACGGCTCAGAGATGGGAAGCTCGATTCTATTCAGGGTGTCAGTCAGCTCAGATCTGATGGCCTCAGCTGTCTTCAGGGCAGAATGATCCAGGAAGTAGTCCTGGCACCACTTTTTGGTGCTGTAGTCTGGGAAGAAAAAGAAGCAGATAGAGTTAAGTTGCTTAAATACTTAAACTCATGTGAGGCTTGAAAAACAGGGCATCTTTGTCAACACTGCATTGATTCAGAAAACTGAAGGGGAAGGTGCATCAGGATAACGTTTTCAGCTGCGTCTTACGTTGTTCCTTCTGGCTTTGTTTGAAGGCATTATAGATATTTATGAGGGTGAAGTGATCTCCCTCTGGGTGCTGGAACTTTCGCTGGCGCTGGACTGCCTCATGGGTCATACCAGCAGGCAGCTTCAGAAAGCAGTTAGGAGCTAAAACACAGGCACAATAAGGTCAACTTTCTTAACAGAGTCCATCTGGTTTAAAGAATCTGCAACACGAACAAGGTCTGGCTTTGGTTATGAGCTAACATGGGTTAGGGTTAGGTTTAGGGTTAAGCACGTTTGTACCTGCTAGCATTGCTGCGATCGTCAGCATCTCGCTTACGCAGTCGAACTCGCAGGACGCTAGCAGAGCTTTGGCCATCTGGGGCTCCAGAGGGATTTCTGACATTATGATGCCGATTTCAGACAAGTTGCCGTCGTCATCTAAAGCTGCGAGGTAGTCCAGCTCCTCCAATGCCTGCATGAGGCCCTCAGGATCTGGGACAAAGAATTGAACGGGATGAAAAACGGTAACAGATTATATCAAACCGTCCTAATTTTTCTTGCATGACTTTAGCAGCTGTAGCAACTGTTTGAAAACTGGGAAGGAGGCAGCAGTCACGGTACTCAAAAGTGAATTTTTGGTCAACGAGTTCAAAGATTCTGCTGGAATATCGAGCAAGCAAAGTACACTTGGCCCCTGGTCCCTCATCATTTTACCAGTCTGCTGCTGTCCAAATGAGACATGTTGTATAATCACTAATGAGCTGGCCTCTTGTAGCCTCTTCTGTTCATGTTAGGGTGGAACAGAGCTCAGACAATAGCTAGTAGCAGGGTCCCGTCAGTTCTGCTTAATCATGGCTGACTGGCCCCAAACAGCTATGCAGAGCAAATACTAGACGAGGCTTCCTCCAGCCAAAAAAGACCCCTCCCATGTCAACCTCTCAGTCTGTAGATCAGGGTGGGAACATGGTGCCATGTGTGGGAATAAGAAACATGAGTCTAAATATGTTTGAATGGTGAATCTGTGCAACTTTGCTTGCAGCTCTACCTGGTCTGTCGATGAAGTCGCACTGCCCGAGACCGGCGATCTGCATGCGTTTGAGGAAAAGGACGGTTGATGTGATGTTGGACTCGAGGATGTGTGGAGAGTTCTCTGCAGAAAGCTTACTGTCTTCTGGATACAGGCAGAAACATTTACCTAAGAAGAAAGAAAATCAAGAGATGAGTTCAGAACTTAGATAAAGTTTGAGATCTTTGTTTGGCATTGGCAGAGCAGATTAGGCAAATTTTTCATGGTCACAACCAGCATACTCGGCTCTGATGCTCATCCCACAAATGCATGTTCCTTACGAACGTGACTCGATTTAAAACAGACTTTCTCAAGGTATAAGATTTATGCCCAAAAAGCATTGTTACCACAATTAATCTACAAACACGAATTTCCTTACTTTTTAGCAATGCTAGTCCTGTCAGACATACCTGTCGGTCCAGAGAGCTGCTTACGTATATCTGCCTGACACTGACTGATGGGTCTCAGTACCTCTGAGTGAGCTCTTATTCTTGGATTGTACACCTACGAAGTCAAAACATGCCGTTAACAATCCTCAGATCACCAGTCTCAGGTGGATTCTTAGTAATCTTTTGTTGAAAATGGCTCACCATCTTTTTTTGTACTCCTGTGTTAATGACAAAGTTGACAGACTCTGTATCTGACCACATATCCTCCCCCTGTTGAGAAGAGAGGAAAACCCTCCTGGAGAGTCCCGGTTGCTCAGTCAGATCAGGAACTAACCGTCCCTGAATGGGACACAAGACGACAGGGACCATCTGGCCCAGTTCTGCTCCAAGCCTGGTGCCTTCCTGCTGGAGGATGGCGTGGGCACAATGAACTTCCTGAGGAAGAGATGAGGAAAGTCGCTTTGGTCCAATAAAGTAAATTATGAGAACTGTGATGATCTCTTACCTCATCTGAGGCCAAAAACACGACAACATCTCCATCCTCTTTGGTTCGATGCAGCTCTAGCACCAGCCTCAGCGCAGAGTAGAAGTAGTCCTTGTTGCTGCTGTTGCTGTGGACCACTTCCGTAGGAGACGATGCCTGTACACTGATGAGTGGGATGCTGCCAAAGTGGTTCAGAAGCTTGTCAGTCATTGGGGGGACGGTGAGGGCCACCACTCTGAGCTCAGGCCTCTGCAGTAGAATATCCCTAAGGAGTCCCAGTAGGATGTCTGTGCTTACTGCTCTCTCATGGGTCTGGTCTATGACAATGACTCCATAGTGCTCCAAGAAAGGGTCCGACATCATCTCTCTCAGGAGCATATCATCAGTGCAGTACCTGAGGGATGAAAGCCAGAACAAGAGTTAAAGATGGAAAAACTGTAGGGACCACTCACACCAAGTCTCATACCCCTTTTTCTTCAAAAGAACCAGGGCCTTGTTCAGTGCTGGTGCTCACGCATTGTTGGTTCTAATCAGATTCCTCCTAAGAACCGGTTTGGTTTTCCATCGGCAAGGAGCCAAGTTGGAGCCACTTCATTGTGTCAGCGTAAATCATTGGTCACGATATCCCCATCCCTAGTCCCTGATGTAGATGGTGCTTTACTCTGGCCTAGCAAGGAGTTGGTGCTTGTTAAGCACCAGTTTTTAGCACCTTGAACCAGACTATGACATCATTGGTGGGTGTGTCATATTCTGTTGACAAATTGAGCAGGAAGTCGAGGCAACGCCCTCCCACTTTGGGTCCACTTAAACTGGTATGAATGTTAAAAAGCACCATGGTTCTGAGAATCCAGAATAGAACCCGTTCCAGAACCAGAACCTTGCTGGTGTAAAAGCTCTCATTGTCGTGGTAAAAGTTTAAACGTGGAAGACATGATGCTGAAAAGGACTTAAACAGACCTCAGAACAGTGTCCGAGGAGCAGCAGGTCTCTTGAGGGATGGTGTAACCCACTTCGTGTCCGATGTTGACGTCCATTTCATCCGCCACGTGTAACGCCAGATCTACCACCTGCTGTCTGCTGGTTTGTGTGCACACAACCCTGCCATTCTGGTACCGTGCTGAGAGACAGAACTCTGCACACCACTGTGGGATCTGAAATGAGAATTATTTATCACTCATCAGTTTGAATCCAACAAACTTTGTTTCAGGCAGCGAGCATCCTGTTTGGGTTGTACCAACAGCTTTTGTTTAAGCATGAAGCAAAACAAACAGTGACAGGAGATATTATATGGTATTAGCACTCATAATGCAAAATTGCTTTGGCAGCACAGAGCGGCTTCAGCGGATCAGGGCTTAGCAGCAGGAGGTCCCCTAACACCCCCCTGCTGAAGCCTTTGTGAAGCCTGACTGTCAGGAGCTTGGGACAGGCTCAGTGAAAACAGCATCTGCTGAGCTGGACAGCATGTTCACACAACAGGTTTACATAAAGGCAATGCTTCAGCAAAGTGTCAAAACAGATCCATGGGAACAAACGAAGCATATAAAAAAGTATAAACTGTTAAATCAACGTTACAATCAAATGGAAACTAAAGGCTGAGAGGGCTGGACTGAGCATGTGGTAGACAACTGAATCAAGTCATTCTAATTGGGTTAAGCTTCGGTATGTGGTGCAGTCTGAAGGATAGGGAGACACATTACCCTTTACCCTTTTATTTATTTATTCATTTATTTATCATCCTCCCTCCTAAGCAGAATAATTATATTATTCTTTAATTCTTACCTGGGTACTCCTCCCAGTCTTCGCCGTCCCGGACACAACAACCAGCTGATTCTTCATCAGAGCATCTTCAAACTCCTGTCTGACCCTCCACACAGGCAGACTCTTCCTCTTTTTCAGCAGTTTGTAATAACGCGAAGAAAAAGGCAATCCATCGAACTGGTTTAACTCCAGGTCATCTCCAAAACCGAATGAATCCTCCTCTGGACATTCCTCACTCTCTGGCTGAATGTCAGCCTCAGCGGAATTGTTTTCCTCCGACATGACACAAGTAAGTGTTTGTTAATCCAGGCAAGAGCGCACAGAGGTTTCTCTACCACTGGTCCATCTTGTTGTGTTAGTCGAAAATATTAGTTTAGTCAATATTAAACCTTTTCTTCTATGTTTTAAACTTGATAAAACTAAGAGCCTGTCTGACAGGCTGCCTGAAGCTGTCCTGCTCGAGGCTGGCTGACGTGTAGTGCGCACCGGCGCGTAATTATCCCCAGCGTGGCTTCACACGTGTTTTGATTTGCTTCATGTTCAAGTCCACTGAACTGTTATTAATTTTCTGTCAGTGCAGAATCGTCGCGTAATAGCGGCTGAGACATCATTCCTGTTCAATAAATCCTAAAACGGGGCTTCCAGTCCTCATGTTTACACAACTGGCTCACTTCACTTGTGCTGGATTAATCCTGTAATACAGGCAGCGGGCAGGGGCGTGTCCACACTTTTTTGTTTTTCTTTTGACTAGGGCACTGACTTTGGCAGGGGTGGTGTGATGAATGTGTGGTAGGAATAGAAAATATTGCTTTATCTCATTGAGCAAGTATCTTATTTTAAAGCTATTATTAAACTAATATCTGTAACATTCCTTTACATCATTAAAAAAAAACGTACAAACAAAAAGTAAACACTAAAACAATATCTTAAAGCTTTCTGTAACTTTCTGTGTACTCATTCTTGCAGGTCTCTCACAACCACCTCTGAATTAAGATGCTCTGGCAAATACAGGTAGTCCTCAGTTCACAAACACTTACTGAGTGTTATTAAAAGGAAAGTTGATGGAACACAGTGGGAAACATGATCCTGTCCCAGCTTTTTAGGAACGTGATGCAGGCACCAAATTAAAAATGAGTGAATATTTACACAAAAAAAGTTTGAACAATAAATATCATGTCATTGTAGTGTATTCAATTCGTAGGTTTATCAGGATTTACAAATCATTGTTTTTGTTTAACACAACGTTCCAATTTCATTGCAGTTTGGGTTGTAAGAATTTTAGGTCCCTCACAGCTGGCTTCAACAGATAAATGACGTTTTTATTTTGCAAGAGAAAATAACATGATAAGCTCAAAATATATCAAAATTAAAGCAACAACGTCATAAAAGTGTGTGACATAAATTCACAGGTTCTCTTAAATGTTGACGGTACTTTTATCAGTAAAATCATTTTTAGGTGTTTTAGAGACGTTATTGGAGGACATCAAGCTGGCAATGATACACAGGAGGAGGCACTAGTTAAGTCTGCAGGGGCTCCAGCAGAGGGCGCTCTATCCAAGGGAACAGCAAAGAAACGTTCAATTACACACCGCAGGTGTCAAAATTAAACTCATTTTACTGAAACCAGGATATGATATTAACATGCTTTGATAAAATAACAGAGTTCTTTAGATGTAAAATTATTGAATACAAAATGTGTAAACGATCAAAGAGGCTTGAAGTATTCCCCTATTTCATTTCAGGGAATGTGCCTCACTGGATTTTTTTTAAATTTGCCTGGTATTTTGTAATAACTGAGCACAGCTTTGAATTGTAGCTATCAGGAAGAGGCAAAATAATGAACCTGTGAGTATGAAAACACAATTCAACCTAACCTTACCTCATGTTAAAATTGTTATAAATCTTTTTGAATGTGCAGAATACTATTGTGGGTTTATTGTTTACAGATTGCACTGGGTTTTCATTCATCTGAGAGGAGTTTAGCAAAGGGAGAACAAAAACTCTCATCAACATGTTGCTTTTTGTGAATTTTTTAAGAATTATGTATATTATCTTTTTTTGCTTTAATGTGATGGAGAGATTTTTTTTTTTTTTTGAGGAAATTCTCTTTTTTTGTTTGTTATACAGGAAAAAAGCCGGCTTTGCAGAAGTAAAAGAGGATCAATAAGGCAGTGTTAGAAAAACAGTTTTACTAGTACTGCTCAAGTGTTCAAAATACCATGACTCAACACTGACATCTGAAGTGTTTTCTTTACAGATGATGTATCAAACAATCATTTTAAAAAAAGCATTCTCCATGGGATTGTGTTCACCTGTAACACAATGGATGAGAAATACAATGGATGAAAATGTGCAGTCAGGTGACCGCCTGTTAGTTCATGGACACAGAGCATTGAAAAAGCATATAAACAAGGCAAGGCATGTACAACTAGTGCAGTATTATAAAGAGAGAGAGAGACGTATCAAAAGTAACAAAAGTCAGCTGACAGGTTCGTTCAAAAGCTGTGCATAAAGAAAAATGTTGCTTTGATGAGAATATACATATGCTGCTTTCTCACCCCGTCAAAGAATTTGTCTCCTTTCACTCTGATGAATGAAACATGCTTTTAAAAAAATGCAGAATGGCTGAAAATTAAAAAGGAAGAAACAAAAGTACAAGAAGACTAACTACATGTGCATACATCCTTTACTGATCCTCACATGAACACAGCGTGTGCTTCCATGATGCCTGTTCAGTCAGAGCTTTGACAGAGTCCTCCTCACTGGGTCCAGAATTTATTCACACCAGGCACACAAGGAAATCATAAAAACACACGACTTTCAGAGGCTGAGTTTTCCATGATTGGCCTCATTTCGGATGCATGTCCAGCTCACACCTCAGTATGTAAGCTTCTCAGGGCTCATAAAATGAAATCAGTGATATTTCTCAGTTACTTTCTTTGAATAACAAACTCAGAGACCAGAACTTCAACTTTCTCTTTAAAAACAGATGCAGCAGGAACACTTTTTCCTTTTTCTGTTGTTTCAAGCTGCATCAGATGGGCTCAAGTGAGAGAGTGTTAACTCCCAAGTGTTCTCTGAAGCCATTGCACAAACTCTTTTTTTCTACTCCAGAGTAAAAGAATAACGTGTTCCCTTCATTAAAAGACATTTCACAGAAAAACATTCCTGCAATCACAATTTCACAGATCTGCTTTTTTTTTCCTTTAATAAAAATCTTCTCAAGCACTCCACTTGGTGAAAATGAGTTGATTTTTAAAAAAATGCTGCAAAACACAAATTTAAAATTCTATTTTGCTACCGTGAAGTAAAAGTGTCTGGCACAGTGCACTGCGTGGCAATAAATACAGAATATAAATACTTTACATGTACCTGAGCACAGACTCGTAGCACCGTTTAGAGACAGAGCACCAAAAAGGGACACGGCAGATCTCCTGATTCTCAGAGAAGCCGCCAATTTTTAAGGTTTTCAGAGTTTTCATAGTGCAAATTTCTCATCACAACAATGTCCCCTCACGACGAAGTCTCAGCTGCTGTATTTGACGTTGGCGATGATGCAAGGCTTTGGTAGTGTTGGAGGCTGCTTGGGACTGGGTCTAGAGTGGAGAGAAGAGAGTCAGTGAGCGATACAAGCTGCTTTTGGGTGGATGTAGTGAGGGGGATGGAGCTTACCTGTTTGGACGTGGGAGAGGACGTACTGGTCTGGGTACCCCGGGGAGTAACGCAGGGCCACAAACAGAAGCAGGCCCTTGCATGGTGGTGGGATTTCGAACGAGGCGAGAGCTCCTTGGATCAGCTGGGAGGGGTTTCTGAGGAGGACTGGGCTTCTCTAACTCCTGCAGAAAGTAAGACAAACAAGAACCCAGACTCAATGTTGATATTGGGGGTATTTGCTGACTTGACGTGTTGGAATTACCCAGAATTCATAGCTATGTGACATAAAATGCAGGTAAAAAAATGTAAAGTGATTGTAAACAAGGAGCACAGAACTGCAAACAATTTTACCCTTTCAAAATAAAAGCCTAAATCTATATATCTTTACACATGTGTGCATAAACAATAGTATAAATATATTAAGATTTTTAAATGTATATATAAACCTATTTCTTTCAATTTTGTCTCGGTTAAGTCCATAAGGACTTAAGGTTTAAGGAGGATTTCAATGTCCTCCAAGGGCTGCACAATTCCAGTATTTTTTTTATAGTTTAAAACTCTCCAGGGGAAGTTGATAATAAGAAAAACCAAACAAAAAAAGAAAGAAAGGAAAATTTCCCAAATTTCCCGAGAATTTTTAGAAAAAATCATTTAAGTTGATGACAACAAAACCCTGAAAATCTTTAGTATTCCCAAGTTAGAATTCCCTTGGAGATTTTTAGGAACCTTCTTCTGAAATTTACAGGATATTTTCTACCCCATGCAACCCTATTCAATAATAATTTCTAATGCCTCCCAGGTGAGGTCCATGATGACATGTAGGTTATGTGAAGGTCACCAAGCGTTGCCCCATTCTGAGTTTCAGCATTTTGAGCCCTTGCAAACTCTTGCACTCAACCACCTTCCAGGTGATCTTAGTTAAGTCTGTAAGGGCTCAAGGTTAAGTGGGGGAAATGGAGATTCAGCCAATATAACAGTTACTCAGAATTTCCAGCAGGTGGCACTCTCAGTCAGATGATGGGAGCTCTTGGGAGAGCAGCCCTGCCCGAGCATTCTGCGATGAGAGGAACACAAAACCCCTCTAACAGGACAGAGATGATAAATTCCTACTCCCTTCTCTTCTTTTTCAAGAGAAGGGTCCTGGAACGGAGGAAGGAGCCAAACATGCAAACCTTCGAGCTTACTTTCCTGTGGGACTGGATCTGCAGATGTAACACTTTGTCAAATTTAAAAGCTTTGACTTGAAATAAAATAGGCACAAAATGAAGTTTATTTTTTCAAGTGTTATTTTTATTCAGGTTTTTTATGCCTTTAGGGGAGAACGGTGAATAGAGCAGGAAACAGGGCAAGAGTGGGGAGTGACATGCAAGAAAGGCGCCACAGGCTGGATTCAAATGTGAGAGCTTGCCCCATGAGGCACGCAACCTTCACAACTGGGCTATACTGGCACCCTACTAAGTGAAGTTTCTAATGCAGAAAAAGTCCTTTATTTTTTTGCAAGTCTCTGCGTTAGGAATATAATTTTAATAATTCTTCATCAATCCATCAGTTTCGAAGAGTCAGAATCTCTTGCCATTCTGAAAAGAAAGGTCTAGACTCTCATGACTCCATGGACTGATAGCCTATAAGGGCATGGCCACACTGGCCATTCGTACCATGCCCAAGCTTGCTTCAACCCTAAAGTCCAGTTTTTCTGGTCAGGGTGACAGCTCCGTACCGTGCACAGGCATGGTATATGCTAAGCACTAGCAGGGGTGTTGGAGGGCTGTGTCAAACCAAAATGACTTACCAAAAAGTGACTAAACTTATAGCCATGATCTCTGTATTCTTGATTGTGCTGACTCTGATGAAACGGCGCTTCTTGTAAATAGACGCTTCATGATGACGTAGGCGGGCCGTGTGTGCCGCATTACGACATGATGACGTATGTACAAGAAGTACTCATACGCATGTAGGTAGGCCAGCAGGGGAATAGAGTTGTGAATAGAGGGGGAGTCGTGCTTGGGTACAGCACGGTACAGATGGCCCGTGGGACCACAACCTAAGACCATGCAATAAGCCAATTCAAGCTCCATCCAAAAATATCAGAAAAGTTTCAAAAAGTACTTCAGTGAAATGGCAAAAAGTGTCACTTCAACTCCAACTTTAAATACTTAAACCCACATCTCACAAATCCAAGTTTGTGTCAAAAAAAGAAATCCTCCGTCTGCATCAGGTAAAGCTCTCCTTTTAGACCCCACTTCCCGGCCCCCAGCAGAGAGCTTTCAGTGAGAGGGGAGAAAAAAAAGGCTTTGTCAACATCTAAGAGCTGCCAAACAGCTGCTAAAGACGCTGAGGGTGAAGTCGGCTGCCAACAGGCTTCACTTTCAAATTCACACCCTGACACTCAAAAGAGACGGAAAAGTTACTTTCTAACGTTGAGAAAGAACAAAGATCAGCAGTGCTTCACCTGTTGGGTTGGTGTAAAAACTAAATGGAATTCTTGGAGAGTGTAGTGTGACATATTTACGACACAACTATTTCCACGGTGACATTTTTCTTTCCCTTCCATTAAACTGGTCAGGGTTAGAATGACGTTTTTAACACACATTTTATAGTCCTCATCCTGATGTGGTGTCTCTGTATTTCTCTGACCTCAGCTCCCCTGTGAGTCATCATTATTGCTGATGTCCTTAAACATTAATATGCGACCCCTGACAAAAATGACAGGTCTAATTTTGAGCTCAAACTCGTTGCCAATTTTCCTCCTGGATTTCATCCCTTTTCCTTGGTTTCCTTATTTGCACTGCTCTATAGGGCTTAAACTCATAATTGCTTTCAGTGATGATTCACATCTCAGTTTCTTTTTTTGCACGATATCAATAAATTCTTATTGAATGGTGCAAAGCAAATATTCATCTCCAACTGATTTGGCTGCTTAGATATTGATGTTTCGCAGTTTAAATCAAAAAGTTGTGATTTTGTGGATGTGACATAGACCAGTGTTTCCAAAAGTGGAGGTCTTATGCACACCAGTGCTTTGCCAAAAAGTGTTACTATTACTTCCAAACACACACATATACACCTCCATCATTGTCAGTGCTATTAATGAGCCTCTCCTTGTTAATGTTGGGCTGTCAAACCTCAAACCTGTTGACTCCTGGTCTGGCTCCACTCATTATATTGGTTTGTTGTTGTAGTCAAATACAATCTGGTTCTGGCATGGTTTGCTCCATTTTGAAAGTCACAGGTAGTTTTTAGGTAGTTTCTGTACATGACTTCCTGTCCCATTTGATCTGCCCTAAGCTGAATTGAAGATTGTCAGAACTCCTCCATCTGGCAGAATAGGACTGTTGCATATCTGCTGAGACCTGCCAGAGCAGGGACGTAGCCAGACCACAATGAGACACATCTAGTGTGAGTTGACACATTGACTTGAATAGAAACCTATCTGATCCACTGCCATGACGGAGCAGAGCCAGACTGGAGACCCATCTCATGTATTTTGGCTGTCAGATTTCAACCACCGAGACTAACCAAATTTCCTCGAAGGACTAAGCAACAGTCCCTTATTGACTGTTCATCTTTGCTCTAGGGGTGCTCAAAAAGTTCCAATAAATTACTATGTGTATGTATATATTAAATATTCAAGTAAGTTATTTTGTTAAAAATTTTAAAATAAAATGAATACAAATAATAAAAACATACTCTCCATTAGGGCGGGTGGTGCCTTGCCCTTAAGGATGAGGCATTGAAGGTTGGGAGGAATGGGCAAGGAATGGAGGGTTGAAGTATGGGATTAGGGATGGAGGGTAAAGGGTATGGGGTACAGGATGGAGAACTGAAGAGTCAAGGTTACTCCTTGGCCCTTAACCCTCCATTCCTTAATCCATACCCTTGACCCTTCATCCCTTCACCCTCCATCTCTTGGCTCCTACTTTTCACCCTCATTCACCCCTTCACCCTGTTCTCCTTACTCAAAACCCTTTAGCCTCTTAAACCTGCTCCCTCTTACCATTAACCTTTCATCCTTGCCTTGAACCCGCCATGCCACATCCTTTCATCTCTCTACCCCTTAGCTCACCCTTCAACTCTCTTTACTTGCCTCCCATCTTATCCCTCCATCTCTTGCCCCTTATCCTCAACTACCCCATACCTCCACCCTTTTCCTCAACCCTCTTGTAATCTACGGCTCGAACTTTACCCTTCATCCCTTCATCCCTTGGCCTCACCTTCCACCCTTTTGACCCCTCTATGAACTTTTAACCCTTTACCGCTTACCCTAAACTCTCCAACCTTTTGCCCCTCATCTCTCTATCCCTTGATCCTCAGCCTCAACCATTTATTTCTCAACACTTGATCCCTAAACCCTCTATCCCTGAACTTTTACCATCATTCCTTCACACCTTCTCCATTTCCCTCATCCCATCTTCCAGTTCCTCCAACCCCTATTCTTTTATCCCGTTTTTCGACCCTTACTCATCATTTCAACAAACCCATCTGAGCCTTCATAGATGTGATCGTTGATAGAGAACCACATTGTACACCGGATTCCTCCCTGCTTATATCACAACAAGTTATAGTATTGATTCTCTCTGATGTATTGATCCTTTCTCCCCATTTTTTTAATCCCCTCTCATCCTCCGAGTCTCTCTCCCTGACTCACCCACAGAGTACAAGTCAAACCGGATTAGAGGCAAATAAGAGTCTTTGAGAATCACTGAGTTAGAGGGATTTAACAGCAGGAACCTCTGCCTTTCTCTCCCCTCCAACTCTGACAGCCTGCAATGCCAGAGCTAAACTCCACGGAGTACCAGTGGCAACGAATTTACCACCCTGTTATATTTGGACACACTTGCTCACTCCAGTTGCTGTTTTCATCAATCCCACCCCTGCCCCCTCCTTTAAAAGTCTGGCTCCATTTTCAATATTTATGTGGTGGTTTTGTATTGTAGAATTGAAGTCTCGCTCGGGTGATGCTAGCTCCTGGGTTAACCTTGTTATTTTATTGGACTGTCAGCAGGCATGCAGTATATAGGAAATACAAGAAGCATGAAAACGTCCATTTGAAGGCGCGGTGAACAACGGTTTCACACGGGCCCAGCGGAGAAATTACAGCGAGTTAACATCATGAAATAAAAGGTGTCAAACTCACTCACCATGACCATCCTGCAGGAGTTATGGCGTGACGCGCTGCGAAAAGGCGTCCCACGGGGTGCGATGTGGACGTGAGGTGGAGGTACAGGAGGCCTCGTCTGAATGGGGCCGGGGGAGAGGGACAGGGTGAGAGACAGAGGGACAGGGTGGCTGAGGTGAACCGGAGGGCACAGGGGCAGTCTGTGGAGGCTGTGGTGGGAGGGGTAAGGGGCTGGGGGTAGCGCTGCCTCGGGCCCCCGGTGGGAAGGCTGTGGAGCAAAGATGAAAGACAGAAGAGAGCGTCAGAGAAGGGAAAGCGTCTGCTTCCTATCAGGAACAGCCGTGCTGAACCATCTCCTCTTCCTTTGCTGGTCGTCCTGACGCTGTCAAAGGTCTATAAATCAAATCTTTCCCAACCCCTCTTCAGGTAACCCTTCAAAAGCCCACACACACCCAGGTAGACGGATCAGACCGAGAATAGAGCCAAAATATGACACTGCTTAGCATACAGACTCAACCAGATGTGCACGCAGAATGTAAGACACAAAGCACGCACATGGCGCTTTTAAACAGCTCGCTGTGCCTGGAAAATGACCTCACCTGCACTGTGCTGACATCAAACAGCCTTACATCCTTTCTCCTCTTACCGTTGACCCCAAATGAAAACCACATGTGGCTAACTGGAAACACCAAACTCATGCTAATGCTCAACAGCTTTTCCCCCGTGCTCGCTCGCTGTGTGCCACCATGAAGCACAAATGTCAATCCCAGCACAGCTGCTCTCTTTCCAGCGATCGATCACGGGCCTCTTCCCATTAAAGGAGCACGTCAACGCAGAAATAAAGTGGTTAAGACACGCGGGCATGCAGGGATTACAAGGGAAACTCTGATCTCTCCTGCAATTATAAGCAACAGGATGACTATTTCTCAAGTATGCAGCCAGTAAACATTCCTCATGTGCAGATAAATCAATTTCTGTCTTAACAGGCAGCTGTTAATGACAAGAAATGTATTCAAGTGTCACGAACACACTGACTCCATTATCATCACCTCCTCCTCATGTCTTCAAACAGAGGGGGAGATTTAATTGGATTTGAATGAGCTGCCATTTGTGTGAAAACAACACGTCAATCCTGCCGAGGATGATTTGTGGAGAGTATTACGGCGCGCCGCTGATGCAGTTGTTCGAGTCGGATACCATCCTTAAGAAATCTGATCTGTGTGTGTGTTCGTGGCTGGCCTGTCATCCAAGACAGGTGGTGCAGTGACCTTGAAGATGGTGGCGCTGTAGGGGACTGGCGGGGCCGGTCGAGACGGGGACGCCGTGCTCACCGATGGAGGCTGGTTAGGAGGGGAGGGTCCGCTGATTACAGCGCTCACCGATCTGGAATAGAAAAGAATAAATAATACATCCTCCTTGATATTTATGAATGATTTAATTTACTCTAAAAAGTTACCTGAGCTTCTCTATCTGGTTCTTTTTCGTGGTGGAAATGAGGCCAAGGAGGGTTTTTCTCTTGATGCAGACGATCAGAGCAGCTCCAAGGACGGTGAGGAGAGCAACCAGGACGCCTACAGTCAGATTCCTGTTGTCTGCTCACGAACACACACATGGAAATAATACACAATCAAGCTGCATCTTCAAAGAGTTTACACCCCTTCTTATGTTTTTGGATATTAAAACCTTCACTGAGGAAAAAAAAGACATAAAACCAAGATTCAGCTTGTGTCTTAGTTCAAATGAATGGAGGATATAAGGGCCTGTGTCCACTAACAGCAGCACAAGTTTAGAGCACTTCTTACTGTTGATTTATGGTACGTCCACTTTCCTCATTTGTGATCATTAAGTTTGTTTCAGAATCCTCTACTAGCTTGATATTTTCTTTTTGTGAAAATGCAAAAAAAATGTTTATATGAACTGCATTGTAGCATTATTAGCATCCTTACTCTTTGAGCTGCTAATTATAAGATACATTAAAGCTGCGTCCAAAGAAGTTTCTCCTCTGTATGAACCAAGGGCCAACATCAAGTTGAGGGGAATGAAGCCGGAAGTGCTAAAAGTTGCTGTTCATCGAGAATCTGCTCGAGGCTGGCTGCAGAAAGACCGGAAGTTACGTACACACCAAGCCCAAAGACTTTTAAGGCATTAAAAAACATTTACAGCCTGGTTCAAAATATGGCTTGGGTCTTAAATGCTAATTTCACTATCAGCACACACTGTACAGGGGGGTGATTTTTTTTTTTTCTAATTCAGCAGTTTATAAGATATTATTGGAGCTGCAAAACATAACACAGCTTATCAAATTTTAGTGATCTTCACAAAGGACTGCAGGCTGGTATTTGTTATTGAACTATAAGAATAGATGCTCTGACACTTTTATGAATGATTCTTTTGTGTAATTAGAGTACATACTAATGATCTCCTGAGCTGCCACAAAACTAACAGCTTGTGTTGAGGTCTTCTTCAAGAAGAAGACAAGTCATGTCCATGCAGAACTTAACTCTATTTTCCTCTGAGAAGTTTCTTTCTTTTTTTCTTTCTTTATCTTTTTTGATTCATCCATGATTGGCTTACCAAGGGAGGGACTATGAAGAAGCCACCCTCAGGTAAAGGTGAGGGCTTAGACGTGGATTTGATGCATATTTTAGTCAACAAATTATGAAACTTTTTTTGTAATATAATTTAACATTAAAGTATCACCCCAACTGTGCAACAAAGTACAGACAGGCCAGGGGTTAGCAACCTGTGTCTCTGACCCCTGGTCTAGTGGTTTAGATTGCGCTCCATTGCACTCCACTGCAGCCTCTTTCATTTATGTCATTTCCCCCTCTTGCTATGTTTCCTGCTCTACCTTCTGTCCTGTCCTTTCAGCTAAGGCATAAAAAGCACAAAAAGCCTAAAAAAAAACCTAAAAAAAGAAGAAAATATAGAAAAAGTGTGCTTGCACTTGTAAAGGTGCAGCCAGTGGAGACAGGCCCTTACTGTTGAGATTGTTTTTCTTTTAACATTATACATAATGTATACATCTTTCTTTGCCACTGATGAGGAAAATTATATTGACATAATGCAGATGCAATAATGCAGTTAGTGGAAACAGGCCCTTTTTTATTGTTTAACTTTCAATGTTCAGCATGGTGCAACCAAAATGTTTCGATCACATCATGAAATAACATGACCGTTTCTCACACAGAAACTAATGAAAGAAAACAACAACAACACAAAATGCTGAATGAGAAACGGTTTCACTGATTACAGATGATTGAATTTTCTTGGAGTGTACGGTAGAAACTGCTTCCATGGCAATAGTAAACTCTGATTCCCCCTGAAAATCAGTGGATTATAACTCACGTTAAAGCAAACATTTCCACTGACTGTGTTAGACAAGACTGAGTTCACTGAGAGAATCAAAGCCACACTTTGACGTGTGTTTTCTGCCAAATCTCCGTCATGTCTTGAGCCGTGCTCCATTTGGTGTTTACTTCACATGCCCTGTTTGATTTTGTTGATTTATCCAACAGGTTTTTGTGTTTTATGACCTCTTTTTTGGGTCTTTTTCTCCACACACTGATGCCAAATTTACAGTACGTCTATCAGCAGGTTGAAATGTTTAGAGTTCGTCTACTTGGCTTCAAAGAGGGCTGAATGCAGCACAGTCACAGCCTCACCGTCGACCTACCTGCTAATCTGATCGGCCCGCTGTCCACGCTGCCTCCAAACCCTGCCTTATCACAGAATGGCGGCGCCCAGTGAGCCTCACAGTGACAGTTCTTGTTGTTGTTGCACACCTGCGACACATTGACGGGGCGATTACCTGTTAGATGAGGCCAACTTGCAATCATCATCTTGTCTTTTTTCATGCAAGATTTGAGCAGACGCCATACGGAACGATCCCTTAATGTGCAGCTTCTGCTTTCATCTGACTGCACTGGATACGCTAATGGTGACAAATGAGTTTTGGTTATGAAATTGGATGCAGACTATAACAGCACCCGGTTGTCAGATAATGATTGTTTTCAGTGTGGATTAATCTACTGGTTATTTTCTCGTTAATACGGTAATCAATCTAGAGAAATTCAAACAGCATCTTCCTGTCCTGGAATCGCTGACAAAATAACAATGATTAAAAAATATAGACTACTGATCCAGATGCTTTTTGCGCTGCCGGATCTGATATAAAAAACAGATTCTTTCTCCTTTATTCAACATTTTTATCTCTCCTCCTTGTCTTCCTGTCCTGCAGAGTAAAAGCAATGGTAAATCCTGCATGGATTTCCCAGCAGGGTAATGCGGAGCAGGTGAGGGCCTCTTTCCAAGGCAACATCTTGATCTAATCTGAGCAAGCAGGGGTTGCCCCGTCTCCTAAAGGAGCAACATCTTCTTTTATTTCCTCGAGTAAAACTGTCCCAACAGTTTCGAAGATGCGTCTTAATTGGAGCTGAACAAACAAATATGGCTGTGAAATTACTTGAGATGTTTTATTTTAAGAGACAATAAAAACAGTTTTGTCTGTCGCTTTGATTGAGCTGTCGCAGTAAAAGCCTCTGAGACCTTCCAGTGGATTTAAGGGTAATACCACAAAGCCACATTTTTCATCTCAAACAGGCCCACCCTGCGACGTTTGTCTGGTGGCATTTAAGAAAAATCCAATAACTCATGCTCCCCCCTCTCTGAAAGTCAAACTGTGTCATCATTTGACCAAATAAAGCCTGGCCTTCAGATTTCTATACAGTTTTTGGGGACAAGGACGGCTGCCTGAGATGATGATGAATGGCACTCAAAGCCGAGCATGAATGAAGCCATTATGTCTAATTGATTGAACCTTTCAGCAACCAAGAATGATTGATCGCCGGGCTGAGTAATGGCTCCCTAACCGGTGTACACTGGGAGTTTTGAGCAAATTACAGCCAAAATGAGCTTCTGTGTGAAGAGGGGGGATGGGACGTAAAGTAAACAGCTCATCTAGTGAGGAGGGGGGTTGGTTGAGATAGAGAGGAATCGAATCAGGAAGAAAACAGCACTCACCCCGCGACTGCTGCATTTCGCCGAGCAGTCGTGCACCCCGAAAACACTGACGTTCTGGCACCGCCGGTTCAGACACATCTGAGGCACAGAAAGGAATAAAAAATTGATCGTCTGAGCTCAGAGCAAGCAGTAATATTTAAAAGCCTTTCATGTCTGAGAGGGAAATGAGCCGACTTTGCCACAGACAAACCACGTTAAAGGCAAAAAAAAAAATGTAACTCTGCTTGTGTTAAAGCTGCTTTTAAAAGTTATACGATACAGAGGAGACTGTGGGCGCCCCAGACGCTCCACATCCCGGCTGGAAGTGAGGATGAACTTGGCAGCGATGGACACTCACACACACACACACATACACACACACACATAGTGATGCCAGGGCTTTTGAAAGATGAGGGCTGAGGCTTCAGGGTGGAGGCTCCCGGGGACGTTAATTCACCTAAATGGATTAACTGTATCATTGGAGTGACCAATGGATGAATTGATGAACCCCTGAGAGATGCCAAACAGACTGAATGATGCTAAGTAAATGAAGTATGTGGGGCCAAAATAACAAAAAGACACACCCTGGAGAGTGTCTAAGTCATGGCCCGTCGCCTTACATCACTTTTCAACTCTTGTTTCCAATATTCGTTATTTTCTCTATGCTTTCTCTTCAAAAATAAAACAATCCTTTAAGATTCATTGACTAAATGTACTTCTGGATCACATTCAAGCTCCTCTCACCATCCCATCTCCACACTTCGTCCCCGTCAGCACCAGCCCCGGGTCCGGCATGTCATCGCCCAGGTAGACGTGCGTCCCCCTGCACAGAATCCTCCCTCCGTCCTGCAAAGGGATGTTTGTTTCTATGGAAACGGCATTGGTACCAATTATGGGCCGGTTAGCTCCTCCTTGGCACTGGATTTTGCCACATTTAGCATCTCTGCGAAAGAGAACCGAGCGCAGGGAGAAGAACAACGTGATAATTGAATAACATGTCACTGTTTTCCCCAAATGTGCAAATACACAATTATTTTTCTCTCACTCTTTGGGTCCAATTAGGGAAAGAGCAGAACAGGAAGCTTGTTTGTGCTGTTTTCAGAGCATCACCTGAGAGACTCTGGAACTTTCTGCATTTCACAGAGTGACTCTGTAACCTTTAATTAGGGCGGCAGCTAATTAAAAAAATCTTTTGTTCAAGCAGTTTTGAATTGGGAACATCTTCGTCTTTAAAATGTCAGAAAGAAGGTGACAGAATTTCTTCATCATTAAAGCAACTGTCAGGAATTTTTACCAGGTTTTCACACACTGACACTGAGAGTGAATCCCCCCTCTTAGAGGCTAACCAGCACACCTTTTTTGAACCAATTACCTTCCCCATGATTAAGATCAGATCAGCTTGAGTGGTTCCCATCCATTCCCACATATTCAAACCCATCATAGAGATGTTTTTTTCACACAGAATAAGTACTGCCCGTGCCCTTCACTGCATTTTACAGCAGACATACAATTAACCACTTTCATCAGTTTCCATGGGAACACCAGGCCTTACTGTGCGTCACATTTGGCGAAGGAGCCTTTGGAGTCTTTGCCACAGTTGCCGTAGGGGTCTCCTGCTGAGTTGACCCTTCCAAAGCAGATGCCTGGAGCCGGCTTTGCACCTACATTAACACAGTGAATCTCATTAGAGGGCTGGAGAGCAGCAATGGACCTTTCATGAATACTGTAAGCCAAAAGAGAGAGAGAGAGAGGAGGGGGGGGGGGGTATCTCTCTTTCATGTCAGTACCTTGGCCCCAGAGCGTGATACACTGCTGCTCATGAGTTTGGCAGATGCCATTGTAACAGTAGCCGTCCACGCTGTGGCAGGCGTGGCCGTCGTGTAGGTAGACGTTGGAGGGGCAGTTGGGGCTGATGCCGGTGCAGAATTCAGGGAGATCACAAGAGTTGCTGGATTCACGGCACAGAGTTCCTGCTGGCTTCAGCTGCAACGAAACACGGACAGAAGATGACTCGAAGAAAATCTATCAAACTAAGTCCCAAGAACTTGATTTTACCCTCTAAAGGAACCAGCTGGAGGACTTCTTGGTAATCTTGATGATAGGTCTCCAAATGTTGGAGAAATAAAAACAATATTGGACTAAAGGAACCTTTTACGGCCCATTTATCCTCCCTTTATGTGCGTAAATGTGTGCGTCGGTTTCAAACGATGTTACCGTTACTGCTCACATACTTCCATGCTTCCTTTATATTGGCATTGCTGTTAACCAAAACATCCACCAGGGGGGAGGGACGAAATGAACGCAGAAGGCTTTATTTATATCCCGATCCGTGTTTAATGTTGAGCATAAATGGGCCTCTAGTTCCTCCAGAAGCTGTATCTGAACTAAAGGTTCCAATCCTTTGGCTGAAAAGCGTGTGGAAAAATGAGTAACAGCAGTTTAATCTATTTGTTATCGTACCTGACAATCCTGGCAGCATTGTCCGTGTGCACAAACAGCATCCCCCTTCAGCGTGCAGGTAGTGGCATTGCAGCAAGGGTTCAAACATTCCTTCAGAAGGGAAAGAAAGGAAAAAAGAAGAAAACGCAGAGAAACGGACTGTAAGAGAGGGGGGGAACAAAGGTAAAAGAGAATTAACTCAGCACAAAGAGATCCTATTTCACCTCAGAGCAAAAGCTGCGGCTTTGTTATCAGAGGGGATGCAGCCCGAGCGGAATGTGTTCGAAGCAGCTTAAAGAAACCTGACAGAGGAAGGGAAACGGCAGTTTCTGTTTCTCTGAAAACAATGTTTCCCTGTGACGGGCTTTACATGTCAGTCACATCCCTGGAACCATGTGTAAGGTGAAGAATGATACAGAAAAATTAGGTGAGGACGGACACACTGCAGAAAAATCATTTCCAAATAGCTCATTATGCTCCTACTACTGACTCTTGGTAGAGGCCATGTGATAGGGCAGCTTCAAGCTAACATTCTGCAAAACTCAGCTGCGACATTATTCAGGGTGAGACCTAAAATCATCTCTGAAGTGAAAACCAAGTTCCATATAACAGGGGATGTCAGAGGCAGGCTGCAGAGTGGGCATCCCAAGAAGACGACAATCATCCAATCAGAGAAGGCAATTTGGCAATTCTTTCATGGGTACAACTGCCATACTCAGCTCTGCTGCTCATCCTACAAATGCATGATACTTACAAATGTGACACATTTAAGAGGGACGTAACTTTTCAACAGTAAAAGATTTACTGTCAAGAATCAACAAAGAAATTATTGACCAAACATAAATTGTCTTAGTTTTGTGATATTTTTAGTCAACTTCTGTGCAAGTCTTGCATTTTACAAAGCCAGTAATTAAAAATGGTTTAGGATGTTTGTGGGGGCACATGGCGAAGAGGGGCACATGCCTCCCCTGATGAATTCTCTAGGCACACCCCTGCTGTTGGGTGTAGTTAACAGTCAAGCACAAAAATTCTTGCAGAACCTTTATCCTCCCAGATAGTCAGGGCTATGAAAACACTGTTTTTCATTCTTCAACACACTCTTTTATAGGGATCCACTGATATGGATTTCTTGAGCCCGATGCGGTTCCAATGCTTGGCAGAAAAAAAATGTGATACCTGCTTAATTGGCTGATTTATTTAAAAAATATACAATGAAGTAAATAACTTCTTTTTCGGTCCCTTAATGCTGACAAAAACAAAGATATGACTTATGGGTAGAATATTTTACTGTTGAACATTACTTTGTCCTTTAGTATTTATTTAACTTTTAAAGAAAGAGAAATTTTCAAGTATAAAACCATGCAGAAAAGCATTAAAAAGGGCTAAAATCAGCTGATGATTGGCTTTTTAAAAAAAGGGCTCTAATAGGCTGATCAATTCGCCCGGCCGATATATCGGTCGGCCCTGCTCTTTAAAAACAGAAAGTTAAAGGTGGATGTCATGAATATTTATTTCTGAGATATTTTTTGATTCATTTGAACAAAACATTCTTGAAAGGCCGTTTTGGCAGTGCAGAGAGACACACAGTTCATGACATACCTTCCCTGTCTCACCATGGAGGCCCATCTGTTTCACGTTAGTTTTTATCATGAACCGTCTCCCACACCACTCCACACCCACTGCCTTCCGATACAGATTCAATCAATGCAAGGCGAAGATGTGTGGAAGGTGTGCTTGTGCGTGTATGATCTCACACGGAGCCGGGCTGAAAGGACCCTCCAGGGTCATCTCGCTCTCCCTTTCTGCTATTAAGTGGCTGTCTGAAGAGACTCTACAACTGAGTGCAAGCGAGAGCCAGGAGGAAGTAGATGGATGGAGCTGGCAGGGGACACCACTGACATGATGGGCCTTCCAGAACTTGTCTCTGCCTAAAAACCATTAAGGGCCTTTCCCATGGTCCCCTGAGCTGGAGGGGAGGCGGAGGAGTCGTGGTGAAAAGAAGTAGCCTGTGATTGTGAGGAATGGGACCCAGGATTTTTAATGAGGCTTTTTAATGGTGGAGGAGAGGTGCTGTCTGAGCACGCTGATCTGGCCTGGGTTGGCGTGAGGCCGCATGGCTCTGTGGAGAGCTTTATTATCGCTTCTGGCTCGGGGTCTGCCAGGATTAAGCTGGTTCTTTGTTTTTAAGGACAAGGCCACTTTCAGGCTCACCCTGGATGAAGCCTGAGCCGCTCAGCTTGCTGAGCATTAAGGTGTAAACGAATCATGAAAGACAACAAGGCGTCCTTTCTTGTCAGTCGTTACGTAACTCAAAAGAATCCAACACATCCAGAGAAATCTTTCATATTTCCTGGTACTGTCAGCCCGTCTCTGCTGATTGCCAGTTGCATCATGGTTGACTGTTTCATCATCGCCGCAGTAAACAGTGTGCCACCATCACATCGTGTGTGTGCCCCTCGCCCAGATTGATTTCAATTATTCAGCTGTCAAGAGGCTGAAACTATCAGACAACACCTCCACTGTGCACAGAGAGAATAAATCCACACTCTCATCATCTCTAAGCTCAGTGTTTGCATTACAAGAGCGCTGCATCACTGGCTTTTGAAAGTGAGTTTGTTTTCACTGTAGGAAATGTGGGTTTGTGCCATGTGTCTGTCTGGAACGCAACAGAACCCTTCCCCCCAACTAGCACTTCAGCGAGCAGCTAGCAATTTATAGGAAAAAGGAGTGGAAGAGATTCATTTTTTTTCCAAAGGGGCATAAAACAAGAACTCTTCAGACGTAAACATTCCGTTTGCCGTGATTTGTAGCACCCTCACCTCGAGTTCCCCACAGTCACACTCCTCTCCTTCCTCCACGTAGCCGTTGCCACATTTCTGCCCACCGTACAGCACCTTGACCTCAGGCATGTTGAAGAGACACATCCCGACGCCTTTTTCGAAACTAGCCGTCAGGTCCTTCTTGCTGCAGCTGCTGAACACCGTCGGGAAAGGATACCTGCATTAGGAAGACATACGTTTGAGTGACACGAGGAGAAAAAGGACAATCAAGCCCCCCTCTTCATCTCCTGCATGGGTCCTCTTAGGTCTGATTTAATCAGCGCTAATTGCTGCTAATCACAAAATCAATTAACTACTCAAGCCTCTCCAGCGCTCCATCAGCATGCTTAACAGCACTGATATCTCCCCTCTGTAGAGAGAGGGAGATCTGATAAGACATTCTTTATGAGACAAGGGATTATAAAAACTCAAAAAGTGCTTCCTTTGCAGAATTGCAACACCCATAAATTTGGGAGAAACGGGGGATGGCGTGTTTTTAATATTGTTTTTGGAGCGGACAGAGAGGGTGGTCTGCTCCATGGGGAAAGCACACCGCCCAGGGCTCCGTCTGCCAAGAGCTTTGTTGCAGCCCTCATGTGGCTTTATTGAGCTTTTCTGTGATAATATAGTGCCTTCGATGACACTGTGTGTGTGTCTGTGTGAATACGTGCAGATTTTATCTCGTGTTCTGAATGTGGCTCTTGATAATAAAGCACCATATGAGCTTTTTAATACCTCCACCCACACCATAAAACTCAGCCTAACAAGGCCGGAGCGAGTGAGACTGTACGTAATATTCACACTAAATCTGGCCCCTTCTTTGTGCACATGGATGAGTGGAGGTATGAGACAACATGAGGTCAACTTGGATCCTCAAATGTTTCTTTTAATATGCACAACCCACCCAACAGATGGCCTGCGCCGTGTGGACACAGGTTACTCGTAAACCTTTATTATTAGACATTTATTTCAATGATATTATGATGTAAAAGTGTCAAATTCGCAGTCATTACCAGTTCTAAGCAGCGAGGATTGTCCAGAGTAAACAAAATGGCTTATGTCCACATGAAAATGTATTTACTTACAACTGAGATCCAACAGTAGACAAAAATTGTTGGTAAAATTGTTTTTTTATGGGACATATAAGGGCAGTAGCATGTTTACAAGTGTGTTGCATCGCCTCTTCTTTTGACGACACTTCGTAAACATTTTGGAACCATGGAGATCAGTTTCTGGAGTTTTATATAAGATTCAAACAGGCCAACAGTTTGGCTTCTCTTTGTTACATTTTTTTGTTCATGTTGCACCAAATATTTCCCATGTGTGATAACTTGGGACTGCGGAAAGGCCAGTTACGCAACTGAACTCTCCTCCTAAAGAGCCGTGATGTTGTAATACGTGCAGAATGTGGTTTGGCGTTGTCTTGCTAAAATGTGCAAGTCTGCCGGGACAAGTCCCCGCAAAATAGAAGTAAATGTTCAAAAACTGTACGTATTGTTCAGCATTAATGGTGCAGCATCCATGAGTTCCAAAACGAATGTCAAGTTCTGGTTTGTCAAACTACGGGGGAGTGTGTCACTTTTTCGTCTTGTCAGTCCATCTTAATTGACCGGAGATGCTGATCTTATTGGCTGATTTTTGACCTTTTCTCCATGCTTTCCTCGCTTTCATCTGAAGCTGTTTTCATAAAAACCTGTCCAATGAGCTCTTTATCAACCGCCCTTTCAGAGGGTTTCTAAATGACTTAGACAAGTGTCGTCAAACAGCGCCATCGCACGCCCAGTTAAAACTTTTTCTGGGTGTTTCTTTTGAATAAAGTCTGAAAATTTTGCAGAATAACTATGAGCAAAACACTGATGCTTCCACTGTGAGCTAACCACTTAAAGTAAACGAGTGAGACACGGGAGGCCGGTTGGATGTTGCGGCGCTCACTGTGGCATTTGCTGTGCCAGGGGTGTGGAATTCAAACCTGAATTTTAACTCTCAACTCAAAGCAAAAAAATTTACCGAGAGACGGTTAGTATCTCAAAAAAACTTGTCAGTTTGGACACTGGTTAGTCAAGGATACCACTATTTTCAATTACAAAATGCTCTTTTATCAACATTTCACACACAATGCCATTTTTTCTGGAATTGGAATATAAATGACGGCAAGGGAAATTGGCTGGATACCACATGAGGCGTTTGTGAACGTGAAAATGACCGTTCTGAAAGGACTGCAAACATGTCTGCTCGCAGCTGATAAGCATATGTGAAGGGGAATTCTTTGCATTCATTCATATAAAGCATTCATACTGTGACTTCATGCAGTGATGTATAACAGATTAGACTGGATTAGAGATTATAGGAGGTGGACTTTTGGTTTGTTTTGCTTTGAACTCAAACTCACTGACTGAAACTCTTTCTCTGGACTTTTTCCATTTCCTGGAAGGACGCATTTCACTGTGGCTCAGTGTCGACAACTCTTTCAAACTGTGTTTCCCTCTGATTGGGTTCCACATCTATAACAGCTCCAAACATGTCACGGTGCTCTGCGAATGTTTTGACATGACCTCATTCACGGCTTGCCTCTGATTTCCCATCCTGTGCAGAGGGCGGCTTACATCAGCTCCTGCTGCTGACCCCCCATCCCCCAAAACACATACCCCACAGCTCTCTTACATCAAGACTTCACCAAAGGTTGTGTTAGGTGAAGTGGGGTACAGCCAACAGATCCCTAGACTCTCTGGATTAAAGCAAAAGATCAGAGTGGATTTGTAATGACATGAAATGACAAACGGAAACAGCAATAAGGAAAAGCTGTAATAACAGCCATTATTGCTCCCCTCCTTCTCTCTCTCGGCACCCCTAAAGATCTTGCGATGATGAACAGCTGTCAAGGCTGCTGTTCAACAGGCGGTTCACTTCCTTAGCAACTGCTGTTGTTGATTTCCTCTTTGCCCCAAGAGTCAGAGCCAAAATTGCTCACTCAAGTTGCTGCATTTATTCAATTTCCATGAACTCAGCCCTGATCTTTGGTTACCAGCCCATGCAATCCATGACAAACACCAACATCCTTGTGCTTTCCTTTTTTTTTTTCTTTATAACTGAAGATACATGTGTGGCTCAGGATCCAGCTGTTCTTTATGAGACGCAATACAGAAATAATTGGTCTACCCTGCAATGGTCTGGGCTTGGGAGGAAGAATAATAGCTGTGGAAAGGCAGAGGCATCCATGAGTTACAGTGGATGGCATTTAGCAGCTGCACTCCCCGAGGCTACAGCCAGGGCCAGCCACAGTGGGCACATCTGAGGCTCATGGCGAACTAAACGCACTCCAGACAACCACTTACCCCTTGGGAGTCTGGGCCACCACCTCAAAAGAAGAGACCCAGTGTGACTTTGTGACCTTTGGGCTTGTTCTCATCTGGTTCTGGCTTTACAAAGGATGAGCAATGATCATCTCTCCATGCTCTCTCTCTTTTTTTTCACTCTGATGTGCTCCAGTTTCAGATCAGTTCTGCGTTCTTTCCTGACTCTCTTCCCCACAGTCAGGGTTAGACAGCTGGCTCTTCAGTTTCAGAGGTGCTTCAGTTGATGGTTGATAGATAGAGTGCACAAAGCAATCACTGGGACTAAATTGCAGCCATGGCAAAACAAGGCTTTAATGGATCTGTGGGAGGTCTGGCAATAACGAATCATTCCCAGATCTCTGAGAGGCCCATATGATCTGCTCCACTCTGTGACTGTAGTACTGCACTCAAGGTTCTTGAAAGCTAGCAGCCCCTGCTTCTATGGCAATGAGTAGATGAGCTGTGACCCACATTTTATTTAGAGAGTTGGAATAGAAGTCCTCAACAAGTACTTCTACACAGATCAGACAAGCTATACAACAATTCAAAATCAAAGTTAGAGGATGTTTGCAAAAGCTTTTGATTATTCTGGCATAGAGCTCAAAAATCAGAGCTCCAACATCTCCAATTATTACAATATTCCCCACAACCAATAGACAGAAGTATTAAAGCGTCCAGTTTCTAAAAAGTATGTTTATTCAAACACCTCTGCCTTGACACACAGCACCCATTGGCATGGCATGGATCAGCCTGTGGCACTGAGGTGTTATTAATTCATTGGCTATTTTTAGGTTAAGTGTTTCTCAACTACCCTTTGACAATGACCCAACAGATTCCCTACAGGGGTTCAGATCAGGGGAGTTTGCAAGCAAATCAAGCACTGTAGTATCACAATGATCAAGCCATTCATGAAAAAACAAAAGGAAATTGGCATATGATCAAAATAAAATTAGAAAAATAAATCGTACGTTTCAGTTCAGTGAGTCTTGAACAAACCTGAAGTGGCTAACTGGGAGGATCTGGACAATTCCTGGTGGGCTGGTTGGATTCGGGGCTGCGTGGGAGTCCAGTTAAAACACTGGGTTAAAATATACCACAGAAGCTGCTAACGCTGTCCCTCGGGCGCCTGCACTGGTAGCTCTTTTTTTCTCATACGCAACCTGCCGTTACCCTGACAACACATTGGTGCAAAAGTGGGCCGGTCTGAGGCATGAATGGAACTCCAGGGCGGAAAATGAGTCCCACTCTGGCCTTAGTCTAGAATGAGTTAAATTTTTACTTTCTTATTAGCTGTGAGCCAGCACTGTAAAAAATGGTTACAGTAATAGAATAGCATCAAGGACTGAAACAGAGAGTACAAATTAGGCAAAAGATTTCTATGACATCAAAAAGATAAAAATTTAAATCCTTATGGAGCACTGCAGGCTGCTCACACATTCCCTGTTCAAATTCTCTAAGTCCAACTGATTATGAATGTATTTACACATCATTTTGCAGCAGATTATTTTTCGTGGATCCAACCCCTCCCCCAGCAGTTCAAATCCTTTTCAGGCAAAGAATCACATTAAAACCGACTGAGTCCTTTCACCCGAATTCAGCAGGGCCGGGCTGTCTCCTCCCAGCCGCTCTGTCCTTGTAGTTCAGATCACACAGACCACAAAGAAGATCCTGCACAGCTAGTTTGTCACAACTTTTCAGCCATGAAACACTGATCAGGCTATGATTCAGATCTGCCGGCCTTTCTAGTGACGCATCTGCCAAAACATTTCCCTGAAACCGTTTGCAGAGAAAATAAAATAAATGCGAAAACACTGGCTGACCCTACCCTTGTTTTAGAATTTTCTGAAAGACCTTGATCATCTGGCACTAATGTGAACAAAAGCCAATTCAAACCTGACTGTGACAGCTTTAGCTTTGACAAACATATCATACTTTCCTGAGTAATCCAAAACCACACAGCTTCACAACACATTTAATATTCATTTTACGGCTTCCTCTGTTCATGTACAGTCTGGGCTGGAGGCGATGACATTAGGTGATATGATCTGCTGTGGCCTTTGGTGCCAGGCAGTCTGGCCTACCATGTAGATACTGAAGAGCTTTTTTTTTTATACATTGATTTCCCTATGGACCCAATTAAACAAGGCATAGCAGAGAGTTCCTGTTCTTCAGAGAGGCATGGGTCACATTTCCATCGCATGCCTTTGACTGTGACTCACTTTCTGTGATTCCTGATTATTTCATGAAGGGGGAAATAAATCAGGTGATCACATACTGCACTCATCATTTTACTTAGGGCTGAAACATGTCTTAATAATGTACCTCAGAGTCTTTCCGTCCATGTCAGCTTGGATGACTAACTTTAACTTCAAATGTCAGAGTTCATTCTCAGATAATAAATGTATGATTTACACTGAAATTTGAAATTTAGTGGCCATTAGGGCATATAAAGTATGCTATCATTTCATTAGACAATGATTTTCTGGAAAAACTGATGGTTTGATGGAAAACTGATGGGAAAAAGGATATACAAGACACACAAACTGTGGCATCATCCGAATACATCTTGAGCCAAACTGTCAGATAAACAATTCTTTTAACTGGACATAAAAAAGTTGGTACCATCTGCATTAATGTGGAGCTATAAGGCACACAATTCTTGCCAAATTTGTCTGAGAAACATGTAGATTAAAGTATCATCTGCATACAGACCGAGACTCATTCATTAGACACAGAATTTGGAAAATTCATCACAGTTCATTAAACTCATGATGTCATCTACATAAGTCTTGATTCTAGCGCCACAATAAAGACAATACAGTGTATAAAATTCTATACATAGTTAAAATTTATTGAATGATTATCTAATCAAGGTTTTTTTTTAATTTATAAAATTGTCGAAGTACAAAAAGAATACTTGAATTTGAAAGCATATATTGATAATGTTGCTCCACTGAGCCATACTGGACTGCTTGGTGGAAAGGGGACTTTATCATCTGCATACATCTTGAGACCAGCTATAAGAAACACAATTCTTTAATTGTGCAGCTTGGTTGTTATGTGTGTGTGTGCTTTTAGAGCTAAAAACCTGGAAGAATGAGAGACACCAGCCTGTTCTCATTTAACTCTAATGGAGGGATGGAAAGGGGGATGCGACAATTGGCCGTGACCAATGTGAGCAGGAAACAAGCAATGCTCGGTGCAGATGTGCAGCTGGCACTGGGACAAGCACCACCAGTGACCCCCTGAAATCGAGTATAATAACAACAAACTGGATCTTATTATCTCTTTCACTCTATTCCTGGAGCCAGAGCGAGGCCAGGATGGCTCATTGTGACTCTATCTGTGCACAGCAGTGACAACTAAGAATTTCCTGAGCTATATTTGAGTAACATGATGTAAAAATAAGAACAGAAAAAAACAAAACAAAACAAGGTGCTCCTCGCTGGCTGAGCGTGGGCAAGTTTTGCAAGTACTTTCAATTACTGAATGCAGGGGCTGGTAAATCATTGGGGCTTCTGTACTCCTCCAAGTCCCGGCCTTGTGAAGAAGCATTCTGTATAATCACATTGTGCTTTGAAAAGAACTGGTGGCTTGCCTAGAAAAACATGGCAGTGGATGCTGTAAACAAATAACTGTGGCTGCTGGGTGATGAACAACATTCAGGTGATTGCAACAGAGCATATTTGTGTGGCCACATGGCATTTTAAAGCGTGGAGCTGCGTGGGGTTTGAGCTGGACCCATGGGAGATGTACTGCCTCAGGCGGAGCGTTTTGCGCTGACCTGGAATTAACCAAGGAAGCCGAATGAGGGAATAAAGAGTTCCTAAACATCATTATTCAAATGTATTGCTTCCTTAATCCAAGATTAAACAGCAGAAGAGCAACCTGGAGCACTTAAGAGGAGTAGAGAAGATTATTTTGAAACCAAGGACTGTCTTTTGTCAGTGTTCTCCAGAGAGGAGATCACAAAACTAAATATTCATGCATGTTTTATTTCCCTCTCTGTTTGTTACAAACTGTAATGTTGCACTGTTACACCAAATACACCTAAAGATTCAGATTTTCAGTGAAGAGGGGAAAGTTTGCCACACATAATTACTGTATAATACAAAGATTTCAGAGTATTTAAGTATTTATCAGACCAGAGAGCGGGAGAGAGATTTTCTTACATCAAAGTTGCATGAGTGTCAGAGAACGGATTCACTCTAATTTCAAATAAGAAAAAAAGGAGAGACATGAACTAACAGAAAGGGGGAAAACCATCAAAATGACTGTTTTTACAACCTTTATATGTATTTATCTTGTTTCCACTTTTAGGACACAGTCCTTGTCCAGGGTTTCCCTCAATCAGAGTTAAATATAAATCACCCTTTTACAGCTGAGCTGTTTTATGTGTCTGTAATCAAGAATAGTATAACACAGTTGTTCATGGGTCAGCTCCAAACCAAATACAAAAGGATGTTTCCAACATAAACACTAATCCGAGGCTCCCACAGACCGCGTAAACCTTGGGTTGGAAACAGTTTGGGGTATCAAGGATATCCCTTCATTCTGCTCAATCTACAACAAGGTTCAAGACATTAAAATCCACTGAGAGCAGCTTTTTACTGATAATGATTCTCTAATGATGCCATTAGAAGTTAAATGCAAAATCTACAGTTTGAAAAACTTAAATCTTAGCCAGTGCATTTCTTTTATTTTTTAGCCAGAGCATCTCACTACACTTAATTTTTGTCATATCAATTAAAAGAGTGGGGAAATAAACCAAAAGTTGGGCTTTTGGATAGTAAAAAATAAGTGTCAATGCAGCAAAAAGACACACTCTCTTGTTAAGCCTCTTAAAAAACAATGACATACTTCATAATTCTTCATACAGAGAAACTTCTGATAACGTTGCTTCTTAATTTTCTTGATTATGACTGACTTCTGACTGGTATGAATGTTAATGATCTGATACCAGTATTAATTTAACATTCTCTACTCGGTTATATGCTGATGACACTAAGAATTGTTTTTTGGCAACTTCATTTCATCCAAAATGAAATAAAAATACATTTAAACTGACTGTTTTATTATTTTATAGGATTGTAAGTGTGTTGGGGAATGTATGTAGTTGCCAAATGTAGTTCTCTTCTTTTTGTTTTAGCTCACGCAAAAATGCGTTGTTGACATAATACAATCATTTGATTGTTGTAAACTTAGTAGAGCATAGAACCGACCTGCCAAATGAAGCAGCTCTTTCTCACTGACTGTGGCGTGCACAGACTCGTGAAGGGAGGAGGTGAAAAGAAAAAAAGTTTGACAAAGTTTCCTCCATTTTTACCTCTGTGTTCCATGAAACCTGACCTACAAATCTCACAAAATGCGTGTTTAATATCTACACGGCTCGCAGCAAGAACAGGAGATGACTCGCACCAAGTTGAATTGAATTCGGAGGCGCACGTCTTCTTCTTTGGACCTGCGACTTTGATGGAGTGATGCCAAGTGATGCTGAGAAGAGAACTGCTTCAGTGATGATGCGTAGATGTGTGCCAGGTAGTGATTTGAGCAAGTTTGATGCTTCCAAGTTAGGTTGCCAGGTCTGACAATACATATCCTACATAGCAGAGACTCTTGCAGGAATCAAGAGTGTTGGCAGGTATGCACCCAAAATGGTTATTATATTTTAACCAGCCAAGAGGGCACTTAACTTGTTGGCTGCCATTGAGGTCTAAAGATGTGAATTATGCTTTTCAACAGGACAGTCTGGGGGACGGTCTGGGCGGAGCTTGTCCATCAAGATCAGGCTTGCAAACTACTAGCGTAGGGGCAGCAGTGCTCTCTTTGAATGTGAGATCAGCAGAGATATAAGAAGAAGATGAGAGACAATGGCGAGACGTTACAAGTCCGCAAAGTTCAGGCAGATCACACTTGAACAAAGAATGTGTCGTTGTAGTTTGGAAATAAAGAGTGTTGCGATCATGAGAAAAGACAACGGAGATCAAAGGAAGGCAGATAAGCGCTATCTAAAAAAGCTAATTTTCTCTGTTCTTGGTAAAACCAGCCGAAGTTCTACTGCTGGTTACTAAATAAGAGAAACAGGAGGAAACAAAGTTTTTTCCTGATGAAAAAAAGAGAATCTACTCTTGCTTCTTTAGATATGAGTTTTTGCATTCTAGGCCAGATAAGTCTGTTACCTAGTGTCGGTGATACAGACGATTTCTGCCCTTTCTGAAGTCTAAAGTTGCTGTTTTCCATTTTGATGAAATTAAATAATAAATGAATGGACACTTATTGGCCCCGGCCTTAACTAATGGTGGGGAAAGAGTGACACTTCATTAACAATAAATTCTGCCAGTGTCACATTTAAGCATTCGTAGCCGCTTTAGTTTGCTTCTGCCAACTTGCTAGCTAGCTTAGATAGCTAAGCTAGCTTAACTAGTGATCTGAAATTTTTTTTTTCAAAACAACCAATTTACAGCAATTGGCTGAACACTATTCTTTCAGTTCTTTTGACTTAATTATTTTGTTATAATAGTTTTCTTTGTTCTGTTTTTCATTGTTTATATTATTTTTATTTTTGAAATGGTAAAATACATTCAATGTTCAATGTTTTTGTTTTCATTATGCACATTTGAGCTTGGGATAATAAATGTGTTAATTCGATATATGCTGATTGGAGGGGCCCCTGGTGTTTTTTTCGCCCAGGGCCCCAACAGACTGCAGAGTCGCCCCTGGCTGTGTCAGGATTCATATCACTGAACCGTCTTGGCTGTGCACTGTCATAAGCCACTTGCTTCCTCTCCATAATGAGTCATACTGCCTCGGAGCATTCAGCTGTTGAATCTGCCTTAAACCCTGTGGCTCAATGGTTCCACAGATCTGTTTGCTTACTGCTGAACAGACAGTTCATTACAAACAGAGCATGTGGAATAATATTTACACATGATCACAATCTGGGATCTCTTCAGATACTCTGGACATTTTTTAATGAGTTAATAAATCAATGAAATTAAAAATAGTTCCACTTTGAGATAATGCATTCCTCATTGAGTCAAAGATGGATTTTTTAATTGCAGAGACAGAAAACATGACTCACCCAGTGGAGGGAGTCATGATGCAGCCCCCGCGATCCACTGTCACCCTGCAGCCGCACCCCCTCTCTGGCGTGTCGTGGTTCATTCCAAAGTTGTGTCCGAGCTCGTGGGCCAGAGTCACTGCAGCTCCCAGGGGATTATCCGAGTGGTCCTAAAAAACCATCAGTCATGCAGAAAGTGAGTCACCTTTCATTGGGGGAATATTCAATATAAAAGCTCTTCACACAGAGAAACTGATCCTTCAAGTTATTTCTGGGCTAGACATGATGTTAGAAGATAGAATAACATTTGCTCAGTTTGCAGTTCTGCTGCAGCAAACAATAGCTAATTAAAAGCAGCCGTCTGCGGCTACATACTCCAAAGAAAATAGAAAATAATAAAAACTTGATGTAAGCCAAATTGTGGTTCCCCAAGGCACCCACAGGAAAAGCATTACTCCAAACACGAAAGTGCAAAATCAAGTTTTAAAGAGTACTGCTGGGTTTTGGCAAATCAGTTCATTTCATCCGTCTGATGGTGCGGCACCAGAGTGAGAAATGAAACGGCAGACCGTTCGGCACAGTTCGACGGAGCCAGATGTGCTGCTTCATCAACACAAATTGAGACGTGCTCACGCTCCGAGTGCGATGAGCACAAATAGGTTGACAGAGAGAAAAACCCTCGAAGGACAGTTAGAAAAAACACACAACCAGTTAGGTGATGGTGATGGGAACTGAAACAGAGCAAAAGGATGCACAGCGAGGGAAAGAGTGCAGTGACACTGAGAGAAAAGTGCTCTTGGCTGAAGAGAGGTGCAGAGTTTCCCTGCAAGGTGTGTAAAACATGAACGCACGAGGACGCCGGATAAATAATGTAACCACAGAAACAGCGTCTATCATCTCATGGAGTCACGGCTGTGAGACAGAGGGATCTCGCCTCTGGAGTCTCCCCGTCACTGTGCATTATTCAGGAGCGAGTCCGGCTCACACAGATGTGCTGCTCTGCAGGAAGCTTCTGGAATTAACGGTCATGAGCTGCATGCGATTGCGTCTGATGCTGTTCACACCTTCTTCAAGTGAGGAGGCTCAAAACGCTGGAGAGCTTGAGTCATGCCACTGTCTGCTCTGCTCCATCACACCACTGAAATTAATGCAGCATTTGGTTCCAGTAAATAGAGATCCCAGATGGTCCTGGAATGGATGTTTAGGATTTAACAGCCGAGAAAGATAACAATGAGACCCACAGGGGAAGCTAATGAGTTCAAAAAGGCACTCTGTAAACTAAGACAGACAACTGAGACAACAGGGTTGGAATTCACGCATCAGAAGAGTCTGCGGTTAGAGACTAATCTTTTATGTCTCTGACCTGATGTATGCCTGTACGTGGAGCTCTATCATAATGACAGAGTCCCTACTTTACCATCTGGTCTGAGAAGAGTGAAGAAGCATGTGGGGGTTAGCTGTAAACCACACAACCAGGCAGCCAGGTCGCAAGACAAACAGGCACTCGGACGCACAGCGGACATAATAATAGTGGATTTTGCTAATACTAAACGACATGTGCTCATGGTATAGGGTTGCACTTCTGTAACCTTAAATTCACTCATTTGTTGCACCTCATCAAGTACAGACTTCCACTTGTGTCTGTAAATGAGGGGTGCCGAGCTTGCCCTTGGCTTTCCTGGTAAAAGACTCAGTGATGTATGTGCCTTGAAGCTAATATCAAATGTGGAATCCTTAGCTCAACCCTTACAGGAAATACCCAGGGGAGAAATATGAGCATCTTATGTCAGACATGTGAAACGGAGGGAGTGGGGAGAGGAAGAGGAAGAAGAAATTATTTCTTTGGTGCTCAAGGATGGAAAAAAGTGATTTTACATACCATAACGATCCCCCCTGACTGCTCTGCTGTGCACATACTCATGATGGGTGCCATACCGATGGTGGTGCCCTGGAAATAGACCCCGCTAAAGGAGGAGGGAACAGAAGTCAGACATATACTATATCAGATTTAAAGTGTCAGAAAGGGCAAGTTTTGACTAATAACGGCGCAATAGAGCAGATTTGATAGTTCATTTCATCAGTGTGGAAGTTAAGATGTTTAGACGTTTCTCGCTATTTTTCTAACCTGTTGTTGTTAGCACTGTTAGCTAAAAGCAAAACATCATGACAACATCTCTAGGGATTGATTTAGCAAAATACTATCCGCACGATTGATGTAGTTTCAAAAAACAAGGCTAACAAACACTATAAAAGTACAGCTTCTTTCATTTTGATGCAAAGGGCGGCCATCTTTGATTTCATGCTAATGCTAACCAGAGTTCCTCTGAGTTTAAAAGTCAGAATTCAGACTTCAGTTGGCATCCTAGAAGACAAATCCAACTTCTGACGTCAAATGCTCGGCACTATAAGCAACAGCACAGAGGTGAAATACATTGTTGTACGTGATGCTATCAAGCTAACATCTACTCATGACTCTCTTTCACAAGTTGAACATATTAAACCATCACTAATTTAGCTCTAGTGTCGCCTTGTGTTCAATCCCATGTTACAAACAGTTGAGATTCTGCTTGCAGCTCTTCCATAACACAGTCAGGTACAGTGTGTCTTTTAGCTAAATGCTAACACATCTTGCTTCACCTGATGCTGGGTGATTAAGTAACCAACAAAGAGATGACGATGGCAAACAGACAACTTCAGACAGCCTCCTCTTGAACAATTCAACTAGAATTGCTGGAAACAATTATACATTCAAATAACTTAAACACCTTTTCTATTGTTAGCCACTGTGCTACTAGCATCTCTAATGGAAAACCATATGTTGTTTTTTTTCAGTAATTTCAGGCTTGAAGTGCTTTCCTGTCAATATTCTAAAATTAGAAGATGATTCCTCCGTCTGCATCTAAGACATGTTTATTTTGTTAGCGCTCTCATCAATAGCATACTTTGCTACTTTGCTAGCATTTCTTTATGATCAAACAAAAAGGGTTTTAGCTTCCCACAGAAAGAAAAATGAGCACAGTTTTTATTTTCATATTAAATCTTTAATCAATAATGAACTTTACACACTTTGCCATTTGACTAAAATAATAATAATAAAAGTAATAAAAAAGACATTTTAGAGAATGTCTTTTTGTTAGCATTTGTACTTTCTTTTCTAACATCACAGCAGGTGTTCAAAGCAGGCTTCACTGGACGTTTTATTACGCAAGAAATCAAATTTGTTGTGCTGAAGTAAGGGTGTGTGTTGAGGTTATGAAATCTCTTCGCTGCAGGGAACCTTTAAGGCTCTGCTGCATGTATACAGATCTACCTGATAAGCTGGGCGTTGTCGTGCGGCTTCTGAGGCAGCAGCTTGACCTTCCTCCAGTCGAGGAACTCGTGTAACGTGGTGAAGGGGTCCTGCGTGACGGGACACTTGTCAACATCACTCCACACCTCCAGGCCTACCAGAGCCACACGGATATTCAGAGCCCTGTAAAACTAAAGAAGAGGGGAAGGTAGAGAGAGGAAGAGATATGGTCTCATGTCTTAAATTTAGGGGCCTTTAATTCCTCTTTGCTGTAAATTTCCAATTAAAGCAAAAATTTTGCCTTTCATATAAACCACCAGCCATTCATCAAGCAACTTTTCACATGAATAAATCATTCCTGCTTTTGTTTTATGACTGCACAACCCACTGCGTGTTTTATTACACAGCCCCACAAGATTTCGCTGCCCAGTTATAGAATTGATCATCCATTCATAATCCAATCAGCCTCTGCTCACAGGGCGGTTAAGTCTCACCAAGCTCGCTGTGCCCTCTAATAAATCACATTCCCATACGACAATCTCTCTGTTGATTTGATTGTTACCTTGTCCACGTAATTGGCGATCTCAGCCAGGCGCTGCTTCACCTTCTCCATGTCCTTGCCTTGCTTCTGAAACTGAAGAACACCAGCGGAGGGAATAAAGCAAGGAGAAACAGAGGTGATGCTCCTTCTTGAATGTTTATTATCATCAAAGACGTTATTTGGGACTTAAAAACACTGTGTCAGCACTACAGATGTCTCTGCAGGGGGTGTCCTGGAGCCGTCATGTTAATTCCTGTGGCTCTCTTGCTGCGTTTGCTATCATCAAAGAGCTCCTCGATGGAGCTTAGGCAAAATAGATAACCTCAGCCACCTTGTGGTACTATATACCCAGCATTTATTCATGTGACATTGACCTACAATATATGTCTCATTCCAGCACGAAACACTCCTCTCTTTGCCGTCTTTAAGATCTTACAGCTTGAGATAATTCAAAGCACAGAAAATGAAAGAATCTCATTTGTGAGTCAAGTGGTGGGATGATGTATGCAGAGAGCTAGAGCTGAACAGATGAGTAAGTGGACACGTCAGAGGCGAAAACAGGGCGGTGTGAGAGCCATCTTATCTATGTCTCAAGGGGACAAGGGAGCAGGAGTAGCATGCAACCCTTTCACCTTTTTCCTGCAGGATTCAGAAAAGGTCGCGGTTGCGTGACCTGTGCTTACCTCTCTGTTGTCGGCAACGATGATCAGCTCCACGTACTTGGTCGTAGTCTGGACGTGGCGCTTGTGCTGCAAGAGAGAGGATAATAAAGGAGAAAAATATGAGCACAAGGAGGCAAGGAAACAAAGGAGGAAAAAAAGGGTGGAAATGATGAAGAGGAGGGGGAAAAAAAGGACATTAGGAGGAGACACTTAACCACAGCTTTCAGGAAAGGGCAGCCTAAATTTAGCAGGTCGACACTCAATAAGGCTTTTCACCTGTGCTACACTCCACACAAATGGCTGCAGAAGCCAGAATCAGCACAAAGCAATCAGACACACTTCACGCTTCGACCAAATGAGAGCTGCTAAGGTCAGGCAGACCTCTGATAACAGCACTCTGAAAGGATCCAGCTTATTAACTAATAAATCAGCGTTACACACCTACTCTGTTGCTTTTCTTTAAAAGTTCAAAAACTGTGATATGTGATGAAGTGATCTGAATAAAAGCAACTGGATAAAAACATGAAACTGTTTAATGTGATACATTTCTCTGTTTGCACCAAAATTCATCTTTTTGGATTCATCTTTTGAGCAAATATCAATCAGATGAACTGATTTTATCTGTTTTTTTAAAGTTTTGTGAATGAAAATTTACATTTTGTTTCTGTTGGATCTTAAAAAGGTTCAAGTAAAATTTTGAAAAAATGAAAACACAAAGCGGGAGAGAGACAAAAAAAAGGGAGTATGCAATTTATTGCAAACAACAATTAAAGTGAGATAGTCTGTTGATCAGCTGATCAGAAGACAAAAGTCTTTAAAAGACAAAATCTGATCAAAAATGTGGATTCAACTTGATTTTCTGTCAGGTTTTCACTCTGTCATGACCTCCTGATGTCAAAGGCTAAAAATCTTTCTCTCTTTGAATGTGATCGGATTGTTGAGCTGCATAAGCAACGCCTCTTGCAACGCGCCATCCCTGCTGAGGTTGGATGCAGTAAGACAGACGTTTTGAATTTCTTCAAAGATGCTGAGGGCTATGGAACAAAAAAGCCAAGAGGTAGATCCAAAAAATATCACCTGCACTGAGCCTAAGGTTCTGATTAGTTGTCCGTCAAGACACGGGACGATCCTGGACCCAAATGAAGGCTGTTACTGGTGCTGACTGCAGCCCAATAACCACCAGACGGCGTCTGAGAGAGAAGAGCTAAAGAACTAAAAACGTCTTCAAAGGCCTCGTCTCCTTCAACGCCATAAAATCGCCTGTTTGGACTTTGAAGAGAGCAGCAAACATGGGACACTGAAAGGAGGAAGAAAGTTGGATTCTCTGAGGAGAAAAAAATGCGGCTACAAAAAATTTCCTTCAATGGAACAATGGAGCTTCAGGTTGTTCAGCGGCGTCAACCGGTGGCTGGCTATGTGGAGATGTTGCAGGGGGCGTCCTTCATGACTGAGGGCCCTGGTCTGTGTGATAATGACTGGCTTATTCAACAGAACAACGCTGCAGGTCACAATGGCCGCCTGACAAAGGACTTCTTCCAGAGGAATAAGCTCACTCTTTGGGACAATCCTGCATGTTCACTTGATCTAAATCACATTGAGAACATTTGGGGATGGATGGCGAGGGAAGGTTACAAAAATGGACGTCAGTTCCAGACAGTGGATGTCCTCCCGGAGGCCATCTTCACCACTTGGAGCAACGTTCCCATCAGCCTCCTGGAAACCCTCTCATCATCGAGCAACCTATTTCACTTTAATTGCCGTTTTCAATAAACTGCTCATTCAATTATTTGAAACTGTACTTTTATTTTTTTTAAGATCCAACAGTGAGAAATGTAAATAAATGCAATTTTTCAATTGGTCTTAAAATTTGATCAGGCGTGTACTCGGGGCGCTGATACAGCCTAGTGGTTAGGTCCCTTAAGCGGTGGGCCCTGTCAAAAATGAAAAAAAAAAAAAAGAGAAACAACTTAAAAAAGGAGAAATGATTCAAAGAGGCAAAAGTCACTTTAAAACCTCCGAAACCAATTGGTGACATCATCCTTCATCCATATTTTAAACAGTTTATGTGTGAAACATGACATGAATTATCATCATGTCCAGATTTGAATATGTGTGAGTTGAAAAACTCACTGAGCCGTAAGCTTTACACTCACAGGTTTCACTTTTGATCTTTCAGAACAGTCCTGTGGATGGCGAGGGGGAAAATGTAATCACAAAGCTCCATCATTCAGTTTTCATCTTGATCCACACCTGAGCCAGCTCCATTGGCTTAATGAAGAGCGTGAGATTGGCTTGAAAGCTCTGCGGCTCTTCAAATCTCCTCCACATATAAATTGAATGAGAGCTCGGCTGCTGCGGCGTATAAAACAGGAAGCGAAGGACGGGGGAGAAGAGTTTTGCTCTTAAAGATGAAACTTATAAATGTTAAGTATTCAGACTACTCTTTTATTCATTTATGGACGTTGAGTTGCTGCGTAAAAATCTCATCGGTATGTTGATTTACAACATGCTCTAACCCTTTATATTCCATCTTGAACACAGTGTCCCTAAGTGTGTATTTGTGTGTGTGTGTCCTCTCCAGCAGCCTCCCTGAGACTTGGTTATCACCATAGGGGGCATTTAGCGCTCACTTGCCCATCCGGGCTTATCTATGGAGGAGGCAGATAAGAGCAGAGAGGATCCAGGCTGCCAGGCCAGCGAGGATAAAGAGGCTCAGGCTGAAAGCTGGCCATACTGTGGAGGCAGAACACTTAGCCAGCAGGACAGTATGGGATCTGAGGGAGTGAGTGTGAGTGGAGAGACGGAGATTGTTTCTGTGTGTGTGTAGGTGAAGCAGACTTCAGCTCCTTATGAGTGAAAGTGAGTCCCTTCCCTCAAACAGCAGAAGAGCAGCATCTGCTTCGAGGAAAGGGCACGAAGTATGGTTCTGATGTCCCCAGAGGATGACCAAGCTTAACTAAATAATATTTAGACATAGTGTGCGTGACATCATCCAGTTTTTTCTGATGCACGTGTGCTGATAGAGAAATGTGCTATTTGACGGTAAGCATGATTATTAACGTTGTAAAAATCTGCTTTTTGGCTCGGTTCGTTTGTGGTTTCTGATCTGGACACTGGAGGAACTGCCGCTTTATCTGCAGTTCCACCTTCGCTTCATTTCCAGCTGCTGAGCTTTGCCTCTACTTTCAGCTTTCAGAGCAGAGACACGGAGACCTAAAAAAGCCTCCGTGCTTGACATCTTGGGCACTCACATTTCCTGTGACAATAGAAGCTTTTCAAGAACTCGTGTCGTTTGATTTGCAGCCTCCTGTCAGCCAGCCGTCATATCACCCCCCCCGCCTCCACTTCTTTTGCCACATCTGACTCTCATCATGCAGTGGGAAGTCTGCCAACACGCCTCTTTATCTGCAGACCCTCGAGCGGGGCACACTGCATCTTATCAAAGCAGCGGCAGCTCACCTCAGCGTCCCCGAACCAGACCGGTGAAATCTCACATTCGATGCAGCTTCTCTTCCCAAAAAGCTCCACTTGCCACATGTGACAATTTTTTGAAATATCTGTTTTGGTTTTCTCTTATCACCTGTGGGATTACCATGTTCGACCACCTCCCTTATAAAACACATCTGTCTTCACTTAGCTGAGATGTTTTCTCTTCTGTGCCTGACATCTCTTGCTTTGTTAAGAGGGGATGGGACGTCATATGTTGCACAAACAAAAGAGGACATTGTGATCAGATAAAGTGTTTCCATTATAATGAAACTATGTTTTTTCATTCTGGTATTAATCATCAGAAAAGCATTTCTCCTCTTTGCATTGTGTCACTGTCAGGCTTTCTTGTGCTGTGTCTTTTCAGCTTTAATGACAGCGCCCTCCACTGAAGCCAGCACCATAATCACCAACAGAAATCCAAATGAAGCGTCTCAGGAACAACATCCATATTACTTCATGAATACATAAAACAAACAATGCTTAAAGGGCTGTATGTTTTCAACAGAGCAGCCACATGTTTGGCTGACTTCCTGTAAAACACTCAATGTCCTCTTATTAAAATGATGAAACAATCGCAGAAATACAAAGAAAATGGAAAGTACCTCACATTTACGATGCTTGTGCTTCCCTCCTTTGGGTCCTGGAACATCTGTTTCATCTTTAACACCGCCTATCTGTATCTATCTCTTTGTACTGAACTGATAAATCGGCTTGTCCACTCAGATAGAGATCGCTAAGGTCTGCCTTTGCTCTAATCGGGGTTCAACATCTTTAAAGCTCCAAACGTAGAGACCCACTACGCCACTACGGACCTTCTGATTCATCCCTCAGAGTGGAGATTGTGTTCCAAGGTTGGGTTTCTAACATACGTTTGAAATCTGGATGCACGGTCCTCGCTGAAAGAGTGATACACTCCACATCAACTCCTGTTAAAGTCAGGGTTCGTAATCAGACTCAGATACACTTTTTGTTATTCTGGTTAAAATTATCTTTATGTCCTGATGTTAATCGATGCATGATGTGTTCTGAAAATAGAATGAAAAATATCCGCTGTCTACAGCAGGAGTAAACCTGGGAAAAAAACAACCAATCCTAGCATTTAGGATCCAGTTTATTAAACCAATCAAATTCCATCCTGCAATTCTGCCCGCCTCCTGTGCGTACATTTTGTCGACGTACACTAACCCTGATTCAATGTGCATAACCAAGAGTATGGTGGCCCTGAGATCTCACAGCACTGCAGCTTAAGAGAACATATGCAAAAAAACAAAACACAAGCAAATTAAGAAAACATCTTCATCAATTTAACAACACACGTGCAGCGTTTAGAAAATGCGCTGCACAGACCACAACACAACGGTAGAGTTTCCAGAGGACACGTAAAAGTGATGCACACACCGTTGTTAGCCAATATGCTAATATCTGAATCATACAATCACAAAGTTAAAACAAATCAAAAAACACTTGCTTTTATCTCACTTTTCAGCACCACTGATGGAAAGAGAACCTTAATAGGGCTGTGACTCAAAATCTGCATCAACAACAAGCGTGTCAGGACGTGTGCATTCCTTTTAAGTGTCCTCTGGAAACACTTCCATTGTGTTGGGTCTACTTACAGCACGTTTTTCTCATGTGTTGTGTTGCGCTCTTTGCAGCCTGTTTTCTAAATGCTGCACGGGTGTTGTCAAGTTGATGAAGATGTTTCCTTAATTTGCTTGTTTTGTCTTTTTGCATGTGCTTTCTTAAGCTGCAGTGCTTTGAGCTCTCAGGGGCACGTTACAAGAGGGATCCTGGAGAATGGCATAAAAACTACCAATACCCTGATTACTGGTAACGTAGTGCAAACAAAAAATGATGTGCTGAGGACCGGTTTGAGTCTGTGCTTTTGAATCAGTCATGATCATATGGTCGGAAATCAGCAGCGCTCTTTGCTACATTCAACTTAACGCTAGTTTTCTGTGACAACCAACTGTGCCTTTAAACCTTAGATCAAATGCATAAATAAAGGAAAAACCCAACTAAATCTACAATTCATACACTTAAGGTTGGAAATGTTTCTCTTCTCTGCAGTAAAATCAAAGCAAGGTTATAAAAAAAACACATTCAGCATATTTCCTTTCAGCTGAAGGAGTTTTGGCTTCGTTCTTTTGGAAGCATGTTGTCTTAAAAGAGCACCAAGTAAAGCATTTGATTTGAGAGAGAGCAAAGAGCTGAATTAGCTGAAAATGAAGGCAAGGTATGACAAGTGCCTTTAGAGTGGAAAATCAAAGGATTCAAAAATAAATCTCATCAAGGTTTGGCTAAATTAAGAGGCTGCATGTTAAATGTCTACAAGTATTCAGGTGGTTTTTATGGTTACAAACATGAACCTACATACCCCTCAGGGATGAAATGGAGTCATAAATTGATTACACCTGTTTCATTTTATAGACGAGCTGCAGGAGGTAAACATCGTTCCATTAGAGAATGAAAAAATGGACACGGGAAAACATCTACCATTATCGAGCCATCCATTATCTTCTCCCACACATGGCATGTCACCATGATGATAACACACAAACAGGCAGCCATTAATTACAGGAGACCTTCGAATGGGTTTATGTTTACTGTGTTTCATATCAATGCTCCCCTTTTCCATTAAATAACTGAAATAGAAATTTTCTAAGAGCTTGTTTTCAACAAAAGGCTGCAAATGATCACAATAGCAAGATGCTAAAAATACTTTAAGCTACAACGTTCATCCTTTTCTTTTTTCTGCCATTGCTTCACTTCCTGGAGGAATATAATGGAATCGTCAGCGTAACGCTTTATCCAGAAGTGTCTCTAAGCTGTTGTGATGTTGAAAGGATGAATGATTTGCAGGCAGGAAGTTATATTGTGTGGTATGGCTCTGTTCTGGAAGCTCCCTTCCCTTCCATGGGCGTATATGGAATGCTAAAGCCCAAGGCAGGGAGAGCAGCAGCAAAGTCATTTAACGGTGCAGAAAAGAGCGAGCATCAGTGATGTTACACATGATATGAGTAAAATCAGAAAGTGTACCCTTGTCTTGAAAGCTGTGAATGGACCACTGCCTGCATGCTCGACGGGAGAGGAGATGTTGAAGTCATGACCACAGTTGCCAGGAGGAATACTGAGGTGTTCGGCTGAGTAGATCCAGTGAGTCCCATCTGAGTGATCAGCGGATGGTTCCAGTATGTAGGACTTGCCGTCCAGAGATATAAAACCCCTGCAATGAGAAGAAAAAGTGAGTTTGAACACTGATATTGCACGGAAAGAATATTTGAAATACTAATGGATTTAATTGTAACGGACCAACAAAACCAAAGAGGATGATCCAACGTCTTTTAAAAACTCCACTTAGCGCTTGATGGTGGAGCAGTGAAACTTACATGAAAGAGTAACAGTATCTCTTCAGTTCATACAGCCTTTGTTTTCCTCACTTCTCCCATGTTTTCGTAGTGGCCTCTTCTCTTTAATTTAACGTGACGTCCCCGCGCTCTGAGTTTGGACAAACTGTGCGATTCACATAAACCCTTGCACAATGTTCACAATCGCATGAACTCATACACCCCTTCCAAATCCTGCACACTGCCAACCCAAACCCAGATCAATTTGTCTCTTCGAGCTCTGCAGGATGTGGCGCTCAGTCAAAACAGCTCTGTGAATCTGTCACTGAGCAGACAGGCTGCAGAAAAACAGAAATAAATAAATGAATATTAAGACTAAGGTCAGGAGTCATGGCTGCATCAGCGGGCAAAAAAAAAGACAGCAGAAGGTGTAGATGTTTGGCTTGTCTGTCAAAACATTCCTGTTGTTTTCCAATGATATTAATATGATCATTATTCAAGTCGGACATCTGCAAACAAAGAGCTTCCAACAGTGAAATCCATCATTCTGGAATGCCTCGTAATGTCCAGTTTGCTGCTTTTCATCAGCACATTAAGCATGCTTCCTCCATTTGAATTCTCTTAGGCCTCATGACCGGATCATCAGGAAAAACTTGAGGATGCATCCTGTTTATACGACCTGATGGCAGTTTTTGTTGACCATTTGAACAGTTTTTATAACAGCGCCATCATCTGATCATCATATAAAGCACCAAATGTCAGTACATGTCGTGACCTTTGCATGAAAAACTTGCTCACAACTTTGATAAGTACAGCAGGTTCTCCAAAGAAATGTGGCTAAGCTAGGAGTTTGTTTGGTGCTAAAATGATCCCCTGACAGCTCACAGAATATCCTCTCAGCAAATGTGCTTAAACGACAACCACATGGGACTAAGACTTGACAATGCATTGGCTTAAAACCTGGTTTATACCACTGCATCAACAGCGTAGCCTCCATTGTAGGTATGCACAAACTTCTGGGAGTTTTCCAAGTTGGAAACTTTCCATGGGAATTTTCGGGAATTTATGTTAACTCCATTTATCTGGTCATACACATGTATAAATATTAATCTTTTTGTTTTGTAAGCAAACATGCACAAAAACATGTCTGATGCAGTATTTTTTAAATCAAGATAATAAAATAAAAACACCAAAAATTTCCAAGACAAAATTTCCTGGAAATTTTTAGAAAAATTAATTTAAGCTGACAGAAACAAAAGTCTGACAATTTCCAATATTCCTGAGCTAAAATTCAAATGGAAATTTTTAGGATACTTTCCTGAAATTTCCCAGAATTTTTCCTCCCATTTGCAACCCTGACAGCAAGCCCTGTAATTTATTTGATAATCAACATAATCAAAATCATTTCAAAAAGCAGGCAGAAAACATAACGGAAACGGGTATAAAGACCACGCTGACCTCAGGTGTTTTGGAGGGGTATTGCAGAGTTCACAAAAACATCGATGAAGAAGTGTGTAGTGTGTTTGACTGCGTTGGGCACCATGGCCAAGGGTCAACGCAGAAGTATAATCCAGTCTTACTTGTTTGTAGTCAGCTAAGATCAAGTCATGACCAAGATTTTATAAGATTCAAAATTTCATTAATTTTCTTTTTCTTTCGTTTTGACTTTTGTTTCCAGTGTAACAACCTCCAGCTGTGAGAAATGAAGCCTTTCTGACTGTACCTGATATTCTCCCGCTGCCTGAAATGGTTCCCTCTTGGCTCTTTGTTCTCCCAACAGTCCAAAGGTTAAACTAATTGGCAAGTCTAATGTGCTCATTTGTGATTGACTGACAACCTGTCGAGGCTGTAAAGGGCCTCGAGTACAACGGCAGCTGGGATTGGATCGGGCCTCAAGGGACCATCAAGGTGAAGGAGGTTTGGCTCATGAATGGGTGGGTTTGTTAGACTTGAATAAGACGTGACTCGACTTGAACTTGTCTAAAAGGCTTCTGGAATTGGACCAATCAAAAGCAGAGAGCGACTGATTCACTTACTTAACTCCCCGACAAGTGCTGAGGCTGACGTCCGAGTTGACATGACCCTCCACCTCGCCGTGGTAGTAGCAGTTTGCCTGAGGGAGCACACACATAAGATATTTGGCATTTATAACTCAACACAGAAAGACCTTGATCAATGTGAAACAAAACATGTCAAAAGTTTTAGCTTGGCCCAACAACAGCAGTCCCAAAAGATACGTGTGAAGTATGAGGGAATTAACTTTCAGGAAATAGTCTTTCCAGCGTAAGCAGGAGCTGTTCAAGCCCATCACCATAACCTAATGATGACTGAAGTCTGAGCACATTTTCCCATTTCCTTCACTTGCTGTTGCTTTCCCAGGTACCAACATTCATGGACCACCTGTCAAGCTGCAGCAGGGAGTAAAGAAAGTGAATTACACTCGTGTTTATTGAAGCAGGCCTGGCAGCGAGAGGGCGGGGAGGAAGTGTCTGGTTTAGAGTGAAAACAGCCTCTCTGCTCGAGTCAGACGGCCTCGCTCAGGTGAGGTCTGACCAGCGGCCTCCTTCTGCCACCCCTGATGTGGAAAACAAGGAAATTTGAGTTTACCTTCCCTCTTTGGCTGCCTCCAAATATAGAGTAAAAGCAGTAAATGTCAGTGCTTTGCCTCCTTGGATGTGGCTTACTTGCTGATTTTGCATGTTGAGTGTCTAAATACGTTTCTGGTGTTTAATGTAATCTTGCTTTGCTTTGCATAAGCCTTGCATCACAGCGCTTATTTACACCAATGCTGAAATAAAACATATATTTCTTCATATCATTTACAAAGGCTTAACACCAAGATAACAGTTTATCTTATCTTGTTCTAATCCACTACAAGCAAAGCATATTGCAGCTTTTATCACATTTCAGTGAAAGGAAACTTCAAAAGAACGTTTTTTTTTGGTTTGTTTTTGGGTTTTTTTAAGGTGGGCTTGTATGAGCTGTTTGTATTAAACAAAAGTATGAGATTACAGATACAAGAAGCCGGAAAAGGTTTCCTCTGAAGGTTAGCTGAGCCCAGCCTTAGAGACTGGGGAAGAAGCTTGGACATCAGGTTCTGTGGCCTCATAAAATGACAATTACAAAAAAGAATAAATACAACCTTCCTTTAAAAATACCAAAAACTCCTTATTGAGAAATGAAAATTTCTTGTGTGACATGAGCTGCTACACCCACCATGACTGATGATGTCACGCACTCTGAGAGCTGAGTTTTGGTGAAAAAACTCAAACTTTGTGTTGCTTAACCTTTGTTTTCTCAAAAACTGTTAAAGATAGCAGAATGCCCCTAGAAACTTAAGCTGTGGACAGATGTGTCAACGTTTTAAAGCAAGAATGTCCTCTCTAGCTGAAAGTATGGCGAGGCAGGAGCAGTGGGAAAAAGTGTGTTTTTTTGGTGTTCTCGGGGAGCCTCCCTATTCATTGTCCATGGGACTTCTTCGTTGGTTTTTCAGGGGGGTTTTTTGGCCAAAAATTGCTGAAATTCTTAGAAAAGTCATAGCACATGGGGAGGGTGTAAATCCATGGGGGTATGGAGGAGGGTGGCTCATGCGAAGCCCGAGCCCCTAATTAGGTTTGGATAGGGTACACCTAAACTTTGTGTCTCAATCAGACTTTCTTGAATTTTGTTTAATTATGTGGGAAAACTGATGCTGTATGATAGCTTTACTCGCGGATCTCTGGCCTCATACAATTCCACGTATACCAACAGTATCCCAACGTTAACCCTAGCAACAATAAGTCTGGATAAAGCTATTTTTTTCCAAAAGGAAATCGCTGAAAAAACTTCCAATTTTAAATTATGTTCTCTGTTTTTTCAATTTTATATTGTAAGCAAATCTGAGCTTTTTACCAGGAAATATGAACCAAGAAGTTCCAGTCAAGTAGCGCAGAATGCATAAATTTTTGGAGGCGAATTTGAAATATGGATTTACCTTTTCAAACCCACTGAAAAAGCAGTCGGCCATTCAGAGGACATTTGAGAATCTGACCCGAGAAAGCCTTCGTCTCTTTGGCCACTTTCCATATCTCTACCTGAGAGGTGCACTGAGAGAAAGCCATCCATTATGGCGAGGCGAAAGGTGCAAAGAAAGGACAGCCCATTACATGAAATATGAAATTGGAGTGTTACGGGGAGAGGCAGAGCTGGATTTAGTGCACTGAGTTAATGCTACCACCTCATGTTTCTTTGATGAGATCATGACGGTGATGCATCGATATGCAGGATATGAATAGAGTTTTTGTGTCTCAGGATTCTGCAGCGAGTGAAAAGTGCTTACGCCTTCATATCTGGAATAAGGAAGATTAATAACTAATACCCAGATTACTGTGGGAGGCCACCCTGGCTGTGAATATTACATTGTTTATCAGAACTCTGCACTTATTATTATTCCAAGTTAACTCTTTAATACCCATGATGGTGATTCATATTCCCAGGAGACGCCTTTCTTGCAGCACATGGCATTCATTTAATGTGTTGATGTAGAATTGGATTCAGTGTGAAAGGGAGAGGACGTAAAACAGACAGAGGGAACCAAGGGAGGACTGACTTACACTGAAGTCTCTCCCAGCAGTACCTTGACTTTAACAAACAAAACTCTAGATCCTTTTCCTGGATCACTGTATCTGTCTCCTCCCTGCCGGCAGGACAAATAAATTAAGAACGGCTCAGTCTCGAAAGGTTTGGTTCTTTCCAGGAAAAAAAAAACCCTCCCATGAAGCTGGCTGTGGTCGTGAGAGAGGAATGAGAGATCAGAAGATGTTGGTGAGTTCCTAAGCTGGTGAGACACTAAGCAGGTAGATCCTCCAGGCCATCTATTACATCTGTAATCCACCAATAAATCAGGTTCAACAAAGAAAACCACAAGGTAATCATCCAGTGTTTACATTATGAAAAAAGAGACACCGTTTTGTTGGTTTTAGCTTCTTGAGTGCTAGAATTTGAGATAAATGTCTTTTCAGGGTTTTTCATGGAACAAAAAAAACAGTATGTCTGAAGCTAATCTGGAGGACATCATCCCATTCCAGCTGAGATGAAGAGGCGTTTCCAGGGATGCCATGCTGGTGAAAAGAGAAAAGCAAGAAGATGGAGATATAATCCCTTTCTTCCATCACTCATTGTGGGAAATGTCAACTCCGTGCCCAACAAAAGTGTTGAGCTGGAGATATTGGTGAAGAGGGATGGTGTGATCCTACTCGTGTTGCTGTTGGGGAGAGGATTTGTTATCCAGACATTGAACTATCTGCAGTTGGTAATGAGACTATACTACCTTTCAAGAGAGTTCAACCATATAATAAAAATTCTCGTGTCCATTCCACCCAAAGCAACTGCTGAAGTTCCATGTGATACCATCCATAAAACTGTTGCCAGGATACAGACTTGACTTCCTGAGGCTCTCATAATAATATCAGGAGACTTCAATTACGTCACCCTATCCTCCCACCTGACTGGATTTACACAGAGCTACTGCCATCCATGCTGCTACTGGGCAGGTCAGATTGCAGCCTGGTTTTCCTGCAGCGCTGTTGCTGGCCCTGTTTACTGAGGCAGCCTTCAACCATCCTCACAATCAGGAGACAAACACCTGAGACCTGTGGGGGACTGCTTTAAATGCACAGATCAGAGTGCTCTGCTGGAAACAGATGAGAACGACATGGATATCGACAGACTTTATTTCATGTTTTAATGTTTGTTTTATGTGATTTTTATGATTTTATCTGCAATGGACAACATGGATTTCCATTCGGGTATTAATTTACATTCTATTCTATTCTATTCTATTCTATTCTATTCTATTCTATTCTATTCTATTCTGCTCAAAGGGGCCAAGCTGACCAGTATCCTTCTATGGCTAATACACTTAAGGGGGGTACACACATAACGATTATCGGGCTGTTTTTGTCCTGACTTTCCTCCTTCCCAACCAAGGACGGACAACACCCGATTATCTTACCTCTTATAAGGTTATCCCATCAGATTATCCTGTGGTGTGAGGTGTGTTCAGATTTAATTTGTCCTGATAATCGGCTTCTAAAGGGGTCGGGTCCGAGAATTGTAAATATTAAACTTGTTCAATATTTACGACCAAAAATCTTTATGTGTGTTGGGACGGCTAATGACTCTCAAGTCATGACTCCGTGAGTTGTGATGTTGAATGGAACGTAGCCAATCAGGAGGCGAGCTGACTGAGGAACGAGGAAGCAGATGTAAACAGAAACAAGCATGGCTGACCTGACATGGAAAGATCGGTGGACCTCAGAAGTGGAGGATCAACTTGTTGATTCGCTGTGGGAAGCCTGAGAATGTCTTTTCAACGCCTCTGCCAAGTCGTACCACAACCGAAACAACAAGGGCAAGAGTTGGCAAGAAATTGCAAGTGTCATGGAGATATCAGGTAAGCTTATATGTAGCTCGCTGCTAATCTTGCTCCAGCTAGTGTTGAATCAGTAACCACAGTAACTGTGTTAACCTGTTAAAACGGTTAACTGTAACTTGCCCCCCAAATAGTTTTTTCAACAGTCCCCCACTGCTTGTATTTACCTGAAAAGTAGTACACACTGCATTTCTCTTGGATTTATAGTCATATGGGTGGGGTTCAGGAGTGTGTGTGTGTTTGTGATTGGTGGGACAGAATCATTATGTGTGTGGTGAGCTGTGTTGGGATTATCAGAGCACACCACACACAATACGATCAAAACTGTTCAATGCCCAATTTTTTACCTTCATGTGTGGGGTCTCCAACAGATAAAAAATATCTTTAAGATTTAGAAAATCCTTATGTTTGTACCCTGCTTTACCAACAAGTACCTCATATTACCCCACTTTAAAAAAACTGAATTATCCCTTTAATTCTTAACAAATCCACACGTTCCAAGTTTGACGGGCCATCAATTCAAGCATTTTGGGTTGGGTGATATCAGGTTTCCAGGGCCCACCCTGAGACCATTAAACAACATTACTGTCTTTATGTGATGGAATGGCAGCAAACCTGAGGAAGCAGCCCAACCCAGCTGATGATAGTCCAGCTCTGCTCCCTCTGGAAAATATTGTTCTTTTTAAGTGTGTAGGTTGGCCATTATGATTTATATTAATCCCATCTTTGTGGATTTCATCATAAGTAGGACAAGCATTGTGTACACGGACCTCACATGTTATGTTTTATTCTGCTTCCTGAGTATCTGCCCAAAAACACGACGTTAACAGGTTTGTTGTTCAAACTGTACACAATCTGAGGGAGAGGGTGATGAGATGCATGGAAACCTTTCCACATGGTCCTGCGTGACACATTTCTCCACTGCAGTGTTCTGCTCATGCAGCTGTACCTTAAAATGAAAACCCTTCAATAGAGGGCTATTTATGGATCCATGGAAGATGCTTTGAGAGGACCATTGTATTTGAAGCAGGACGTGTTCTGCTGCAATGAATCCTGCCAAGCTTAAGGAGATGAAAAACATCCCAGCAACAAAGACAATGGGAAGAAAAATAAAGGAAATGATCAAAGAAAATAATCTATGAAGTTATTGGCCCGTTAAAAAGGTACATTTGTACATTTTTAAGCAAAAAGTGACACCCATTCAGTCATTTTAAAGCTGTATCTCAGACAGAGAAACTGTGCTCATAAATGAAAGTACAGGTGCTGAATATTTCATTGTTAGAGTAACTTCTGGAGTGCACTCTGATGTTCACTAATTCAATATTTTCTCACAGATCTGCGCAGCAAAAACATGTTTTAAGACAGTTCTAAGTCAATCCATAATAAAAGACCTGGGCTGTTCTGTAAAATTGTGCCAGCTTTCCGACCTCTGTCTTTGACTTCATCAAATATGAATCTTCTGGCAGAGAACAAGTAGAGTCTGCTCACCTACACAGGCTTCTAAAAATGGAAGAATGACCAATGGAGGTTCAAAGGGAGGTCTGACGGAGACATTTATAACTCTTTAGGACATATGTGAAGAAAATGTAGAGTCAAAATTAAGGTGTACTGTGTAAGAAAAATTTAAATAGAAGATAAAGGAGATTAAAAACATACCGTGAAGTTATGAGAGCCAGTGACCTCAATGCCGTCTTTCAGATAATGGGTTTCTGTGTAGTTACTTGCAAACAAGCCCCTGGAAAGAAAAAAAAACAGTGAGTGAACCTCATAGTGTTAAGTAAATAGTCTGAAATGGCTAAAAAAATGAACTTCAGGAGAGCAAATATTAGATTAAACAGCTGCTGGCCTCAAGGCAGAATATTGATCTTACAAAATGTCACAGTGATGCTTTCTATTAAACATTTCTCTACACCTCATACATGCACCATGAACAAGCACTCATCACCGGTCAATAACTCATTCCACATGATACGGTCGAGCTGTAATTAGCTCACACAACGCAGGTAGTGAACATGATGGGACTAGGGGGATTATGCTGACACAATAACAGTGAAGAAATCATTTTAGCGACAGAATCAATAACACCACAGAGACACTATCAGAGGTTACCAAATGATGCATTTATGTCTGCTACGAATCGTAAATCAACACAGAAAATCTCTGCTGCAGACAAACAGAGTGCTGCTTTGTCTTTTTCTCTTGGACTCTGTGGGAAGTGATGAGAGAAGAACGTATATTCTCTGCTCCAAAGCTCCCTGCTGTGTAAGTCAACAAGACGAGAGGGAGTGAAAACTCCCTCAGTGTGTTAAAGTATGTTCTCTGTTTGTGAAGAGACTGACCTTTCTGCATATCGTTGTAAATATTGCAGGAAGGTTTTGGACAGCCACCATTCTGTGATTCATGCTAACTACAACCCTAATTCCAATGAAGTTGGGCTGTTGTTTAAAACAAATATAAAAACAGAATAAAATGATTTCCAAATCCTGTTCAACCTATATTCAATTGAACACACTACAAAGACAAGATATTTATTGCTCAAAGTGATAAACATTATTGTTTTTTGCAAATATTCACTCGTTTTGGATTTAATGCCTGCAGCAAGTTCCAAAAAAAAGCTGGGACAGAGACAACAAAAGACTGGGAAAGCTGAGGAATGCTCCAAAAACACCTGTTTGGAACATGCCACAGGTGAATAGGTAAGTGTCATGATTGGATATAAAAAGAGCATCCCCGAAAGGCTCAGTTGTTCACAAGCAAGGATGGGGTGAGGTTCACCACTTCGTGGACAACTGCGTGAGAAAATAGTCCAACAGTTTAAGAAAAATGTTTCTCAATGTACAATTGCAAAGACGTTGAGGATTTCATCATCTACAGTCCATAACATCATAAAAGAAGTGCCCATGGCATGGCTACCTTGACCATCTGTGAAGGCTCCATTAATGCTGAAGGGTACATACAGGTTTTGGAGCAACATATGCTGCCATCCAAGCCACGTCTTTTTCAGGGACGTCTCTGCTTATTTCAGCAAGACAATGCCAAGACATATTCTGCATGTGTTACAACAGTGTGGCTTTGTAGTAAAAGAGTGCAGGTACTAGACTGGTCTGCCTGCAGTCCAGACATGTCGCCCACTGAAAATGTATGGTGCAAAATATGACAACGGAGACCCTGGAATGTTGAGCAACTGGGGTTGTACATCAAGCAAGAATGGGAAAGAATTCCCCCTCAAAAGCTTCATCAATTAGTGTCCTCATTTTTCAAACGCTTATTGAGTGTTGTTAAAAGGAAAGGTGATGGAACACAGTGGGAAACATGACCCTGTCCCAGCTTTTCATGGAACGTGTTGCAGGCATCAAATTCAAAATGAGTGAATATTTGCAAAACAACCAGTGCAGACAGAAAAATGCAGAGGCAGAAAAACACCACAACCAAAAACGTGGCGAGTGCGCCAGAAGAACTGGAGCCAATGCTGTAACAAAGAAATACAACATGTATGATCTGTATGTTTTTTTTGTGTGTGTTTTGAAACAGTTTTTCATTATCCCTGTTTTGAGTAATATGCTTGCTTTGAAAATGCTGACGTAGAAAGGTTAGATATAATTATTAAAAAACAGCAAGAAGACATAAAGGGTTACTGGAAAAAAATGTTATTATAGGGACCAGAAAATTCTGAAAAATGAATAACTAGAAGTATTAATATTAGTTTTTCCATGAACCCTCTTATAGCCTTCCTCTGCTGAATGATTTGCTAAATTGTCATGGACATGTACAAGTTTTTTTTTAACCTTGTGGTGTTTTTAATATATTTCATGGGCAGGAAGGGACCTTCAAGCTTTTCCTGTATTTTGTCCTCAAAGGAAATCCATTTTCTGCTGTCTCTCCAGAATTCTTTCCTTTGACAGTTTAATGCTAAATATGCTACTTTGTTATGTTCTTTCTTCCTGAACATATGGACGCACGTAGCTTGAAAGTGGGTTATGGTACTAGAGTTTGGTTTGAGCTGCTCTTGTAGACACTTTTATTCTTTCCAGTTGTGCTGTGGCTCGAGGCCACCACTGAAATCCTTTTTGGATTCCAGCATATATTGATGCTGGTCTCAAAGACGCAGAAAACTATAAAGACTCCTGTAGACTTTTCAAGTTTATGAAGTGGTTGATTTTCTGGCACCCAGAAGAATAGTTTTCCAACAGTTTAACTCTTTGGAAATTGGAATTTTTGATGAAGCGCTGTACTTGTAGAGTTTAGGTTTTCCATGCTTGGCTTTTCCCTCTGAACCAGTCAGGGCTCAGGACTTCAAATCTGCTGCTTTTCCTTTTTTTTTTTTTTGTTTAACCAACAGATATCAATCTGTGAGCCATTACATTTCCATGTAAACACTCTCCAACATAAAGAAATCTGAGGGGTTTGTGCTCTTAACCTCCCAAACTGTCCTATCCTGTCACTGAAAACACCTCTTGACCGCCAAAGCGCCACATCAATCATGGCTGCCCTTATTGTCACCCGCAGAGATTACTGACTGCTCTCCATTCTCTGGGGAAGTGAAGGACACTTAGCATGGAGTAAGAGGATCAACAGCACAGACGGATCAACAAATGTGATCCAAAAGAGCCACACGGACCCCTGCTGGGTCGGTTATTCCTGCTCGAGTGTGTGTATTTGTGTTTGTAATTTGTACAAGCAAGGCTACGTGTCTGTGGCTGTTTTTTCATACTGTACAAACAGCGAGTGCACGTACAGTACTGCACGACAGGACATCAGCAGATGGTTGGCTGGTGCTCATCCAGAGCAGAGGAACAAACCTCAGCAGGCAGCTGGATTCTCTTACTGACCTCACCGCTGACAACCCAGCTGGGAGTGTCAAATGTAACAACCAGGAGGGGGGGTTATTTTGTTTGGGAGCTGTCAGCATGAGACACAATGCTTCCCCGCCCTCCACTCCTGTGCTGAGCCAAAGAGCTGGTAATAATCATCGGATCAAAGCGAGGCCAAAGTGGAGAGAGAGCCAAATAAAATGATGTGTTTCTTCAGTCTTAATTAGGTCTGCGCTCTCGGTCGGACACAACCTGAACATCTGCCCACAACAGACAGTCCTGTGTGGTGACTGAGTGTGTGTGTGTGTGTGTGTGTGTGTGTGTGTGTGTGTGTGTGTGTGTGTGTGTGTGTGTGTGTGTGTGTGTGTGTGCCTCTGCCCGTCTGTAACACCCCAGGAGAGTGTGGGTATACAAATATGTTGCAGACAGCCATGTTTCATCCATATGTTGGCATGTTTTTGTGACTATCTATGAATGAGAAAGTGGGTAAGTTATTGTCTTGTTCGTGAACTCTGATGACAATGAGGTGAAAGTCACTTTCCGGAATATAAGATCAAATCTTCGATAAAGGCAAGTGTCACCCATTGGTGAATATTTTGGTGCTTCTTGGGGTTATTAAAAATTAACTATTTCTCTAATGATACAAATTACCAGACAAAGACAAGTAATAAAAGTTGCTTTCATGAACTTACAAACAAACCTACTCATTCTGACACAGCAGGTGGCTGTTTGTATCTACCTTGGCTGTAAAAAAGGCAGTTTGGCATCAGCAGAGAAGATTTGGCAAATACTTAATGAGTGCAACCCACATACTGAGCTCTGCTGCTCATCTCACAAATACATGTTCCTGACAAATGTGGCTCCATTTATAAGATACATTAACAGGCGTTCTAATGGGAAATAAATAATCTAACAAACACAAAATTCCTTTACTTTTTATATCATTTTTATGCATTAAAAAATAAATTTGTTAATTTACTAATTTTATATTATAATACAACAGAATTGTGAATAAAGTAACTTTTCTTTGAGGTTTAAAATCAAATTAATGGGTGCCATGGCCTAGAAGCTTTACACCTTAACTATTTTCTGCATGTTTTCCTGCATTCACTACTCCCCATCTCCCATCTCTCTGCAGCTTTTCCTCCCAATTACAAGTGAGAATTGCCTAAAAGTGTTTAAATAGTTAGTAAAATAAATAAATATTTTAAAACAGAATAGTAGAAATAATTTAAGAATGAAAAAAAAAAATATGTTGGTTTTGTTGGAGTTGCCCAAAACGCCTAAGAATGGAAAAAAAAACAAAAATCCACTCCAACAGCTCGATCTGGAAAATGAAATTAAGAGTCTTTCCAACTGTAAGATTTATTACCCAGAAGCATTGTTACAACAGGAAATATTCTACCAAACACAAATTCGTTAGTTTTAGGTGCCAACGGTGGCCATGTCTCTCACTTGCTACCCGACTTAATGTTTACACTTAAATTTGAATGTTCAAATGTGCACCTGATTGATGTCTTTAAAGCGTTGAATTATCATTTAAAACACCAACTTTGAGTGCAAATCATGGAACACATGTTTGAAACAACCTCCAGGAGTCCAAGTGTATTCAGCATACTGCAGAAACACAAACACACACACATATTCCAGTGCACACCAATCAGCTGACAACACTTGTGGTTTCACCTCATCCATACAGAGCAATGGACCACCTGCCAAACACATCATGTGTTCAATTCTAAGAGCCTCTGCCCCTCATGGCAGCAGCAGCTTCACTGTTTATCAATAAGCTGGAGGTTAATGAGGCGTTGGGGAAGGAAGGCAATGGGGGGGTCTTGGCCCCCATTTTAAATGCATTACCCAAGGGAGAGCCCGCCAACAAGACTCAGGGTGACAGACGAGGTAAAAGAGTCAACAAGAAGCAACAGAACGGCTGTTGACGCCACACCTGCTACAAGAGCATGTAGCCTGACACTTTATCAACCACACACAACTGTGAGTGTCACAACAGGAAGTCAATATCAGGAAGATTCTGGCACTGAAGCACAGACTTCTCTTAGAAACCAGGCAGTGTAATACTTGTTAACATCGCAGCCTCTCTTGGACAGGTGCGATAACCATAATTAGAGTCATCATGTTTACATCTTGTCATGCTGTCTCCAGGCTGAAACTTGCAAAATCACTTTTTGAAAGAGAATATATTAGATTTGGGAAAAGGCTCACAATAGCCTGTCAGCAGATCTGACGAAGCAGACAGAAAGACAATGAAGTCACTTCAAGCTAATCCTGAATGCCAGCAACCAAATGCCAATTCTGTTCTTCTGCATCAAATTATCATAATTTTCCTGTTGATTTTCCTTTCATGATTGTCAGCGTCTTCTGTCTGTCTTTGTTGCACAAAGATTTACGCAGAGCCTCATCTAAATGGGATACATTCTTTCAGACATACACTTCATGGCAAACATTCAGAGGGATCAGACGCTCTGATTGAGCTCAGAATCTGTTTGGCTGAATTATCAACAAGTCCAATCAAGCACTGGCATCTGATCCTGAATGCAGTGTTTGCTCTGCTCTTATGCATAAAGAGTAAATGTTGTGTGGTTTGATTCATATTAATCGTAACAGGTCTGATGGATTAGAGGTAGTGTCTAATCAATCAACAGCAAAGGGGAGGTCTTTTCTGTCAGTGCATATTACCTGAAAGAGGTTCTGAAGGTCAAACTGGGCACATGAAAATCCTTAGAGAGAAATTTCTTTTCAACTTTTATGAGATAATGCAAGTTTTGCAAGTTTTAATTAGGTATAAACAATTTTAAAGAGGGGGTATTGGAATTGTTTTTGTTTGTTTTTTTGGCCTTATACTGTCCATTGGGTACCCTTGAAGTAGCTTTATAGGATTTACAACACAACAACAACAACAACAAAACTATTTGTTTAGCAAACCCTTATTTCAACATCTGTCTGAAATACTTCATTTTAGCCGCTGTCAGTTTAAAGCTTTCCACTCCAGAAACCACTTCCCTTTAATTGGTCAGCTATCTGGACGCCTGTCTGGAGCAGAGGTATTGGCAGACCTTGGTGTTTGAGGCCCACCCCTTAAACATTTCATGACCCAGTTAGGAGATCCTTATGTGATGACCTCATTGTTTCAGCAAGTCTTGTGAAGATCCCAAGCTACTCTGGAAAAACTGAACAAGTGTTTTTGTCACACGTTTAGTAAAAATTGTCTTATTATATTTGATATGAGCCACATTCAACTAATAAGTCCAAAAACGTCTCTTATTTCAACATTTTAGTGGGTCAGAATTGCTTGGGATGAATAAAAAAAAATCTGCCATGGGTAAGAAAAATTTACTCGTCAACTTTCTTAAATAAGAATAATGTCTTAATACAAGAAACTTTTCTCCTAAAAAACTACAAGAAACTTTTTTTTTACTTAATCAGGCCTCATTTTTGTCTTTAAATAACTTGAAATAAGACATTTTTCCAGATTGGTCTGGTGAATGTAGCTCATATTAAGACAAATTCAAGGATTTCTACAACACATGTAGGGGTTTAAAAATCTGCATGTTTAATCTGAATATCCATCAGAATACCTCTTTTTAAGCCTGGACCACATTAAAAGATTTTTGAATTAGTTTTTGCTAAAAATGGTTCCAAATATGTGACAGATCCTACCCTCAAAAACAAACGATAACAGGTCCAACAGTTTTGTTTTTACAATGCATGGAGTGAAACGTGATGGCGTGATGGTGAAACAACCAGAGCCTTGTTACGTGTACGCCTCTTACGACACTGTTTGATCAAACTGATTTACGTGTCCCCTGGAACTGTTGCTAAGAGGCATCAGGATTCAGGTAGATATAACAGAACACAACAGAAGAGCCAGCCTGCTACCATCCTTGGTGTATTTTTCTGCTCCAGTAAGTAGAAAATGAAAGTCAATTCTTGGGATTTAGTCGCAAATGTTGTCCTGACATCACGCTCCGCAGAATATCCAACCAGGCAGGAAGTGTAATCATGCAGGGAAAAGGTTAGCACTTACATGTTCTTTGTTCAAAATTGGCGTACTGAAGGAAGAACATTCACTTCCTTTTTTGAAGTATATTATCTGAGTATCCCTACCTGACCAGCTAGGATCAGTCCTTTGACACTGTCGACTCTATTGCTTTTGTTGGAATTCAAGCAAGATCTATGCAGAGAGACTTCCCAGTCACAGGCTTTGATATGTCTCATTGCACTCAGAAAATCTAATCAGGGACTTCTGGACAAATCTTTGAGCGAACCATGATGAAAGAGAAGCTTTGTATTCAGCCTCTACAGAGCAACTAGCTCTCTGAAGCTTCGTCTGTAGGTGAGTTATTTAGTACAGATGTAAATAAAAACATTAAGAGCAGATGCATTCATCATCAAAGAAATGGTTTTTTTTTTTATAAAACCCAATCTAAAAGCTTCAATTAGTACATTACATGGCAAAGGAGAGACCTTGTGAGGCAATGTGGTTGTAATAATGTCCCTTTGCTTTTATGTGGCAAGTGGCAAGAGCCCAGGTTCGTTCGGAAAAAGTCGGGTCATGTGCATGAAAAGCCTACAATGGCGCAAAATCCCCCAAGCCAACAGAATTTGTCTCAGTGTAAGTAACATTTTTTTTTTCCAGAAGCAAGGGAAGAGGGCCAGTCTTCCTGGCTGTGATCTGTCTGACATCAGGCAGTGTTTCAGGCCAGTGCCAAGTAGAGCAGAGAAGCAGAATTCCCCCCGCTTACCCTGAGCTCAATGCAAGTCCCAGTCTTCATGAAGCATGTCATGAACAGAGCCGTTAGAGCATGCCAGCCAATGATTTCTGCTCAAGGAGGAGGGTGGAAGAGGGAAAAGGGGGGAAAAAAAGGCAGATGGTTTTGACGTTATTTATATAAGCTGCCATGTTCAGAAGCGAGCTAACATGCAGCTCAATGGTGCTGCTGGCATCAAGACCAGCGGCCTGTTCAACACGACAAGAAAAAAAAAGTTTTTGGCCTGTGGAAAGAATTCTGTTGGAAGCATAAAAATGAAAGTGTGATTTATTCATATAAAGAGAAAGCAGGTTGGGTCCTGGTTTGAACTCCTCAGAAGAGCCTCATTGTGATTCTTTACACCTGTGTGGCACCTCAGGGTGGTTAATTGGCCAATGAGATGGTCAAACAAAATAGCCATTAGGAGCAGTGGCACGCAATAATTGCAGTGACTGTCACCCAGAGATTGATGTGGTTAAGCCCAGGCATGCCCCATGAAATCAATAAAGTGTCATCACTCTGCAATGTCTGTGTGATTGATGACTCCACAGGACCCCAATTATAGAGACAGGATGATGAATGCCATCTCAACAATGGATGAGATAATTGGAATTAAGTCATAAATGCAACACAAATCTTAAAAAAGTATGAAGATAACTATGAAGACTATACTGAGATACACAACTCTGTTACTTATAACCAAAAAATCAGGTTATACAGATTGGTGCTCAGGGGACTAAATTTATTGATTCCATGGAAGGACCTAAAGGACATCTGAATTGTACACAGAGTTGATGAAATCCGAGGAAATTTTTGAGAATCGTGACACTCTCTAAGAATTTTCCCTGAAGATATAGACTTGAAAATCCTAGTAAACATCAAAACCATCATGAGAGCTCCCAAGACGAAAAACGGCAAAGTATGAAGGTCATTAAAGACACTTAATAATAATTGTGAAGCTAGAAAGCCTCTGCAAAGCTTCCACAAGGTGATATGACTTGGCTCCAGGCATTATCCTGGAGCACTTTGGTGTTTTTACGTCTCTGCATTTGTCTGCACCACATCCTCTACAGAGGCTGCATTTACCCTGTGCAATGTGTTTGTAGCACACCTATTGGTAAACATAGCGTCCACAGAGTGATTTGATTCAGCTCCTATAACGACATAAAGACAGGCGTTCTCCTGTAGCACTCACCATTTTTGTTTTGGTGTTTTTCCGCCTCTGCATTTGACTGCACTGCCTGAACAGCTCTTCAGACAATTTTAAGGCAACCAAACAATGCCGTCGCTCTTCTTGGAGTGACTGTACGACTTCTCCTGTCCTTTACCAGTTTGTGTCTTAAGCTGATGCAAACAATTCCTTAACTTCCTGTGATTCCAAATGTGGCATTACTGATGGCCATGCCTGTTCTGAGAACTTTACTGCAGTGTTGTTATGGAAGGTGCCAATAAGAAGAGCCTTTGGGGTCCCCCAAAAAAATCTACATCGATTAACTGTGCTGCTTTGAGTCTTCGGCAAACTCATGCCAAGAGAGAAGACAACAGGACGAATGGTTTTTAAAGTACATAATGTTACAAAAAGACGGAAACGCAGACAGGGACTTCAAGAATCTTTTTCTTGTAGACAAGAGGAACTGGTCTGTCCTTACCAGAAAAATTACAGCTTTGATTTCTTGCTGAAATGCAAGAAAGTCTCATGGCCTTGGTGAACTTTTCTTTTCCAAGTTTGCATGGACCTTGAATGGTAACCATGGCTACAATTTCACCAAGCCATCAAACGGCCTTCATTTAATGAGACTCCTTCCAAAGGTAGGCAAACCAAGAAGTGCACAAGTTCTTTTTGGATGGTCGTTTTAAAAAGTGCATGGTCCAGCATTTTTAACATATGAGGACTTGTTTCTACTTCCTGTGCCACATTATGCACACATGCTGCTGCCTCATCCTGTTACGCCAACACTTCGTCTCTCGCTGCTCTACATCCTAGCTGACATGTACGATGAGAATTTGATAAAACATTAAAAATTTACACCGCCCATGTTTTTAAAACTGATCTTGACATATGAGTCGGTCGTGCTCACAAAGACATGACTACCAGCACTCGGAGAAGCGTTTCATGGAGTCAGATGTTGTTCCTTTGCCTGCTGTCACTTGTCAGCATGTTACATCGAGTCACATCTGGCTCTCATGTGTTTCTACTCACACCCTGGTGTTTGTCACCCAAAGGCATGATCGCACACGGCAAAGGCTGTCTGCAAGAACAATCCAGATCATCACTCCTGGTTTACGACAGGAAAGAGAGCCTATTTCAAAAACTGTTCATGATGTCACATGCCTAAAGGATTAATTAAAGACAATAAGGGCTCTAAATGCTGTACGCAGGCTGGGTGGAGACAGGGTGAAGTACTGCTTTATATTGCTATTGTGCAAGAAAGTTTTAACTGCGTTTAAATTTTAAGTAATAAATAAAATCAGGAATTTCTGCACACTTTGTTCCAGGTGGACATCTTGGCTTTTGTCTTTCCTCGTGGCATGGGCCAGTGACATTGTTATCTGAAACTAATTATCCTGTGTGCCGAAGCAGCAGCCTCTCAAATCGTCTTTGTTGTTGTGGATCACTGGAGGGGAGATCCTTCATCCTGCTTTCTTCTCCTATCTGCCCCCGGGGCTTCTGTTCCTCCACTCTGCCTCTTCATCATCCTCAGTACGTGCTCTATGTGTGTGTGCGTGTAGTACCACACGAGGAAGTGTGAGTGATGGAAGGAGTTGAAATGTGGCCCTTCTTGTGTGCCTAAAGTCCCGCATGAGCTGGTAACTCGTGGTGATTTATGCACATTTGCATCTGAGCTTGTTTGTGCGCTTGTTCACATGCAGGTAGAGCAGCATGTGGATCGTGTTGGTGCTCCCCACACACAGGCTCACGGCTCATAGATCAGGAAACACATTCTTTTCTTTCACCACTATCGGCAAACCTCAACACTCAGCGGCTGTTTTCCTAAACTACTTATTCAACCCTTGGTGCATTCGGCATCTGACGTCCCTCAGGTAATGTTCAACCATGTCTGAGTAATGCTGATACAGTTTCTGATTAAAAGTCACTCTTTGTTTCCAAACTGGATAAAGACTAAACAACCTTAATATACAGAAATTTTCATTTTGATGGTAATGCGTCAGGCGTATTTACAGAATTGTTTGTTTATATGCATTGTCCCCATAGGTTAAGTCACACAGGCACTCGGATTTGCATTATGAGAAATGGAAAACAGTGTTTGTATTTACTTCTTTTAGAGCTAGCTATGAAACAGACTGAAATGAATGCTGGCACCTTTATATGATAACAAAAGCAAACAAAAACATTAACAAGGCTGGTCATTTCTATTTGGTGTGTTTTTTTCTGAGCCCAAACCTGCAGATTAGGGGATCGGTGGGAGTTGTATTCTGCAGTGCAGCCCCTAAAGATGATGTCAACTAGTGAGGAATGTTAAAAGAAAGCAAATACACCCATTTTGCTTTTTGAAAATTGCAGAAATATTGCTGATAAGTGTTGATTTCCACCATGTGGATTGAATAATGCAGTTAGCCCATGGTTCAACATGTAGTTCTGTTGTTTTTGGTTCTGACAGCTTTTTTTTAATCAATTCTCAGGTGTTTTGGGCAACTTTTGCAAGAACAACATAATTTTTTAAATCTAAAACCATTTCTTTATTTTCCTTTATCTATTTAAATATTTTGGGGTATTTTTGCCTATACAGTGGTACCTTGACTTACGAGTGTCCAATCCAACACGTTTTTCCAAGATATAAGCAGTCTCTCAAATGATTTTTTTAACTTGAGTTGGGAGCTAAAATTCAATTCGTGAGCTAGCTTCAGATACCTCAATGCTGGCGCAGAGAATGCCACAGTGAACATCCAAACATCTGCCCAGCACCCCATGTCTCACTCGTTTACCTTAAGTGCTTAACTTGCAGTGGAGCATCAGTGTTGTGCTCACGTCTGTGCTAGCAGTTAGTTTTTGCAAAACTTTCAGACGTTATTCAAAAGAAACACCCAGAAAAAGTTGCATTCGGGCATGCTACGGCCCTGTTCAGTGACACTTGCCAAACTCATTTTAGAAACATCATGCAAGGGAGGATGAAACCGAACTGATTGGACAGGTTTTTATGGAAAACAGATGCAGATGAAAGTGAGGAAAACATTGGGAAAAGGGCAATATTATTATTCCTTATTTATAAGTACATTTTTATCATTTAAAAATATGTAACAGAAAAATTTGGAAGGGGCCCAGAATGGATTGACGGCATTTCAGTTCATTTTAATGGGGAAAACTGCTTTTAATTACAAGCTCTGTCATGAAATTAAACTCGCAAGTTAAGGCACTGCTGTGCCGCTTGGTAGGAAAAGCTGCAGAGAGGCAGGAAATGTGAGGAGTAGGAAGTGGGGGAAGTCAAACAGCAAAAAGTCGAGGTGTAAAGCCGCTAGCCCGTTCATTTGACTTTAAACACCAAGAAATTTGACATGTTATTCACAAATCTGGTGTATTATGATATAAAACTCTTAAACTAATTAATGTATTATTTATTTATACCATAAGAAAGCCTGTTTATTTCACTTTTAAATGGAGCCACATCTATAAGGAACATGCTTTTGTGGGATGAGCAGCAGAGTTGAGTGTGTTGGTTGGGTCCATTAAAAATATGCCAAATCCTCTCTGCTAATGCCAAACAGCTTATTCTGCTGTTGACTCTTATTTTGAGCCACATGGAAACTCATCAGTGCAGAAATACCATGCTGCTTAGTATCATATTGTGAATTGTGGCATTCTTAGTGGTTAGATTTCAAGTGGAAGCAATGAGCCTCAGAATTGTTTCTGTAATTTCATCACTGCGTTGATTTTTAGCATCTTTTTATACCTGATTTTCTGGGGAGCTCATTGGCTGAGAACGCAATGAGGCGCAGCTGAATGGGTGAATGTTCAGTAATTTCAGGACAGGTCATGCTAATACAACAGCTCTGAGCTTTCCCATTAATCCAAATGGCTTGCAAAGAGCTGGCCCAAGGCCCTGCATCTATATTCATTGCAAGCTCATGCTTGAACTAATGAGCGACTTGGGAACTTCAAACAATCAAGACTATCGCACTTTTCAAGAGGTAAAAGCATGTGCAAAAAAAGCAGCATTTCAATTAATTAAATCTGCCTGTACTTGAGCACCTTCCACTTTTTTTTCTCCCACCCGTCTTGCAAGGTCCTGAGGGAAATTAAACAATTAAGAGCTGAATACAAATGTACTCTCCCTGCCTTCACATCCCTCACCCCTGTGATTGTGTCTGAGAGAAAGAGATGTCCTCCCTCTTTGTAGTAAAAGTCTGTCTTTGATGTATTTTCTCTGGATGAACGTTCTGTCTGTGTTTTTTAAAGGAGATGACTGACAGGAGAAGAAGCCTGCTAGATTAGACGAGCATGAGGAAGAACAAAAACAACTCAATTATTTAAGGAAAATGAATGACAGGTGAAACGTGCAAGGTAGGGATTCTCATGAATTTGCAACAGGAGAGGTGTGCTGCATTTATAGATCTTTTTTTCCTGCAAACAAAAGGAGGTAAAAATTGACTCCTGACTCCTCAATCATTCATTTTTACTTCATGGGTCATCTGTGGTCCATTGATTTTGTTCTTCAGCTACTGCACCCAAGAAGTGTAACATTATCGGCTGAGAGAGTGTTTGTAAACACCATATTAAACAGCGGAGCATACAGATGGAGCACACATCTGGAGCTCCTTCATTTTTTACAGCAGGGTCGATCCATTGAGCATACAGAAAAGGTATGTGAGTGTTTGATTTGCATTCATGTGTGAGTCATCTTGTTTGTTAATATTCACCTGCAACTGCAAGACCAAGGCCATTCTATAAGTGCTTAGAGTTCTTAGGTGCACATTCCCTACAAACATAAAAAGCATGAAAGTACATTTTAACCAGACCCTGAATGTAGCCTTTTACTGTTTGCATTTGTTAATGACAGATTTGTTTGAAAGAAGTGAGGTGGAAGTATTAAATTCACTCTCATAAACTGTATGTATGTATATTATATTTGGAGCCAAGCAAAAGGGATAATGATCCATCCAAAGGATGTAAAATCTACCCAAGTGTCGTATCATCTCGTATCATCTCGTAGCCTGTTGTGACTACAACATGATACATATTGCATCATGTCATGTTATACACCATTGTATTCTATCTAACATGTCGTATTGTATCCTGTCATGTTGTATTCTGTCATGTGGTATTGTGCTGTATCATGTTGTGTCATATCATGACACGTCATTTTGTCTTGTGACACTGGAAACTGGGAGCACCAAGGGTATGAAATCCCACAATGTTGTATCATATTGTATCATGTTGTATAGTGTTGTATCCTGTCAAGTTGACGTGGTATGTCATGTCATGTCATAATATGTTATATCATGATATATCATTTCATGATTTATTATATCATGAAATATCATATCATGATGTATCTTATCATGACATATCGCATCATGATGTACCATATCATGTTGCATCGTGTTATGTCTTATTGTGTCATGTCGCATCTTGTCATGTTGTATCATGTCAGGTCGTATTGTTTTGTCATCATGATAATGTATTCTGCTATGTTGTACTGTATCATGACATATTGTATCATGATGTACCATATCATGTCCATCGTATTATGCTGTATCATGACATATGATATCATGACTTTCCTATCATAACATATCATATCATGAAATATCATATCATGACGTATCGTATCATGACATATCATGTTTTATCATGTCATTACATATTGAATTAAGTTGTATCATGTTGTATCATATCATGATGTATCATATCATGATATATCATGTCATATCCTGTCATGTCATGTTTATCTTTTATCCTATCATCTTCTGTTATGTTACATTGTTTTTTTGTATTGCGTCGTGTCATGTTGTATGGCATTGTATCTTATCATGGCGTATTGTATCCTGTCATATCTTATTGTGTTGTATCATGTTGCATCATATCATGTCATATCGTATCATGACATATGTTGTCTCCTGTAATATCATATTCTGTCAAGTTGTGTTGTATCATGCTGTATCATGCCGTATCATGTTATTTCATTTTGCAATGTGTCACGTTGTACTGTTTTGTATCATGTCATATCCTATCATGTCATCATGAGGAGGATTTCCTCTGGGGTGTTGTTCACGTCACTCGGAGGCTGACATTGTCCTAGAAGAGTCCCATTGTGTCACCTGCCTGATGTGACCCCTGCCTCTGAACTAGCCTCAGTTGTTGGTCATGGTTTATTGGGACGCAGCCTGAGCGAAAAATGAGTTAAATAGCCAGTGGCAGCACGTAAACACATTTATTCATCATTAAACTCATAAATCAGAGTTCAGACTGAGCAGCTGGACGACATCAGAGGGAGAAGGAGAACATACTTTATCCATAAAATATGATGCAGTTCATCACTCGTGTTTAGTTCAAATCAAGTTTAATGATATTTGGGAGGAAAAGGAGCCTGGTGGAGTATTAGAACTTTGACTTGGATGCTTCAGCAGGTCATGACATCTGCTTGATGCCAACTCTGAGGATGATTTCAGGGCGGCAGCTTAAAGCTGTATGTCCTAATTTCATTTTACCATGAGCTTTAATAGCTTTAACATTAAATTTGATGAAATTGTAACTTATCCACATTGCCAGGAGACGTCTCTGGAATATACGATGGATCATAAACATCTGGGAAAATGCTGGAGTTGGACTTTAGTGCACTGTATTTTATTTGTGCTGCCAACATTCAGATTTTAAATATTAGGATTCATGAAGGGTTAATGATAAAATGGCTTTTACAATATATTTGGCTGCTTTAACCCCAAAATCAGAAGATTTAAACACCCTCAGTGTCCGAAACATTTGCAGTATTCCTGCTCTGACTGGAGACTGGATCCTCTCCGACCAACTAAAATTATGCTCTGTTGTTCTTTAAGGACAGCCTATAGGTTTTCTCTCAGCTCATGTGTCAACAAATGGAGTTTCCTGCTTAACCCTCTGTGGATTTACAACCTGCCTTTGACCCCTTTGGAAACTCCGTCTTGAACTCGGGGTCCCTGCACCCTGAAGCAGTCCACAGCCTCTTTATCAAACCCTGGCAGCTCCTATTGTTGTTGGCAGCTTGCGCCTGTCGCCTCAGCTGGAGGGATTAGGTGAGAGTGACTGAGGAGGAATACAAGAGGGCTAACCTAATGAGACCCTGTGGTGTCCTGTTCGCCAACAGGGAGTTGTTAGAAGCCGCTGATGTTGAGAAAATACCAAAAGAGGTCAAGACGTGGAGGCAGGTAGACAGAAAAGGAGCCCTTCACACCTCATCCGACAAAACACAAACACCAAAACCTCAAATCTCGTCCTCACACATCCTTTCCTCTCCCTGTGTGTCCGTCTCTCAGCACCGCGAGGCCTCTGATGTGTAACCTTAATGACGAGTGGGATGGGGAACCAAAAGCATCTGCTTTTTCTGCATGACATGGAGACGGGAAGAATCAGTGCCCCGGGTCCCTGACTTTCTCTGCACCATTTCCTTTTATCACCAAGCCAAATTTAGTGATGAAATGAGCATTTGAACTCCTACACAGGTTTCCAATTCAGTCATGTGCAGATTGGATACTTTAAATAAGTAAAAAAGCAGGAAAACAACAGGAAAACATACATAAATATATTTTTTTCCAAAGAGGTTCAGCAGCAGATGCAACCTTTCAGGGCAAAAAAAGGGAACTGAACTTAGAGCGTGTTTTGCTGTGCTAGTCAAATGAAGCGGATGCTGTTTTTGTGCTCGATCCAACGTGCTTTATTTTTTCTTCCAAAGGCACTGCTCAATGAAGAGCGACAGTAGAAGGAAAAAATAAAATCCCAAATCAGCTGAAAGAGACAGGCTTCCTTCAGCCCTAATCTGACCGTCTGACTGATGACCACGCGTGGCTTCTTTGCTCAGCCGTTGACCCTGCACGCAAGGAGGACTGGTCACAGGAAGGTCGGCAAAGTGTGAGAACAAGGAGAACAGGATGCAGGACGAGTAGCGCTAGCGTTCCCTCCCGGCTGACACAAACTCACACTCTGGCAAATTTGTCTGTCTGTCAGAGGGACGATGGAAGCCAGAAGTTTTCGCCTGGGCTGATTATCTTTAGTCAGCAGCGAAAGAGGTCAAAAAACTTTTGGCTGCTTTTGTTTATTCCCTTTGGCACTGCGAGCCTTGAGAAAATGAGATTTCACTCGAAAAATTTATGGAGAAAGTTTGCTTAAATAGGTGAAAGGGAGAGATTGTGAGCCAGAGAGACAGAAAGGCAGACAATCTGATGAAAAGAGCAAACAAAAGGGAGATGAAGGCTGAGGGACTCGGATTACTGATGCTGAAACTAAATTCTCAGATCCAAAATCCCAAAGAAGCCCTAATAAAGCCATCTTTTCATGTGCAATTCATATTCAAATGACTCTTCTTGCACTTCTGCTTCTGTTTACTGGCTGTAAACAAATTGTGTTATTCCTTATAGGCATACCAGTCAAATATATAAGACAGGCTATGTATTTGTGCTCTTCTTTAATAGCTGAATTTCAGCATAAACATGAGGCCCTGGAGGAAGTTATTTCATTTCGCTGGTTTATTTCCCTCACGCCGACACAGAATACCAGAATGACACGACTGCAGGTGTTTCAGGAAGACAAAAGAAGGCAGCACTGTAACACTTTAAAGTTTCAAAGTTGGGTAATTACAGTCGTATATAAAGAGTGAAAAATCCACGGCACTTGAGAAGAAAACGCCTTGTTGATTTGTCTTTTTAATTTCAAGAACTAAGTGTGCAGAGAGCATGAGGAAGCACACGAGTGAAACGCTTTCAAATTTGTTATCGGGATGAAGTCTTTTTAATTAAAGAGACAAATTGTGACGGTGTAATGCGCATGTTCAAGGGGCAGCTGTATCATAACAGAGTTGGTGAGAGACCCACCAAACTTCAAGTGGAGCCTCACCAGAGAAGAGTCTGAGTCCAAGTCGGGTACCCGGACTTCTGAGCAGGATAGATGTTTCACTTCAGACTGTTCACAATATATGATGTGATCAATGCTGAAGTTTGAGTCCAACTCTGAGTCATCAAGTGCTTATGTCCTAATCAAGTCACGAGTAGTCTTACAAATGCAGAATCCAAGCTAACAGATAATTCCCAGTTGGTGATATCCCATGGGAAGGCGTTCCAGCTCGTTGCATTCTTTGATAATATGATTCGTTTATAATCGTACATATGGAGTCCCTTTAATCTAAAATAGCCATCCGAAACTTAAAGCTCCTGTCAGGAACTTTTGCTATTTTTTAAAATCTCACCCTTCTTTCATTTACAGTCAAATATAGTATTTTTGCTAATTTTGACAATTTGCTTAAGGGAAAAAAAGTCTGTTCTGGCCACATGCAGGTCGTCACTTATTTCAACACCTACCCTCTTGTGGGGTAGGTGTCGAAATGACGTAATAAATGAAACAACGTAATAAATGAAAACAACAAAATCATTTGCCTTAATGTTATTACTATCCTTTTATCATTAGATTATGAAGAGGCATTAATTTTTTTATCTATTCATAACTAGATAAAAAAAAAATCCCCAAAGGAGCTTTAAGATAAAAATAAAACTCCAGTTATATCCCATTCTGTCAAAAACAGTCACAAAGACAAACAAGGTAATTATTTAAAGATTCAGGAGAAGGACTGTGATTTAGAAATGAAGGGAAATGTGTGTTTTCACTGTATCGCCTTCTGGATTGTGTTGAAATGTCAAGTAATAACAGTTTCTGTATATAGCCTCATGTTATTCCAGAAAAAACATGAAAGAAGTTAAGGTGTGAGAATGAAACACGTGGCCCAGCCCACCATTATTATCCCCTTTCTTCATAATGTGTGATGTAATCTTATCTTTAAGGATACAAAGGAGTCTGTTTTTTTTACTGCTTGAGGCTCCAGAGAGCCATTTACAGGTAAAATCTAATGGGTTTCTTTTTCGGCTCAATACTTTAGCACCAAGTCTCGCACAGCTTGTTCATAAAACTAGAATAAGGGCTTTCAGAGGTCTGAAATAATGAAATAAAAACTTTAAAGTTTGGGTTTTGAGTGGATGTACATTAGACTGCTAAACCCAACCTGCAATAATGTTTATGACATAAAAGAGGCATCTCTCTGCAGCACCGTCCTTCTGCTCTGTTCAGAAGGTAAGTTCTGAGTGATGCCTTATCCTCCAGAGAGCCTCTGCTGCTGACAGTAAGTTTCGGTTGGCTGTGTTCTCTGCAGACAGGGAGGGAGGCTGAGAAATAGATCTAGCAGCTGGGGTCCTGGGACCCCAGTGGTCTGTCTGGAAAAAGGCTCAGAGAAAGAAGAGGAAGACCCCTATCGCTGCACAGAAGGTCTTTTTTAACAAGCTATTATTCAGTCTTCATTTGGGTTTCTTACATGAAGAAGTCATCCATTCCTGCGAAAAGTGTTTTGCTTATCGTGGAACGTTTGACCTTCACTGTGCAGAAAGATGGATGTGCGGGGTCTGCACATTCATCATTCTGTGTTGTTGTTTTTTTTCCACATTTATCTGCTGAATGGGGAATTTTTCTCTGCCCATACCATAAATCTGACTTCCAGACGTGTACATGGAGATGAGGTTTGTTTTATCAAAACTTCTTCCAAAGAAGGTCTTGGAAATCTTCAGTTACCAAACATGAAATCCATCCTTGAGCAGAAACGGACAACGAGAGAGAGCGATACCAGGACAGGTTGGGTTTCTTTCGGGTTTTGAAGTACGCTTTAATGTTGAGCTGGAACTGAAGGCTTTGTTTGGGAACACATCAAAAACAGAACTTTAAAGCACACCACGCATGTGCTTCTAACTCCTCCGCATCCCTAAAAGGAGGGACAAGCCTCTCTCTGAGTTTACCAGTGTTGCCAGGCGCTTCCTAATTAATAAGGAACATGGAGTTGAGAATCCAGATTATTAATTACCGCTCTGAGCTTGAAAATAATTGGAGCTTCTGAGAAGGTAATTCAAAAGCGGACAGCTCCTTCCAAAAAGAAAAAAAAAAAACCTTTTTGAAGGAAGCAGTTAAAAGGTGCCGGCTCAGGACGAAGCTGAGCCCATTTCCATGGCTTGTCTTTGAAACTAATGAATCACAGTGTATCGTGGCCCTGCAGCCGCAAGGTTGACAAGAAAGATACAAAGAGGAAGTTAACCTCCGTGCATCCTTCCTCTGGAATTAAGGTTTGTGGTTGTGAATGAATTTTAAAACATGCAGTGCGTGAATTTTCTGATCAAGGAAAGTTTATGTTTGCAGGCAGTAACGAGGAAAAAAATGAGCATTTTTACACGCGTTCTGAATAAGTTTGGCACGAGATAATTGAGTATCTGTTCTTGCTGGTGACTTATGAGGACATTTGTGCTCTCCACATCAGTTTTCTCTGGTTTTTGTCCAGTCTGATGAATCTCAGACGGTAATCCTGATCTGACTCGTTGGCCTCAGATAAGATAATCAGGAGTGAGGCGCTAATTAGAAGCCATGTCCTCAGTGCTTACCAGAGCAACTCAAGCTTTAATGAGTGGAGACTTCAAATCTCCAGTTTAATCTTCATCCCTTCCTCTTCTGTTAATAATTCAATCTTCCTACCCTCCCATCCTATGCTGTGATCACCTTTTCTACTCTGGTCTACTCACGGTCCCAGTGAAGGCTTTCACACCGTCACACTTCTGGTTCTAGAACCAGCCCCCTTCTGGATTTTCAGAATCTTGGTGCTTTCTAGCGAAACAGCCCGAAACAGGAAGTGGGAGGGCATTATTCCAAGTTACCAGATACATACTAACCATTAGGCAAACAAAGGCAATTGTCTGGGGCCTTGAGATTTTCAGGCGCTCCCAAACATCTCATAAATGCAAATTTTCTTCACTCAGGTCTTAATGAGATTTGTGTACATTTTAATCCACATAGAAGCATTCGTTTATGACATTAGTACTAGTTTTGCTTCCTAAAATGAATTCTGATTGTCAGAACAATCTGAAGCCTCATATCAAGTTAACTTGAAAAGAAGCCACACATTTCAAATGGCAATCTCTGCAAGTTTTCTCCGGATGGCAGACAGGAGTATGACCTCTATCAAATCAATGTCAAGACTCTGTGGGGCTCCACTGACTTCAACAGAAAAAAGTTTGTAAACACTAGGAATTTGAATCACAGGAAGGGCTCAGGGGGGAAAAACAAAATCTCAGGATTGAAAACCAGAAAGATCAAGAGATTGATGTTGAACGAGAAATGGAGAAGAGTCCGGAGAGTTGCAGCCAGAGCTGGAATTTTGTTGTTTCAATGTAAATTTATTGAATAATAAAATAAAATCCTCTGTAAAAATACTTTAAATAAAATTCTCTGAACATTAAGTAACACTCTAAAATATAAAAAGTATGTTGAATGCTCCTCTTCTCCATTTTCCTGTACTTCCTGCTCATTTTATCAACACAGAATATGACAAGTCCGTTGCACATGGCTCACGAGCTGGAACCAACTTCTTTTTGGTTCCAACTCAACTTTTTAGGTTCCGAACCAATTTTTTTTCCGTCTAAACACGCAGGCTGGTTCAAATTAGGATCGGGAGCTGTGCCGGCGTGAAAGCCTTCAGACTATGGATTTGAGTCAGGGTTATGACAGTTAAGTAGTCATGTGTTTACAAATACATGGGATCTAATTGGTCAAGTGCCATCTTTGTTCATACAAGAAGTCAAGGAAAGAATGTGTCTAAACTCTAAACAAAATCCAACAACTTTTAAGTGGACACCATCAAAATCTATGACAATCCATTTCAAATGGTCTGATTCAAGCAAAGACTAAAGGTTTATCTTGTTCAATGACTGGTTCCATCTCTCTCAGAGAGGATTTGTTTCCCTTCTTTTTTGACTTTGAGGAGGTAGAATTAGATACACGACTATCACTGGGTTTGATGTTTCTTTAAACAATCCGTGTGTGGCTCAGCAGCTAAGGACAATAACTCCGCAAAAGAGGACTCGGATGTCTTTCCTCCTGTAAGGGTTGGTTGTTTGTGCGACGTCTATAGCCCTCCATTTGTTTAGATCCCCGGGAGAGCCTGCTTCCTGTCAGTGTTTTCAGTGAGACACAAGGACGTCTCCATCGCGAGAAGCAACAGGTCACAGAGCAGTGGTAGCCAAGCCTGAGATACGGAGTCAAATAACATCCGAAGACCCACTACGCAAACAGGGACAAATTGTGTCTGGATCCTGTCCAGGCTCGGTTTTATTTTTCTTCCAAACACCAGAGATAGAAAAGTTTTCCACCAAGCCTTTAACTCAGGAAACCTCTGCCTGCTATGCGTCCAGGGAAAAGGCAAGATTAAATGTGTTTCTCCGTGTCTCTTGGTCTCCAAGCTCAAAGATGAAAAGTCTCCAAAAGATGGATAGCCAACCCTCAAGGCCCCCTTATGTTTTGGGCCAAACAACATGATGAGCAGCGTGGACCTCAATGCAGACAACCAGGGACATCCTCCACCCAGTTGACGAGCCCCAGGCCTCCTTAAAGTGATCCTGCAGTCCATTAGGAAGATAAAAACAGGGATGGAGAGCATGCTGCCTTCTCAGCTTGGGACTCATCTTGATATGCCTGGAGGCGTCATATTCACAGAGCCACAAAGCAGCCAGGGTAATTCGAACAGTTTGGCAAGAGGCGGTTCTTTACCCAGTGGTCAAAGCTCAACAACTGCTCCCAATGGTGTAGATGTGCAGAAGCTTCAGGGTTTCTTTCCTTCAATAAAGCCAAAGGGACCGAGCATATGAATGGCTCTAGGTGTGTGAAAAGAAATGAAAACATCCATAGCTAATGGAAACAGGATGTACTGTAAATACATCTTTTCTGTTGAAGCAGGAAAAATTGCCCATACAACAACAACCCACGCTGTCTCTTCTTACTGGAAACCAAGAGTTCAGCATCTTACCTTGAGATGAACACAAAGGAAACAAAGGAGTGGCTGCATTTCTGTTCCCACAAAAAACTCAACTCATTCAAGAAATTTGGATATCGTCAGAGATCAGTGTTGGTAAAAGCCAGTACTTAGAAATGTATTCTGAAAAACAAAGTTTTTTTTAAAGATCTAGACCTCTCTTTAAAGAGGGGGTATAATGCTTACCAGTAGTTAAACATGGGTATAAAGTCACAATGCTGGATGCTCATATTAAACGTGTAGATTTTAAAACTGTTACACATTTGTATGTTGTAGAAAATTCCTGAATCTGTCTGTAAACCAATCAAAACAGTTGTTCTAAAAATACATGAGATCCTCCAAGACTTATTAAAATGATGATGTCATCACAAGGATCTCCTGACTGGCTCATGACACTTTGGGGGGTGGGCCTCAAACACAGAGGGCTGACCAATCAGAGTGAAGGGGTTTTTTAGCAGGGGAGCCTTATGCCTGGTTTATGCTTGACGATTCCACAGAGTCTGCTTGGCTTCATGTGGACAAATGACATCATTTGACGCCACCCCCCACCCCCCATGTGGTCCTTTTCACGTGGAAAATTTCCACGTCGCGCACATATACTGTGTATAGAATGGACAATGTGGCTCCGCCTTTTACCATTGTACAGTTTTGAAGCCAAAAAAACCTCCATCATGGGCACTGCCATTGGATAACCATGATATCACCATGATAACCATGTGATTAACAAATCCTGGTGTGAAATTGCAACCAAAATTGGCAGAGAAGGGGAATTTGTGAAAAAATGTAGCAAACTGTGTGAACAACCTCTCCTTCTCTAGTTTAGGATTGAATGGATGGATGGAATGGATGCCGCGCAGAGTGTGAAAACAGCATAAAAGCCGCAGCGTTCTCTCATGCAGATCTTGTGTGCCTCATTTTTTTCTGAAACACCAGTGTGAGAAAAAAAAAATTAAAGTTTTTTTTTTTTTTTTTTAGCTTTCAGTCATATAAAGCTACAGGGCACTAAAGTGACAGAATAAAGCCAAGGGGAAAAAAGCACCATACCCCCACTTTAATGTTAAGTAGCAACTAGTGGTTCACTTGCACCTCCTCCCTTTCTAGTCTTTGTGTGATAACAAGTTTATATTACAAGTTTATATATAGCATACATCTGTTGTGACAGTACAGGATTAGTGCATTGACTGGCACACCCAGACTCCCAATTCTTCCCAATTTTCTGCTGTACTGAAGAATGAAATCTGAACAATTCAACAGCTACAACATGCACAGTGGACACAACACTGGATAAAGATTAGTTTGAGATTTAATATTCATTGAGCTTAATACACTAGCTGGACTTCCTCTTCTATCATCAGCACCTCTGTGTGGGTACCATCATCATAACTTCCTCTCTAACCATGTCTGGAGGCTGTTTTAACAGTCACCTGTGGTTCATTCAGCTGCTTTTATATGCTGCAATTAACAGCAAGGTAAGAGAAAGTACAGCTTTTACTTGAGATCTGTAAACCTTGACTAAACCTCTTGACACAGAATTGTAAGATTTATATGTTTGGCATTGAGCGTTGGAATCAGAGTACTCGTTAAAAAAAGTGTTTTAATATCAGCATGGCCTTCAGGGGTTTATTAACTGTTGGTTTTTCTGCACGGATGCTTCTCCTGTGAGCCAGAGAGAACTGAATGATCAGAGGTGCAAATGATCTGCAACTCGTGGTGGATGGTTGAATACTGAAGTCCAGATTGATGATAATGAATGTTTTACACGTGAAGAGATTGAATAGGATTAGAGGTTTAAGCCATGACGTATAAATTGCAGCACTTCTGGCATGTTCTTGCATCTTTTGTATGATAATATCAAGAACCACTTAGACTGCAGAGTTGACATATTGCTCCAGGCATCATGCGCCCTTTCCATGCAGAGAGAAGGCTGCTCTCAAAGGGAGTCTGAGGATACAGCGGGACAGATGAGTGTCTCCCTCTTTTAGCATTCAAACCAAGGAGCAGACACACCACCAAACGTCCCGTCTGGGCTCACAAACACACAAGATTTGTGTCTTCGAGGAAAGCTTTCCAACTCATCCGTCCTACAGATACAATACTGCTCGTTAGTGGAGTAAGAAACAATGACGAACCAAGCAGCCTTCATCGTCTTTTCAGGCACTTCTTCTCCAGAGATCCTTTTCCAAGATGGATGAGGTGTCTACAAGGCTCATGAGACAGATTTTTTTTAAGATTTCTTCCTGGGTTTTTATGTCTTCATACAGTGGGACAGCCAAAGTGAGACGTGGAATGTATGAAGAGTGTTTGGTTGTTGTGTCTCAAAGGTTAGAGGACAGGAATGGATCCCACGACCAACCAGCGAAGCATCAAGAACACCAGCTGCTTACCCACCCTATCTCCTCTACTGTAGAAAATGAAGCCTAAATCCCACCACAGTGGGTGCTGACATATTGTTCTGGAGCTAAGACATGCAGAAGCAATCTGGCTTGTGGAGCTACAGAACTGGCCCCGATTGGCCACAGAGTTTATAATACATACAATGGTTTATTCTGAAGCTTCAAACAAGAAGGCAACTGGACTGTGTGGAGTTTGGGAAGATGTTTTGCCTCTCATCCAAGAAGCTTCAAAATGAGCACAGTCTTCAGAATAACCATGACCTGGATGGATGAGACCTAAAAGTGGCTTGAATATCCAGAAAATAAATACATAAATTCTCCCAAGTTTTTATAATCTCTGATGTATTCGACTGATACTTGTCATGGAAAAAAATGTCATTTATCATCATAATTTTGTGCTCCTGCCTGAGCTATATCTGAACCATTTTTTCCAGAGAACAACTTTGGTCATACCCATAAACAAACTCACAGCAACTACGCACGCACAGATTGTGTGTTCCTGGAGAGTCACAGTAGCATGCTGTAGAGCAGATGTTACTGATGTTATGTGTCTGGGTCAAGCGGCAACCTCCCCGTCTAAAAATAAAAGGCAATGTGGAAGTGCGAAAAAGTGCAGTTTGTCAAGTGTCTGTTCAAGGCTGGCTCTGGAAGTACACGCCAAGCCAAAAAAAGCCCTTTTCACAGCAGAAATAAACATGTCCATCCAACTCAGGAACATCGCCAAACTCCGTCCAACACTCACCCGAGTGTATGCTGAAAAGCTCGTCCACGCCTTTGTTTCCTCTAGGCTGGATTAGGGATCCTGATCCTGATCCAGGATCCTGATGAGGGTACGTAAATATGACCACATCACCCCCATGCTGAAATCTTTTCACTGGCCCCCCCAGTACCTAAAGAAACTCCTCTCCCTCCAGACCATCTCATGCGCCTTCTCTCCAACTCCCCAGAATCGGGGATCGGGCCTTTTTCTCTTCAGCTCAGAAGCTGAAACGTTTTTAAACTCAGCAGTTTAGAAGATATTAAGAACGTGAATTCATCATATACGGTAAAAAAATGAACATCGTCTCGCTCGGCTCAAACTAAGGTCGCCCTATAGCTGTTAGCCTGGCGGCTCCAAGCCTGCCTCATTTCCAATATGGCCCCTGCCGACTATTTGTTTCAGAAACAGACAGGTGGCGTGCACACATGTCGAGCATAAGCTAAGTGTAGCTGGTGTTCAACATTAATGTATCAGTTGTTATTTCAATATTTTCTCATTAAGTGTGTGAGGTTGGGCTAACTTGGATTGCTTGGTTATATCAACGCATTTAAATTCAACTGAAATTATCAATCAATTAAAAAATGTCTGGATCAGCTACGGTGTGATTCTATATCAGTAATAGAACTGACGGTATGAGACAGCTAATCTATATATCCATATTCTCTGAAGGGTTGTTATTATCTAAGACTTTCATTGTTGTTTTTGAATAGCTTTAAAGATTGATGCAATAAAATGTGAAAAAAAATTGATTGACTAGTTTCAACTTTCTTGTTTAGTCTCATTAAAAAGGTTTTTTTGTTGTTTGCTGGCAACAAGCGAACAGAATAAACATAAGACCTTCAAATGTCAAAGTTGTAGCTCTGAAATTCAGCAAACAAAAGCCAGACTTGGGAGGCTTGTTTGAAAGAGAAAAAGTGGTTATTTTTATCGCTCTTTGGCCTTTCGAGCTTCAGTTTTTTATGGGTAAATTAGAAATATCAATGGTCAGTTGACGTTGTTTGGTATTTTTAGCTCTTCTGACACAGCAGGGATGGTGTGTGTTCAAACACAGATGGTCTCCTCTCAACACAGCAGAAAGTATCAGAGCTCATCTCTGCAGCTCTCATCCTTCGTGTTTGTTTTCCAGCGATATTTATTAAGGGAAGACATAGTAAAACAACAATAAATCTCCAGCTTTAATTCAAATCACTTTACTCCCAGGCACATTTATTCCTCCTCTACTGATGCCGGCTGTGTTTGAACAACTGGATCTCATCAGCCAGTCTGCCAGAAACCTCAGACAGGGACCCTCACTTAGCGTCAGCACAGCAGGTTCAGCTCTAATCCGCAGAGTAACTCTCGCTCAACCAGTCACACGTCCTCTTTAAAATATCCACATTTTTGATTCGTCCTGTCAAACAATCATGACATAAAGTAGCTCCCATTTGTTTTTTTTTTTCCAAAGTGTTTTGACGTATCCAAGAAGTGTGTGAGAATCTGCAGATGATGAAAACTCAACCATCGCCAGTTATGAAACCGTGTTCTCAACAGTGTTGAGAGTAATCCTGACAGGTTGGTTTTTGGAAAAGCGTGGAGGTTTGTTTGAGTTAAGTCTTTCCATCACGCTCGAGCTCACTTGAAGCGTCTCCGTTTGTGGACTTTACATTAACGTCAACGGGACAACAATGACAGGCGTGTTGGATGAGGATCATACAGGCTATTCATGGGAATGCAGCTTGTTTTTCCACTTGAGCCGATCACGGGATGGGGGGAAGTTAAGTTCCCCGTTTCGAAATGAAATGTTTTTACTGTAAGAGAGCGTAATTCCCTGCTATAAATGGGGGTGTTGAAAATTTGACAATCTGCAAGTCAGCTTTGCAAAATCCCCACCTGTGCAGAGCTGGAATGTTATTCGACAGAGAGGCCGAGTGTGATTTCCCATCAAAATATTTTCAAAGTAGGTAAGCCGTAAAATTGCGGTCGCTGGTGTTGAAAGCTTTGTCCCACAGTCTGCAGGTGGAATTTACATATATTAAGTCTGGGAAACAAGTGAGATTCGTGGCTGAGTGTGACATAAAAACCCATCCACTCTTTCTCTCTTTCTCTCTCCTCTTTTCTCTGTTTGCTTCCTCTCTCTCCTCTTTTCTCTCTATCTCACAGGCAGCTCTGCTTGTTCCTGGTTGCTGATGTGTGGCAGCAGAGCTGGATGGAAAACATATTGCTCCATCAATCACATCCCAGTCTACTAAGAAACACACTCGAATCGGCCGCATTCAGTCAGCTCTTGTGTAAAAATGTAAAGATGACAGATAATCCCTCCCAACAGATCCAGAGCTGCATCCCCGTCAAACTATAACCTTATCTGTTTCAAATGATGTTCCCCCTCCTTGTCAGTTTCCTGACTGACACAGTGTCGACAGTGTGTTAATATACACAGCGAGGAGTGTGTGCTGTTCAAACAAAGCCTCCTTCTCCCCTGTGTTCTGCCAATAGATCAAATGAAAAGATAGAAGGAGAAGAAGGAGGGAGATGTCGGTTTTCATCAACGTCTGACTTGTGTTTTCAAGTTTCTGTCTTTCAAGTCTTTGATTCTGCACACGAGAAGACCAGAGCATGCAGCCATGCCCGGGCTAAGAGACATGAGACACACTCCTTCCTCCTTTGCTTCCCCTGGTTTTTATACTGTGACACACGACTTGGCTGCAGCCCCAGCTGTGGCCCCTGGGCAGTGCACATGTTGCCCATTTGTAATCTAGAAAGCACCCCGGTTCTGAGCTGAGGCCAAGTATGAATGGAGAAAGCACTTACTCGTTTTTCTCCAGAGCCAAGAGCAGCTGTTCACCTTCCGCTTCAATCAGGAGCTTCAGCGATGCAGGGTGACTCTGAGGAGACAACAGACAGGAGGGAGGATGAGGAGGATTCGTTCTGGTGTCAGGGACTGAGCTCCCTGATAGAGAAATGATGGCTCTGGTTTTAGTTCCAGTACTGGCCTCATCCCACTCAGGGTTTTGTCAGTTGACTTCATTTGGCTGTTTAAAGCTCCTGTGAGGATCTTTAAGTTTGTTGACTTTGGTGAGCCTGTGAATACAGAGGTACGACTTATCTCTTGGTGATTTTTTCCTTATGAGACATAAAAATCTCATCCTCCTTTCTGTTCCTGTTTTCACTTCAAATAAAGACATCAATTTCAATCCATTTCAAAATAAGCTATAAAAACTCCTCTAAAAACTTTTGATACACTGCTTTGCCTTTTTTATCTCAGTTTAGCAACAAACTTAAATATAAGCTATTTTGTTCATTAATATATTCTCATTTCCAATAAATATACTTTGTGTTTTCAATTTTCTCACTCTCACTAATCCATAAGCTATCATTTCAGAAGAAAGGACTTCAGAAAGCTAAGTGTGCCAGTAAAAGAAAGCTTGAGGCTAAGATAGCTCCACAAAACAAAGATTATTTACTTATTTTTTAGTTGTTGGTGTTTTTGAGAGATGAAGTACTCTGCAATAATTATGCTGATAACAAAACCTTGTGAATAATAACCACAGAAGTGATCACAGCCTAAAAACAAGCTAGCTAAACAGAGCTACCCTTATTGTCAGGAGGCCCATAAGTCAAAAAGTCTGGAACTAAATCCAAACTATTTTTTTGACCAACAGGCTTTCTGATTTTCTCATTAACAGGCCCTCTGACTAACAGGCCTTCTGATTTTCTGACTATCTGCTTTCTGATCTACAAGCTTTCTGATGAACAGGGCGGGCCTCTTCCAGGAAGCTAGTGGCAGTTTTGCTAGCAGACCCAGATCTTTAATCTGAGGAGGAGTCACACAAACAAAGAGGTTTGATTCTTGCACTGCTCTATTATAAAGTTTTTTTTATATATAAATAAGTTAGTTTTACTTAGTTAGAAGACAATAATTCATATCCCAAGCTAAAAACAACCCAGTTAAGCGCTTCAAACAGCTAGTAGCAGCTTTGCTAGCAGACTGTGGAATTTTGAAGAGGATGCTTCTGTGGATAATTTGGCTAACCATCAAATCCTCCTCCAGCAAAGCTCCTTAAAACAGCTAGTAGTAGCTCTGCTAGCTGACCCGCCTGAAATTTTCTGTTTGACCAAGAATAAAAGAAACACTTTAACTTAAATGGCTTTATTTTTTAAAAGAGAGTTCTCATGGGGATTACTTGGCTAACCTGTAAAGCCTTGTGAGTAATACACACTAAATTTCTTAACCTAAAAACAAGCTAGCGCAGCACCATGAAAGAAGCTAGCAAGAGCTTTGCTATCAGATCTCTTTGACATTTAGTGTACAACATAGAAGTTTAAATAATCTGCCATGCTTTATATGGTGATAAAAAAATTAACTGCATTTAACCACCAAATATAGGATTACTTGACGCAGGTGTTCTGATAATACATCTTTTTGATTTCTTTTTTTTTTTTGCATGATTATAATTCCACAAAATGAGGACAAATAGTGAAAAATGTGTGGAAATGAAATAAAAGCACATTTCAGTCCTGATGAGAGTGTAACTGAGCCACCCACAGATGACTGTTTTCAATAGATGAGAGCGACAGGAATCCTTATGAAGCCTCTTTGTATCTTAGAACAAGAGCTGAGAGGATTAGCTTTATGTTTCTATTCCATTTGACATTAATCCTGAAGAAGCTTCCAATCTTCACATCCCTGAGTTTCAACACTGAGAGCGACTGTGTGTCTCTCTCACAGTCAGATGAAGTGGTACTGAGTCGTATATCCTTCCTGTCAGTGCAACAAACCCTCCACAAAGACACACGTCATCACATAAACCACTCTCCTCTTCGTGTTCGCACTCAAAGCGCGAAAGAAATCAAACATTCTTCATATCGCAGGGCAACTACATACACAAACACATTTTTTTTTTTTACAGTTCAATGTGGGTCAACTGTGGAAAGAAGCGGCGCTCTGGGTTAAGTCATCCATCACCCCCTGTAGAGACGAATGTGTAGTGGCTCATAAGAGGACAAGGAAGCAGAACAGTTACGGTTTTAGGCAGTGTCATTGCACAAGCCATGTGGGACTAAATTTACTGCTGTTCTCAGTTCAGAAAACTGTCTCTGTGCATGCTATGACCTCCTTTGCTCTGCCGTATTTTTAATGACAACAGCCATTTATAGGTTCAAGCTAAATAAAGACAGTACACTGCAGCATCCAGCTTGTCGTGCATTCAAATTAGCCCTTAGTTTCACTCACATTGCTAATATTACCTAATTCTGAGGATTTGTTTTGTTTCCAAGGTAATAATGTCCCAAAAAGACCTCGTGGCATCTTCTCTGTTCGGTAAGGCCAGAACAAATTAATTCACAAATGAATTGACTCAATAACACCACCTGGGAACACAGGCTGTGTTTTTAAGTCTGCCTGGCAGCCATGTGTTTGGTTTAGTGAAACAGTCTGGGACTAAACACCAAACAGAGCCAAGGATGCCAGATTTCAAACATTTAATTAATGTTCCGCTGGGTCCTGAAGAGTTTTCCCTGCTTCTTAAAAGCAGACAGAGCACAGCTTTATTTGCTATCTGTGCTTTTTTCTGTTTCTTTCCTTCAACTTATTTTATTCTTGGCTGTTACTTCTGAGCAATTCATTTAGACACAAATGTACTTAGCACCTTTATAAGAGGTTTTCTTCTGCGTGATTTTCATCTTGACAAAAAAATGATTTAACAAGGATTTAAACATCAATTCTATGAGCAAAGCTGATTTAAATTAAAGAGGAAAAAAAACATGATTATATTTGAAGAACCATCTAATTATAAGCATGTAGGATAATTACCTAAAATGTGAGGAAGGAGAAGAAGATATTGTCTCAGACCTGTGCAACACATTCAGGAGTTAACCTGAATTTTAAAGGATTTGGGATCTTAATTTGTTAATTTACCTCACTCATGCCTCCATAAGCAATCTACAAGACAAACCAGCTCACCGAGCATGTTAAAATCAAGATCCTTAATCTAATGAAGTGAAAGTATTCAAGAGGAGAAGATTTATTGTACATGTATTGCATATTGTGTCAAACTAACCACTGAATCTTACCATTTTGTGTCCTTCTGTATCATAACAAAATGTAATGTACTGTACCGTATTGTACTGGTTTGTTCTATTTCTTGTCATATTGTACTGTATTGTAGTGGTATCTTATCGTACTGTTTTGTATCATATTGTATCATAATGCACTGTACTGAATCACAACGCATCATAACATATATCGTAACAAAACGTAACATATTGTATTGTATCGGAACATGAGTGATGATACAAAACGTAACATAACATATCATGACATAGCTTAACATACTGTAGCTTATTGTATCATAATGTAATGTAACACTCCATGATACATTATCATCATGTAACACACATAAAATATAATACAGTGTGTTACGTTATGTTAAAATACAGTGCGTAACATTATGTTAAGATACAGCGTGTTATGTTATGTTACGATACAGTGCGTTACGTTATATTGCGTTACGGTATGGTACAGTATGATAAGTTACACTGTGTTACAATATGATACTGTATGCTAAGTTGTGTTAAGTTATGATAACATACAATATTTAAAGTTACGTTATGATACAATATGATAAAGTATGTTATGCCATTATGATACAGTATGTTAAGGTCACTAACGACATGATATTGTGAAGTATGTTATATTATGTTACAATGCAGTATGTAAAATACATTACAATACAATATGATACAGTATGCTAGGTTACGATATCATTACATAACCTAACATACTTTATCATATCATATCCTAATGTAAAGAACTGAAACTTATTGTATCGTAACGTAATGTAACACACTGAATCATAACATAAAGTAACGTAACGTACTGCCTTGTATTGTACTGTATATCTCTTTTTAAAATATTGTAATTGTTTTGACCAGCTGTATCATAATGTTGACATATCCAATAATATTTCATTTATATTTCCAGCGGTACGTTTGTCACAATTAAAACCTTAACATTCTTTAAATAACTGATGACATTGGCTGATTGTATCGTCTACTGGTATCTTTTACAAAGCAAACTGCAGGTGAGGCGAAACTACAAATCAATTGGTTATTTCATTCAAAAAGTGTCATCAACTGAAGAACATAAAACATACACTACTAAAACGTAAAAAAGAAAAAGTAAAAAAATATATCTTTTTAGACTTAATTTAAGCCACTTTTAACTGACAGGTCCAGAAAAATGTCTTAGCTCAAGACATTATGGCAACAACCAGAATCATTGGGGATCATCCTCAAGGGACCGTGAATAACAAAACTGAATTTATTGACTCTTCATTTTGCAATGGCTAATACATCTGGATCAGAGTGGAACAGAATAACATACCCCGGGGAGAACAAGCAGAGAGTAAAATAACTGCATGTGGATCGTTTTTGAACTCTTATCCCTCACCTGAGGTTTTAGCTGGCTAATTGGTTTCCAGTCTCGTCCAACAAGCTGCAGAGGTACTGTGGTCCCGTAGTGTTTCTGCTTTGCTGTTGGTCTGTGTTGAACATTCGTGCCCACATGATTCCCTGCAAGAGAAAAATTAAATTAACACCTTATGAGAATACACTGATCTTCAAAAGCTTCCCTCCTTTCTTTCATCCTCCCTGTATCTGCAAAAGAAGACCTGGTCCATCTGCACAGAGACAGAAGAAATACTCTTTAACTAATATTACACGAGCTGATAATGAATTCCTCCCTGCTGTTAAAGACCTGAGCCAGGAGTTCATTAAGATCCTCAGAAAACAACTTAACGGAGCAGCTGCCTTTAAATACAACATGTCACTTAAAGAAAACCACAGCATGTTTGTATTTGATGGCTTTTCTGTGTCTCAGTACACAAATAATGTCTTTTAAATCCTTTTGTTAGATTTTTTTTCATAACTACCAATTATCTGGGCTGACAGGATGCAATTTCAAACACATCTTCGCTTTTCCTAAACATATGTTCCCCTCCTCTTTATAGGATGGAGCCTGTCTCCTCTGCCATTACGACAGGAATACAACAGCGCTAATCAGCACTCTCACACATCAGGCGATGAGAGCCGTTAGCCATGCGCTGGGACCGTAAACACCCCCTCTGCCACTCTCGCTGAATAAATCTGCACAGTTTTAAGAAAGGGAATTTGATTTTGCTGCTGCTGCTGTGAAAGCTTCAAACAGGAGGTGGATGTCCAGAATGCAGCGCAGGAATCAGACGTAGCTTTGGGGCATTGTTCCCAGCATGCTTTTTATCTCTGTTCAAACAGGCTGTTCAACATAGAGTGTTTGTAAGAAGTGGATCAAGCCCAAAGTTTCCCAAAGACAGCACTCAAGGTTTTAAGTACCTTACTCCTGCATTCTTTCTCCAGCAGGGGGAGACTCTAGTGGTTACCAGAAAAATCTGGTAGCATGAAAACAAATTTTCCTGTCAGGTTTTTTATAGTGTTTCAAAAATCTGGTCACTTTAGAGATGAATTGTTTAACATGTACTCAGCTACTGTGATGTAAAACAGACAAGACCAGACACTCCCAGACCAGACTGTCCCTCTTGGGCAAGCGGTTGGAGTTTACAAAATGTTTGATTCAAAGAAAAAGTGATTTCAGTGCTGTTACCAGTGTTACGCTTTGAAATCATTGCATTTTTATGTTTGTCCATTTGTCTTTTTTTAAATTAAGTGTTAAAAAATATTTCATGTGTCGATCACTCATCACTGCTGGTTTAATGGGGGTATACTTTGGCCTGGAGGGTATGAAGCGGCCCACTCGGGGGTATAAATCTAGCCTGAGTCACTTAAACCATGGGTATAGTCTGGATTGGGGGTATATTTGAGGCTAATTTGAGGCAGTTTGTTGCAGCAACTCCCTCTTTGTTGTCTTTATTCTCCTTTTTTTCTTTTCTTTTTAGTTTTCTTTATATTTGTAGCCTGTCATTATTTTTTTATGGCTCATTTGTTGACCACTGACACCACACTGGTTGTGTTTGCAGTGGTGTTTTTACTGTTTTTGTTTCTGTTTGTCTGTTTGTAACCATGGTTGCATTGTTTTCACACAAGACTTCAGCTGTTAGCAGCCTGTAGCATGTTGATGCAAACCGTTCCAAAGTTACTGTGGTGTGCTAAGAAGAGACAACATCGACCTGACCTTCCATCCATCGTCATGAGGAATGTAAGATCTATGTCCAATAAGAAGGACGAGCTAGCAGTGCTAACCCAGCAACAGAGGGAATACCGGCAGAGTGGCATTATGCTATTCACAGAGACATGGCTAACAGAGCTAACACCGAATACCAATGCCACACTGGAAGGATTTCACATGTTGTGAGCAGACAGGATACAGGAGAGCGAGACTGAACAGACTGGTGGAGAGGACCAGCTCAGTCTTGGACCCTGTGGACCCTGTGGAACCTGTGGACCCTGTGGACCCTGTGGACCCTGCTGACCCTGTGGAGGTGGTGGATGACACAAGAATTATGGCCAAGCTGTCGTCTCTGATGGACATTTTTTTCAAGTTGACATCTATTATATTATACTTTTTATATATTCTTGGAATTTTTGCACTCAACACTTTCTTGTATTGCTGCCGTAACTCTGAATTTCCCTTCGATATCAATAAATTATGTTCTATTCTATTCTATTCTATTCTATTCTATTCTATTCTATTCTATTCTATTCTATAGTTTAGCCTGTTACATCGGAATTATTAAACAGTTATTAGAATATTACGAATCACAACTCATCTCTATTTTGTGTGTTGTTTTGTTAGTAACTCTGGTCATTGTGTGATTTTTGTGGACAAATAAAATTTATCTGCATAGATTTTAACGTGTTTAAATGCAATGTGTATCTATCCTGTTGTCCACATATGGTCACAACTGGTTTCCAAACATCAAGATGGCGATAGCTGGCTGGCTAAAACTGTTCAATTTAGGATGTGTTGCCAGTCATTCAATGATATATTCATCCAAAAATCCCAAACTGACATCCCTCGGTGCAAAAAAAATACTCCCATGATCCCGAGCAAACCCAGTGACACAGCTGCTGCCCCTCTAAATATTACATCATATGATCTCAGAGAGCTGAAATGAAATAGTGAGCAACCAGAGGACAAACCTAACAGCGCTCCCTGTAGTAATAAGCTCTCCACAGCAGGGATGCTGTTCCAGAGCGGGGTCTCTCACTAAAGCAGCAGGGGTTGTTGGAGCCATTTGTTATGTCGCAAACATCCTAAATCAAATGTTTGCCTGTTTTCAGTTGTCTCCAACTGATGCTCCGCCGAGCGTTTCCAAGCAGCAGGAAAACAGATTTAGTGATGTCAGCGGACTTGTGAGGAGTCATGCGTGTGGTCGGGATCATAATCTATGGTTTGTTTTGAAACTTTGTAACTTCTTAATTCTGAATCCAATTTCAATCAGGTACAAACACAAAACACAACGGAGGGGAGACTCGTCACAGATTATTATTACTAGCAGCACTTTCGAGGCCCTTCCATCAATTTCTTTCTCTCAACGCATGACTCACGTGGCTAAAGTGCTGAGTCTGCTTATTATCCGTCATTAATAACCCACACCAGAGTGAGTCCTCCCCAGCTGAGTTTTTGTTCTGCTTCTCCTCTAAAGGGGGAAAAAACCTCCTCCTCTGGAGTCCATCACAGAGCAGCTCCAGCTGATAGCGGAGAGCCAGAGGTGACCAGCTCAGCAGTCCTCATCCACTAGACCAGCCTGATGATGAGAAGCAGGCTCTGGCAAGGACGACCCACATCACACACACACACAAACTCAACAGCAGGGAGAGGCATCTTACCCTCATTAGCCTCAGAAAAACCACACAGTCTCGGGAGGTTAGGTGGGCATGCTGAGTAAGGGAACCCATGACAGGCTCTGTGAGAGGTGTGGATGGATACCAAAACAAATGAGGGAAGAAAAAACAGAAATTCTAACTAAGAAAAGGTCAAATTCCAAAGTGTGGTTCGCCAACTTATGAAGTGAACACACATGGAACAGCTATCGTCTTTTCACATCAACTTCGACAACCAGGCCTGTGTTTTTCCCCCCTCACTTCAAAGCCGACAATTGAATAACCATTTTGTGAATATGGCATGCAATAAGATTTAATTCCCGCTTATAAATGGCAATATATTAGTGGAAACAGTCTGCTGGCCCCTCTTTTTTCCCCCCGTGTGCTTGGGAAACGTTTGGTAAAGTTGGAGCGTGGCGCGGCTGCTGTTTGGACTCTGTAAGTGGCTTTTGTTAGCTAGACTGTTACAAGAGCCACCAGAGGCGTTAAGGGAGCGGTAAAAGTGGCACCAGAACTTGGAAGCTTATTTATATGTTCAATAAAGGAGAGTGTAAACAGAGGTCTTAATAAAGCCGAGTTCTGGTCCTCATCGGCTCCCTTTATGCTCCCCTGTACACAAAGAGATTTTGTGCCATTTATACGGCCTCAATAAAGTCAGGGCTAGGATGGAGGATTGTATATATGTGTTTGGAAACCGGACTGTGTGTGTGCTTGTTCGCGTGTGGGTGAAATGTGATACAGACCAATGACTGAATAAGGTAATAAAATTTGCTCTCCCTAGTGGTGTTGTTAAGAAAGAACAATAAGTTTTACTATGTCAAGGTATTGTTTGGTTGTTTAACAGTGTAGTTCAGTAACGAACAGTGGTGTATTCAGCATGGATTTAAGTCTGCCTTAAGCATGTTGTAAATTTGATTGGAAGACATCCTAAGAGGTTTCTTGATTGCAGATTGGGATTCCCATCAAACGTGGGTTGTTGCAACAGTTATTGAAAAAACATGATCTCAAGACATGTTATGTTACAGGACCCAGGAGATAGGAACAATAAGCTCAAACATCAAGAGTAATCTGGTTTTAGAAATTGTGGAACCAGGTTTCAGTCTCTCTGGACAGGGAAACTGGTTGAAAAATGGTTTAAAAAAAAGTTTAGTCAAAGTCTAAACTTAGGAAAAGTGTGCAAATCAAACAGTGTTTCAGCACCGAGTGAAGAACATGTATTGTGGGATGAGGGGCAGAGCTGAGTGTGTCGGTTGCACCCATTAAAAATTTGCCAAATCTACTCTGCCAATGCCAAACAAACAGCTGTATTTCTCCCATCCTACTTTTGAAGTCCTGCACCTCTATAGATTTGGCACAACCATGGCTATAGACTGATGTAACTCAATTATGTCTTCATGACGACAGGACTGACAGGATTGGGATCCTTAGGGTTGAATGACAAAATCAGTAATCATTGAAGGCGTGATTCGCATTTCAAAAACAGATGTAGTGGGAAAAACAGGGGGACAGGATGCATTATTGAACAGTGCACCCCATGTACAGACAATACTGTCCTTGTTGCAGTGTCATTAGTTGACTCAGCTTCTACCATTGACTGCATGTCTTCTCCTATCTTTGCTTCCCACGTTTCCATTCTTTCTTCAACTAAAGGAAAAGAAGCTAAAAAAAACAACATGGGAACTTAATAAACATGATTATCTGTTTTTGGAGGTAATTTCAATTGGTGCTTTCTAGTGAATTGTTTTCTTTGTATCAATCAGTTGTCCAAACAAAACCTCTGACCTGTAGTCTACAAGCTCCAGGTCCACAGGACCAGATGATCTTCCTCACCGTCTTTCCTCACTGCCCTCCCACACCTTCAGCCTTCACTCTCCCTCCCTGTAACAAACCAACAACTGTTCGGCTTTATTAAACCCCAGAGCCTGCTTTCTCACCACTCCCTCCCGGACAGGCAACCATGAAATAACGTATTCATAACAATCTGTGCTTTTCCAACACAAATGGCGTGCTGTTCTTTTCATCTGCACACTCGACGGGGCCGTGCCCTCCCCATGTGTGCATGTCCTCTGAGATGAGACATACATGCACACATCCATGAAGGGCACTCCGAGTCAAAGTCACTCTTTCCTGCAGCACACAAGGACACACACAAAAGTCACTTCTGCCAGACTCTTCCTTCAAACTACGGCTGATTGAAAATGAAAATGAAAAACAACATCTTCAGTGGTTTGCACAAGTTTTTTTTCCCCACAAAATCCAACAAATTGAGCGAAAAACAAGGAAACACTCTTGAGATGATTCCAGCATTGTTTAACTTAAATGGATGATGTTTGGGTTCCAAAACCTCAGGACAGACATCAGAAGAAAATATGAGCATGTGGGATTAATTAGGGCAGGGAGTGATGACTTTAAATTGGCTGGAACTATGACACAACAAATAAGGTTTAAGAAAATCAAATATATAGTTTGTTCCAGGTTCCACATGGAGGCGTGTTTCTGTTCTAAGAAATCTTATTAAGTGCCTATTTTTTCTCCATCAGGACCATGTACCCATGACCATTTTTATTTGGACTTGGTGGATGTTTTTAATCAGAGTACTGACCTGATTGGGGAAATGTTCCAGCAAAGTTTCCCAACCCAAATTGGTCCTGACATCAGCCCATGAGGAAAGACTTGGTCTATGTTTACGGCGATTGTTCATTTAATAACCTGTGATTGACAGGCATAGCACGAAATCAATTTATCCTCAATCATGGTGGCTAAGTTATGCTAATTTAAACAGAATGGTGATTGGGGACAGTGTGCTGAATGACACATTGGACAGAAGAGCCTTCAAGCAGAAGCTGTTATGAATGACCTTGGAGACAAAGCAGAGGACATAGTTTGGTATCTTTCTTCGCTTTTATTATCTTCTCCAGGCCAGTGACTAATCACTATTGACAGTTCAATCACCTGAATAGAGAAGTCTTTATCCCATTAATCAATGGAGATAAGAGAGCCAATCTGAACCCCAAGAGATAGACAATAGGACAATTTTCCTGTTCCCATCCTGCTAATCTGGCAAAAGCATACAGCGTAATCTCTGGTAATCACCTGGTAAAACCTGGTTTAGACAACAGGTTGAATTCTCGGTGCACCCTACACTGTAGGTCTGCATAGCCCTTTTTTGACACCAAAGCCTATGCTCTGTTAATAACATAACAAAGAGTGTGGTCTTGATTAATCGACCTTGTTCCATGTACCTTTTCCCACTGCCGCACTGCCGAGTTCATAAGGGAGCAAAGGTGAAAAGTGCTTGGTAATCTTGGCTTGACTCCACGGTAAACATTTGACCCATTTGGGGGACATTATGTCAACACCCTGAGGGTTGAACTAGGAAACGTAGAAACCTTTGGGTGACATCATGGTAATGGGAATCTGCACAGAGAGGAAGAGGCTCCCCTTAAATTAAATACAACAAGGTAGCAATGTGTCAAAGTTTACTGAAGAAGAGTGGAAGAGTTCAATGGTTTTTCAGGGTCGTAATCATGTTTAACATTAGGATCCTTTGTTTGTTCTCTCCTTCTCTGTTTCTCTACCCTCACCTTGCACACCCGACTCATTTACTGTCACACCAGCCTGATGTCAGCACATAATTACTCTCTGGGAAATAGATGGTCCTGCAGGCTCAATTCCCCCCAGCTCAGCAGGAGGTTAATGTTGTCCGAGAACTGGTGACGTTGCGCCCCTGGCGAGTGACACCGCTACACCTCCCAAGCTGCCGTGTGTGTTCCCTGGCATTGAGCATGTGTGCCTCAGAAAAAGAAAGGTCAGATCGGAAGAGCGTCGAGAAGGGGAGGACTGTGTGAAAGCTTGTAAATATGGTCTCTATGATGGATTACATTTGCAATGCCCTGAAACTCCTCTGTCATGGGAAGCACATGTTTGGCTTGCTTTCAAAACAGAAAAAGTAGAGAAGAAATGCTCCAGACATGGAAACTCAAGTTTTCATATGAGGGGGAGGACTTATCTGACTTATGACAACTTTCAGAAGATGAAGTTGTAAAAAGTTACATAGCTTAAGGTTTAAACAACAAGTACTACTTTCAGTGTTTGATGAAAGTGAATAAATTATGTTACTTATCTCAACAGGAAGAAATGTTGTAATATTTCAACTGTAATCATCAAAGTTATTCATCAAATAGAAAAGCGGAATATTGAGCACAGCATACATTAAGGCAGGCTGCAAAGTCAAGCTTGGCACACAGTACATCAGCTTTTTTTAACGTCAGACATCTCAACCAAATCCGCAAATAGCAAAATGGGTGTTAAATGGGAATTAACTTGTTTTAGCCCGCTTACTCTTGCTGATGATTTTTAAAAGTCATATCGCCACTGATGCTCACTCTGTTTCATACCCAGGGGATTTCGCTGATGCTCTCCCTGCCTTGGCTTTTTAAGTATGCACAAGAAGAGAGGAAGTGTGCTTTTACCGCCAAAGGCTTTGGGGGCATTGTGTTCCCAAGCCAAGAAAAGTCAAGACAAGAAAGTTATATTCCTAAAAGCTATTTATGTTCTAGGGTAATTTGTCCCTCCAGTCTTTACCTGCAAGCCCTCATTAACACTGATGCAGGTAAGTGAAGTGGATGGAAAGTCCAAAAAGTTCAATTTCTGAGTATGTGAAACCAACTCAATTCAAACTTTTAACAATCTTGGACCGGTTAAAGTTAAACCTTACAACTTTGCACCTTTTTGATTTTCTGCTCGCTCTCCTTATCCTTCATCGGCCTTTGGAACCGAACTCAGCAGACAAAGCAACTGGCAGCAGCAGAACTTCATTTGGTCCAATTTGTTAGAAACTCACCCAGGTGGGAGGTGACCTGTCTCTTTCTCTGAGAACACATCTACCCATTAGAAATCACATCACTGCTTGTCTCTTCTTGTTGGTGGACAGGCAGGTGGGTAAGTGAGTGCTGTACGCCAAGCTGGAAGATAGATGACCTGGAGCTTAAGTATAAAACCTGATGTTTGAAAGTCAAGTCCAGACAGTTGCTGCTTACATGGTCTCCATAAAACCTCTGTGAAAACATGTTTCTGTGTTTACAGCTTATTATTCTGCTGCCAGGTGGGCTACAGAATCAGTTATTGTTGTGATTTACTTGGTTTCAACTTAGCTATAAAAATATGGAGCTAATATTGTCATGTGGACTTACATATTTAATGTCACCTGGGATGTTCTGAAACAGTAAAACTAGTAATTTAGCTATGTTACCATTCCTTAACCAACATTTTTCCACAAAAAAATCAGTGAATTGTGGTTGTACACACAGAATTATCTCCAGCTAAGATTTGTATAAAACTATTAACAACTAGCAAACTAGCGAACTAGTGGACAAATACAGCCTGGAGTCACTGGCATCTTTGAGCTAGTTGAACTAAATTATTACCAAAGACAGAGTACCGTTTGCAAGGCTTGGTGCAGAACAAACCAGAGCTAAAAGGAGATAAAATGTCAAAATAACGTTTTTCCTGAATTGCTTTGCTATTTCTCTACGACACTAATAATTGTTAGCCATGTACTGTCAATTTTTAGGCAATATAACAGACTTTTATGTTGAAATTGTGTTTGACTGGAAACTTTGGCAAAAGGTAAGATTGGTCAAAATTTCTGTTTACGAATTCAAGCTACTGAGGATAGCTTTATGCTACATCTTAAAGATACAGTACATTGGTATTGGGAATATTTAGTGATATATAGCCATTAGACTCTAGTTTGAAACACTCCCTTGCTCACACCCCCTGCTGTTGAAGCTTCAGCAACACTGGGGACATTCAAAGAGAAAAAACTGCTGTAGTGCCTAACCCTAACCCTAACCTCATTTTAGGCAGCAGCTGCAAGATGGCAGCCTCCTTGGAAAGGGGCTTATGTAAATATAAAAGGCTCATTCGAAGTTCAGAAAAACAAAAAACTTTCAGTATTGAGGTAATTATTCACTAATTTTACATAAATCCTACTGGGCCTGTTTTACAAAATGCTGTTAAAAATTACTTACTGTACCTTTAAAGTTCTGCTTACATCAAACAACTTAATGGAGCAGAAGGGGTTAACTGTCAGTGGCTTTTTGGAAAACACTGATGTGGTGAAACTTGAATGAACCCAGATAGGAGATATCTGAGCCAGCTGAGCCCTCTGACCAGACAAGAGTGAGGACGCTCTGGGAGAGCTGTGCTGAGCTCTGCTCTGACCTGTCTGGGTGTGAAAGTCCAGAGCCAAGATCAGGTTTCAACATTGTGTGTTGAACTGTTTTTTGAGAGAGGGGGGGGGGTCATTTGAGTCCATCGACGAAATTAATACAACACATGTAGGGTCAGGCCACAGGAGCGCAGTCCAGATATTTTCCCCTTCCTATATAAATATCCCCACTGCGGAGCAGCAACTGGTTGATCAATCTGTCTGAATGTACAACTTCACTTTAGCCAAGTCTCCTTACCAGCCTCCTGGGACCCACCTATCCCCAAACACTCATCTGACAGATCTGAATTCATTCAAAGTACAAAGATACTAACTGCCTCTGACTTGAGATGGGTCACATCACAGTGATAATGTCTCTCTTGGGGAGGACACTGCTCACTAAAGGAATCTTTTACTACAGTCCAAAAATATATTCTCAGCTCAGTTTTCATTTGTCTGAGCATGCAGCACGCAAGCTGCACACACCGCTTGAGGGTAACAGAGTCATGTTGGCTAAAGCAGTACAGCTGGCTAGTAAATACTAGCTGACACTAAGTGTGTCAACCATCGGAGGAAATCATTCACACATGATCCCCGGCTTAGACAGCAACATGCACAGGACAGACAGAGGGGAGGAAAAAACAACAACAAGGAAGCTCAGATAGGGGTGTCATGAAATATAGATGCCAACATGACGTTGCATGGAGCTGAGCAGCTCCATCTTTTCTTAGCAGCCTTGAATTCCTGACAGCAAAGACAAAAGCGCAGTCTGTAGTCAGAGAGAGACTCGTAAAAAGAGGGCACTAATGAGTCCCAGTCATCGCACTTTGACATGATGTAAGCTGCAACTAATTATTTCATTAATCAAACTTTTTTTTTTTGTCTGTACAAAGGAAAACGGGAGAGATTCCACGAAAGCTCTTCAGATTAACGAAAGTTCAAGATATGTTCAGATGCTTTCATATCAGAGGCTGGAGAAAGCAAACATACCACCTTTTTCATGGATTCCAAGAGGAAGATATTAATCCTTTTTTAATAACATTTTACATCAGAACTGAAGAAAATATATCTTTTGACCAGGGATAAGAAAAATCACATGGCATGATTAGCTTTGTTCAGCATTCTTCAAGGTACAGACACATAAATCAACACTGTCTCCGATTTTTAACTGGTTTTGTTATCCTGAAAGACCCGGAAATCAACACAGTGAAGCCACGCTGCTACACCAAAAACAGCCAAAGCATATTCCAAAATCAAGCTTGGGAAAAAATAGATAACAGGATCAATTCCAGATGAGAAGAAATCTCAACATATTTGAACCATTTACATTCACTGCCTTTGACAGTTCCCTTCCACCTGCCCTGCAAGACAATGACGTCAAGCAGTTAGCGCCAAAACAGACTACTACTTTTTAACGCGCTGAAATATCTGTCAATGGAGTGCAGCGTTAAGTATCAGGACCAAGTTATCAGGCCACTTCCTGAAAGCATCCCTTTTATTTTTCAATATGACATTTACACATAAAATTAGTTTTTTTCTGAAAACCTAAAGGCATTTTTGAGAGGGATGTCCCGATCAACATTTTTTGGCCCCGAAACTGATCAAAATTTTGGTAATGAATATCTGCCGATACCTGGTTCGGATCTGATTCTTGGGTTTGCAGAGATAAACTTTGCTAAAGAGGTCAGAAAGTGAAGCTTTGCACTATTTTGTTTTGTGTTTTAACAGCAATTAATAGTAAAAAAAATAAGCTAAAAAATGTCTTGATCTTATTAATTCTATTCATCTTAATCCAGCTTGTTTTGATGTTAAAGTCGTCTGATCTATTTTACATGCTCTCCTTCATGAGTTCCCCTACACTTGTGTGCATGCAAAAAAATCCAAGGCTGCCCTGAACGCAACACTCATGAGAAAGTGCCAGACTGCAAACGTAAATATTAAACACTTACATGACTTATCTCATGGTTTTTCCCTTTCCTTTTCATTTACTTCGTAAAGGAATCAATCCAGTGCACTGGATGGCTCAGCAGTAACACTACTGTCAAATCACATCATGTTTAAATCAGCTCACATGTTGTCACTGACTGTGCTGTACAGCTCCAGTGAGGCATGATGGGAAACCAAGTGTCTGAACAGAAGGACATACATTGGATAATGGAGACAGCATCAACCTGTATTCCAACTTCTTCTCAGAGCTTTTTAGATGCTCTCTCTCTCTGTGGACATTGATTTGCTCTTTTACAGCCCAGAAACAGTGGTACAGTCTTTCCTCTTGACTTTTAAGCCACAGAGTTGCTAATGCTAAGCTAACAGTGTGTCCAGTGTTTGTTTATTTTGAACTGTGTGTCCCTGGAGAGTTACCGTAGGATGCTGTAAAGCAGATATTATTGCTGTAAAGTGTTCTGTAACAAAGCTAAGTGTGGTTGCTGTTCCACATCAATGAACCATATTTTTTTTATTTTATCATCAACTTCACGAGGCTGGGCGATCTTAGAGCGCTTGGGAAAATTGACACATTGCAGCAAACTGTGCTTAATAATGACTAACATGGATGACGAGATGAGAAGATCAGGCTCGGCATTTAAGCGGTAACCTAATGGGAACAAGATCTGCAATTTCATTTAAACCATTAGCTTCTTCAGTTCATTGAAATTCACAAATATCTGCTTCTAAACACTGGCATAGATCGGTGACTGCATGGAGTCAACCATCACCCTAAAGGTCAAAGCATTCGATTTTTACAGTCCATGCTGAAGATGACTTTCTCAATCCTCTTTCTATGTGACTCAGCTCAAGTTTCAGGTCGTTATCTTATGTGTAGAATTTTCCGCAGACATGGTGTGGAGAAGGTGCCTCCCAATAAGTCCGAGCGCTTGGAAATGGACCCATAGAGGCCGACTTCTGATGAATAAATGAAGACTTCCTGGTGCTTGGATCCTACTTTCACTTTTCGCCCTTTCTGGTAATTAATTCCCAGGATTCTTCTGGATGTGCTGTGACTGGCAGCATGTTTGGATGTCAAAGTCTATCAGCAAGCGCCTACGCTCACTTCCTCTAATCTCCACTGCTGCACATCGAGTTTTCACCTAGGGCATGTAACACTGGTGACTGAGATGTCATGAGCTATCGCCTCAAGCACTGCAATCATGGATTGAAACAAACACCCTCTTACATCACTTCGGAACATTTTCCCAGAGCTCACAAGCTGCTGGTTTTCATGTGTGGCCTTGATGTCATAATCCCAATGAAGAGTCCATCCACTCACGCTACCAACAATGCAGCTTTATTTTAAAACCTAGGAGTTCATCCATAATTTAAACCCTGAAGTATGTTTGAAGTGCCTTGACAAAGTGAAGTTTGCTTCAAGCGCCTGTGAAATGCCTCAAGTGCTACCACTGATTACCAAAAGCAGTTTCAGCATCATCAATTATACAGTGTCTCCTCTGAGGTAAAAGCTGGAAATTTATCTTCTTCTTTTTTTCACAGAGGCAAACGTTGGAGTGTGTAAAGAAAGAAAGTCAGTGCAGACTGGAGATGATTCATTCTGCCCAAACATGTGTTACAGATCTGTAGGTCTGGTGTACCAACAGCAACAGAGGGTTGAATTAACAGAAAACAGACCTGTGCGTCTGCAAGTGCTTTCACTTAACATGCACGAGACATAAATTCAGAGAATGCTGGATTAAAATAAAGAGGATAAACACGCAGTGGGCAGTGGGCATAGCTGTAGTTGCTGACAGGTTAATTTAAAGTTCGCGTAAAAGCCAATGTTTCCACTTTTACGCACGGTTCCTTTGAAAATTTGGAGCAACTTACCTTCTATGGATCGGGAGGGCACGCCGTCACACACCGACACGGTGACAGAAAAAGCCTGAAGCGCTGCCAAAAACACAAACTTCAGACTCCAGCTCCAGGGATTCATGGTGATGCCCGGCTGAAGCGTGGACGGGACTGGCCGAGTGTCTCACTGCGGCGCAACCATCATACAGCCACAATCCTCCAACAGCTGATGTGCACGAGCCTCCCCACCAAAATAGTAAAAAAAAAACCACTTCCTGAAATCTGATCGAGTAAATGAGCGGTGCTTTTAGGAGATCCCGACGACAGCTGATTCAGCTCCGTGCGCTTTCCCCATTCAGAGTCCGAGTCTGCAGCTGCATGACGCCAAAAAGTGAGAGTAAAAGCAGAGAGAGAGGGATGAAAACATGTAGAAATTCACAAACCGCTGCAGTCTTAGCCGCCCGCTGGAATGACACCAATTCCGGAGCAATTACCGAGCAGGAGTGTTGTCTTATGAGTGGGGACCATGTGCTTCAATGAAGACCTCCGCCAGGTCCTAGAGCCGAGTCCAGAACTCATTAAACCAGCGGCGGGAAGCGCCCGTGAACTCACTGGGTGGAATTTCCGGTTTACATTTCAAAATAAAATGTTGTGGAATTAAAACGAACGAAAATATCCACAAAAGATGATCAAATACGCAAAATTACTTACAATAAAAGAATTTTCACCACCTTTCCTTTGTCATTTTTAATTTTTATGAATTTTTTTTTTGCTAAAATTAAACTGATAGACTGTGACTCAGAATTTTTGGAAGCAATTGTTAAGTATCAATTCTTTTCAACCTCACTTCCAAAAAGAAAAATCTGAATTAAAAAAAGTTGGTTATCTATTTAAAGAAAGAAAGAAGTAATTGTATATCATATTACGGTTTATTAACCTTAATACATCGTTAGAGAAATTTCCTGTTTACTTGCTCTGGTTGCTGGCCTCTAAAAATAGAGAAATGTCATTTTCTATGTGGAAAACTGTAAAATGAATATTTAAACAGCATGATGAGACAACCACGAAACTTTGTGTTTTCTAATTTAAGTGGTAATATTAAAAAATGACTATTTTTTTAGCATTGTTTGAAATGAAAAAAAGATTTTAATATTTCTAATTTATGATCTTACGGAAATTATTTTAAAATTGAACCGTTGTTCCAAGATAAAATCTCAAAAGAAGAAAAAAAAAAGAGCGAGAGAGAGATTTTTTAATTTGAATTCTAATCCAACTTCCGGTTTTGCTCTTGCGTTATTATGTGAACCTTTACTGAAACGGCTGGAGGCGCTCACATACTGTAGCAGCCCACACTGGATGTAAATTTGAATAATGTAGCTGCCTACACTGCCCTGACTCACAGATGTTATTATCATGATGTTTTCTGTCAGAATAAACACAAAGCAGCAGTGTGTGAAAGAATCACAAATGTGAATCCAGATTACTCTGCTGTGTTGCCTCATTTCGCCAGACTTCACTTGGACACTTGTATTTCACTGACAGCCAGCTTCTCAAGGCAGAACATGTGGTTGAAGCATGCTTATGCATTCAGAGTGACTTTCTATACAGTCTGATTCAAAGGCTTAACTCACTCATGTCCTTCATGAATGTGTGGGCTACACTCTTCACTGCTCTGTACATCCATCCATCCACTTCAGAGGGGAATACAGGCACATGTACTCCCGCAGCAGGTTGACTTTCTGAAGGCTTCTTTCTCTCCAGCTACAGTAGCAAAAAAAAAAAATAATAAAAAAAAAATCAGCATTTCAAGTGCAGTGAGCTCTGAGCGTGGAGCCCTGAGGTCACAGGAGCACATCCAATCACTGTCTGTGCACTGTTTAAATATACAGGATGTTCAGGGTGAAACCTCGTGTCAAGATGCTCACAAAATTCCATTTCTCAAAACTCTCTTCTCCGGATCAGATATGAATGCAAACAAAAGGAGTCTTTCTCTGCATGCTGATTCTGCAGAAACTCAGCGACGGGACGGGATTCAGAGCTGATCTTTGGCTCTGTTTTTTTTTAAAAGAAGCAGGGGGATTTTTGGAGGAGGTTGATAAGATGCAGAGAGGAGCAGGCAGTGAAATATTTGTTTCTGTTTGGCTGCCAGGACAGATATAGTGCACAGTGGAAAAAAGAAAAAAAAAGAAAAAGAAAAGTTATTGCATCTTATTTCTGTTGTTTCGTCAATGTAGTCAGCATTTCAACACGTCAATGATGGGCTTCGGAAACAGATGAGACCATTATATAGTTGCAACACGGTGCAAAAAGTTAATTTTAATACAGTTCCCGCCTCTGAGGATAAAAATTTCTAATCATTGTTGGGATTTTGGGGTTGGCACTGGGCCCATGCCACCCCTGGTCACCTCTTTGGACACACTCCTGCATGAATTAAGAGACAAATCTGTCACATTAGGAGGGAAAAAAATTAACATTTCTTATCACAAGTTAAATATAAAATTCAATATATCAAATACAAAATTCACTGAGAACGCCATTAATTTTTGTTACATTACAAACTTGTAGGAAAAAGAACAAAGTAAATAACAATTTCATCACTGTTTTTCAACTTTATCATGTAAAAACGACCAGTTTGACCATTTATGGAGTTATCATCAACTTCAAGCCATGAAAACACACACATGCATGTGCAATACTAAGACATCAGTGCAGATTCAGATTGATGGTTCAACAGCTGGACTCTGAAATAACATCATATTAAAGGATAATAAATAAAAAAGAAACAACTAAGGACGCAGAAAACATCAAAGGCTACTCTGTTATCCGTTGTTCCCAAAATAAATATTCACACATCTCACTTTTGATTTACGCCTGGCTCTGCTCTGAGGATCAGTCCACACAAATCTAAATCTGCACTGACAGCCTGCAGTCCATCATAGACAAAGACAGAGACAAAAGCTCCATTCAAATCCACCCTGTCCATTAATGGGGCATTTCCAGTTTCCAGTGAGAAGAGGTCACATTCCTCTGTCTTCCAGCTAATAGCTGGCAGAGAGGGTGAAGGCAGAGAGGGTGAAGGCAGAGAGGGTGAAGGCAGAGAGGGTGAAGGCAGAGAGGGTGAAGGCAGAGAGGGTGAAGGCAGAGAGGGTGAAGGCAGAGCACTCGCCAGGCTCCTTCCTGCTTGTATAATGAGGTGCTAGTTCAGGGCCGTCCTGGATGGGACCCCGTGAAGCATAATGAATGATTCTGTCTTCTATCACTGCTTCACATCACATGAGATCATGTGGAAGTGACTGCATGAGAACATCAACGCGGTATCGTGCAGCGAGGAGGGTTACTTTGAATCTCATTACGGAAAGAAAAGCAATTTGCAATCAAGTGAAAACAAGACAAACAGGATACCTCACCGGCTTTCGATGTGGCATCAAAAGGGTTCAGATAGTGTGTTTAAGTGGCTGTATTTAAGGTTAAGACAAAAGCAGGAGGTTGATTTCATTCTCTTTGACCATCTTCATTTGTAATTACGCACCACGAGGCCGACAAGGACGGCTGAGTCCTAGAGATAAGCGGCTGTTTTTCACAAAGACAAATCTACAGAAATCTCAAACCAAGAAGGTCATTCAACAAAACTTCTTTGATCCTCAAGAGCTTTTCTTTCCCCCAAGGGTATCAGAGGGATTTTTTTTTATTCAGATTGGCAGAAAAGTCTTTGAAGGTTCTGGAGTAACCTTCATAACAGCGCTAAGTGTTGCTGAACAACCTTCTGAGTTTTTCTTTTTTTTTTGTCTCAGAAAACAGATGTTGTGCTCTGTTACTTTACTGCTCGTACATGGAAGAAAGAACCAAGGCTTAACAGACATCTGCAGACAGGATGTTTGAGTTCATAAAGCACTATCAAAGGTCAAAGTTCACTTGATCCATCTGTTATTCTGTCATCCGTCATCGTGTATTCAGCTGCTGTTCCTGTGGAGGATCTGATCCAACAGTCTCTGCAACAAGAAGGAAAAATTAAAACGATTACAGCACTTGTAAGGGTATCGAAGTTCAACACGAGTTTCATAATACTTGTTGTCCCTTGATAATTTAACAATCTGAGGTCTCCTTTGTTGCGATTTTTGTGTCACAGAAATTTTGGCGTTGTGGGCAGGACACTTAAGCATCTGGATTGTGCTTCAGCGCTGTCTTTCTGAAATATTCAAGGTGTTCCTGAAAAAGTCTTTGTCTGGAAGGCAAAACATGTACATATCAGTGAGCATTAACCCCTTAAATCCCGCTGGCAACAATAGTAACTGAATTTTTTTATTTATTTTTTTTTTTTTTTGAAGTGTTGATTTAACCTTTGATCACTAATTAAGTTTGAAAATGAAATAATATGGAAAAATAAATTAATAATTTAAAGGAAATAAAAATAAATGAATAAGATAAATAAGTAAAATAAAACATTGGGAAAATAGGATTAAACAATGCCTTCCTTGACGTGTCATCTAGCCATGCCATGAACACTAATGCATTCCCATAATGTAGCGAGTGTCCCTGGATCATGTTCACATGGTTTCCTTATAGCACGTTTTAATCTGCATTTGTGAATGCAGGAAAAAACTATGTCTAAATACAGTATTTTTTAGATGTGATTTTGAGCCCATACGGTGAGTTCCACTGCAGAGCCTAAAGATCAAACCCCCATTATCAGTTATTAATCTTTTCCATTTTGTTCAGGGGATTCTTCAAGTATCGTTTTTAGTTTTATACCAAGTTTTCATAACCACATTTTCTAGCTTACCATCCCGTATGTAACAGAAGTATAACCTAATCCCTGCCATCCTCTGACCCCCATTCTCCCCTCTCAGGACCTGTTACATCTCTGGCTTCACACCCCCCCCCCCCCCCCCCCCCCTCCCCTCCTGCCTGTGTTATCTTCCACAGCAGCAGTGCGGGTGGAGCAGCTGTGCGCAGGCCTCCACACTGCCTGCGGCTGAGCTGAATGGCAGCACTGCACTGTGGCTGCCTCTGGCCCTGAAGGGCCTTTTGTTTCTGTAGGAACACAGGCCTCACACACTCAGCACAATGACACTGTTCACTTCTTCTGTCCGTAATGAGAGGGAGAATGTGGGCTGCGAGGTCACAGACTCTAATTCCTCTAGCAGATAAAACTTTGTTTTGTGACGGCTGATGGTTATAAGCTCATACACAACGACTTATAGCACCTGCACTATGTGCTGAAATGTCGTTTTCTTTCTAAGTTCAGGCCTTTTAATTAAACTGGTGTCAGAAGTGGAGGAAGAATCAAACATTGTGCAACAGCGACCTCTGGTGGAAGAAGAACTCATTGCTCTGGATGTAACAAGTTGGAAAGATTCTTAAAGAGGTCAAAAATTAAAACAGGATTTCACTTAGAAATACATTAACATGAAACGTTAATTTTTCATTTTATTTTATATTTTTACTGGTGTTGATTTCTGATGCAGAAACATGGAGTAACAAAAAAAACCCTTTATGGTTGATGTATATAATGTACAACTGTGAAGGTTACAAATTTTAAAATATTCCTAAAACCTTAAAGTCCATACTATCAAATACTTTTTCCTTTTTTCCTTTTTTCCTTTTTTCCTTTTTTTTTTTTTTTTTTTTTTTTTACAAGAACACTGATTGCTTTTTAAAGTTTTCTTGTGCTTAACGAGTGGAAAGAAATAAGATTTTCAATTTGAAATTTTTGATTCTTCTCTTTTGCCAGAACGAAACTAGATGAACAACAACGACAACAAACACAATCATAAAGTCTTTCTGACACACATTGCACAGTAAGCACCTATTTTTCAAACAGTGCGTAAAGAAATTATAACTCAACTGGAAGACAAATCTTTTTTATTTCACCTGTTTTATTAAATTTCTGAATAGATTTTTTTTTCTCCTCACAAACCCCAAAAATGATTCCTAATTTTTTTTTTGTCACTTGTTGAAAAGCTCACGCAGATCTTTGAGTATCTCAGAATAACTCATTAGCAAAAAGATGCTAATTGCTAATACCAAAACAAAACAACATCCTCATCACAAAGTCTGTCGAGTTCTAACTTCTCTGTGAAGCCGCCACCTTCCAGCGGCTGCTGTGAGGACAGAAATAGCAGCGCGCTCTCTCTCTGCAGCCATTTAGCGCTCGCCATTACTGTGAAATGTCTCAACCTTTGCGCAGTTTAATTGAGCTTGTAAGAGAAAGGTGTGTTATTACTTGCTCAATTGCGTGCAGGTCATATACAAAATTAATGTTCTGTTCAGTGTCTCAGGCTCGTTAGAGGTCTCGTTAACACCGGCGGGCTGTTCTCAGGTTATTTGATGTAGATCCATCTGAGAATATTGTTGTACTTCTTTTTTTCTGCATTAAGAATTATTCTGTTTGAATTGATATGAGATATATGAGTGTTGTTGACATCTTGTTTTATTTACTGTACAGTGCCTTTGAAACAGTTTTTTGAAATTATTTAATGGCTCTGAAATATTTAGGTTTTACACTTACTCCATGTGATCAGATGGGATTCATGAAGATGTATTTTTGCATCATTCATTATATAAAACCCCTAAATTCAGCCTGACATATCCCACATCACATAACAGCATGATTTAATTTAAAAAATAAATTAAATTTTGTATTTTAACTCAAAGTTTAATCAGTTTATGTCTCTGTCTTGACAAAAAGTTGAAATGATTACCTTTTTGAAAAGTTCAACTCGCTGTCTGTTGCTCAAAACGACCTCTCTCTTCTTCTCTTCTTCTTTCTTCTTCTTCATCTCAGCAGGCGTTCTGCAACAAAATCATTATTTAATGTATTTCAAGAGCGATGATCAAGCTGCAGATGAAGAAAGATGATAATAAGAGCAAAAATCATGCATCCAGTATCATTAATAATAAGATGATAAGATTTTAAATTAAGAGATGTAAGTCCTGAAATATCTGTAAACCATGATATAAAAATCTTTGTCTAACATTTCCTTTTAATTATCAAGTGGACCTGTGAGGCAGAGAGATGTGGAGATTAAGGGGAAAAAAACATAATTGTTGTAAAATTCTTGCAAGAGAAACAAGAGCAGCATGTTTTGTATGCAGATGTCACTGATACCTGCTCCAGCCGTGAAGAAAAACACGAGATAAGAACCTGAACCTGTCTTCAAAGGAGACACTTCAGACAGCGTGCCAAGATGGAGATGGAGATGAAACTCACCGCTTAGATCTGAGCTGCATCTCTTTCCCGGCAATGGATTTATCTCTGGGTTTTAAAAGGTTATCTGAAAACAAGACACACATACAAAACACACACACAGAGACAATACTAACTGAGTGGAAATCTTAAACGTAGAGCAGTATTTCAGCCCAGCTTTTCAGGTGTTTAGGATTAAAGCTAACTTTAAAAGCACAGTTTTGTGAGATATTATAACATAAAACTGCTTTGAATTTTTCTCCTCGAGCTGCATTTGACTCATTGTTCTCGTCTTTTCCAGTAGAGGGCAGAGAAAGCTACCAAATCTCTGTCACATATTTCTACAGCTTACATATCTATGCTTGTCTGCTGTGGAGCCAGCATCTCTGAATGTAAATCTCATCAGGCTGAACACTGCACTGAGATCTAAATGATGTCTGAAGGTCAAATAAATATTTCTGCAGGAATTTGTGCCTGCAGTGCTTCTTAAACCTTGTTATATGAAGCAGGAACACTTCAATAAAATATAAGCACAATAAAGCAATTTGTATTGAATGAAACTTGATGTGACTTTGATTGTTTTTGGCTGCAGCTGAGCTCAACGCACCGGTGTTCACTTTCTTTTTCTTTACAGCCGACACAAAAACACTGGATAATAAATAAGGCTGGAAAGTACTTTTCTTTCACATACACAACACATTCATTTTCTTTCTTTGTACAGGTTATGCACGTCACTAAATCAATTCTTTATCTTCTATTTCTATACCATCTAGTAAAGATTCTGACTCTGCATCTCCGTTTTAAAAGGTGAAGCTCTCACTCTTTTGATTTAGACTATATAGCAGAAGTTGAAGTTTTGAATTTATAAGTAATAATCTTGTCATTTTTTTGTTTGTTTTGTTTTACTAGTTTTCTCAAAGATTTATTATTATATTACATTGTTGTTTAACTTGGTTATTTTACTTAGTTGTTTCTCGTGTTACGTTACATTATGTTTTTACGTTACATTGTTCGGTTACTATGATGTTAAATTACGCTATTATGTTATTTTGTTATGTTATGTTGTTATTTGACGTTATGTCGTTGCATTACATAGTTACATTGTTACATACAATGTTATGTTATGCTGTTATGTTATATTGTTATTTTACGTCGTTATTTTATGTTGTTACATTACACAGTTACAATGTTACGTACGATGTTACATTACGCTGTTATGTTATGTTGTTACATTGTTACATTATAATGTTAGGTTACGTTGTCATGTAATGATGTCACATCATTGATGCAATGTTTCGTTATGTTGTTACCTTTGTGTTTTTTTAAGTCCTTTTTAAGTTTGTTTCATAATAAACTAAAAACTCTAAACAGCTTAAAAAGCTTAAAAAGCTTAAAAAATGTGACTGTTATTTTAAATTTTTGTCCACACTTTGTTCTTCTGTACGGCATTTTAGGCTTCATGTTTAAATGACATGAGCAGTATAAATAAAGTTATATTCATCTTTTTGATACAACTTCTGCACAAGAACTCCAAGACTTTATCGTTTGGTAGAACCTCTCTATGGAGTTTGCATGTCATGAGTAGTTGCGTTGTCGCACCCTGCACACACACTGTTTGGGTTTCAGTAGAGGGTTTGTCGGTTATGTAGCCAATCAAGATACAAATGTGAGAATACTGTATTATGTATGAGCTATGATGAAACAACACATATTGGCTGAATCCCCCTCTTGCTCTTTGTTCTGTGTCTGTCTGAGTGTTATTGGCCATGTAGCAAACACTCGCTGCAGCTGCAATGGGACAATGGGCAGAGCGGTACATGAGAGAGGTGAGAATGGCTGCTGGCACGATACCGTTATGAGAGATGGGCCGGGAACTGTGGGCTCTCCTCTGCCTGAGAGCAGCATCTGGCTTTGGGCCTCTTGAAACGGCCTGCTCCCTCCTCTTCTGCGCCCTCTGCTCGAGTTCTCGCATCCTGCCCTGAGAGCGGCTGATGAAGTCTGGTCTGGACCTCTGTAGTGCTTCCTGCCAGGAAGCAGAAACAGATTTCTGCACTTGACCAAACATTTAAGCCAAAGCAGTTTAAATGCAAGTGGCCCTATTATATAGCCCTGAGGGATCCCATGGTTAACTTTAAATTCAACTTAAACTTTTTTTTAGCCCTCATGCAAACACTGAGGACTGTGCCAACTTCTCTGTTTTATTAGTTAGTTAAATTGTATTTTGGGAATAATGGCTTCATTTTTGCACAACAGGAAAAAGTGAAGAATCTTTAATTTCTTTATAAGGTCACAGTTTATAGACTAAAAAACTACTTATGAACTCACCTGTAGAGAAATAGTTTCAGGTGACTTTTCAGGTTCCAGATTCAGTTGAGCAAACCCAGCAAGAGGCTGGTCCTGGACTGGGCTTTGATCTGGTTTCATATATGTCCCCTTATCTGTCACTACAAAGGCAGAGGAAATCAAATAGTTTGCATTTCATTAAGACCCAGCTTGGCTTCTCAAGCCTCTGGCCTTGCCATGACATATTACTTTTTAGTGAAAATCAAATAAGCAGAGTCTGTAATAACCAAAGAATTTCCCTGCATGCTTATCGATGCAGCTCGGGAAACAAAAGTGTGGAGCTTGCAATATTTTCAGGTAATTGTTGCAAAGATCAATGTTTTACCGGGTGAGAAATTATGATTACATAAGCGAGGAAGGCAGAAGTAATAATACCTGTATTTCCCTGAGGTGATGCAGCCGAGTCCTTCTCAGAATTTCCATTTGGCGTCTTCTTCTTGCTGAGTTGTCTTTGGAGTTTGATATTTGCAATGATGGCAGCTGCATTGAGGGCAAGCACTTCCTCTGGAGACTGATTAGAGTCGGGATCTGGAAGTCAGAGGACTTTGATGTTACTGAGGAGTTACTAAAATAGTGACACTGGCTGATGTTGTGCCATCATTAGACTGTCGAACACCACAGATGGATTTGGAAACAATCTGATAATGTCCTATTTGGAGGATGACTGTATCAAATACTGAGTTTAATTTATGTTCCCTAAAGGAGTCTGTGATGAACTGAGACACTATTAATGGATGTGATTAAAGAATAATTAGTGATGTCACGGAGAAAGACCTGCTCAGCATAAACTCAGTATTCCTAAACCTGTAAATTAAACTGAGGTGATCCCCAAAAATGTATCAGCTGCCACACAAGATCAGCACATGAAAAACCTGATTCTGGCACACTGCTCTTCCATTTTCATCATGTTTAGCAGCTTGTGATTTCTCCACCTCCGCAAAGGAGGACTAGAATAGATTATGCATGCAAAGAGGTATGTGGGAAAATGAAAAAAGGTGTAAATGAGAAAGTGTCTCTAGGTGCCAGTGGGCCTTGACGACTTGGTGATGCTGTTTGACATTGGTGCGGTGTCAAATGCATTCGAGGCAGAAGCTAAAAGATGCACAATACAATCTAATTACGCCTATCAATAAGACATCAAAGGTGAAAGACACATCAAACCTTAGAGGTTCAGTCCCAAAACCCTGAAGTGTGTGTATTAACTTCAAGCTATAACACACAAACGGCACAAGGGAAGAGTATATTTAGACATTGCCATCCTTTGAAAATGGAGATAAGAGACAAAGGGAGCCTGTGTGCTGACAAGAAAAATACCAGAGAGGGAAAAAAAAGAAACCTTACCAGGGGCCTTGATGAGAGTTAGACAGGGGGACGCTCTCCTCCCTGCATTCTCTGGCGGCAATCTTTCGTCTTCCCCGCTTCCATTTGGCTTGAAGGTATCCGCCTCTCTCTGACCTGGTTCTTTTGCTGCCATTTGAGGTCTCACGAAACCACCACTGTCTGAGTTTGCAGGGTTGATTTTGGTCTCTAGTGGAAGCCCAAAGCTCCATTTCCTGGCAACCGGTTGTTTCACATCATTGTTGCTTGTTGCAGAGTGTCCAAACACATTGCCGTAGCAGCTCTGCGGTCTTTGCGGCCTGTGCGATCTGTGTCCAACAGCCCTGGGAGAAACCTCAGAGGGAGCTGGTGATGCTAGAGCAGGGGGGTTGCTCACAAACAGATTCAGAGTGGATCTGTGTAGAGCTTCGGTGTTTTTCTGTGGTTCTGAAGTGGATGCATCTGGTGACATGGAAGAGTTTGGCCCCTTGAGGGAATCAGTATGGGAGTACGAAGGTTCAGCATTTTGTTCTGAATGTTTCCCCTGACTCCAGCTGTGTCTATACTCTGGATTTCTTGCCACAACTTTAGCTGGAGTGTAGCTCTCCCTGTGCTCTGTCACTTTGATGATTGTGGCCTTTCGTCTTTGAACGACTGTGTCCAAAGCCTGGCTAACAGGTGGTGTCTTTGCATTGTTCGTGGTTGTGACCGGGCTTGAAACCATCCTTTGCTCTGTTACTTTAACTATTGTGGCCTTCCTCTGTACGGTTACTTGCCTCGGGTCTTGGTCCATGGACTTGTTGGAGAAAGTCAGAGAAGGTGTCCCACACAACTGAGGAGAGCTCTTGCCAGAATCCAACCCTTGCAAACTTACTGATCTGCACACCTTCCTTGAGGAGATGGTGATGGAGGAGAAGCTTGCTTTGCTTTGAGGGACGATTGTTGTCACACTCGAGCTCCCGTTCGTTCCACAAAGCGGTGCTGTTGCCTTTAAGGGTTGAACGCTATTTGTCCTACGCACAGGAGTGCACGACTTAAACGTATCTGCACTGTTCGTCCTTTGCAGCAGCGTTGGTGCTTTGCAGAGATCAGCAGCTGTAATTTGATGCAGAGGAGTTTGCTTAAGGTGCTCTGTGCTGCTTGTTTTCATCCAAGGGGACTTCCCACTGGGGTCCAAGCTGGTCTCCGTGGAGCGACTGCCTCCAGGGAAGACTGAGCCTCTGCTGGTATTCCAGCTTCTCCTCAGAGCTGTCCAGCCTGCCGGTCTGTCGCCTTCGTTTGCTGGAAAGCTTTGTTTTTCTGGCACCTGGATAAAAGAGATTCTACTTCATAAATATGCCTAATTACGCTTGAAATCCCAGCCTCGCCCTCTTGTTGATGCAAATGTCCCTTGCTGAATGCTATGTCATCAATCAACACAGTAAACACTTGCTATACACTCATCTGGCATATGTTTTCAAGCTGCAAATACGAAAAAATAAGAGGAAAAACATCAGTCAGAACACCATGAGATATTGACAGTGTGACATCTCTCTGATACTTCATTTCAACAGCAGGTCAGCTGTGTTCTCTTCCTTCAGGGCTCTAATGTTTGCTCTCTGCAGTCAGATGACTCTTCCCATGCTTGACACAGCGAATGCCCCAGCAGCAATGGAAGCAGCAGAAGCAGCAAACACCGTGACTTATTCTCTGCTGTATCACAATAAGACTCTATTATCAAAACAAACCAAGAGGCAACGAAAGTGAGGACTCTGGTCCTCAGGTTGAAGGACTTTGATGGTGTCTATGAAGCGTGGAGAAGTGCTGATATTACCTTATTGAAGACCGGTTTCCACTGCAAAAACACTCATCAGAAAGAAGAACGATATGCAGGTCTTTCTAACACAATTTTTCAGAAATTTCAACAGAATCCAAACCCAACAAATGACACAAATCCACCTTTCAGAGAAAGTGAAGTCACGACGCTGAAACTCTGAGAGTTAATTAAGGTTGCAGGCAATTCAGTCCTGTTAAACCTGTTTAATCATGTATAAGGCAACAATGAGACATTGTTTGTCTTCTGTACAAAATGTCTAATTTTGCATAGCCTTGAGTAAGCACTACAGAAAGATGGGAGCACACAGACCCTGACATCTGCGATGATAACGCTCCATGAAGCAAAGAAGTCGAACATCAGTCATCTGTCTTTGTGTAGATCATAAGTAAACTCCTTTATTATTTCAACGACGCTTTCTGTATCCTGATGAGCTACAGCTTATGAAGGCTTTGACCTGTTATCTTTTCTCTCTGGTTTATTAAGACACTCCTGAAGTCTGAAGAAAGTTTCTTTTATTTTTCTTTCTAAACTTGACGTCCTCTGTCTGAAATCTTTTCATCTTTGATTCTTTAGACCGCTTTATCACTCACCTGAGTCATTTATGATTCCATTACATTCTCATATAATGGTGAGACTGTTCACTCTGATAAAGGAATAATGGGGGGATAGAATTGATTTCCAAAAATAAGTGCCTTGAACCTGCATTCTTTCTAATAACCAGCAAGGGGTGCCTCCAGTGGTTTGCAAAAAAAAGTCTGTAAACTGCTAAAAAAAAATGGTCTATTCAGAAAGATCATCATGAGATCTTCACAAGATCTTTGCGAGACTTGCTGAAATGATGATGTCATCGCATGAGTATGTTTTTATTGAAAAAGTGGGCTTCAAACACCAAGGTCTCCCCTTGGCTCTAAAAGCGCTGACCAATCAGAGGTAAGGGATTCTGTGGAGCTGGTGGGCCCTTAAAGTGACAGTAGTTAAATGAGCCGTTTCAGACAGAAGCTGAATAAGGGTTTTCTGAAACACAAGTGTGAGAAAAACAGGGATTCTTTACATGCAGTAAATTATGTTATTCTACTACACAGAAGTACCAGAAGGACAGAATAAAGACTAAAAAAAAAAACCCGCAATAATTCCTCTTTAAAAAAAGGGGCCCATTCCACCCCTGGGCCACCCCTTAGGACATACCCCTGCTACAAGACAAACAAACACTTCATTGTATAGCAGGGACACAAAAAATAGTTTTAGATTACGTACAATCATTCTCTGTTGGTAGAAGTGGGTGTTGTCCTTCTTGGATTGTAAAGTTTTTTGAGAGTTTCTCTAAGCCAACATGTGAAGACCAAATCAACCATGACTGGAAATTCAGGCCTTAGCATCAAAATGCAGAACACAAGCACAGTGATAATATCAGAATAGGTGTCATTGTTTACCTGTTTAATTATTTGGGAGCCTTGATCATGTGTCTGCCACGTCCTCACACCCCAAGCACTCGGGCTGCTGTGACTTCTCTCCACCTCTCCATCTATGTATCAAGGCAAAACAAGTGATCCTCAGTCCTCACAGGACACAGCCCTCCTTCTCCCCATCTCCCTCACTTTGATACACACAGAGAAACAAGTTGTGCATTCCTGTGACAGTGCGGCTGTGTTGACACTGTCAATAATTGACGTTGACACAGTAAAGTGAGTCTCGCACCGCCCCGGAGCCACTTCTCCACTTCCCCCAGGAGAAACTGGGACTTGACTTGGTCTGCCTCTCAGCCCTGACTGATACTCTCCACTGCCTGTCCGCCCGGCCGCATTTCCACCTGCTGCTGTTACCATAGCGACTGGCTTTCACTTTGGGATAACCCTTGAATGCTGAGTGGATAATCAGTGTTTTATTATTCATTTCAAGGCAGAAAGCAAGACACCAAAGTAGAAATTGCTTCATTTTGCAAATGCGACTACATCGTAAAAAGCAGAAAGATGAGTCATGGGAGCTGTCAGGAGTCTTTTCTGCTCTTTTTTAACATTTTCTTTCTGCTTCTGCCATCTTTACACTTCTTATTTGCTCTGTAAAAGGCCCCACACCGACTCGACACCCCCTGCTTTAAACAGTCTCTCATTACCTCCACTAGCAGAGCTCAAATGACCTTTTTCGTCTGAATCAACAGCAGGCTTTAATGTCCCAGAGGAGAATAAAGAAGCCAGACCATATGGCAAATATCCTCTGAAGTCCCCACCCTCCCAATTTATTCCTCTTCTTCATGAGTTTTATCTAAATGGTGAATGCAAGCTGGGTGAAAATTGGCCAGCTGGTCTAAACATGAACTCTTGGAGCAGAAGAACCAATTTATTATCATTTGCTCATTAACACTGGGCCATTTTAGGTTTGTCAAACGTGACATTTATAGAGGGAGAGGACACTGAGTGTCTCCACTGAAACCCAAAGTCTGATTAATACTACTTTTCCAAGGCTTGTCAGCAACAACCAGACAATAAGGGAGAAACGAATGAGAAAGAGGTGGGATGATTTGCTTGCTGGTGTGTAACGGAGTCAATTCTTTCCTGCAAAGCTGTAGTTTGAATTTCTAATGTTGCCATTTGGTTGTAGATGCGAATTTAAACAAACAGAGAAGAAGCAGCATCAAAAAAGGAGTACTTTGATGCTTTTGTTTCTTCTTGGTTGTCTTTCTTTTTACCCTTGTAATGTTTTGTGCACCTACCTGAATATTCCTTTTACTCACCACAAAGTGATATAATCTGAATATTTATGACTCATTCGACTGACAAGCTAACAGTTTGTTATTGTTTTCGGAGCATCACTGGAAATATTTTTCTGTCAAATAGAGAAGCCACAAGTTGTTCTTTGTTCAGTTTTTATTTGTTGCTCAGCGGCTGAGCAGAATTCATCAAGCAAACAAAACGTGGCTCAGAATAACAGGATAGCAAAGGACACTTTAACAACACTGACAACGAATACTAGCGAGTTATCTTTTAGATTTGTTTCATACATTTGTAAAAGCTTCTGCACTTTCTATAGCAGCTTCGTTCACTGCAGTGGGAAGATTGCTTTGATTTCTACAAGCTGCCCAAGACCCGCCAGAATAATCTATGTGTAAACAAGGATGAGGTTAAGAGATCAAACCTCAGATCAAACCCAGAGAGTGTAGAGCTGACATGTTCAGAGATTAAACAGGCTCCTTCCCTTGCATCTCTCCTGATCTGACAACCAACCAAATCTCAAATTTGTTTCTTTTTCAAGCCTTAACACCATTTCCTTCACCTGAAGTCCACCATAAATACTGTGTTTTAACGCTAAAGACTAGTTGCAGCCCTGAAATTAGCTTTTGGCTAACTCAGACCTCTGCAGTTACCCTCAGGCCATACTTCCCACCCCTCTGGTCATACACTACACTTAAAACAGCGACAGAATCTGTGTGGCAAAATTTTCTGTTATGTAAGAAAGTTGCTGCATGTTAGTTAATTTGTTTCTAAGTACTGCCCTAAGGTAGACCTGGAACTCTTACATAATTACCACACTTGCATAATTGAACATTTTTGGGAAATCATGAGGGTATTTTTAACTCATCTGAAGGCACAGCTGTTATTACAGTGACTGTCAACTCAGCAGAAAATGCATGTATTCATACCGCTTGGATGAGTGGCTGTTACTCGATTCTTCTGAAATGTTGGAGTGATGGGTTGCTTCAATTTTACCTGTAAAAACAGCACAGAAGCAGAGAAAATGTATGAATGAAAGGTTGAATAAAAATATTGATATATCCATCATGTTTGAGAGGTGGATACTGTTAATCACTGATAATGTTGGTGGCAGCCGGATTCAGATTTTATATCTTAAATGTTAAAACTTATTTAGGTATTAGCATTTTTTTCTTTTTTGCAAGTAAAGATTTAGCATGTTAAGCTAATGCTAGCGTCAGCAAAGTGTAGCTCCTCAGCAGGGCTGCAGTGATGTAAAAAATAGCAGATTTCTGTCTAAATGTTACAAACATACCCTTATGTGTTGTGTCTTTATTCAAACTCACTTACTAATGCACTTTTTCTCTGAAGTCCTGGGAAAATACTTCATTTTCATATTTATAAAACGTGTACGAAGCTAACGCTAATGATAGCAGCCAACGGTTAAAAGCTTGCCTATTTTTCTGAGGTAACAAATCATCTCAAAAATATGTTACAGCTTGCTTATGTGAATTCGCATTATTATTTACAAACATATAGATGAAAGAACTAGCGCTTGGATTTATGGAGCCAATTCTTTTAGCACATACCTGCTAGCTTGGTTTTTCAGAATGAAGTAAATTAAAGGCAAGCTAGTCTCTGTTAAAACTGGACTTGTCAACTTATACACATACTGAAATTTTAATTTATTTAGCATTTTCTTCTTGTTAACTTGTATTCTTCCTCAAAGTTCAACTAACAACGGGCCTCATGTTTACAGCACAGCCATTATCTCTGTAATTTATTTAGCATTATCTCTCTAAAATGAGCCTCACAATAAAATAATTAATTATTAAGTATTAATTAAATTACATTTATTAATTGAATAACCTTTGATTTTGTTACTGGTCTGATCATCCCCAAATATTTTAATCCCACATTTTATTTTAATCCATTTAGGAATACATAGAGATGTGTTTTATCTATCATTTCAGCGAAAGCGCTGCATTAGCAGAGAAACTTATTGATTTCAATTCCCATACCAGGAGTTCACTGGGCTCTAAGGCTATTGAAATGTCTCTGCCTGTAAACTGACTTCCATCCTCTCAGGGTGCAAAGCTCAGTTTCTGCAGCTACAAATGAGCCACACACCTTCGAAGAAGGCGAGGAGTTCCTGCAGAATAAGCTGTTTTCAAATGGAGCCGGAGCTCTGCCTTTTCTCTGGGTAACTGAGACTTGACTGCTAATGTCTCACTGTGGTACTGCTCAGCACTTTGCCTTCAGAGTTAAAGAGCTTACACTGTTTCACTGCCATGCATGTATTTCAATAATACAGCCTAAGATGATGTCAAAGGTAAACCCAGGTTTTTTTTAAAGGTCTGTGTTTGGAGGTTGCTACGCTTCAAAACAGATAAAAATGCTATTCTTCAAATTTCCTTTGATGGAAAAATGAACTGGATTGAAATGTAAATGATACATTTTTGTATTCCTATAAAAGTTCAAGTATTTCTTGTCTAAATGTAGACTGGAGGATAAAAGACACTTCCATAGCTTCCCAAGTGATAAAAAAAAACATTAATTTTAGATGTTTTACCTGGCTAGCTGAATGATCCAACAGTTGATTCTGGTTGCGAGCATCAGCCATCACAACTCTTCTTTGTATTGGAAGCCAACCAATTTTAACCGGAGCTATAGAACTGAGATGAGCCTGTTCCCTCTCCGGGGCCTGCATGATATGAGCTCTCTCCCAGCTTCCTCTGCGCTCCGCCTGAGAAAAAAACCCAGTTTGGAGGGACTCCTGACTGCCCAAAGAACTCTCACACCAGCTTGGACTCCCACATGAAGATGAACCTTTGCTGAAAGAAGGAGTCCAGGCACGTCCGGTTGTCTCTTTGCCAAGGTAGGGCATGGAAGTTGTCCGATCGTTGAAAGCAGGGACCTGATTATGAACCGGGGTTCTCAGGAAGCCACTTTGCATCCTTTGGAGGTGCTCCAACCAGCTGTCGAGGTGCCCACCTTCGATGGCACTCTGGGGCCGAGGTGCTCGAGATGCTCGAGGTGGATGAGAAACTTGTGGCGGAGCCTCCGCGTCTGATATCAAGCTCTCCCAAGAGGACTCATCCCCAGACTTCCTCCAGCTCTGGGTTCTTCGTAGGTGGGCAGCTGGCCTCCGGAAAGTCATGCCTGCAGAGTTCAGGTTACCACTCGCAGCTCTCGAGTTTCAAGCCCTCTGCAGTGGAGGTATCAGTGAAAATCCTCTTGGCTCATTTGGACCTCTTACCGTGACGCATTCTAGAAATGTACACAGAGGAATAAGTAGCAAGAAGAATGCTTGAGGTCATATTTAAGCACTGTAATGAAAAATGCGACCTGCTGCTTACAGTGAACCACTCCAAAGAGCCGCTGACCCTTTTACTCACCAGCTATAGACAAACCATCCTTTCCCACTTGCTTCCAGCTTCCCTGAGCCTGAGCTCAGGCAGTAAACACTCTGTCTTGATATAAACTAGGTGCTAGTGGGTACTGTCTCCAGTCAAGCATGTAGCAATGTGAGAGATGCTTTGGTGAACAAAAGAGTTACTCAGCACAAGCCTCAACATCCAACCCAGAGAGGGAGATGGAGGGAGACAGAGAGACGGGGTGGTAGGACGACAGAGAAAAAAACAAACACTTGTAGATGCGACGCTTTACGTAACAGAATCTCCATTTAGTCAGAAAACACATTAACATTCAGAGTTTTAATTATCAGCATCTAATTTTGGGTTGGCAGGAATCAGAGGCACCATACAGAGTTTAAAAGAGCAAATCAAACTTTCTGACATTCAGACGATTATAAAAAGAATGATCAAGCATCACTAATGAGAAGATTATCAGTGTTTTCTGTGAGTCACTCACCGCATCAGAAATCCTCTTTGTTGAATTCCTCCTGCTTCCTCTGCTGTGATCTCGTGGTTGGTGGCTGATGATGCGCTTCTATCCTCAAGACTGAGTCCAAAACATGTGACTTCTTGTAAGAGTTTCTTCAAAAACAGGCCAGTGTCCTCTTGGATAACTAACTGTGATCCACATGATGTTTCAGGGAGCATGAGTGAAGGGTATTCAAAAAGGCAGAAAGAAATTTGCCTCGAGCAGGAGAACGATTCTGCTTCAGATTTTAGAAGAAGTTAAACACAGACCTGCACAGAGACAACTTCCCCCAGAAAAGAATTGGCAGCTGCTTTGATGTTTAATGAATTTCAGTGTTTCTCAGTGGATAAAGCGTCCCCAGATGTCTCACTTTCAAAGCAACTTCAGTACCGCTCTGTGAATCACATTTTTACATTGTCTTTGAAAGGTGGCGATAAGACAGATATTTTAAATATCAATTGCTGTGACTTGCTTTAAGACACCTTATCAGGCTGAGAAGCTATATGCTGAAAGAATATGAATGATGTAGCGCAAATAGTCACCTTTAGTCTGCTCTCCCTGGGTGATAGCATCAAAACAAATCAGAAACTCAATCGAGCAAGGTCAGCTTTTCAGAGAGTTTCAACAGAGATGCTATAGTTGCTTTTCTATGAAGTTTCCTGAAAACAGTGGCTCCCTCTGCTGGCAAAACTCCAATGTAACAAGTAGGGAGAATGAAAAAAAAAAAAAATCCAACCACACATTGAAGCAGTGGAGCCGTAACATGATGACAGAAGAGCAAAATGAAGTGTGTGCACTATAAAACGTCGAAGGTCCCTTAGCTTAAATCTGTAAAAAGAGCTGTCAAACAATCAAGCAGTTGTAGTTAGCCACCAGGGGGAGCTCTAAAAAAGATGGTTTCATAGAGTAATGGTTTGTTTGGCATTTTATATACGGCCAGGGTGAGCTATAGCAAAATTCAAGTTCAGATTAAACTTTTTGTTTTGAATATTAATACATTACTGGTAATCAATTTCCAGTCATCAATTTATCTATTATCCTTCTTTAGTAATTTTTTTTAACTTCTGGAATATCTTGAAGTGTTGGTTTTGATAATAATAATAATAATAATAATAATAATAATAATAATAATAATAATAATAATAATAATAATAATAATTTAAACAAAAATATGGGGGATCATACGTATTATGTAGGGGAGAACAGGGTTAGTTGTCACATGGGTTGGTTGTCATGTTCATCATATATATATATATATATATATATATATATATATATATATATATATATATATATATATATATATATAGTTGGCTGGTCTAAAGATGTTTTCTGTTCATGTTCCTTGCTCATTGTGTTGATATGCATTAAGATATGTATTTCTCAACCTGTAAATGCAAATAAATTTTCAAATTTAGATCTGCCTTCCTGCATTTTTAAAAAGATTTTTCCCATTGAAATAATATTGTGACAAACAACCCCACAGTGTGTGACAACCGTTCCCTGATGGGGCTGGTTGTCACAATATGTCAGAGTGTCTTTGATAGACGAGAGTAAGAAGTGTGACAGCTAACCCCGTTCTCTCCTACTAGGAAAGATTATGGAATGAAATGCATGCAGTTATTTTGCAGGAGAAAATGTTGGGATTTATCAGGTTAATCAGCATCTTAAGGCTACAAATAGAGCTTATTTCTACAGCAAATATTAAGTTTTATGATTTAATTTCCCTCTCTTTGTTTAAATTTAACAGATTTTATGTATTTTTTTTGACTGAATTTGGGATATTTGTTTTGTATAAATATGCTCATTGCACAGTATGACTTCAGAGCTGCCATTTGAAGTCCCCTGAAAAGTTTTTAGAAATCTATAATACGACCAACAACTTCCACCAACAAGAGCACAAACTGTCTTATCAAAGGATTTAATCTCTTGTGAAGTGTGGTGCACGGCAGCACCATTGTGTTTGTGTTTTGTTCCCTGTTTCTCACATCTTTAAACCCATATTCCGCCGCAGATTTCGGTAAAAGCAGCTAGTTTCCCAGCAGCAGTTTGCTCTGGGTGTAAACAGCTGTGGGAGTCCAGCAGGACGTTTGCTGTATGAACGCCTACAGGGAGAGGAAAAGTTGTGTTCCCTTCCTCCCCCTGGTGGAGCGTCCTGTCACTGGTGGAAAATGGCTGCTCGGAGTACTGTCCCAAAGCTCAGAGAAAACTGAAAAAAGTCATCAACAAAACCAACAGGTCACTTTTGGACCTTTTCTAACTGGATCTAGGAGAACTCGGGGAAGCCTCGACGAGGATAATGTCTCGCTGGGTGCCCACGAAGAAGGAAAAGTATGGTGTTGGTACGTAACAAAACTTGCACGCTCCATCGCTAGCTCAGCCTAGCTGTGTGTGCTCTCAGATTGAGAAGTTTGAGAAGGATTTTGATTAGAAAACAGCCGGCTTCATGCTTCCTCACGTGGCTCGGCCGTTATCTTTGGGTCACATTTGCGCAAACTGTGTGAATGCAAATGTCGTGGATTTGCCCGCTTGTTTGCATGAAATGCAAAACATGGAATGTGTGTCTATTGTGAGGAAGAGGATTGTGTGTGTGTGGATTGGGAATTGTTACAGGCGCGCCTAGTTATAGCGCTGTTTCCTGTGTTGTGGGGCCTCCGCTGCAAACTAACTAGCTAGTTAAGGAGGCTTCGCACGACTTTTAACTGTTTTTGCTCGTTTGTAGTTTATATTTACGAACACGTCCTCAGCTCAGAGAAAGCATTCATTATTGGCTATTTCTTGTTACTTCCTCAAAAGCTTTGAAAGGCTGGCCTGAAAATTCAGTCCCGGTTAGCTCCCACTCTCTCCTTCAGGGGATTATTTCACCACAAACTCCAATTTCAGCATCATAAAAAGTGTCTCTCTTGGCAGACAATGAAGGGTCTAACAAGAAAGCTGTAGCATACATTTCTCCCTGTACTTACACCAATGTTGGTCAAACTGTTTATCTTAGGGCATGGTTTCATCACTTATCTCAAACTTATCACACATTTTTCTTAAGATAAACTGCACTGCTATCATACTGCTAGTCTATTCATTGACATAAAGAAAACAATTAATCTTCTTTAATATTTTTCTGTTAGCAGTTTTAAAATAGTTATTCCAGTTGCTACCTCATCTGTTTACACAGCTGATTCAGATTTGTATGAGGAGCTGTTCATGTAGTAATACCAGAAATGATGCTGATACCGTTTAAATATGGTATTTGTTATCTGCTGTTTATCACTTGGTCTTGTTCAATACTCTGCTAGGCCCCATAACACAGTAATAAACATTAAAGCTACTGTTAGCAACATTTTGTAGCGGCAAAGAAGAGCTTAATTCAGATAAGTTATCTACTAAAAGATAACAGACACTCAGTGGAGTGCTAGCATATACAAGCTAGCATAACAGTATTCCTATCAAAATGCAAGGAAGCGAGCATAATGTGAACAAATAGGGATATTTTCATTTATTTATTTATTTATTTTATTATGGATTAGTATATTTGAGATACTAGTGATATATTTTATCACACCAGTTTCAAAGACTTTTCTAAAGCTACTGTGTGGAACTTTTTCTTTGTGTGGTTTTTGGCACCCCCTGTTGTTATTGTGTAAGTTGTGTTTTTTGACAATGCATAATAAACTCCTGTCTTTTCTTTTAATTCACTGTGAATGTTTGCCATGATAAAAGTAATGAAAAATATTTTAGTGGTTTAGAGTTAACCAACAGTTTGTCTGACGTTTTAGGCCAGCTAAGACACAGTTTCCATGTGAACGACAGGCCGAAATACAACAACACCTTTGCGTTTCATCCTAAAACCATTGGTGTGTAAATGGTCCCTAAAAGTTCAGATATCGGAATCAGTGTTGTTAAGGAAGATGATGGTGTTGTATCATCTCTTGTAGTAATAGGATCTATAACTGGGATGTATTAATAAAGTGGAGCAGTTTTGTAGAAATAGCCTAATAAATGAAAGATTGACGGACATAATACAAGCATGCTCCAGTGGAGTTGACCTTTATCACCTTTGAAGCACATCAGAACCTTTTTTTTCCCAGAACCATTTGATGTCATGGTAACAAATTACAATATTGAATATGTTTATTATGCCTCACAACATGAGTCCCTTTTACTCCTTTCCATTAGTTTAAAGAGGGAGGGTTTAGTGGCTTTGTGAGGGATTCTGATTAATGGAAGAGTTTAGCAAGTTATACCAGAAGCTCTGATTGGCTTCTCACATTACAGCTTCAAAATCAGTACTATCGTTCATTCCACTTTCATAAGAGACTGTTTATCATGTACTGTGAAAAGTATAGTACGCTGATGCAACAATGGCCTTGGTATCCTGCCAGAACTATCTATTACATCTTGAAAGTGGATGTTCTTCAAAAATCTTTGAGAGAAATCCCACGGGGCTCCCTGAATGCAGAGTGGGTGAGTCATGAGTCGACGGAGTCAGCTGCCACATCACTGCAGCACAGCACTGGTAGGATGCACAGCCACTGCACTTTTAATACCTCATTTGTTGGCCAAAAAACACTAACGAGCACTCTCTGAGATCTCACACACTGGCAGCGCTCAATGTGGTCCTATTTTCTATTTCAGCCAAACTTTTGCCATCCCATTCACCACACGCATAATGGGCCCACGGCTTTGTTTGGAGGAAAGAAAACTCATCTGCTTTAGTCTTTTCACAGCAGTGTTCATAATAAATGCTGCTGTTTTCTTACATGGAAAGCAGCAGCGAGGGCTTTGTGATTAAAAACCAGCTTATTTTTGTGACAGTATTTGATGATTGTTGAAGCAAGGCTTTTCACAGTCGCTGGCACAAAGCAGTAAAGCCATATTGGAAATTAAACCTTATTTTGTTTCATTTCAGTCTATTTTAAGACAGGAATTTTTTTTCTGTGCTGTCTCTGTTGATGTGCTCACCTGTATGACAACTGAGATTTAACCAGCTGGTTGTTGGATGGGTCTTATTTTGACTTGAACAAACCTCAGTCTGTGTTGTCAGACATATGACTCTCTCTTGAACAAAGTTTAATACGGAAGCATCTGAGAAACTCATGTCCTCAATGCTTATGGAATCATCTGTAATCCCACCAGAGGCAACAAACCTTATTGCTTTCTACATTGTTTCCAAAGCTAATTATTACCCTGAAGCAAGAGCTTGGCTTGATCTGCCAAACAATGTCTTCAGTTCCTCTGGCATGCTCAGAATGCTTCCCATCAGCCTGGATTTAACTCGGCTGGTCTGATGAATCAACAGAGTTTACTGAGTTTCCTGAGGCAGTGGCACCAAGAAAAAGTTACTGACTCCTTTCAAATGGAAGTTGATGTTTGGGTTCGAGACCTGCCAACATTCATATTCCATATCATATGGAAGAGCAAACCTGAAGGTGTCAAAGAAACACATTTGTTCTTTTCTTTGTCTGATTTGATTTTCTTTTCTGGTCAGGTGTCAGTGAGCGTTGCATTTGTGGAACCAAATATTCTGGAGCTTGTTTATTCGTGTGACATGTCAAAAGTGATTTAAAGCACCAGCAGGGGAATGTTTTGTAGCATCCTTTGGGTTCTTTGATGAATTAACCAGGACTCCTTTTTGATGCTGATTTCAAATATTGTCTCATTAATTCTGTTTCATTGGATTGCTTCGAAGAGATGCTCCAGAGAGTTCTGGAAAGCAAACCAGGGAACACTTAGCACAAGACTACTTTCTAGATCTATGTGTTGCTATTGAGACAACTAATTAACAACTCCTCCCTTGTCATGAGGAATGTTTTCCATGACTTGGTACTTGCCCTTTGTAATTTAACTTTATGTAATGTAACCAAATACCCGTGGAGCAAAAAAAAGAAAAGCTGAAAATGTTAAAAATACATTCAGACAATTATTTTTTTTTAACACAGCTGAATGTTGGGTGGAGAGGAAATGCCATTTCCTGTGGAATAAATCACAGACTGGGAGCCTATCTTAGACAACAACTGGATCTGGAGCTCTGAAAAGTAGTTCTGGCGCGACTGTGATTCATATTCAAAACTTGTGTGACACAGACTGTAGGCCAACAGGACTGACAACCGTACATAGCTCTCATTTGGAACAGGTTAGCGGTGAGTGACACATTGGGAGTAGGAAATAAAGAGACGGTTAGTGTAAAGGCTGAGGTCATCTGTAATTTGTAAAAGCCGACACCCTGCCCCAGATGAAAACCATCAACCTCCTATAAAATGCCATCCCTTATACAAGAATCACCAATGAAACCAATGAAAAACCTTTCCTGTCAGAATTTCTGCTTTTCCAACCAATGAAATACCATCCTATACAATAAAAAGCATTTCTTGGCAATGAAATACAATCTTCTTTCCATTAAAAATATCCTACCAATAAAAAGAGTTTTTCTATCAATGTTAAACATTCTCCTACCAATGTCAAAAACAATTCTCTACCCAATTATAAGCCTGTCCTACCAATAAAAAATCACCTCCTATCCATTTGAAAACAACCTCTGCTTGATAAAAATAATCTCCTGTCTTCATATTTTCATAGTCTTTGAAAAATGATCTTCTGTCCAATAGAAACCATGTCCAGTTCATGAAAAACCAATGCTCGGATGATACCTGGGCCCCCACAAGTATATAAATGGGCACACAAGTAATGTGCAGGAACAGGGGAAGGAGATTTTTCTACCAATAACAAATAATTATCCTTTAATGAAAAGTGTCTCTGATGAAAAATTCTTTGACCAATGAAAACTGATCTCTGATACATTTAAACTTTTTCCAATGAAGACCATCCCACACAAATCATCTTCTACCAATAAAATACCAATTCCCACCAATGAGAAGCCATCCCTAACTATGACAAAGCACTTCCGACAACAAAATACCATCCCCGGCCAACAGAAAGCCATCTCCACCAATGGAAAATCAAGTCACCCCAACGAAAAGCCACCTCTACCCATGACAAAGCATCTTCACCAACAACATACCAATTTCCACCAATGAAAAGTCAACCCCAACCATGACAAAACATTTCCACTACCAAAACACCATCTCCTACCAACAAAAAGCTATCTCCAACCACGACAAAGCATTTCTGCTAACGTTATACCACCTCCCACAAACAAAAAACATCTCCTGTCTTTTAAAAAGCTCCCCCCACCAAGGTAAAGCCCCTTCTTCTAACAAAACAACATCCCACATCCAGGAAAATACATAATCCTCTCCCTTGAAAACCACAAGAGCAACAACAGATAAAATCCAACCAACAATTGCAGCAAGCTAGCTGCTAATTAAAAGTAGTGTTTCTGACCGCATTGATTCCAAACGTGTTTTAAACTCCCTGTCTTGTATTTTAATATCCCTCACTACCCTGGCTGAAGTTACTTGGTGTAAAATACTTGACTCTGTTCTTTTATCAGCTGGTTTCTGTCTTTTATATGCTCAGAGTTACTTTCTCTGTGTTTTATCCCACTAACGTCCTGTTTCTCATCTGTTGAATGCTTAATAAATATGAAAAGAAGAGAGGGAAGTGTGGCTCTTGTCACTGTTGCACTCCCTGCCAAATATCATAACCATTAATTCTGATATAACAAAGTGTTTGACAATATTAACTACACTGTCAAGTTTTACAACAAGGCACCTGATTTCTCTCTGCCTGTGTTTAAATTTCATCCAGGAAGGAAAAGCTGAGCTGACAGAAAGCGAGAGTACTGCTTTCACTTGAGGGAAAATAAAGCAGCTGATTAATAGAAAGGAGATGCTGCAGAGACAAGCAGGAGTGTGTTTTATTTTGTATTTTGGTCTTTTCAGGCGGGTAGAAAACAGTCCTATCTCTGTTTGGTTTCTGCTGCATTCAGGTAGTATTTATGACCAGCCCTGCACCTTTGCTCATAAATAAAAGCACACAGATAGAAGTCATTCATGTTTGCAGCAGAGGGAGGAGATCAAGTAAAAGCACACACAGCTAGAGTGTGATATGTTTTCTTTTAGTCTCACACATCCTTCCTCTGGTCTAGTGACCAATATGTGTGCGTTTCTGTTTGGTAACAGGAATGCAAGTGTTTTTATTAGGCGCTTACTGTGAGAAGAGTGCAACTCTCTTGAGTGATCACCTGCGGTACGAATGCTAAGCTTACGCTGTGTTTTCAAATTTTATGAGCTTGTGCTTCATGGCTTTTGAATATTTGTGTTTTCTTGGTGTGCAGAATCCGGAATGCGGACTCCACCTGGGACCTCATTCTGCTGGAGTTTTTTCTCCTATTCAATAGAAGAAGTGCAGAACTTATTGTGCAGGAATGTAGGACTTATGAAGAAATGTGAGGCAGCTTTAAGAGATCTGGGGATTTTAATTTTGATAATTTAAGAAATAATAACTGGGGTTAATTTGGCTAAATAAGTACAGTCACTTAAAGTGTTGAAAAATTATTATTCAGAAGTTTTAATGGGCAACCAACTTTGCCTTTCATACTAGAGCTTGACTCTTTTTTTTTATTTAAATTGATTTTGGTAGTTTTCATCTTGTAGGAAACAGTATACGAGGTAGACTGGTTCAACGCATACTGAAAAATTTTCATGGATCAGTAGGGCATCTGGGAATTTTTGGTATACTGCAGATTTTCGAAGTTTTTGCATACTACCTACTACATAATGAACTCCGGTCAAATCAGTAGGCACAGCTAGTCTAGTAAGTGGTTTGGAAAACAGCCTTGGTCAACGACTCTGCTAACAACTCTGTGTGACTCATTAGCAATCTGGTCAGAATTTAAGGACCCTCTTGGGGTCCAGTTCCGTGCACTAGTCTGGTTAAACTGAAGAAGTCTTTCAGAGGAGAGGTGAAATGTCTTCAAGAACTCTACCAAGTCCCTTCGTTGTATTGGATTAAGCTTGGAATTAGGCTAACGCTGGTGCTTACCACGACCTCAGATGACTGACGACTCGAGCGACTTTCAGAAACTAGGGCAACGACTCCATTTAACTCACAAACAGTATTTTAACACAACCAGTTGTTCGACATTTCAAATGGAATGGTCCTTCCCTAGATTCATCATCAAGAGTTTCTAAATTACAAATGCACAAGCAAAAACCTGTCAGCAGCCTCTACTTCAGTCATTTGAAAAAGTGAAGAAACATGGCACCCTGTTACTCTATTACATTAGTTTTCTGGGCATTAAGTAGAAATGTTGGAATAGTGCAAGTCCAAACTTTGGCCATCATCCCCCTCTTCTCTCTTTGGAGGTCAATATGACTTTGCTATTATTCATTCTGAAAGAGAATTATATATGAACTATGGGGCTGCGCTGCTTGGTGAGGCAGTTCTCCTAGTACAGCTCCCAGCGGCTTTCTGTGCGATGGTGGCTAAGACAAATGACAGCTGGCCTATTTAAGCAGTGCATATCTAAGTGGTTCCACACTACTCCTTCTTGGCTCAACAGCGAGACAAAGCTGCAACACTACTACGTCTTGTTTAAGTGTTGCTGTCGTCTAAAAGGTTGAGGGGGACAAAATGAGGTGGTTGCGGACAAGTTAGGCTTGTGTTTACAAAGGCGGATATTGTATTTGTTTCTTTTGTCTGTTTCTTTACTGCATAAAAGGTGAATTTTATAAAAGTAGCTGTTACAAAGTTTGAATGTTGGATCCTATTTATATCCAAACATGGAGTTGTTTAAGTGACGTGGTTAAACAAGCTTGGTTGACTTTTTCACAGTGACACATTTTGAGTCTACAAAGAGTCTTTGTAATGAAAGATGACACAAGCATGAGTTGACCTCCATTTGGATAACAATAGACTTTGATTTTTCTTCTCTGCAGCGAGACATTGATGGGAAAGGACCAGACTCTGGTTGGTCATGTACCATGATGCTGTACGTAGTAGGGGACTGATGTGGGTCATTCCTGTTGCTTCTCTGCTCAGCTGGGTGGTGTCTGGTCCCCTTCAGTATTGATTGTAGACATGCCAAGCAGCCTGTGCTTTGTCTGAGAGTAGCCCTGCTGTGCTGCTTTTGCTAGCTTGACAGATGGCTAATGGGGTGTAACACGTCAATGTCTCACAAAGGTCACTGATTTAGACGTGTGCTGTTACATAATTTAGATTCCGCAGGATGAAATTAATATAAGAGGACCTTTCAGCTGTCACACTGTATCTGCCGAGTGGTTTATAGGTTGTACAAAGTCGTTGCTTCATATTTACAACTTCAGTTTCAATTTGAAAGACTTTCAAATGAAACAGGAATTACACCCCCTGTTGAAATACAATTATGAGGTTCCCTGTATGCTGTTGAGACAAACTGCTTTGCTAATTTGTGGTAGGAAAAAAAGGATCAGAGAAATTGGAAATCAAGACGTCCCGTCATGCAAATAAGATAAATAACATTAAGCTATTTAGTCTGTTACGTGAAAGATCAAGTTATAGACCTGATCTATAACAGAGGTAAGTGTACATTACTTATGCTGTGATCTGGCACCATAAAGACAATGAAATTAACTTATTCAGTATAATGCTAGGGGAAACCCTGAAGTTGTTCGTTGTTCATTGCTGGCTTCACCATAGAATACAAACAAATAAATGGAGAGAAGTTGGCCATCTTGCCCAGAGACAGAGCTTCTTACAAGACAAATACTAAAGATTACGCAATTGTTTGATCCAAACTCCCATGGCTACATTAAGTTAGCTTCAGTAGATTTTTTTATGGAGGTGATAAGCCATATTGTTTTTGTTGTTCATTTTATATAATACATATTTTTGCTCTAATCCCTTGACACACGCTCATATTACATGCTTTGTAACCACTCTTATGTGAGTTGTGCCTTTAAGATCCTCGGCCATAAACATCAGTAAGCCTGTCCTTCCTTAGATAAGCATTATTCTTCAAAGTGTACTCTAGCTTGGGACAGAATAAGCAGCCCAATTACTTTGTAAAAAAAAAAAAAACAAAGTTTAATGTCTCGGAATAAAACAAGAGGGAAGATTTGGCAGGGAGTACAAGACTGTAAACTCAGTCTGCATTGAGTATTCTTAACTACATCTAGCTGACGGATCAGGCTGAGGCTTTATTCTACCAGAGTGATGAGCTTGCAGCTGAGCCGAGGCCGTGCCAGGCTGCCAGTGGGTGAACAGACACTGGGAGACCTGTCTGTTTCAGCGGGTCAAGCGTGGGCTAAAAGGACGAATCCTCTGAGAAAACTCACTTCCCAAGTACCTCAAAAGACACACAGACTATATTTACGATATTTGCAGGTATGCCCTGTTATTAAAGCCAGAGAAGCCGGATACATCCTTCACTACCTGTGTTTATTTTGCATGTGTAAACTTGTCCTTATGAATGTTTTCCATTATATCATATCAGTTTCGAATTTATCTAATCCCAGACGTTGATGTTAAGGCATAGCAGGAATTATACGGCTGAACAACTCTGAGGCTTCTCAGGTTATAAAAACGTAATATCAGGTGCAGTCCATTTTAATGTTGCGTTCCTCACCTTTAAAACGTCTCATGGGTTGTTTTGGAGACTTGTAATGGAGTTGTCAGTCATTGATTGTGGTCGCAGACAGGCGAGGGATTGCCACATGCAGCAAGAGACAGCCTTTCAGTAGGGTTGGCATTTGATGAAATGGCCTTTTGTGTGTGTGTGTGTGTGTGTGTGTGTGTGTGTGTGTGTGTGTGTGTGTGTGTGTGTGTGTGTGTGTGTTTGTGGCTAAATACTTGATAAAGTCAAAACCTCAGCTCAGACGTTGGTGGGCCCTGGAGGCAGTTTGAGATTTTAGTGAGTGGCAGCTCCACTCTGTTATCAACCTTTATGGATTAGATGAAGTTGTCACGCTGATGTATCCGACCCCCTCAGTTTCCTTTCGTTAAAGAAAACACATGCTAAACTTGTGTATCACAAGTGTACAGCAGTTCGTCTGCACAATGCAGAATTTAAAAATATCTCCCTCAACAACCAAAATCAAGCAGTTAATACCACAACCACAAGCTGTGTTTCTGAGAAGCCATGTAGTGTGTGATACTGAAAGTAAACTAACATGACTCTGCAGAGCTGACCACAGAAGAACGTGTTCTAAAAATACATGATCAGGTGCGCACTGTTTGCTGCTGGCTGTTCCCATAGCTCACAACTAGCCTGTCCTACCTTAAACCATATCATTATCACATTCAGTAAGAAGATATTATCATTGTTTAATCAATCTTATAGATCCATTAATATGTATGAAACAAACAAACTGAAGAAAAAGTGTGAGAAGTAAGAAGAAGACACTAGAATGTTTATTCAACATTAAGACACCATTGATTGAATATTATTTGAATCCCCCCACCCACATACACATACCTGCCAACATTAGACTTTGACAAAGAGGGAGAAGGCCGTTGCTTGCTCTGTACGTCAATCATCAAACTTACTTCTTTGGGTGTTGAAACTTGCCACTGACTGTTGACTGTTTCATTGTAGCTGCTGTATCTTTCCACCAAGCGGTCCAGTATGGATCAATACAGTTAGGTATGGGTCGAATCGGTAAAGCCTAATCCTGTTTGCGTTTCCACAGCCAACCGTGCCCCTTCTTGGTGGGCGGCAAGTAAGCCAGATGCCGATAGCCGCATCCGCTATGTAATAGCGTGACGGTGTGACAGTGCCACATTAGAAAGAAGTTTTAAAAGAAATTAAAGAAAAAAGAAACATTGGTGGTCAAATCAAAGAAACTGATTTGTATGCAATACTGTGATAAAAACATTTTTTTTCACTGTAAAGAATGGGTAAAGTTGAGTTTGAGTAAAGAAAGTTGTGTTTGGGTAAATGTAAGGTACTAATAAAAGAAAGAACTGTGTTTAGCGATAAAGTTGTTGGTGGGATTTTCTTTACAACAGACTTGACAGAGACATTAAAAGAATGAAAAAGACTGTTGGACATTAAAAAAGCATCAACCTTCTTATTTTGTTTTGGAATAATTTTTTGTTTATTTTGGGGCGATCAATGTTTAAGTTAAAGGGGTATTTTTTTTGCAATTAAATTTTGTTAGTTGTAATGAGCTGAATGCTTTTTGAGTTTCGGTGGTACGCCACAATAGTTTTCAGACTATTACAACCATCAAACTAAATTGAAACTTACCACGGTCACACGGGAAGTGACAACTCTTCTGACCAATCAACCGACTGCAGTGTTTCTAGCTTCACCTTCTGGGGTCGGATCAGTATGTCTGGAACCCAACAGAAAGGTACCAAAAAGTGGGATGGTATGGGTTAGTTATTTGGGGACCTGTTCCAGTTTTAGTCAAAGGAAACGCTACAAAATGCGTGCTGTACTGAGACGTGTCGAACCGAACCACTTGGTGGAAACGGGCCTACTGCTCCATAAACCCATTTCCCTCTGACTGGCCAGCCCTCTTCAGGTGTACCAGGGGTGGAGCTATGGGCAGACCTTTGTGTTTAAGGCCAAACCCTCCAGCGTGTCACGAACCACTTAGGAAATCCTTATGCTATGATGTCATCATTTCAGAAAATCTCACGAAGATCTCGTGCTACTATTTAGAATGTACCATTTTATCAGTTTACAGACTGATTCTGGGATTTTATCATCATATGAATATGTAGGGGTTTGTTACTTTATATCCATGTTTCCAATAAGAGAAAGCAGAGTACTCTCTCTTTAAAGAAGGCTCAGGTTTTCATAGATTTGTCATTGTGCAAAACCTAATATCCGTTTAAAAAGCCAAGTTATGATATTGTTTATGGCTGATGTACAAATGCTCTTCAAATTGTGCTTCTTATCTCAGAGTAAGCAGAGACGGAGTTAATTTCAGTTGCAGGACACCAAGGACACATGATTTTTTTTTCCCTTTTGTCTGGGTGACTAAACCTGTTGCCATGGGTGGCAAAGAGGTTCAGTGGATTATAGAGGAAGTTAATTACCTCGGTTCATTCCAGCAATTAGACATAGAACATTTTTAGCTGTGCATAAACGATGCAGTTATCCACATCTATGGTTAATGAGTATTTTTCAGCTAAATGTTTGGTTTTGTATTATGTCTGCTCACTCAATGGCTTCAAACTATTTGACGGTTTGATTCAGGCAGTAGACTAGAGTAGAGAGGAACCATAGACTGCCTGTTTTCACACCATCACTGATTTTTGTCTGCTTTGTAGGATATTCCTTTATTCTCTCTAACAGCATTGCATTCACCTCAGCACCACCAAATATGACTATAAACAACGGGTCCAGAACATTTCCCGTAGAGCAATCTGTGCTTCTCTTGCCTCGTCTGCTTTGCACCACTAGTTGCTGCGGATGCCACCTGGAGGAGGTCAAGTGGCATACCACATGCTCGTCACTGCAATTACATCTGTGCAGATTGCCCACCGAAGAGGCTTCAAAGTAAACTTGATGTGTCAATTTCAGTTTCTTCAAATATTTGAAGGTAATTATGCTCTCATTAGCATTCGTATCACAAGAGATGGAACAGAGGGCAGGAAATAATTAGCTACGTCACGCTGTGCAAAAGGCTAATCTGTGTGGATTCTGCCAAATTACTTTTCCATGCTGTGTACTCATACACGGGACGAAAAAACAGCTTTCTTTGTTTTATAAAAGATACAAAACATCTCATCAGGGCTGTACTTGGATAAGAATTCTGTCAGTCAAATCAGATTTGGGTGTTAAATAATTATTTGTTCTTTTTAAGCCTCATAACAAACTCTAACATCCAGCATTAAGCTCTTTTATAAATGCAAGACACTACAAGCTAGCAACTACTACACTTCCAAACCTCCCAGGTTTCCTGTGGATTTAACGTTGTATTTACACCTGGCTCATTTAGTGCAGTTGTTGTGAAACAAACCTAAAGTCCAGTTCATTTGGACATATATGAACATAGCAATCGCACTCGGATGCAGGACAAAACAAGCGGGTCGAGATCGCCAAAATAAGGTGGTCTTAGCTCGCTTCTATTCGAGCCCTGTAGCTGTTCCTTTGCAGTGAGAACATGATCACCGCAGCAACTTTCACAATTGACACATAACTGTGGTTCACGTGTAGTAGTGGGGGGAAGTAATGCACTCAATTTCCAACCGTTCAGCCAAAATAATAGGAGAATCAGCAAAAGCAGAAGAAGAAGAGAAGGTGATCTAGCACTGATTACCATATTGATCTGAACGTAAGACGACCCCTTTTTCCATGACAGATTTTTGAGAAATAGGCTCTTCGATGACAAAATCTTGTTTTATCATGAAGAACGTTCACACATTCATAACGCTCCTCTGCTCTCTGTATCGTGCACAGCAGAGTTTTGCTTCGATTTCTGACTGATGAGTGAAAAATTTTGTCACACATGGCATTCGTTTACAACTGTGGACTGCAAGTGACAACTGCAGCATTTGTATTATCTTTGCCCCTGAACCAGAACAAAACAAACGAGCTAGCAGGTGTGAATGCAGGAGGACAGAGAAAGCACAGATTATTATTATTATTTTTTTTTAACGTGAAATGACTTTTAAGCATAGACTGAATAATTAATGGACGTAGCTTTTGCGACGTCACCCATCAGTTTCTGAAACAGGTTTTTGCAGCTAGCGGCTGGCGTGGCCATATTGGAAATAGGGTGGGCTTTGAGTCTCCACAGCAACAGCCATAGGGCACTGGGCAGTCACATGAGCTGAGTTGTGCCTCTGATTGGACGAACTGGCGATTGCAATATTGTCTAAACTGCCGAGATAGCCAAATTAGCGATTCGGATGGGTGACATTTTCTTGTACCAGGCTGTAAATGTGTTAATTTTGGTTGTGAAAACAACTTTTTTTTGGCTTGCTGTGTATGTGACTTCCAGTACTTCTGTAGCCAGCCTCAAGCGGACACTTGATGAACTGCAGATTTTAGCACTTCCGCATTGTGTCATATTTTCAGACCGGTGATTGCCACTTGCTTTAACTCATGCTTCTTTTTTCTTTAATCACAATGTGTTTTTCCTCAAACAAACCTTGTTAACGACAAAGATAGATGGGTTCTTTATAGACTTGTGTGTTTACTTCAGCCTGGCATGCTGTTTCTCCCACTGAATGCATAGTGCAATGGACTATTGGAAGAAAGGGGAGATATTAAATGGACCGACAAACGTGGGATGAGTTGGGACTGATGATTTGAGTTTTAGCTGGCCTCTTAAGTATTTAAATGATTTTCCTTTGGATTCGCTGGGTCACACAGACCGAGTTCTGGCTCTCATGTTCCACTGCAAACAACACCTGAGACCACAGTGTGAGAAACTCAGCATGAAAAGCTTTCATGCAGTGCTCTGTAATGAGCTGGGCTCTGCTCCGTCTCTCCCTGTTGTATCAGGAAGATGATTTTCAATTAAAGGGCCCTGCAGAGGCAGTGAAAGCTGAATTATTAGCCTGCGTTAGATTGCACCCTGAGGCCTGCGTTGGAGCTCAGCGCATGGCAGGAAGTTGTGCCAAAAGGTATTACTGCTGTTGGCCTGTATATCTGGCACCTTGTCGCTTTCTCTACTTCATTTCTCTATTTTGCTTCAAACCTCCATACTCCCCCAACAGAGGCTAAAGTGCTTTATCTCTTTATTTACTAAATGTTTTATTTCCAGTGAGGTATTGCTACTCTTCCTGTTGTCATAAAAAGCATCAGTATTTCCTTCTGGCCAACTGGAAAAGCCCCATCTATTGTGATACAGTAATATCTCAAGTGGCATTTCCTGCTTGTTTCCAGTAAGAGGGAGGAGGAATCTAGCCCAACCAGAGAGTGAGAGAGACAGACCTGGGGCTTTCTTCTTTGTCAAATTAATTTCAGGTTAATTACAATAGCATTATCTCCACTTTCCAACCACAGATAAAGCTAAAAGGCTGTTGTGTTTAATTGGTTTAAGAGGAAAAGAGGTTATTTTGTTGGTATTTCACAATCCAAGGTTCCCTGTCTGCCTTTGTGTCTAAATTAGAACCATCAGGCTTCAGTCTGAGCGCCTAAACCTCTTATTAGGCCCCATTAGGAAGGGACTTGAAATTAATTATCATGTTCTCCTGCCTTTTACGTCACTGACAAAGCTCTTTCTCTGTCTCAGTGTGGCATAACATGCTGTAGAGCTGATTGTCTGTATTCACTGTGCATGCTGCTGACTGTAAGAAGCAGAACATGAACCATAATGTCCCAGTGGGCTGCATCACTCTCTTCAAAACATTCATTCATTTCATTTTCTAACCGTTTAACCTGTGCAGGTTAGTCTTTTATTTCTTTCACAGAGCTTTAAATTAATTTCCATTTCTTAAGAGCAGAGAGTTATGGAGGTAAATGGAGACTGTTGTAATTTCCCAGTCCTTGAATTATACAAAGACTCCAATAAACAATTACATTCTTTGAACCATAGCTCTTAAGTCCTCCTCTGGGCCCTCAGCATTGTTAGCGTGTTTTTTTTTTTCTTCTTTGTTGGTCATGAAACAGTTCTGCTGCAGGGACACCTGAGTTATCGGTGGGAGTTTTATCTTACAATTATAAAAAATAGCTGAAGGACTTTGTTATATATCAGCCTACACACATACATAGCTTTGAATTGTATCATTTTGTTCTGGGATCACTAAAGAGAGGGTAAGATCCATATTTGATAAAGTAACATTTTATCATGACATGAGACGTTTAATAAACATATGCTTAAAGGCATTTAAACACATTTAAGTGTTGGAATTTGTATTATTCTAAATTTTGATGCCAATATTTTCACTTTTACTGCAAATGAATATTGGCTATAAATGTTGGTTATCAGCCTCCTGAACTACCACTAATCGGTATCCATGACAGCCCTGAGAAAAACACATTGCATCGGACCATATTGCCACATATTGTAACGTATGTTATCTGATCTGACCCCTTATCATAGTGTTTCGTATCATTGTGTATCGTATTGTTTTGTACTGTAATCGCACCATAATATTGCCTTGTCTTGACGTAATTGCAGTTGTATCATAAATGTATGGTAATCGTAACGTATTGTATCGTTCAGCTTTGGTTGCTATGGTATTGTAAGGTATCACATTTTATCCCATACTATTACATTGAATCAAATTGTATCCTAATGTCTTGTCCTAGCCTATTGTGTCATATCATATCATTTTGTAAACTGGATTGGACAAAATGAGTATGAACCCTATTTGAAAAACATGGCTTCCTTTAGTGTGCATCAGCGTCTTGATTGTCTACAGAGAGAGAACCTGTGTGAAGAAATGCAGAAGGACCAGGTCTGCCTGCCCTTTCCCAGGCTAACTCTCCTGCTGTTATCCTCACAGCACTTGCCAGATCCCTGCAGACCACCTGTCAGTGCTGCAGCAGAGCCCTCTGCAGCTAGCTCAGTCCCAGCACCAGCCGGCCTCATCAGGAAAACACAGCTTACACCTGCAGCAGCACCTCACTGGACTCACATTTGTACCATACAAATGACTACAACTGGTTTATGTCAGACCAGGGTGTGTTTTTTTGTCATACTGCGGTCGTGCCCTCTGAAGGATCTTGATTGTATAACAGTGACCTTCATTTGGAAAAATTGCACCCTCACCACTGGAGTCAAGAAATACATATAAATGTGTCTCATTTTTGGACTTGAGCCTGATGTAATACCTGTTATAGATTTGACTGCACTGTGAGCTGCAGTCAGGTAATGCTTCAAAAAGCATGAGCCCTCAGTTCAATCTAATACTTGTGTTATATTAGATTTATATGACCAAATGTATAATATTGTTATGTAGTCTGCTGCTCTTGAACAGTAAGAGGTTTGTCATTTTACATGCAGATCTCATCTGCCTGCCTGAGTTAGTCATTTATAGCCAGATATATCCTTTTAGAAAATATACAGTGTGTGTGTATGAATGCGTTACCTCTCTTTGCTGATGCCTTGGTCGAGCCCTGGAGACCGATAGTGCAGCAGCAATGCAATAATCATCCTTTATTCAGCCCTGTATGTACGTATTGTTAAGGTCTATTAAATTCATTTTCTCATCTTAGTGGTACGATACATACTATACTTCCTCTGCCTCTCATATATGTAAACATACTCTATAAACTGAGCAAAGCTGCAGAGTAATCCCCGTCCCTACCATCTCTCAATGTAGTGCTGGACGATATTACAAAAACGATTTCACATCAGCCCATGTCTATAATCATCAAGATTATTATATCATTATTTATATTCAGGCTTTTTATGCCTTTAATAAGAAAGATAGAACAGGAGATAGAGTAGGAAGCAGGGTGAGAGTTGGGAAGGACTTGGGAAAGTCGCCACAGGCTGGATTTCAACCTAGGCTGCCGACTCGAGGGCTTTCACCATATGGAGTTTGACCTTAACCACTTTGCCATCTGTGCTCTGAAATGGCAACATTTTTGTGGATTTTATTGAAAGGGTTGATAATCATCTCAGTTAAAAAAAAATAAATTTTGGATGTCTTTACAGGCTATATATATATATATCCTGTAAACCAATAAAATCTTTCAGTTAATATTTTTCTGCCAGTATTTTTATATTTTAACTCTGTAAAACCTATATGTAAGGTTTTCAAAAAATAGTCCCAGTGATTCCACAGAAACTAGCATTTAGGACCAAAAATAAACGAGGCAAATGTCAGAATTTTTTAGCCTCTTATACTACCATTTTAACTGAAGCTTAAGTTTTAGCCACATTGTTTACAAATGTGGCTAATGGGAGCTAAAGGAAGCTTGCGTAAGCTAACGGTTTCACCTCGACAATCAGAAGCTATATGTGCCCAAACTTTTATCTGTGGATTAATTTGAAAAATGATCAGTTTGCTTCAGGTGTTGCTCATGACCAATCGGAATCAAGGGTCTTACAAAGTCAAAAAAGCTGGGTACTAGTTGCTCCTGATGTGATGTCACTGCTGAACGCCCGACCATCAACGTGACCTCACTGCTGGTCATCTTTGCTGGATTTTCTGCCTGTTTGGCTCCTCAAAAGCCTAACCAGACCAGACGAACAGTCCTTCCTCTGCTCCCCTCTGCCTTTTTCTCCTGGAGAATCCTCTTGTCGGGGATTTCCTGGCTGGTTCCCTCTGTGGGCTCGCAGCCCACAGAGACTTTGTAGGAATCATCAAGAAGCTGTGCTTTCTTCCAATCCTTCTATCTCTTACTTCTGCCTTCAGCTACTGCCCTCCTTTATCTGCATACTGTACTCTCGTCTGAGTGTAATGATAAGTTCTAGTCTGCGTGGATTAGTGCAGGTTATTAGTGAGCCCAAAGTGTGGAATTACAGTCAGACCCGTGTTTAGACGAGGCTGCTTATAATTGTAAAGAGGGCGTAGACACGGGCAGGCTAAGTGGATGGGTCTGTAATCTGATCCCTTACTCGTTTCCTCTGATGATAATGTTGGAAGTTGGCTCCGTCTTATGTAAGAGGTTATGTATGGTCATGAGATGGCTGCAAATGATGCTCCTGTTTATCATGTTTTCACATAATCATTTGCATGGCATCCACTTCCTCGTTGTCTCCTTCCTTTTGAAGGATTTTCTCCCCCTCACTGCTCCCGAATTGACATCAGTTAGTTCTCGGCTATGCAAATACAGGTTCATGAGTAATCAGAGCTGTCATTCTCCCCCTGCCATGTGACCAGAATCCCACTGCTTTCCTGTGTGAAATTGCACCATCATTGCCCCTCATGTCAGGATTGTGTTTGATGGTTGTCATTTACTCAGCCTCTTCCCAGGGCGTCGTTGGTGTTCATTTTATGATTCTGCCCACAGAGAATCCCCCCGTGTTCCCCGTGCTCCCTTCAGTTTGATATGAGACCTAGTTTCATCGGCAGGGATCACAGGGGCAGTCTTTCATTTCCCGATGAAATATGATGCTTTGTGTCTCTAATCAGAGCAGTTTGTTCGGGGCTGATCCCTCGCATCACCTTCTGTTTGGATAATACGCTGAGTCAGCTGGACCCGTGACCCAGTTCCAAATAAACAGTCGACCGCTTTGCAGACTTTTCTGGCTTCTCTTAATGATGGTTTAATCGAGCGGCGGCCGCTCTGTGATGGCTGCGCACGGATTGATCCCGCCTCTCTTTTGATTGTTTTGTTGCTTTCTCACCCTGTAGGGAACCTTTTGTGTGCCGTTATGGTACCACTGAATTCATTTCCTGGGGCTTTTGTTCCATTGTCAGCCCGTACGTGGCTCGCGTTCTGGTGAATTCGCTGCGCTCGTCGGATTGTTCTGGCGATCAAAACATGCACGCTCCTGTGTACCCACATGCACTCTAATAACAACACACAGGGCTAAACAAGGCTTTCCAAGTGTTTGTCAGCGATATAACACAACATGTACATGCTCAATGTCAGATACAGACTCTCTGAGGCTGTTAGGAGTATTATGTAACTGCACGGCCATTTCTGAGGCTGTGAAATGCCTCCAATTTAGTGATCTGTGAGGCTCTACTTAACCCCTGACCCTTCTCTCTTTAGGTCTTGTATGTCTAGTCATTATTTTGGAGACATATCCTCTTGCAAGTTCCTAACTTCGTCCCCACTGCCTGCGAGTGATTGACAGCTTATTCAGCTGTGGCCTCTGTGAGCTGTAAGATTCCTCATATTCCTCTAAATTATACCATCTCCTACAGGATTTCTCTGATCTGATCATACTGTGCTGCTAATTGGAATTCTCTGTCATCAGATCAGCCGCTATAGCCGCTTTAATGTGACATAAATTACAGCTTTAAGGATCTTTTTTTCCTGCTCTCTCTGTGCATTTTTTGCTCTGATCTCCAAATGAGAGCCCGAAACGGTTCTGGAGGCTGATATTGATATAGATTTAGAAAAGTGAAAGTTTCTAAACCAGAGGTTGATATGGATAAACGGAAATGTTCTGGAGCTAGTAACATATTTGTTTAAAGAAGGGGCGTTATGTTTCCCCACAATGATTATGATTTTAAACAACAAGGTGGATATGGATCTCCTACCTGACTCATGACATGTCGGATGGGCCTCAAACACCAAGGTCTTCCCAAGGTCCGCTCTCAGCAGGCCCTCCAGAGAGCTGACCAATCAGAAAGAAGGGGGTTTGTTGAGCAGAGGGCCTTAAAGAGACAACGGCTAGAACTAAAAGTTTCAGTTAGAGGCTGAAAATGGTTTTTTAAAACTTTAGTGTAACTCCTTTTTCGACGGAGCTAGTGCTAGTGCTAGTTACAAGCTAATGCCAGATTAGCACAGGTTCTTTGTGTTTTCACTTAGGGGCAACATCTGGTTGAGAAAAAAGAAGCCTAACTGGAAGTGCTACAAGTTTCTGTTCCGCTAGAGGCTGGTTGCAGAAAGACCGGGAGTCATATATGACAGAAATGGACTTTCATGGCATTAAAAAATATATATACAGCCTGGTTCAAAAAAATGGGTTGGGTCTGAAAAGCTAATTTCACTATCAACACACATTGTACGGGGGTGAATGTTTTTCTAACTCGGCAGTTTATTAGATATTAGGATCATGAGTTTGTCCAATCAGAGGCTCAGCTCACGTTACTGACAGGCGCCCTATAGCTGTTAGAAAGGAACCTCAAGGCCTGCGTCATATCCAATATGGCCCTGTCCAACTATCAGCTCCATTTCACTGTATCAGGACCAAACAGGTGACGTCATGGAGACTATGTCCATATTTTATACAGTCTGTGGTTTCCACTAACAAAGCACCCTCTCCAGGTGATAAAACTGGTGCTTAGCAAGCACCAAGTCTTTGTCGGGCCAGCCGAAGCAAGAACTACGTCAGGGAGTGGAGGTGGGGTTAATATGATGCTGTGGGAAATTTTGTTTGAGTTTCTCTTTCAAAACTTGACATAGAGGCGAAATACATTCAGCTGCGGTCATCTGAGGAAGAGCTTCAGTGCTAATATTACACTTTATATATTATATTATGATTCATTATCATTTGTGTCCACTTGCAAAGCCGGGATCATCACTTGTGCATGGATACGATGAGCTCCTCCATTGTTGCTTTGTTGGCTTCAAGCGTCCCCTGGTAACAGCTACTCATGTGGTGATGTACTGATGTTTTTCATTGACGCAATGACCTTGCTCCAACTTGGCTCCTTATTGATGGAAAACCAAACCTGTTCTCATGAAGAATGTGATTAGAACAAATGAACACCTGGTTCCTCTGATTGAAACTGGTAATGTGAGAATAATAAGAGATGTTTTTGAGCTGTAAATCATGTAACGCTACAACAGGGGCACCGGAGTGACAATAAAATGCTTACAAAAATCACTAGGGACCAAAATTGTCAAGCGAGGAAGTCTTTGTTCTCACTAACTTTCCATCCTAACAACTTTTGATCTAAACTCTTAACAAAATAAAGTAAAGAATTCTTTCATCTGTCAACCGACATGATGATGAAACTTAATCGTCCCCTCCACTGGCAGGTGGCTGTGGGACAAACCACTGGATTCACTTGATGTGCCACCAGTACGCTGTGAAGGCTGCATTGCCTGCGGCGAGGGCCTTTTTTTAATTAAGCTATCATTCACCTCTGGAAACCTCTTGTTGAAGCTGCTCTGCAAGCATTCCCTCAGCAGGACACACACACACACACACATACACACACACACACACACACACTAGACCCATTTCTGCCTGCAGGTGTCCTCTCAACACAGCCGCCGGTCATGCTGTCAGAGTCAAGGTTGTGTGTGTGGCTCGTAGAATTTCTCAGACAGGTGTCGGTCATGCCTGGATTGATAGCGAATAATTTTTTTAGCCCCCTGAAGAGGAGAACGTGTCGACAGTCAGGATTTCATTGTTGTTCTAATATGACCTTGACATGTTGATGGAGCTCTTGATGCAGAATGGGTGAAGGTAGAGATACGGTCTGATCTAACAAGGAAAGTATTTTGAGCATAAAAGAAGAGTGTACGCAGGAATAACAGTCTGTATTGATAGCAACAGCCGGCAAATTGCAATCTGTGGTAATATCATGGAGCTCTTATCGACGATCTGACAACAGTCGACTGATCTCTGAACAGATGTGACAAGGAAGTGCAGCAAATTGCCTGTTTGGATCAGCCATTTATACTTGAGCAACAAATCTTCCTCATGTTCCCAGATTCCCTGGTACACATCAGACATGAGCGATCAGACCTCCATGCAGCAAACACGTTTAAAAAGTTGTCGTCTTCTACTTCCTGAAAAGTCAGTCATTTTCCTGTTTTAAAAATCTGAATCATGATGGTGTTACTTCGGCTAACTTGAAGCTAATTATTGCAAGTAGACCAGAGTGGAGCTTCTGTGTAATTTAATATTTGCAGGAAAGGGATGAATTTGGAGGGCCGAAATTTGCTTCGGACATGAAACTTAGACTCACTAGGGATGGAAGAAGTGTTGTTAGCCTTGTCATGAAATGAAAAACAATGTTTTTTTTGCCTTTGAAGGTACATTTTGAGGGGTTCGGTCTACCCCATGTAACCCATGATTGCTTCTTAAGATATTAATTGGACTGTAAACAATGTTCCAAACAGAAAAGGTCATCTTGGCTGGAAATTTGTTTCTCTGTAATCACTTATTTCTCGGAATTGCCCGAGAGTCAGCTGTCACACCTGGAGGCATATAATGCCGTAACCGTAGGATGGATAAATTTGAGATAATAGAGATCACGGTTGTACCACTGTAGTATTTCATTATCTTTTCGGGTTTTTTTCTATAATTTTGAGGAAATCTGTTTTCCTTTGGCACCATCACTGTTTTGGCACCCTTTATCATCCTTGATTTATTTTCAGTGGGTGGCAAAATGTGTTGATATTACAGCTTCAGTGGTGCCAGGCCCAGCTGTCACAGTGTCACAGAGCGTGGGTGGACTTCCTGTGGATGTGTGATGCCTCTACTACACATTGCAATGCCACACAATTAGTGCCACGAGGGAGCCCAGCGCTTTATTGCCTTCTTTCCACCCCCTGTAATACCTCCTCCTCCTCCTCCTCCTCCTTCTCCTCTTCATATTGTGCTCTTTCCTCTTTTTACAGCAATCTATAACTACGACGCCCGGGGAGAGGAGGAGCTGTCTCTGCAGATCGGAGACACAGTGCACATACTGGAGACATACGAAGGTGAGAACAAAATTACTGATGATATAGATGATCAGAGCTGACACACCAATTTTTTTTCCTGTCATGCCTTGTTCCACTGTTGCTCTGTCAGGTTTCTGTACATGTGTTCAATGAGTGTACGATAATACAATGAAGGAAACATCTTCATGGTGCTCTTAATGCAGAAAAAAGCAGCACCACTCGGTATTTTTCATCATGACCAAATAAAAGTTTACCTCATTAAAAGTTTACCTAATCTTACTTCATGTATTTGAAAATGCTCATTCGTTTCATATAAAATCTATTCTTCTGTAGACTGGTACAGAGGACACAGGCTGAGGAGGAAATCCAAAAAGGTACGTGACTTACGAAGGTTTTAGACACTCATCTACAAGATATTAAAGTTTTTTTTTTCTCTGTAATTTTGCTGATCCAATAAAATCATATTATTGTTCACTTTGTGATCATTCCTTTGTTCCAGGGCATATTTCCTGCTTGTTATATTCACCTGAAAGAGGCCACCGTCGAGGGCAATGGGTTTGTACATCTCCATCTCTTCCTTTGAGTCGACATTTCTTATGAAGACGCTTCTCCAGCTGAAATCCCTGTTGGGTTTTTGTGACATTAATGCAAGGGATCAAGAAAGGCTAATAATGTTTATCACTTTCTGTCAGTATAGGTATAACAACCCCCATAAATTTGTGTTATTAGACTCTATAAACCAGGAGTCTCCAACAGGTAGCTCACAGGCCCTCAATAGGATGCTCTCAAACAAATGGAAAATGTACAAAAATAATAAAGAATAAGGAAGAAAAAAAAAACTATTTACTTACTGGGACAGTGACAAATAAGGGTTTCTATCAAAGATCTGCTTTAAACTTGTCAAAACAATGTGTTAGATGTTTGTTTCAATGTGTAGTTTATATTTCGGTTGGTGTCATATTATTTTATATGACATTTTTACCATTTTTAACCAATTAAAGAATCAGTCCCATTGAACTGTCAAATGGTGTAACCATAAAACCATGACAAGTATGAAATAATTCACCCTCCAAGAAGTTACGCAAGCGTACTGATAAAAATAAGTTATTTTTATGTAATATCATCTCAAAGTATATTTAAAATATTTCATTTCTAAACGTGATAATATGGCTTTTGTTGTACCGAGTGAATCAGTATGCTGTAGACATCAATGTTTTCTCTCTATTTTTGGCCCAGTTGTTTTTTTACAGTGTAATAGAGTGATAAAATCACAGTCATGGGAACTTTTTTTTATTCCGTATTCACAGTTTTCAGTTTTACCAACTGACGTCTTTTACCAAACCACAACTCCATATCTATCCAACCTCCCCTCCACCAGCCGACAAAAGGATATCAGCCAATCAAATTTGTATTTATGACTCCATCACTTGCCCCAATGAGCAGCTCGTGTGTGGACTCGGTGGCTGAAGGCTTTTGTTTTCAAATGAACGGAATTAGTGTTACAAATTTGGATTTTATTTTACTGTGTCTAAAGCTAGTCTACAGTTAATGAGATAAACAATGAGTGAACCAACTACATCGAAAATAAAACATAAATAGTAAGGCCCAACTCGATAGCGTGCAGTGTTAAAATTTTTATTAAAGAAAAGCCTATAATAAGGTTCTAAATACGTTCAAGAAAAAAAACCTCAAGAATCAATAAAGAAAAGTTTGTCCTCAAAGGTTTTTTGACCCTTGAGAGATGCTTCCATGGAATGAAACTTTGTCACAGACGACCTCGAAGGTCCTTTAAATGAAATCTGCTCTTGATGTGATGTGACAAGTGTGTTAGTTGTTGCAAATCTTGTGCCACTGTTTCTCTTTGATCTGTCGTCTCGTGTTTTCTTGCACAGGACAAATAAAGGACGACCCCCGAGTTTCAAAGTCCTTAAATGTATTCAAAGAAGAATTCTCTTCAAAATCGTTACTCAAACATTAAAAAGCAACAAAATGACCGTTTTGTCTAATGATAATCTACATTATTCAGTAGAAACACTGAGTTTTAAACATCTGGCAGCAAGGACAGAGAATCTTTAATATTTCTTCACTTTCTCTGCAGGCAAAAGGAGACGGTCATTCCCACTGAGCTGCCTCTGGTTCAGGAGGTCACAACAACACTGCGGGAGTGGGCTACGATATGGAGAGACTTATATGTGGTGAGAAATACACAAAAACACACATACAGACCAGAAGTTTGACATGTCCTCCTGCATCTAAGCTGCGCACGTCCTCATCTAATTTTTTTTCACTCACAGGGAGACAAACGTGAGATGTTCAACTCGGTCCGCGACATGATATACGACCTCATCGAATGGCGTTCTCAGATCCTGTCCGGCACCCTCCCGCAGGACGAGCTTTCTGAGCTCAAACAGAAAGTCACCTCCAAGATCGACTACGGCAACAAGTGAGGATCATCTCTTTGTATCCCTTTATCCTCATAGCTATATGGGGAAAAGACTCCTGTTGGAAGAGGTCACCAGTGTGGGTCAATTGAAAGAGACAGGTCATCACTTAGCTCTAGGGCGAACCGAGGGGGATTAAACTCCAGCACACCTCACCGTATTCCATCATAAAAGGTCTCCCTGCATCTGAGGGGAAAACGAGTTAAAAATGAAAATTGTGAAGCTCCATTCTGCTCCGGTGATGGAACTTTAAACCTCTGCCCAGGTGGAGAAATGGCTTTTGCCTCTGCAGACGCACTGAGTGATGAGGCTGATGAAATACACTGACTGCATGTTGGCAGCACACTGTCCTCGCTCCGACTCCCTCCGCTGAAGCTGATGTGTCCTCTTCATCCTCATTCAGCTTATTAATTCTCATCACCTGTCCTCCTTTTTTTTTTCTTTAAGGTACTTGGATCTGGATCTGGTAGTCAGAGACAAAGATGGAAACATTCTGGACCCTGATCTCACCAGCACAGTCAGCCTGTTCAGAGCGCACGAGGCGGCCTCCAAACAAATCGAGGACCGGATTCAAGAGGAGAAGGTGAAGATAAAGATCTGGGTCATGTTTCGGTGAAGCTTCTCCTTTTTCCGAGTCTCATCCTAAATTGCAACAGTTGCAGCAGTTGCATTAGGAAAGAAAAAAGTGTTGCTGCTTCTCTTGATACCAGATAAATACATAATGAACCCTTGTTTGTCTCCCTTCAAGGCCACTTCTCTCCAATCTACTTAATATAGCAAATTTTTGAGACACATTTGCAGTTTAGACCTTAAAAGTAGAATGTCTCCCACATATAATCAGATGGAAAAACAGATAGATTTGTCCAGGGTGTCTAGAAGATAAACTTTTAGGCTTTTCATTTTCCTAAGGTCAAAATTTCAACCACACTCAAAAACTTACTGCGATTAAGTAAAAGCAGGGAAAAAAAGTCAGAAAAAACTAACGTCATATTTTTATAATTATAAACTTAAAGAAGGGCTATACTGTCCTTTTACATGACTGACAGCTAAAGAAGATCCCTATTTTTCTCAGACGGGTGTTTTGGGAAACATTTATTTCAGCTTCTGCCTGAGAGGCGTCACTTTAGCTGCTGTCTCTTTAAGGCTCCCTGCTCCAGTGTTGTTTTTGGCAGCTGTCTTAGTTTTAGTCTTAGTCTTTTGGATGAAAATGCTTATTAGTTTCAGTCACATTTTAGTCATTTCTATATGTGACAGTTGGAGTCCAGTTTCAGTCGACAAAATCTTGGAAAGGTTTTTGTCAGATTCAGGAAAAAAAGGACATTATTAGTTTTTTAACAAATTAATTGGACAGACATTCAGTTGACAGACTTACCAGACTGTGAAATAAAGTATAAAGACATGAACTGTGTCAATAAAGCAGAAATCCACCCAAACCAAAAAGAGCTCACAGAGAGCTGAGTCTGAGACCTGGGTCAGAATAAAGGATCTAGAAAATGTTGAACTTTACATCTGTTTCTGTTAATCATCATTTATAGGTTCACTTGTTATTTCCTCTCCATAGTGAGGCCATATTTGGTCATAACCTCGGCTCCAAACCAACTTTTTTTTTATTAAACACACATCAGACACATATCAGATGTTAATATTATTCATTGGTGGTCAAACCTGGTGAACTGAGGTCCAATAAAAAAGACACAGTCGCTGGTGTTTCAGTGTAAAGTGTGACTCTGTTAACTGGTGACTCCCAGCCGAACATCACTGACATGTTCGACTGAGAGTCACTAGTTGGCACAGTCACTCTTTACTCCAAAACACTGGTTGCTCTGTAAATGTCAAAACTCGATAGAAGTTGACTCCATGGTATAGTTTCGTCTCTGAAAACCAACCACAAAAGACACAAACATTTTATGCTGCTTAGAGTTTGAATTTACTGTTTAAAGAATGATAACTCATCTGAATGAATGGAGCTAAACACATGTGCGTCTTTATGATGATGTAGGTTGTGAAGGGGTCTATAAACTCCATGTGTCAATGCGTGTCTGTGCGAGACAGATTACATGCACAACTGGCAGAGATGTTGTGCATTTTGAACGTCTGACAGACCATTTTCTCCAGTTTTGTCTCGTCAATGAAAACTCAAAAACTTCTCGTCATGTTTTAGTCATCAAAGAGCCATGTTTAGCTGGTCACCGTCTCGTTATCCTCATGAAAAAAAGGGTCGTCAAAGAATTATTCCGTCATCGCCATCGCTGACAAAAATACACTGCTTTCCTCTGACTGGCCAGCCAGGGGCCATACCTTGGTGTTTGAGGTCCTGTTTTTCATGGTGTGTCATAAACCAGTCAGGAGGTCCTTAAGTGATGATCCTGTTTTTTCAGGGAGTCACGTGAAGATTTTGTGCTACTATGAAAATGGACCATTTTGATCAGTTTACAGTCAGATTTAGGGATTTCTACAACATATGAACATGTAGAGGTTTGAAAATCTGCACGTTAGTTTGGACACACAGCGCCGTTACTTTGAATCAATGTTTAAAATACAGGAAAGAAGGATACCCCCTCTTTAAATTCTGACTGTCGTAATGGTTTGCTAAAGTTTTTTCACATCACTAATCAGGTCGGCAAAGAGATTTTCCAAGTGATAAAAGTGCCAGAAAACACACAGAGCCTCTGTTGTTTGATCTGGAGTTGGCATATGCATAATTAAGGCGTAGAACTTAAGCCTCTCATGGTTCACAAACAGGCCTGACTGCGTCTTCAAAAAGCCAGGCTCTCCGCCAGATTTCTGTTTCTCTTGGCGCATCAGTTGCATACCTCACCTGAATGTCAGTCGGTGGCGTGTAGGAGTGCCAGGCGCTAAGTGCCCTGCAGTTATGTGGTCTCATCTTGTACGACCTTTTCATCCAGAGGTCTTGATTGCATATGCATGGGCAATAAGAAAGTGTCCAGGTCAGTGCCATAAATATTTATGATCCAGCCCTGGAATACTTTTGAAGGGCAACCAGGGTAACACGCAATCAGTCTGCTTTTTGCTGCAGATGCAGCTCTTCAGATCAAGTGACTGTGAAGGCTTTTTATCCCCGGGTACATTAAAAGACTATCCATAGCTTTATAAATGTTGTTAAATCCTGCTTCTTAACTTTTTTAATATCCAGAAGGATGCAGCAGGTATTTCTACGCTCAGAGTCTCTGCCTTCAAACGCTGATGCTGTCCTGTTCTCAGCCTCTCTCAGACTCTGCAGGCTTCGGGTCTCGCTGAATGTGACTGAAAGCTGTGGAAGAATGCCCAATATTGAATCCAATATCTTTGTTTCCCTCCGACAGTCTCAGAAGCAGAATATTGATCTGACCAGGCAGGCAAAGTTTGCTTCAACACCAGCGTTCGCCCTCTTTGTGACTCTGAAGAATGTGGTGTGTAAGATCGGCGAGGACGCAGAGGTGCTCATGTCTCTGTATGACCCGGTCGAGTCCAAATTTATCAGGTAATCTCACGGGTGCAGATTGGACTTCTTTTCACTTTCTTTCTTGCTTCTTGTGTAACTTTTTCTTTTGCTTGTGTTACAAATAAATGATGAATGCCCACTGTGTTGCTTGGGAAAAATTGTAAAGAAGATTTTTTTCTTTTATTTTTGCTTTGAACAGCTGCCTGGAATATAAGAGAGAGAGAAAAAACACTTCTCTGGACTCCCATTTTAATCGAACACTGTAGAGATGTTTTTTCTGCTAACGCTCATGGTGAAAAAAAACACTCTTAGTATTTCTAAATGGAGTGGCATGAATCCTTCACATGTGCGGTTTGACTTACAAGAACGTGACCAAAGCAAGTGCAGCCTCCTCTCCAGGGATTTGCCATTGTTTCAGGATTTTGACAGCAAATTATCCCGACTAGAGCAGCTCGGCTTCGGAAAGCATCCAACATCAGTCATGCATTTTGTTTCCCAAGCGGATCTGTGTCAGGATTAACATTCAAGCTTCTGCAGCTTTCATAGAAGCTTCTGTAAAGTAATGCAACTGAACTGATTGCTTTAAATCAACGTATCTCATGCGGTCTGTCGTTTCTCCGTCACAGCGAGAACTATCTGGTGAAATGGTCGAGCTCAGGCCTGGTGAAGGACATAGACCAGCTTCATAACCTCAGAGCGGTCTTCACGGTGAGTTTCCCAGCCTGTGTGTGTGTGTGTGTGTGTTTGCCACTGTTTATTCAGCCATGTTATGAGGCATGTGGGACCCTGTTTGCAGAGCCTGTATTTGTTGAGCTCTCTCAGAAAGAGCCCGGCTCGCTGTATGTGTTTACCAAGGCAGTCACCTCTATCTAATGGAAGCCCAAGGGCGGGAGGGTCAGCGTGCACCCACTGGGAGCACTTTACTGGTTCTGGATGGGATAGTCCCCAGGAAATGAATCTGTACATATAATCACAATTCTCATAGAGGCAATCTGAGGGGAAGTTTGACCTCAGCACGAACTCATCTTCACCCACTGAAAATCCTTTTTAATCGATCAGTTGTTTCTAAATGAATCTGTAAATCAATATTCACTTTCCTGGGGATATTTACCTCAAATTGTGCAATCTCTGTATAGTAATTTGTTGTTTTCACAGCTGAAGTCTGCTTCTTTTTTTGTCTCAAGGTAACAGTATTTGCAGTTTGTGATCACCTCTCTGTTCATCCCTCCTCAGGATCTGGGGAGTGAAGATCTAAAGAGAGAAAAGATCAGCTTCGTGTGTCAGATTGTCAGAGTCGGGCGCATGGAGCTGAGAGACAACAACACCAAGAAGCTGACGTCAGGTCTGAGGCGGCCCTTTGGAGTGGCAGGTAAAGCAGACTATGAATGGATTGCAGCTGCTAATAGCACCAAGAATCGCTTGTCAGTTAAAGTGGGGACCCACCAGATGAGTCTCCAGTCTGGCTCCACTCCGTTGCATCAAACAACTCACACCTGCTGCGTGATCAGTCCGGCACCTTACAGGACACCAGACTTGAGCTGGAGTCATGAGACAGAGGAGTTCTCGCGTTTCCCAATCCATTAATGATCCTCTCCTGGTTCATGTTTAGGCTGTAAAACTTCAAACCTCTTGACTCCTGGTTTGGCTCTGCTCATTATGTCCGTTTGTTGTTGTAGTCAAGCTAAATACCATCTGATATAGACACGCTTTGTTTTATTTTAAAAACCACTGAGCGTTTTTAGGTGGTTTCCTGATGCGTCACAGCTCCGGCATCCAGCAAAATAGGATGGTTGCGTATCTGCTGCAACCTGCCGGAGGAGGGAAGCAGCCAGACCACAACAGAGCAGATCCAGTGTGAGCTGACACATTGAGTTGAATGGAAACCTATCTGATCTAGTGCTGTGTGAGGGTGGGAGTCGAACCGGAGACGCATCTGGAGTATTTTTGCCTTTACCCTGGTTAGTTGCTACGTCTTGAGGTCTAATATATGAAGAAAAATCCTTTAAGATGTTCAAGCACATCAATGCCCACAAAGTTCTACAGCTTTTTGCATTTGGCTCCAATCTGCACTTGATCGTGACTGAGACAAGCTGATGGCACCACATTCAATTCATGTGGATAATATGATGAGCTTGAAGGAGAAAGAAAGCCCTCACAGTTGGTGGCAGGACAAGAACAATTTTCAGCGAACTTGGAAAGAACGTGAAACAACAGATCCGAAGTCATCTGTTTTTTCATACTTTCAAAAGTCTCTGCTGATCATTCGTGTGTGTCATGATCACCATCTGGATTTCGAAGCCTACACTGCAGCACAGTTTGATTTTGTAGCTTTTGACAAGTTTGATTTAGTCATAACTCTGGAGCGGTGTATCTGCATGACTCCCCTTGTGTGTACGCTTAGAGGAACTCTTTTGTTTGCCTTACAGGTCACACGAATCTCTGCCTGGATGAGTTCACACATTTGGCTAAAATTCAGAGATACCCCGCTGGAAGTAGAAGGGGAGAAATTACAGCTTGATTTATCCCGCGTTGGCAAGCTGCCAGGCGTATCGTAAACTAATTAGATTGGCGTTTTGCCCACGGTTCTCCAGCAGTGAAAATGATACCTCTCATTCAATGTCTTATTTTCCGAGTGCCACCTGAAGAGATGGTAAATGACAGCCTGATTTATGAGGGCTTATCCGTGGATGTTGTCATCATTGTGGTGGCAGAGAGCATGATGGAGGCTGATTTTTGACATTTTTAGACTCTTTAACTGCATGTAAAGCTTTTTGGCAGTTGATTACAAGCCTGTAATATGAAATAAAGACTCATCTCCTCATTTTTACCCGCTTTACAGTGTTACAATTTAAGACCAGAGTTAACCAAGTCAGATTTAGGGACGGGCATTTCCTCTGCAGACAGACTGAGCAAAGATAAATCTTCTTTTTTAATTTATTCTTTCATCCAAGTTCCTTCCAGAAATCTTTGGCGCTGCAGAAAAATCTTATTTTTTTGTGCCACACCTTTTTGAGTAAAAACTGGCTTTTGTGCCGTCATGTGTTGTGTAAAAATATTATGAAGTCTTATTTTATTCAATAGAGGAAGGGAACAGCTTTCAGACACCCTGATACAGCTCGATTTGTAACAACAACCCAAAATTTATTAATAAAAAAATGTAATAAACCCCAAAAAGATATTAGGTTTTGGGCTCAGCATCTTGTTACATTTTTTTTTCTTATTAAAATTTGTATTTCAGGTTGTTGTTACATATCGGGCTCCAACATGCCCTACATACACTGTCTGGAGGTTGCTCCTCCCAAACAAATCACATCCTGGTCACATGAGCTACGAGATTATTAATTTCTATTCTATTTCTATAAGATTTTGTGTATTTCACTCTGCAAAGAGATGTTTTCTTGATGCAACTGTGATTGAAATTGATCCAAGACATGAGTTTATTTAGAAAGTGCACTTTTTTGCACCCAATAGCACTTACAAACGACGTCTCATACTCCTGAAAAACATCAGTTCATCATCCACCATAAGGAGATATTTATCACCAGAGATCGACAAACACAAGACGTTCAGTCAGCCTTAATAAGAGAGCAAACATCTGCTGCTGTCAGCCCAACACGTCACCTTAAGTGTCTCTTTTGCAGCCGTAATCTACTCCGCAGGCCTTGAGAATATTTTAACCCTCTCCCTTTTTTGTCTTTCCACAGTAATGGATGTCACTGACATCATAACGGGCAAAATGGACGATGAGGACAAACAGCACTTTATCCCATTTCAGCCGTAAGTGGATTGTTGAGGCGCACAAAATAAATCACCCTCTCACAAACAGGAGCGTGGACTTCCTTTGGACTAAGGATACCGTCTCATAACTGATAGCCTTATCTCTAGAAAGTGCCCTATGTTAAAGATAAAGCAAGTTTTTTAAAGTCTCAAATCCTGGACGCCTGATTAGTAAAGAGTTTAAGACCGGGACTCTTCCTTATTCCCCGCTGACTCAATTAAAGCAATCTCATTAACTGCTGCCATTCTCGTAGGACTGCGCACAGAGCCAGAATAACCTTTTCCTTAACGTGATTTCCGGCATAATTGGAAAAGCTTCACATTCTGGCAGTTTAGCTGCTAGATCACCTCACTTAGAGGTTTTATCTGTGGGCGTAAATCATGGAAATTAGTGCCTTCCAGTGTGAGGAGAGGAGCGGGATCTATGAGGGGTTATTTATGTCCGAGGGTGAATACTTGCCATTGAATTTTTAGCTAATGAAGTTTTGGAATTATGATTCTAAAAGCCATTATTTGATGAGTTTTCAAAGCCAGCAGAGTTACGAAGTTAGGAAGAGTTTTGTGAAAAATGATGTAGTAACTTGGCTTGACTCTTGGTGTCCTAACAGAAATGGAAACAGGTCTTTTGTTTAAAGCTAAGCGAAAGTTGACGTTAACTGTGGCGTGGTGATTGGAGTCCAACCAATCATGATGAATTTAACCACAATACGTCCCACAGTGTCCAACTCCTTGTTCTTGTGATTCGTCAGTGTTTGATTGATTGGAAAGATTGATCTCAGATTCTTTTCTGCCGTCTATCACCACTCCCTGATGCCACCACTGTCCTCCACGCTCCTTTTCTTCTTCTCTTCTTTCTTCCTCAAAGGTTACAAAATGCAACACTTTCCTCACAGCTGCCACTGTGTGGTGCTTCCCACGTCACATCTGCTATTTCCTTTTTGCTTTGTACATCATCTGCTCTACTCTGTATCAGTTACTACTGAATAAAGTATGGACAACACTTTTCCACCTCCTCCTGTTGTAGGAAAGTGACGCCAAAATACCGTATTGACCCAAATATAGGACGACCACAATTATCAAGATCAATCCTCAGAAAAAGAATCTGATAACCAAAATTAACTTTGTTTCAAGAAACAATTTCTATTTTCTGATATTCTGAGAAAATCATTGCCATGATAATTAGATACTGCTTTTATTTTTGGCTATAAATACAGTCACTAAGATCGGTATTTTAAATATAATACCTAAACAAACAACTTACTTAGCAATTTAAACATTTTTATACTGGACGGTCTTTTTGGACATGCCATCTTCAGACATTACTCTTTTTTTTTTTTTGGCTGCCTGACCTGATGTTTAACGTCCCTGCCGGATTGACCGTCATTACCTTTAAATTAGCATTATAACTGCACTTCAGTTGTCTGTTCACTTGCCCAAAGTTTGATCCACTTTGCTCTCACTGAGTCTCTCCATTTTACATTTACTGATACTCTACTGTGATTGGCCAATCACCACAGCCACAGTGAGGTCGCTGGCTTTACAAAAAGCTGGCGCCCTCTGCTGTTGCAGTCGTGGAGTGACCCTAAATGACTATCAGCATGTGTCAATAGTTAGACCCTGTTTATGAGACGACCCCAGTGTCAACGAAAAAAACCTTTACTTATATTTGGGTCAATACGGTACCATGCAACATGCGCTTTCATTAATTTGGAGCCTGTGTGTGTGTGTGTGTGTAGTTGCAGATATTTTGGCTTCACTTTTAGGGACCAGTATTGTTGTCCATCTTTTTTAAAAAATACAATCTTTAACGTCAGTTCAATCAGTCAATCAATCAATCAATCAATTAATCAATCACAATCAGAGTACCTTTGAAGCCCAATGTAGCATGAAACATTTTAGTTTAGTAATTAGCAGGTAATTTTCTTTTTCACTCAACGACAGTTGATGTGTTTTTGTTGATGTCTGCTACAACTCTGCTTTCAAGCTTTATAAACATTTCAAGACTTGGTCAAGCTACAGTGGAGCTGTAAATGCTGACTGGGCACCACATCCTAAACGATGATTTTTCTGTGTTTCCTTCATTACCCATCCTGCCTCACTGTTAACTGCTAACAAGCGGCTTTGTGTCTGTCACGGTATTCGCATCACTCTCTGGTCTCTCTCTCTCTCTCTTTCTCTTTCTGTCTCTGTTTCACCCCTCTCCCCTCCTCACAACCATCATTGTTGCTCCCCCTCTCCTCCTCCTCGATCTCTGCCTCTTCCTCTGCCACCTCTCCTTCTCCGTGGTGTTTGCCTGTTGTGTGCATACTGCAGGCTAGCGTTGGATGATGCCATTCGACACAAGCAGCTGAACATCTCCCGTTTTTCACCCAGGGTGGCGGGGGAGAACGACTTCCTCCAGACTGTCATCAACAAAGTTATCACCGCCAAAGAAGTCAATCATAAAGGCCAAGGTACTGTGCAAATGAAATCAACCTGAAAAGAAATAAAGTCGACAAGGGAGTAAATATTCATGAGAAAATGATACCAGTTAATCCGTCCTTAAAGAGGGGGTATTGTGATTTTTTTTTGGCTTTATTCTGTCCCTTTGGTACCCTGTAGTAGCTGTACTCTTTTAACAGCTCCAAAATCTCAATTTTTTTCTCCTTGATGTTTTGGAAAACTTATTATTTTAAGCCTCCGTCTGAAATGCTTAATTTTAGCTGCTGTCTCTTTAAGGCTTCCTGCTCCTCAAACCCCCTTCCTTCTGACTGGCCAGCCCTGTTGGAGGCAGACCTTTGAGTTTGAGGCCCGCCCCTCTAACGTGTCTCATCCCTATGTGATGATCTCATTATTACAGCAAGTCTCATAAAGATGTCATAAAGATTTGTGTCACTTTTAGTGTGGTTTTGAACAGATTGAGGAATTCTTACAACATTGGAATACGTACCTTATACTTAGTACGGAGATCCAGCATTGTTACCTTATTTTCTCACGACTACAAAATATGGGTAAATTAGGGTACTTGTAACAAGTCAAAACTGCAGTTACTTGAACCACTTTTGAGTCTGTTTGTACAAAGAGCTACGACCCCCAACGTACCATCAGGGCGTTAAAGTTCTTCTTCCAGCTAATAAGAGCATAATTCTATGTCAGATGCTCCCACTTTAAAACACTGCTTTTACTATAAATAGGTACCCTCATCTCCATGACTACAGGATCCAAGTAATCCAGCTGTTAATTACGCAAGTGAGCCCTCTGCAAAGACTTAGACTTTATCGGTGATTAGCAATCTGCAGTCAGAAGAACAACATTAAGTCTGTGGGGTTCGTGCTGGGAGGGGAGGGGAGCTACATGACAGCCTGTGCGGTATTGTCACGCCTGATGAAGATGTACTCAGATAAATGTCAGGTCTACTCTGGCCCACACAGGGAGAAACAGCAGAGCGCTGAAAGCAGCTGTTTCGGTCACGGCTGCGTATCACGCGGCTTCCGGCATGGCTTCTGAGAGATGTGTCACTCATAACAATACGGGGCCTGGAAAGTGGGAGTAAATAAAGCTTTGGGGGTTAACTAGCAGCACTCATTTCCACGGCCTCTGAAGCCAGCGCTGTTTTAATTGGATATCTTGTTTGTAGTTTTGTTCAGAAGTTTGGATTTCCCCTGCCCTGTTTTTTTACCTTTAGAAAATATTATGATTAAGTGTGATTACACAACCAAAGCTGGCAAACTGTGATATCTGCAGAAGAAGAAACTTTCCTCCAGAACTCTGAGAGATCTGTGCAACCACTGGTTTAATTTGTTGGGGTGTATGACCCATAAAAGACCCCTGAAGGCATTTGGTTCCAGATATTTCAAGCCACAGTTTTATTCGAAGCTTCACACCCTCAGGTTCCCCAAGACCAATTATTGAAGTCTTGTTACAGGTGCACAATTTAAATATTTTACCATAAATGTCACTTACACACATATTAAAAGAGAAAGAGCATGAGGACGAAGTGTCACAGACTTGATCGTCAATTTTGTAAGGGGACACAACCTTTCTGTGTTTAGTCCTTTCAGATTTTCCCTCCAAGTGTACCTGGTGTTTGTTTTCTCCTCCAAATAAAAGTGCCAAGAAGAAAAAAAATATATAATAAATATAATAATAAAATATTTCTCACTGTTCTGTCTTTTGACAAGTCCATTTAATACTGTTAATTCTAGTTTTTAAACCACCCTTCCTGGTTATTAAGCGTTGGAGCTGCTAGCTTAGTGTTGTGAAGTTAGACTGTTACATAGTATGCTAATGCTACTTAGCGATGGTGCCTTATATACTTTTTGTCTGTCAGTACCACTTTTTTATTTTTATATGATAAAAGTAAAAGAAGAATACACAATCTATATTTATTTGTTTAAAAACATTTAAATTAATTCAGTTGATAGCTAACAGAGTGGTGAGCTTGTGGCTCGCAGTATGACTCAGCATTTTTTCAGGTTTGTAAAATGGGGTCCTTATTTAGGCCGGAACGGCTGTTTTGATTTTATTTCTTGGATGCAATCTGTGTTTTGTGTCAGTTAAATGCACAGTGAAATCTTTAGTCAGTGTCAAGAAAGGTTTTTCTTTGTCCTTGTTTGAGGAGTTACATTGGATAGCTTGCTGCCATATGTTAAATAAAGTAACCAATCAATGACAGCATACAACACTAAAAGAAACGTCTAGAAAACAAGAGACACCAAAGTATTTGTTTTGTACCAGGATGTATAGACATTTAATTCTTTTGTTTACTCTTTAGACTTTAACTTGGGCTTTGACTTGGCCTTCAAATTTTCCCTGATTTTCACCATTCATGGCTTAAAATGACTGGCCCCTCAGGAGAAATGAGCTATATCTTTTCTCAAACCTACCCCGAGTATTTTTTTTAAAATATTCAGCATTTTTAACAATTTTTGGACCAATCAAATTAATGGAGATGATCTGTCACCATGGAAACCATACAGCTGATGATTTCACAAGGGGTTTCATGGTTATAAATAGGACTAGACCGCATCATTAGAGTTTGAGAACAGAGAGAGGTCAAGATCACAGATAAAGGGAAACCTGCTTGTCTACATTCTATTACCATGTAAAACCACACAGCTAATGATGTCATAATGGGTCAGGGTTAGGGCTCAGCATTTCAACGTTCCAACATTTGCTGCAAAGAAATGTGCCCCCCCCCCCCCCCCCCCCCCCCAGTTTACTTTCATATTTTTATATTTATCAAATATCAACTGTCATCAGCTGTCAGGGCTTAAAACAACAATTGTCTCTATGTTCAGTGATATTTAATGTTTCTGTGACATTCATTTTAGGTTCACAAAATCAAAGTCATTTTTTCACACACTTACCTCCATCATTATCATCCTTCCTGATCACATACAGTACCTGCAGCTGTATTCAGCTCATTGTTTTGCCCTCTAGGTAATAGATGTCACTGACAGCAGAAACAGCATGAAGCATACTCTGTCCAGTTTTTCTTCCTGGGGGCAGTTTTCTCACACTGTTGTTTCCCCACCCCCCTCCTCCCCCACCTTTTTTTCTTGCCTTGAATACATCACCAGGCCTGTGGGTGACTCTGAAGCTGCTCCCTGGAGACATCCATCAAATAAGGAAGGACTTCCCTCACCTGGTGGACCGATCGACGGCTGTGGCCCGGAAAATGGGCTTCCCTGAGATCATCATGCCTGGTATGACAGCACACACTTCACTGAGGTTTTACTTACAGGGTGGGCCGGAAAGATTTACTCCCAGTTTTTTTTTTCTGCTGCACTATTCAAAAATATTTGCAGACAAACATAAACAATGAACACAGTTTCTATACTTTATTCTTAACCACAAAAAGATTCACATCTCAGTATGGCCACCCTTTGCTTTTATCATAGCCTGGAGACAACCTGGCACTGCCTTGCATGAGTGCCGCACTATCTCTGCATCAAGTTTTGACCATGACATCATCAAAGCTTTCCTCACAGCGGTGACACTGCTGTGAAATACTCTTGAGACCTCTCTCTTTGGGATAGACCTGATCAAAAAGTCCATTGGATTGATATCTGGACTTGATGGAGGCCACATGTTCTTGTCTCAGAAGCCAGGAAAGTGCTGCTTGCATCAGGCCAGTGTGACATTGGGCAGCATTAGGACAAACTTGGCCTGAACACATTGGTACACTGTGGCAACACTTTTTCTTCAAGCATTTGAAGGTAGACCTTGACTCCGGAAATGAGTTCTGCAGCCTTCGAGTTGCTGCTGTTTACTTGATGGGATGGTCACACATTTAAAAGTCTTCTCTGCTCTCTGTATCGCACACGGCAGAGTTCAGCACAATGCACACAGATACACACATACAGAGACGAGCACACTCTGTAAAGCATTCAGAGAGGCCAGAAAATAATGTCACAACCACCACGCAGAAAAAAATCTGTGAGGGCATTTCTGTGAGGAAGTAATTTGAAGTATTAATATTAATCTATGCAATGGTACTAATAAATGGCATGACAATTTTTGTTTTGGTTTTTGGCCTTGGTTTCTTTTTTTTCTTTTGGTGTATCCCCAATCTCAACTACCCTTTTGGTGCGAACTCAGCATTTTCTTCCAGGGTTTGGCTTGCTGGTGGTCTTTCCGGTCTTACGACAAACATTCACCTTTTTCATAATTTGCTTTGTTGTCAGTCCAGCCTCCTTCAAGGCCACAATCTGGTCACACTTACCACTTACTCAACACTCATTAAGAGTAAACAAGCGAACTCTGGCACATCCAAAGTTATGACTCTTGAGTGAAAATATACAAAATTTGAAGCTTCAAGGACAATAGCTTAGTGAACACAAGAGGGATGGCTCACCTTGTAGATATTAGTCTTTTAAAAGACTGACATGAGCCATAAAATATGTAGTTTGGAATCCACTTATTTTGCCTAACATGAAGTGAGTTATACAGTACTGTTCATCTATGTGAAAGGATTGTAAAATATGTCCTGCAAAGACTTCACTTTTCTCTAACTTTTCACTGTTTTCCAAAGGTGACGTCAGAAATGACATCTATGTGACCCTAGTCCAGGGGGATTTCGACAAGGGGAGCAAAACCACGCCCAAAAACGTAGAAGTGACCATGTCGGTTTACGATGAGGACGGCAAGAAACTGGAGGTACGGTAGAAGGATTTCAACTTAACTTCTTTTGTCTGTTTCTAGCTCGGTTCAGCTTTCAGGTCACAAGTGTTGTAGACTCTCAGGCACGCTGTGATTTAGCAGGCTTTCTTTAATCTCACACAGCTCAGTACGCTGCCTAACTGACCAGGACTCTCATAAAGCAGTGTGAAACACAGGCCAGACGTTCTGCCTCTGCTGCCTTTCAGAAGTGACAGAATGCAATGTTGGTGCTTTGTGGTTGATTGAGTGGCTTAAAATTTGCATCACCGCCACAGGTATCAGCTGTAATCATTGTTAGCATCAGTTACAGAGCAAAGTGTCGGGACAGAAATGCGGATGGCAACGTTAGAGGGTGTAAGAGATAAGAGATAGAAAATCAGCTTTTCCAGTTGGGTAGATTTTACCTCTGCTAATAAATTTAGGAGTATGTTTTTCTTCTTTTCTGTTTGTGTTTAATTACAAGCCGTTTTAAATGCTGCAAGTTCATTTTGCTGAAATATGCACCACTCGGAACAATCAATCATATTCTGTTGTTGGTTAGCAAGTACAATTTTTTGTAGCCATTGAAGACACTGATAGAAGGAAGCTCATAGAAGTGTCGTAAAAACCTCAATATCAGAATCGTCAGTTGTTAAAAATTAATATCTAAAAACAGCAGCAAGAGTATCAGCACGGGATTTTCACAACTAGAACATCTCTTCTGTTACTTTAATAGTGCACCATTCACATGTGTCCACCGTGCTAATGCAGCATGTGTTTTAAGTAGCGTCTCGAGCCAGCGAGCCCTTTTTCTGCTTGACTTTCCCTCCTGCTCTGCGGAGGCTGTCAGTTAATGGGGGATAGGAGAGGTTGGACATCAGCAGTGTGTGGGCTGAACTGGGGCAGGAGGTGTGTGTCTGTGGGAGTTTACGCTCACGTGTTTATGAGAATGCTCAGTTTTAATGATGCAACTTCTGTTTTACCTCTGACCTGATTTACGGGGTCACTGTGTGCAGCCATCTTGCATGAAATTATTATTATTTTTTTTATGCAAAGTAATTATAGTTCAGTCCAAATGGGAGTTAATGCTTTAAGAACCACACTCAGGGAGGAGGTGGAACTCACAGGGACAAATGATTTAGGAGTGGTTTGATAGGAGAGATGACAAAACTGTGGTCTTGAAGAGGCCTCCTGCAAACAGAAAATCAGAGGAGAGACTATCACCCTCAGCGACCTCAATTATACACATTAGACCTCGACTGAGAGGTTTCATCAGTGATTTGGCTCAGCAAGCTGAGGAGAATTTAATGGTGATTAAAACTCAAAACACACTTTTCAAGAAGCAGAACAACAATGATCATCACTTCTGTCAGTCTGTGATGATACAAACAATGTTTGATTATTTTATTGATGGATGAAGTGTCCCATGATGAAGATAAGGGCAGCATACTGTTTTTAATGTGGTAGAGTCTGTTTTGCATCCTTTATATTAGACGTAAGGGTTACTATGATACCAGGATTTGGAACATACTCCTTAAAACCAAAAGATTTACATGTTTGTTAAAACCACAACAACCTAAACATGACCTACCAGTACCCACATTTAATTTCCAGTGTCTGTACGCTGCTGATACAGAAAATGTCATTGAATACATACCAACACTTGATGTACAGAAACAGCAAAGTGATCCTGTAACTCATGAAGAAAAGCTTCCTCTCTGTCATCACATGTGAATTAGTTCAAATTGAGTGGGTGAGGTCTTTATTTTCAAAGAAACTGTAAGTCTCAAAGATACGCCTATGTGACAATCATTCAGGTACGGAGGAGGATAAGGGCCAAAAGAAAAAACAAATAAAGTGGGGCCTGTAAAAAAATAAACAAATAAATAAATAAAAATGAATAAATAAAGTGAGAGCATAAAGATATTGAAGTAGTGCAAATAAAAAGAAAACTTAAAATGGAGCCAATGGAAAAAAATAAGTGAGGCCAGTTTAAAAAAAAGAAAAAAAAATTAAGCTGAGAGAGTAAAAAAAAATTAAGTGGGGCCAGTATAAAAATAAATTTTTAAGTTTAGCTAGTAAAGAAATAGAATTTTATAGTTGGGCCAATAAAAAGAAAATGCTATTTATATTTAAGAGGAATCAGTTGATGAAAAGGAATTAAAGCAGGGCCAGTAAAACAAAGAAAGAAAGAAATTTAAAATGGGGCCAATAAAAAAAAATGAACGTGGGATCAGTTAAAAACAAAAGGAAAGAAATTTAAAGCAACACCATAAAAAGGAAATAAAATTTAGGCCAGTAAGAATTGAATAAATTTAAAGCCTCTTAAGATTTCTTTCAAGTGCTGTTTATACTTTCCCAAATCTTTTTCCCTTTTCTGTGTAAGATTCAAACTTTGATAAGTCACAGGCTCCGAAACAGCTGCTTTTTCAAACTCAAAGGAATCTCTGGACCTCAGTAGCCTTATCAGCAAAACTTCTAATGGGATTGGATATAATTTTGGTTTCAGAGTATTTCAGTTCATGTATTTCATGTAGAAACATAAAGTTTACTTCCTTGTTTTGTACCTACAGTAATAAGAGAAAAGTTTCCTGCTTCACTGAATAAAATGATTTCTCTGTTTGAACCAGTTTCTAAAGAATGGCACCGTCTGTTATCTTTGCTGAGTTTTTCACAGGAGCTCATCTTCATCAAGAGCACTTATAAAGAAGTTTTCATTATTTAGTTCAGTTTCTATCTGGAATAATACCAGACTGAGTTTATAGAAGGACAGGTTGCGGCTTAAGGGCGGTGTATTGATTAAATATTTCAGTTTTGTGCTGCATCAGTTTTCTTCTCGTTCTGACTATCCTGTGTTATATTGGCGGACGTGTTTGGTTGTTGCACCTTCAGATTTTCAGCCCAGGCCTCAATCACTGTCAGGAAACACTTCACTGACGTGTTGAAGATGTCAGAGCCTTTAGGCTGCCATAATGAGAATCAGTGACAGCTGTTGACAGTGATCAAGTGACATCGATCTCATCCATGAGCCTCATGACCGCAGCTCTGGCCCACATCTCCTCTTGCTAATGTTACACAAAACTTTCAGCTCAGCTCTGTTGGGATCGTCTTTAATTGGTTCAATTGCCTCTCTTCCTTCTGGAATCGAATAAGGAAATCCTGTTTTTGAAGATATGCCATAACTCGTCTGCTGGTTTGATGTCTGAGGCAGTTTTGGAAGGATGATTGATTTAGAAATGTAACCTAACCCTCGATGGAGTTAAAGAAATCTTCCTCTCTTCATGAGGCCAGTTATGAAAGGGAATAAAATAGTCTCTTTGCTCAAAGCACTTGAAAAAAGCAGAATGTAATAACTCACTTCGAGGCAAGTTTCATAAAAGGTTTACTTTGTAAATTTTACTTTAAAAGACTGTTTCTCTCTCTCTCGGTCTCAGACTCCTCACACCCTTCGTTTTCCGTGCTTTCTACTTCTCATCTCTCATCGAGGATTCTTGTTTGCAGCTAGAAGCCAAGTAGTGACTTCTTATCACCTCTATCTTCATATACTGATCTCATCCATGGCTGGATTCCAGCCTCATCCCTCATCTTCCTCACTCCAGACTGCCATGAATCTTGGCCGCTTAGAGGAATGGGGCAAAGTTACCAGAGCGAGCACCTGCCCCCCCCTCGATCTGCTCAGCGTGACTGGGGGAGACAGCGCCTGTTATTCCTCATAATTGCCGGTTGTCGGAAGCCATTAGTGTTGGAGTATTTTAGCAGAAGCGCACTCACAGGCCGGGGAGTCAGCTGGGGAAGTGGGAGGAAGGAGGCGGGGAGACCAATAGCAAACACGGCATGTGTGCCACGAACTGTCACTCCATTGGTGATGCCAAACCTCCCAGAGGGGGCATGTAGTATTCTACATATGCACCCTGACCTGTTAAAAACTCAGGAGATCCAGGAGGAAACAGATTTACATGGCGGCATCCATCAGCACCAGCTGGTCTGCTTCCCTGCACCTGACTCCTCTCGACTTTTCACCGCACAGGATCTCCTGCCCTCCTTCTTAAATATTTAATTTCTCATTTATTCCCTATTTCCACAATGCTGTCATGAGATTGGCAGCCAAAAGGCAGGTGCTCTTGCATAAAGCCTTCCTGCTAGGTTTGGGCTTTGTGCCCGAGAGGCTACATTTTATGAAATAACTGCTAGTCGATTCTCCCCATGCTGTGAGCGTGCTAATGTTTTGACTGTCTGATAAAAACTCCACCATCGGGATTTCACTCCTGTGACCTCCAGTATAACCAGATAGCATCTCGTATCATTCACTAACTTCATGTTTTCTTCCTCTTCATCTAGAACGTGATCTTCCCTGGAGCCGGAGACGATGGCATCAACGAGTACAAGTCCGTCATCTACTACCAAGTCAAGCAGCCACGCTGGTTTGAAACAATCAAGGTGCGTCTTTCACCTGAAATCAATCTCCTCTCTGCTTCCTCTTTTTTTTTGTTATGGTTTTAATCTTTTTTTTTTTCTAACCTCGACTGTAAAACCACCCTCTGATACAACCACTCCATTATTCATCACAACACAGGTTTCAGTCACTAGTAATTTGCAGAATGGAGACTGTGGTGTCGGTGAATATTCAGACATGAAACTTTGAGGCAAAGAGAGACAGCGATGAATACTAAACCAGACTGAAGATTGAAAGCTTAATGGGTTAGCAAGTTGCGCGCATGATGCTAAAAGAAAGAAACGAGTGAGTTTGCAGGTTAATAACCAACACTATACAGCACAAGTATCTCATTATGATTGGTCTTCAGGGAATTTTAAGTGACTGCGTGTTAAGATTGGTGAACTCAGACCCCAGTGTAACAGCTTTTTACGCCAGTTTAAAGCAGAGACTAAGAGTTAAATAAAGTTTGGGGACTCTGTTTTGGTTGGGTTTTTCTGTCTTGTTTCTCCTCCACAGTGTTAATCCATTGCACAAAGTGCAGCAGGAGCCACATTTCTCCGTCATGGCAAATCATGTACCATCTTTTAAAGCATCATTGTAGCATATATTCTTTTCAAGCAGTGTTGTTCCACTGAAGTCTTGGAGAAGGCTGACTTTACAACCCCAACAATTTTTCCAGAAGTTAATCAAACAGGGGACAAGAAAAAAAATCATGGGGGTTAAATTACAGATGTGCACATGTCAAGCTTGTGTGAAGGGTATCAAGAGCAGTATCCCATCAACCACCCTCAAATGCCAGGTCAGGTTCATTCCCCCCAAGCCTTCCGCACCCTGGTAGTGTGGTTATCATCAGAAGATTGTAAATGCCTATAAATCCAAGAAATTTGTGATTATTTGAAAGGGAGGAAATTGTAAAGTTCTTGCCACCTTTGAGTCGGAGGTATCTGTGGAAATGTTGGGAATAGTAATTTTACCGTAGACTGTATAAAATAATGACGTAGTCTCTGCAAAACTGGTTTGTTCCTGATCCAGTCAAATGAAGCCAATCATTGGACAGGGCCATCTTGGATATGACACAGACTTTTAGCTTCCTTTCTAACAGCTATAGGGAGCTCATCAGTCACATGAGCTGAGCCTCTGATTGGACAAACCCGTAATCCTAATATCTTCTAAACCGCTGAGTTAGAAAAACATCCACTCACCGTACAGTGTGTGCTGATAGCAAAATTAGCGTTTCAGACCCAAGGTGTTTTTTGAACCAGACTGTAAATTTGTTTTTTAATGCTGTAAAAGTCAGTTTTTTTTGCTTGATGTGTAAGTGACTTCTGGTCTTTCTGCAGCCAGCCTCTGGCAGATTCTTGAGGAACAGCAACTTTATGCACTTCAGCATAATTTTCATGTTTCTCTACCAGATGCTGCCCCTTGAGTTTTACACAGTTCTGAATTTGAAAATACCAGAAAAGGTGGGAGGATGAGAGGTGAAATACAGCTACCAACTCAGTAAAACTACAGAAAACATTTTATATAAATCTGTAAAAGATTTGAGCCCTTTATCGTGCCAGGTAGAGAGCAACTTTTTCAATTAATGAGGCTATCATTGCTCTTGTTTTTGTTCCACTAAACAGGGATAATAAGCCAAAAATGTTGTGGAATCTCTGCTGTGTATTAATTCCTGATTAAAAAAAGTTTTATGTCCGTATATATGTCCGTTTGGGAGTCATTTTGCTCCCTCTTACACCTTACTATGTTTGCGTGTGTATGTTGTTTTTTACATGGTTGTGTGGTTGTCCACAGGTTGCTATCCCCATTGAAGACGTGAACAGGAGCCACCTTCGCTTCACCTTTCGTCACCGCTCATCGCAGGACTGTGAGTACCAATGCCCCCGTGTGAACGATCAATATTCTCCATGAGCAGCTGCACAGTTGGCTGCAAATCCATCCGCAGCCCCAAATAATGGAAAATGTCCAATCCAAGCAGATGTGTCGCGCGGTGACAAATACTTTGAAACTCACTCTTTGTCACATTAATCAGACGCATTAGTCTGCCCCCCTCCTGCACATAGCAGCATCATGGAGTGGCTTGTCAGAGTCTACAGCTGGGATCTGAAAAATGCCTGAGGGGACTCGTTTGTTCAACAACCAGTGTGTGTCGCTGAATGTGAAGTTGTATGTCCTTCTGTTTTTTAACATCCTTTTTAATTTTGAGGGTGTAGAGGGCAGGGAGGCCTGCGACTGGCAGCTCTGCTATACCATCTGCCCGCCACATGGCACAGGCCGATCCTCCAGTAGAAGGAAGAGGATTTCAGAGAGGTGTCAGAAGCCTCGACAGGTGTGTTTATGAAGCAATCTATTCATACGGCACAGAGGGTAAATTGGGAAGACGTCAACACTGGAAGGTAAACCTCTCCCTCTGGTGAAGTAATCTGCAGCTGCTGTCATCATCCACTCCAAAAATCCTTCAGCTCCGTTTGCCGCTCGCTCGCATGCAGGTGGTTTTTGGAGGAAATGGCCAGGTCTTAGAGCTCAGCGCGGGCTTATAATCCACTTGGAGAGTTTTCTTGTCGTGTTCGGCACCTTGCTCCTGCAGCTAATGCTGTTAAGAGACAAGCCTTTGAAAGTCTGCGGCTCGCCGTTATCTCGCGGTTTTGGTTTCTTTAGAAGCTGGCTCACCTCAAGTGACTGTCGGATGGTGGGGGCATGCTTGTGCTGCCGAACTTTAGGTTGCTGCTGACAATTGACAACAGAGATAAGTACGCAAGATAGTTTTATAGAGTGGATTAGAGCTTAGCATATGCCTTTTATTTCATTTATGCCCCTTTGCACTGATGTTTTTCTGAAGTTTGGCTCGTGATTTCAGCTTTAGAAGCAGTTGCAGTTACATCTGTGGGACATTTTTCATCATTTGTTTACCAGTAATGGAAAAAAGAGCGCCAACTGATTCAATTTATTCTAGTTATCCCCATGTGTCACTAAAACTTTCATCTCAAAAAAAGGAATAGCACAGTGTGTGTTTGTGAAACCAGGATGTTTACATCTGCAGAAGCTATTCTGTCACCACATACTCCAATAATAATCCTCGTAATGCTCAGGAATAATGTCAGGACTCCACTGGTGACGCTTCACCTCCGTACTGAACGGCTTTTGAAGGAATGCAGAACAGAGACGGCGTGTCAGAAGAAGTCGTCTTCCTCTGCGTTGTTTCTTCGTGTTCTCTCCTCTGCTCCCAGCGAGTGCTGAACTTTTACCAGAAAAACAGAGTGACAGAGGTGCTCATCAAGGCCACTACTACAGCTCATGTGCTCAGCGTCTAGCTTTGACACACTGCATCAGACTGGCGCTTTGACATTGTCGGGCCTCATCAGACTGATGGCTGCTATCACAGATACCGCCGTGGCTGTAAGGGATCGCCGACACCTTTTCCCGTCTGTTTCATCCGTCATTATGCCACTACCTGGTGAGAAAGGCAGAGGGTGTTCCGTAAAAATGTGGCACAATACCCTCAGTATAAATCTGAAGTGACAGCACACCTCAGAGGAGGCAGTCTGCAGACTTTCCCAATGAGTTTAGTTTGAAAAAGTCACTCTGTCCTGAGATTGACCCTTCCTCCTCACCAGAGTTTTAAGCCCTCTGCACTCCAACTGAAGCCATTAATGCATTTTACTCAACTGGGTGGCATGCATACAGTGTTTTCCCTCCAATGGTTCCTCTGAAGCCAGCCCAGCAATTATTCACCAGCGAGGCTGCAGGCAGCAAACCAATGAAGGGATTTATGCAGATCGAATGTGCAAGATACCTCCATGAATCACGACTCCCTGCACGTAAATTTGAGCTTGTTGATCCGCGGTGATGATATACGCTGCCCTATCAGAGCGCCTGGTTATAGGACAGAGCCATAACTCTCCTGCTTGTTTATGCAGCGCTGCCCCTCATCAACTCCCAAATGCAGCCACACGTGTTTGTGTGCTTTTACACAACACAAGCAAGAACATCTTGTCTCCACATTAGCAAGATTATACAGAGTGTTCACAGCAGGGGATCAAATGAAAACACCTGCTAACAAAAGGTGGGGGCATACGCCAAGCCTCGTTTTAATATCAGTAACACAGTAAAACAGTAAATCACGTGTGACAATACACACCTGATCAGAATTTTTAGACCAGATGAAAAATTGCATGAATTTACATTTTGCACTGTTGGATCTTAAAAAGATTCAAATTGGAGCTTCAAAATGCAAAAAGAAGAAACGGAAGTGAGACTGAAATGTCTGTTCATCAGCTGATCTAAAGTTTCAAAAAGCTTTCTCTCTTTGAAAGTGGTCGGATTGTTGAGCTGCATAAGCAACGCCTCTCACAACACGCCACCGCTGCTGAGGTTGGACGCAGTAAGACAGTCATTTTGAATTTCTTCAAAGATGCCGAGGGTTATGAAAGTAAAAAGTCAAGTTGGTAGACCCAAAAAAATTTCACCTGCCCTGAGCCGAGGATTCGATTGGCTGTCCGTCAAGACAGGGACGATCCTGGACCCAAATGAAGGCCGTTACTGGTGCCGACTGCAGCCCAATAACCATCAGAGAGAAGAGCTTTAAAAACAAAAAACCTCTTCAAAGGCCTCGTCTCCTTCAACGCCACAAAAATCACCCGTTTGGACTTTGAAGAGAGCAGCAAACATGGGACAATGAAAGGAGGAAGAAAGTTTTATTCTCTGAGGAGAAAAAAATGTCACCTTGATGGTCCTGATGGCTTCAAACGTTCCTGACGAGGAGATCCCACTGGAGATGAACAATGAAGCTTCAGGTTGTTCAGGGGCGTCAAATGGCAGCTGGCTATGTGGAGATGTTGCAGGAGGCGTCCTTCATGACTGAGGGCCCTGGTCTGTGTGCTAATGACTGGGTTTGTCAACATGACAACGCTGTAGTTCACAATGGCCGCCTGTCCCACTCTTTGGGACCATCCTGCATGTTCCCCTGATCTAAATCACATTGAGAACATTTCAGGATACATGGCGAGGGACGTTTACAAAAATGGACATCAGTTCCAGACAGTGGACGCCCTCCATGAAGCCATCTTCACCACTTGGAACAACATTCCCACGAGCCTCCTAGAAACACTCACATCAAGCAGCCTATTTTACTTAAATTGCAATTTGAAGCTCTACTTAAAACCTTTTTAAGATTCAACAGTGCAAAATTTAAGTTCACACATTTTTTCAATTGGTCTTAAAACTTCAATCAAGTGTGTCTGATCCAATCAACTTCTATGGATGTAATGATACATCTGCAGAAAATTGCTCTTGGTGCACTCTGGCTTCAGCCTAAATTTTTAATTTTTAATGTCTAAACTGGTACTAGCCCTGCTTCCCTTGTAGTTTTAGAATGATGTGCTTCTCTGCCTCATTTAAGGAGAGAAGGTAAACAAAGCAGGCACTAATCCAGTCACGGCATTAATACAGCCATCGCAGGGGAACAGTAGTTTCTTGTGCAAACTCAGGAGCTGACTCAGAGCCTGCAGTGCTGAGATTTACTTTTGGGATTTTCTGTTTTATTTGTCTGCAAGTTTGTAAATGACTCTTTGTAAGCAGGGTTTACTGCACCAGAGCCTGCCTCTTAACAGCTCTCATGCTGTCTTGAATTTTCCCGAAGATGCACACAAGATCCGTGTTGCTGCTTACAAATACCGATTAAATGCCAATGCATGCTTGTGTTAATCTCTCACATAAACAAGAGTGATCACAGTCTGTTGTCTGTCTTTCACCCACAGCCAAAGACAAATCAGAAAAGATATTTGCACTGTCTTTCGTGAAGCTGATGAGGTACGACGGGACGACACTCAGGGACGGAGAGCATGATCTTATTGTGTACAAGGTAAACGTGAAATATCCCACACGTGCAGCAAAAAGCAACTCTGTAAAGTTTTTGTGTGTTTGTTGCTGTCGGCCCACGCTGCTCCTGGCATGACTGCAACAGGGATAAGGTGAAAAAAGCGGCCTGTCTCATTAGGAGCTGCCATAATTATAGCTTCACTGCCTCCTAGAGACAGTCGTTGGCATGTATCAACCCCCACAGTGAAATGAAATTACTTTCCAATTAAAATCCCTTGTATAATGATACCTTTGTGTTACGCTTCTCATTTATGTTAATTTAAAAGTTAATGTGGGAAAAAGAATCCTCCAGTTTGATTTTTCTTTCACGTATTATTATTTTTATTATTATTATTATTATTTTGCATTAGCCTTGTCAGTCAAGATTGGCAAAGTTAATACTCTCACAGCTTACAAATGGCAGAAAAACAATAAAAAAAAACTGTTTTATGCACTTAACACAGGGGGAAAATGCATCGTAGAAAAACAGTACCAGAACAAAACACTTCATTAAATCACAAACAGAAGATATGGATTTCAATTATACTGCAGACTTATCAAGCTTCCCGGGCTCACTCATGAATTGCAATTCTTGCCACGCAGGCTGAAGCTAAAAAGCTGGAGGACTCGTCACTGTACCTGAACCTCCCTGCTACCAAGATGGAGCTGGAGGAGAAGGGCTACTCAGCCACAGGGAAGAGCACCCAGAACCTGGGCACCTGCACCATCAGCAAAGACTCCTTCCAGATCTCCACACTAGTCTGCTCCACCAAGCTGACACAGAACGGTAACACAATCTATCTCTTTTTGTCCTGTTCCCTTTCAAACCTTTACAGTAGAAAATAAGATTCTTCTACAAAAGGAAGGAGGAGGTGTGCTCGCCCCGCCTCAGGTTTTGGTGTTCCACATATGCATGTGGAAGGGCAGTGAATTCCCAGAACAGAGCCTAAAACCACGAAATATAACTTATTTCATGCAAATGATGATTCTCTGACAAAGAGTGGACAACGAGGGAATGTGTGCTCGTCCTGCCTCAGTATTGTGCATTCCACATATGCATGTGACAGGGCAGGGTGTATATATAGCAGAGCCATACCGCAAAATATAAGTTGTTCCCTTTTATTATCATGAAAGTGGTCCCGGCTAATTACATTTTGAATTCTACTTATGTCACCTGGCTCCTTCAGTGTAATCCTGCTTCTGCGTTTCATCTATTCACATGAAAAAGGAAAGGAGGTGTGCTTGCCCTGCCTTAGGCCTTGGCATTTCACGAATGCTAGTAGAAGGGCAGGGAAGTCTTAACACAAGGTTAAATAAAAGTAGTTGCATGCTAATTTTGAGATTTTTCTTTGAAGATGTGCTCGCCCCATTGCAGGCTTTGGCATTCCACATATGCTTGTAGAAGGCAGGGAGTTCCCACAACAGAGCAGTATTGCCAAAAATAAGTTGTTCCCTTTTTTGACTGGAGTGGTCCTGACTGAACAATCACTGAATTCCACTTATGTCACCTGGCTCCTTCAGTGTAACCCAACGTCTTTGCTGCTGCTCTCCCTGCCTTGGTGTTTTATGTATTCAGATGAAAAAGAAGGGCAGGTGTACTTGCCCCACCTCAGGCTTTGGCATTCCACAAATGCACGTGAAAGGGCAGGGAACTCAAACACAGGGTTGTATCGCTAAATAAAAGTTGCCTGATAATTTTTTTTGAGGTTGTGCTCACCCCACCTCTCATTCCTGAGTGTTTTCTTCCTCTATGACCTTCCATCAGTCACAGTAACAAGTTTTCTGCCCGTCTTTGCTGAATTCAGGAAAGCTCAGCTTTGTTCACTTCTTTGTGGACTATTTGTTTATCGAACACAATGCTGAGATGATCCAAGCTTATTTCGCTAAGGGAAGCCTAATCTCTGACCTTTGGCTCTTGGATTCAGGATTTCAGCCTTTTATTATCCCCCAGCAGATGTCCTTATTATCCCTCTTGGACGTGTTGTTATTCCCCCACTTTTTTTGTGGTAGAAGTGTGTCTTCTGTGTGAGAGCGGTCAAAAGCTCCCAGCTCTGATTTCACAGTTTCTCTAAAAGAAGCCGTCCTGAATGCCTGCTCTGCTTGCGGCTTCACTTGATGTGTTGCACATTATTTTTTTTGTATGCACCACTGAGTCACTGTTTTAATAAGAGCCAAAATGAAAGCTTCCTCATTCCACTCTGTGTTTTTCAAGGCACTGGAGAGAATAATGAAGGGACACATTCACTGCAGGCGAGCTTTGACAGAAATTGAAATTAATTGTTTGGCTTGCTCAAAGCAACACCCTGTGTGAATAAAGAGCTCATCATGTCCTTATGTTTTTATTCTCGGTAACGCAGAGAAAATTCTAAATAGTGGAGAAAGGGCAGGGAGGAAGGAAGTACTCTGAGTGAATTGATGATGTAAAGTGTTGTGTGTGTGGTCCAGCACTTTATTCTTTATGCACTGTCAGAACACTAACCGAATAATCCATCTGCATGCCTGCAAAAACACTGCTTTAACCTTGAATCAGGAGGTGATTATGATATAATCCTCCTGAAGCCTTAAGTCCTCCCTTCACAAGTCTTCAATAAAGTGTGAAGAGTGGTCTATTAAATTACAACATGAAAAGTAAAGAGGAGAACTTCAGTTTGTTCCCTCATTATCTTACCTGATCTTATTCATCTCTCTCTATTATCTCAACATAGTCTCCTCAGATGTCTGTCTAACATGAGTCTGGTTCTCTCTGAGGTTTCTGCCCATTAAAGGGAAGTTTTTTCTCTCCATTGTAACTCAATAAATGCTGTAACGGTCTGTATTTATGGTGGGTTAAGATGAAATCAGACTTCTTATCTTGTCTTCATGTTGGGTCTCTGTTAATAGAATTGATTATTATTCACATGTCAAGACCTGTTAACGTTTTTGGAAAGCGTCTTGAGATAACGTTTGTTATAAATTGGCACTATATAAATAAGGACTGATTGATTGATTTAGTCATAGATTTCTGTCAGTTATAGAAACAAGACTGCATCAGAAACACTTCGTCATGTGGCAGCAAAGATGAGCTTCAGTATGGTTGAAAACTGCCAAGAAAAATTTCGGATTATCTCAAGGCGGCTTAATCTATCATACAGAGCATCAGGAAATTATTCACAGAGCTTCACTTTTCCACATTTTGTTGATGGTCCTTTGGCAGCAATTACAGCCACAAGTCTTTTTGAATATGATGCCACAAGTTTGGCTCACCTACCTTTGGGCAGTTTGGTCCGTTCCTCTTCGCAGCACCTCTCAAGCTCCATCAAGTTGGATGGGGAGCATTGGTGACATTTTCAGATCTTTTCCAAAAGTGTTGGATCAGATTTAAGTCTGGGCTCAGCCAGGGCACTCTGGAGCAGGTTTTCATCCAGGATGTCTCTGGACATTGCTGCATTCATCTTCCCTTCAATCCTGGCTGGTTTCCCAGTTCCTGCTGCTGAAAAACATCCCCACAGCATGATGCTGCCACCACCATGCTTAGCTGTAGGGATGGTGTTGTCCAGGTGATGAGCGGTGCCTGGTTTTCTCTAAACATTATGCCTGCCGTTCACGCCAAAGAGTTCAATCTTTGTCTCATCAGAGCAGAGAGTTTTCTTTCTCATGGTCTGAGAGTCCTTCAGGGTGTAATTATGAGCTTTGAGTTGCATTTTTGGTGATCTGATTTGTTAATTATGAGCACAACATCTGATCTCTTCTCCGCAGGTAGCTGGACTTAGTCTCTGTTTTCTAATCAGGAACGTCTTGAGTTGTAAAAGTTTCTTTCTGCAGTTATGAAACTTTTTCAACAGTTTCTGTGTCATAAAAAAAGACAACTTACAGCTGTGATCTTGATTTGCTGACATTTTGAAAACAGGATTTTTCACCTGACAGTAACTTAAAAGAAAAGAAGAGGCTTTCTGACTGCATCGATCTTCAGGAGAAATCCTCTGTATACCCACTACCATACCAATGTGGAGTCCTTTCATGACCCTGTGGTGAATCTGAGCTCTCTGGAAAGACATGTATGGATCGTAAAAGAAGCTGAATGTTTGTTTTTGGGATGCAACATAAAAAATAAGTGTCAACCCCGCACCAGGGAGAGGTTTGTTGTTAAAGCAGTGCTTGCATGTGTAATGTAAAAGAGGGGGCGTCACAGTTCTGTTCCTTTAAGGTTTATTAGATTTAGTCTGCAGTTAAAGTCGTCATTTAAATTCAGCCGCGTGTGTGCCCTCCTCTTTCCTCACTGAACACGGATGTCAGCTGATGAGGAGCCTCTGTACAGACGCAGAATCTGCCCTTACTAATTAGACTGAAGTATGCTCAGATATGTTAGTCTCTCCATCTCTAATCTAAGATGCATATGTACAATATATCTCATAAGAAGAAGTGAGTCAGAGCCGTTTACGCCCTTTTTCCCCATCCTGCTAAATTGAGGATTGGCAGCAGTGTGTGTCTTTTGTGCCACGTCTCAGTCCTCACAGAGCAGCTCCTCTGATGATGTTTACCTGGCACTTTGTGCTGGTAATTTGCAAGACACCAGTAGGTGCTTGGGGATCAGACTGCCTCGTCACTGCACACTGAGTTTGATTTAACGCAGAGGTAGGAGTGTGTGTGTGTAGAGGGGGTTGTATGTGTGTCCCCAGGGATATATCATCCCACGCCAGAGCTCCAGGAAAAGGTTTGAGTTCTTTTAATAAAGGAGGTGAAGTGTCTCTCTCTCTCTCTCTCTCTCTCTCTCTCTCTCTCTCTCTCTCTCTCTCTCTCTCTCTCTCTGACTGTACTGGAGCCTCTCTGGTTTTTATTAAAACCATCAAGTTCTTTCAAACTCTGATCTAGACAGATCACTTACTCACTACATCCCTCCACTCCGTCACATTTATATATCACTGTTTTCAGTTTCCTGTATTTCAGCTTTCCACCTTTAGTGTGTTTTAAGTAGGGCTGTAACGATACATCGATCTGGATCGATATATTGATCATTTGGGCAAAAATCGAGTCAAATCGATTGAAAGTATAAACATCGATATTTATCGCCATTTTTGCCTTCCGCTTTTATTTTGAAAGTCCCCACACATTTTAGGTTATGATAGTTTCCGCTCAGCCATGAGTCACAACACTGCTAGCAAAGATAGCAGATAATGGCTAGCAGCCGAGAGAGAGATAACAAGACATTTACTCGCCTCTCTGGAGTGAATCAGCGGTATGGAAGTATTTCAGAATCCAGAGAAAAGATGAATCAGACGACGGAGCACATGCAATATGTTAACAAAGCTGTTCTGTGATAAAGTCTGAAGGAAAGTGGCTGTTTACATCAAACAAACCGTTTCTGTTTTAGGGTTAGGTAAACAGTACAGCACATAAACGGAATCATGTGGATCTAACATGGTATGAAACAAATGTTACCGGAGACCCTGAATGATGAATGCTGAAAAAAATACTGTGCACCCAAAACTGAAAACTGCAGCACTTTAGAGTGAAACAAGCATTTGTTCACTTTGTTAAATAATGTTTTTCCAGTAAATGCCCGAAACATTTAGCAAAAAAAGTCTCAAAACGTATCAATATTTTTTTTTCCTTTACTGAAATCTGAGAATCGATATTGTATCACATTGGAACAGGTGATTTACAACCCTAGTTTTAAGGAAAACAGTCCTGTGTGAATACTCTTAATGGATTTCTCAAGAAATTTTAAAAGCATAAATGAAAGCTGGGGAATAATTCAAGTTGATTTTGTTTCATTGCCACCTCACCTCTTAATGCAAAAAGACTTTAATGTGTTTACAGCACACCCCGCCTGATAAAAAGTAATTCTCTTCTTCTTTTCTATATTTCCAACAGCCTTGTATTTGCTTATGTATTTTAAAATGCAGGCTTCTTCACCAGCATGATGCAACAGCCGCGTCACATCTTTACTCTTGAATCTTTTTTTCCTCCCAGCCAAGGTTGGAACAGGATGTTCATGCATCTTTCACACAGCCTGCTCCTCTCCCAGCTTGGCTGTCATTAGATCTCTGCTTCTCCTGCAGCCTCCGTTTAGAGAGGCACACAGCAAATACCCAGGGACGAGCCAGCAGCCACTTCTCACCGGCTCCCTGTGCTGGGAGACCACATGCATATATCCAGCTTAATTAAAAAGAGTGTTTCATCTCAGATGTGGGGATCAGGGAGGAGGTGTCATGTGTGTGAGGCAAGAAGTCTGTGGCAAGGGGCAGTCAAGTGCTGCTTTTTACACTTTAGCCTGTTAGTCATGAGGAGAGACGTGTTCTGGATAACCAGCCAGGCTGCAGAGATTATAACCAAGCAGATTGAGGTCTTCATATTGAGCTTCTTTATTCTTTATTAGGCTTTTAAACATTTCATAATGACTATCTTGAGGTGGGAGGCTAAATAAGATGTCAGTAACACTGATTGAAGATTTCTGATAGTCATCATTTAAAATCTAGCAAAACAGGCAAAACAGCCAAATGAGCATCAGCAATCAGCAGCCCTAAATGATAACTGAATGATGGCTAACATTACTGTTAGCCATCGTTTAGTTATCATTTACATTAAATTACTTAGCTAGGAATCTGCGTTTTTCATTGTATCCTTTACAAAAGCCAGTGTTGGCTTTCTAGCTGACAGTAATATTTGTGAGTGGGTTGGTGATGCTTTCACTCAGGTAGGTTGTTTTGTCATGAGATCTGATCTCATTTCCCTCTGATTTTTAAAATATGACTTCATAACTTCCAAATTTAAAAAAAGTACCTAATTTCCACTAAGTTTTAAAATATGAGCCTTTTTCCCTATGATTTTAAGACACGACCTCATTTCCCTTCAAGTACAGTCCCATTTTCCTCAAAATTTTAAAATACCTAATTTCCTTCCAAATTTTAAAATACAACCTTATTACATTCAAAATAAAAAAATGAGTCTAACTTCCCTCTTATTGTTGAAATATTACTTTCTATCCTTCCAAATTTAAAAATAGGATCCATTTCCCTTTCCCAAATTTTAAAAAAGGACCCAATTTACCTCCAGATTTTAAATTGAAACCTCATTTCCCTCCAAACTTTGAAAAACAACCTCATTTTTATCTGAATTTTAAAAATTAGCCCTATTTCCCTCTTATTCTTTTAAACATTACTTCCTTTCCGTTTCCCAAATTCAAAATAGGATCCATTTCCATCCAAATTTTAAAAATAGACCTGATATATCTCTAAATTTTAAATTAAAGCCTCATTTCCCTCCATATTCTAAAGAACAACCTTATTTTCCACTAAATTTTAAAATATGAGCCTGATTTCCCTCCAAATACAACCACAACTCCCCCCATTAAAAAACAACCTAATTTACCTACAAAGTTTAGAATACAACCTCATTTCCCTCTGAATTTAAAATATGACCTCATTTCCCTCCAAATTTTGAAAAACGACCTTATTGCCCCACAAAATTTAAAATGCAACAAACTTTTATTAACTGCTCACCAATGTACATGTGGTGAACTTGTAAATTTCATTACGCACATGCTTTTGTCTGAAGTGAAGCTCAGGACAATCAAGAATTTAAAGAAGGGGGAATAACCTGAGTAATTGACTTCATGACATTTTATCATTTAGCTTCCCATCCAGTATGTAATGTTAGAAGAAAATGGTTTTCATGCAACTTTGGTCACCCTTGGCCAGATATTATTAGTTAAAGGTTAAACAGATTTTCTTCTTACAGCTTTGCAGTCCATGCTCCCCCACACTCTGTCTCAGTGTCCCATAGACAGTGCACACTGCGGCCTTTAGCGACTTCGGGCTGCCTGTTGATTTATTCCCATTTCTTTCCATTTGTCCCTTTGAGGCGATTGACTGTCAATTTTTCTCCTCCTGGATGGGGATCGCTGGTATTTTAGACGTGCTGTTTTGACTGAACTCTGATCGGCTGTCTGGTTTTAAAATAATAGGCATCAATCAAAGTGTCACCAGGCTTGATTGGCCTCATGCATAGTGTGTGTGACTATCAAAACAGAGGAAGTGACTACAGGTTATGCAACAAGGAGCTGTGCAGTAGTGCCTGTTTTTATCTTAAATGCTGAACACAAGATAACCCTGATGCATCCACTGGGGAACTTACCCTCCGGCTTATTTTTATTAAGCCTTGACAAATCTTTGGTAGACAGTGTCAGAATAACAAATACACATTTCACAGGCGGGGTAATAAACTCATGTTGATGGAAACTGTCAGCGAAATGAGCCTCTGAACTGACCGATGTCCACCATGCTAATATCTTTTAAAAGATAATATTTTGTCCTGAGGAGAGGTCTGAATGATGAGCACACGGCTGCTGTAGCATGCATACAATGCCTTGATAAATAGACAAGAGGGCGTCATTAACTCCCAAATTTGATGATTTGAATGAGGCGTCCCGTGAGTGTGATTAATTACATCCTGACTCATCATGCTGTTCCTCAATTTATTGTTCATGATTAAAGCGAGAGACCACATAGAATGAATAATGCAGTATCAGTGAGATGCACCAAATGAGTTGTTTGTGGGCATCTTAAAGAATTATTGACCCCAAATGTCATTTCCTCCCTCCCATTTCACTCTTCATCTTTCAGCTTATTGTACAGCCACTTTTCAGCCATGCAAATTTCTTTGTGGTTGTAATACGTGTCCTTTTTTTCAGTTGACCTCCTCGGCCTGCTGAAGTGGCGCTCCAACACCAGCCTGCTGCAGCAGAATCTGCGTCAGCTGATGAAGGTGGAGGGTGGGGAAGTAGTCAAGGTAAGAGCTGCGTTAACACGAAAAAACACTAGTTATTAATCAAGAGGAAAAAAACAAACAAGACTTTTTACCCTAAGCATCTTTGCTGATGCTCTCCCTGCCTTTACTTTATGCTTTTTATATATGCACTAAAGGAAGGGGAGATGTGCTCTCCCCGCCTCATGCTTTGGCATTCCACATGTGCACACAGAAGAGCAAGGAGTTCCTAAAACAGAGCCAAAAAGACACTGAATTCCTGCAGAATCCCACAGGAGCTTTAACTGGGGCAGTGTTTTAATTTTTTATCTCTGAAAAAGGTTTTCATCTTTTGACCGAGATGCCAAAAATGAAGTCTCAACAGCTGGTGACATAAACAATGCAGTCAACATCTTAAGTGTTCTCGAAAGCCAAAATCTTCTTGGCAGCAGTTTCACAAATGATTTCACCGCCTGTCAAAGGCAGTGCAGGTTGCTACTTTCTTTTTTTAATGTCTGGAGTGAGCAGCAGCACCCACAGCGTACAGACGGGGGAGGAGATGACCTGCTGTCAGGAGCATGACGCCGGCCCTGTAAGTGCTCAGCATGGGGCGGGTGAGAAAAGCACTCTGGGAAAGATTTGCATGTGCTTGCTTGGGTTCAGGTGGGTTAAACTGAAACAGAAGAAGTCCTCCACCCTGACAGGTTTGATCAGGTCTGATAGATGTGAACACCACAGCTGGACCGGCTCATTAAACCACACGGGGGGTGGGGTTATTATCACTACAACATTAGCTTTAAAAGCTCTCTCAGGCTGTTGATGTTTAATTGGACAGCCTTTTCCTCTCTCCATTTAAAAACACGTCAATCAAGAGTTTACGTTGTCTCGATGTATGCTGGGTAATAGAAATGCTCAGAAAGGTTTTCCTGCCGTGTTTTTCAATCTTTTCCGACTGAACAGGCTTCTCCTCCCACGTCTGCCCTGCCTCAGATTCAATTGTGCTTTAAACCCTGCATCTGGAACAGTGTTTGTTTCTCGTCTTGACGTGATGAGTCTCATCCATCCTGAGATGACAGACCAAGCGCAGTATATCGAGCGATATCTCTGTTTACGACACTTTTACATCTGTTTCCACGTTGCCTCAAAACTGGCTGGGTAAATGGAGCATGTTCTCGCAGAGAGGGAGTGAGTGTGTATGTAGTTAGTGTTTCTTGATGTACTGCTGACAGGAAAATTATTGCTGTCTTCACAGGACTATATTGGTCCTGTTAACAGCACTAAAGGGTGTGTAAATGGGGACGCTGTCAGAGCAGGAGCTCACTTGTCAGCTAGTTAAACCTTACAGGTTATTTGGGTTCAGATTGAACACATTCATGAACAGTATGAGGAATTCAATACCCTAATCAGCCTCCCAACAAAAATCCCACACACCCCCTCTCAGAAAATAGATCCGACATCCATGCCATGTTGTATAGCTAACTTTGCTAACATGTTGTATTTCTGTTGTTCTAGTTCCTTCAGGACACTCTGGATGCTCTCTTCAACATCATGATGGAGAACTCTGACAGTGACACCTTCGACACGTTGGTGTTCGATGCCTTGGTAAGAAAAACAAGCAAATACTTGCTGAAAGCTTAGTTTCTTTCTTTTTGTTTCTGGTAAGAACTTAAAAATCAAAGGCAGGTAGCAACAAGAGCTTTGAGGGTTTTTATTTGAGTTCTTTGCAGTTTGCTCGTTTTGCATCTGATTGTAGATTTGAGCTGTGAGCATCTTGACTATCAGAACTGCAAAATGCGCTTTTATCCGAGCTGAGTTCAAATCTCTCGATTCGTGACAAAAAATTCTTTCAAAACAAAATGTGGTCCAGTTTGTGGTGCATTTGACCCTTTTTCTGTGTGATTTTGTGGTTAGATTTGTTCTTTTATCCAATATGCACGCGTTTTGTGAATCAGATCAAATGTTCCCCTGATCTTAATCACACTGAGAACATTTGGAGAGGGATGGCGAGGGACGTTTACAAAAATGAACATCAGTTCCAGACAGCGGTTGCCCTCCATGAAGCCATCTTCACCACTTGGAGCAACATTCACACGAGCCTCCTGGAAACACTCACATCAAGCATGAACAAACCAATTTTTAAAGAGATCAACAAGAACGGTGGAGCTCTTCATGACTGAGTCCTTTTTTAAACTTTGATGTTTATTTTAGGGGGAATTTTTATGGTGTTTTTTTTTAGCTGTGCTCTTAAACGTTTGATCTGCTGATGCACAGACTCTTTCACTTTCTCCGTTTCTTTCGTCTTCTTTTTGCATTTTGAAACTCGACTGAGAACCTTTGTAAAAACCAACAGTGATTGCAATTTTTCGTCTGGTCTTAAAATCTCGATCAGGTGTGTATTTACATCATTAGGATTTCCTTTTTAACAATCAGCAATAATATGCAAGAGAAGGAAATTACCTTGCAAAATGTGAACACTTTAAAGACGCGTCTGAAAGCATCATAACACTGCAGTGCTGTCCTCAACAATTATGGGACATGAAGTTAACTGGACTAAAAACTCTCCACTTTTGGTCTCACTTCACTTCAATGAATAAGTTTCTGAGTAAACAGATTATCCATGAACTTTCAACCTCTTTTCAGTGACATTCTTTATCCTATCAGCTGGATTACAGAGAAACGACTGACAGAAAATGTGTCAGCGTTCAAACACTCTGCTGTTTACTTTACCTCAAGCATCAATCACCTGCTGTTGATAAAGAAGCTCTCAGCCTATCTGCATCATATGGAGGCGTCGACACCCTGCATCTTTTGTGATTTAGCTCCTGCATGAATCTGCATGAATTTGTTGCATTAATGTTTTTTGACGATTACTAAAGGTCTCAAATTCCTCCAGCAGACTGAGCCTCCTCTGATTTTTTAAGAGATAATTCAAGTATTTATAGAAAATAAGTTGACAAAGGATTAATCTATAGCCGTTGCCTCACAACATGTGGTTCCTCTCGGTTCATCACAGTTTTCCCTCTCTGCAAAGGAGGGAGGAATTGTGTTGTCGGCTGTCCTAGATTATCTGCAGGCTGGAGAATTGAGAGAAAATGGGCTTTCTGCACAAATGCAATCTTGGTTAATTTCCCAATCTATTTCAGCATATTGAGTTAGACAGGCAGTTTTTTTTCTCCCTTTTCTCCCCCACAATGAGCCTTGTGGTTTACATTTTAATGGACACGTCTTTGTTCCCTGACAGGTGTTCATAATTGGGCTCATAGCCGACAGGAAGTTCCAGCACTTTAACCCCGTCCTGGAGACCTACATTCGAAAACATTTCAGCGCCACGCTGGCATACACGTGAGATAAATACGCCCTGCACAAATGGACTAAAACCATTTCATAACAAGTTTTCTCCCATTTCGTGACTGGATTGGACTCTTTGTGTGGTGGTGTTTCCAGGAAGCTGACCAAAGTGCTGAAAAACTACGTGGACAATGCGGAGAAGCTAACGGAGCAGCTTCTGAAGGCCATGAAGGCGCTGGAGTACATCTTCAAGTTTATCGTCCGCTCGAGAGTCCTCTTTAATCAGTAAGTCATTGTGCGTATTTAAAATCAGTGTGTAGTCAGTATATTGATTTTCACCAGGGTCAATCCAGTGTTTGCAAAAAGAAGTCAGATCCACAGATTTATGGTTAGAGAAAAAAAGCTTTTAGGAAGACAATGTATTAATTTTCCTAATGAGCATTCAGTAGAATCAGGTGAAATCTTGACGTGCGTCAGAGACTGTGACTGTGTTTTTAATTGCCTGTGAGGACGCAGAAGTGGTGATAATGTCGTAGAGCCGCAGAACGAAGCTGTGGGCGGCTGAGGGGCTGATGTATGATCCCACTCTAATTGAGTGTGCCGACTTTGATTGGTTTTCTATCCGATGTCTAGAGGACACTCTGTCCTTTACCTCTTATAGTACGAGACCACCGCACTTGTGGAGCTGCACATGCTCACAGTGTGTTCTGTGGCTGTTCTTACACTGAATGACAGAGAGAGCAGAGGACTTACTGGAGAGATGAACAATAACATTTCAACTCAGCTCTGATGTTTGTCAGGAGAATGTTTAGAAACAGAGAATCACATCTTTAGTTTCACACTTGGCTCACCTGGAGACTCAAGGAGGCAAAAGAAAATAAAACATCTTTCTTTTATACCTGGTACATATTAATAAGTTAATAAGAGCAGGTTAATAACTTAATAAGCCCTATGATACAGTAGAGGTTTAATTTTTCTGTGGTACTTGATTTGTTTAACAATCAGAAGTGTTAATAGTTACAAAATCTCTTCTTGAAAGATGTAAATTATTTCCCTGTACTCGCAGGGCCGTGTTGATAAAATAAAATTAAGATTTCGGGAATGGAGTCGTACTGTTGGAAGATTTTAGTCATGATGTTACATTAAAAAGTTGTATTGTTACAAGTTACGAGAAAAGAGAAAGTCGCAATTTTTTGAGTTTGGTTTTAATGTAAGGATAATAAAGTCATAATGTTGCAAGATTTAAGTTGTGAAGTCACAAGACAAAAAGGGGTTATGTTGTAAGGAAGATTTGCTTTGTATCGAAAATAAAGTCACAATGTTGTGAGTTTAAAGCCAGAATGTGAGGACAATAAAGTCATTTTGTTACAGGATTAAAGTCGTATTGTAATAAGTGAAAAAGGCGAACGTTATGTGAAAAAGTCGCTATATCATGAAAGTAAATTCGCAATTTTAGATGAAATGTAGGGATTAAAAAAGTCATAATGTTATAAGGATAATGTTGTATTAATGTAAGATTTAAGTCATGATGTTATAAGAAAAACTTCAAGTCACAATTTTACAAGTTTAGTTGTAATATAAGGATAAAAAGTTATAAGGTTAAAAAGTAGTAATGAAGCATGAAAAAAGGCTCAATGTAGAGGAATAAAGTTGCAATGTTACATAATTCAATTTGTAATGTTACAACAATAAAGTCATATTATAAGTAATCAAATCTTCTACCTGATAAAGTTGCACCTTGAACCCTTCAAAACCTGACCCAACAAAAAAATAGTCAGAAAATTCTAATATTTATTGGAACTGAGATGTTTATCAACCCTTTTAAAAAAATCATCACTTAAATTGCTGTATCATTTTCTTTATTTATAAAACATGTTTGTTGTATCATATTTGATAAATTGAGTGGTTTTGGAAATTTTTGGGGGGAGTGCAGGAAATACTTTTTTTTTTAAAGAAAATCAGTAACAATTAAGATATTATTTTTCTGCAATTTCTTGAAAATTATCAATGATTTTCAGAATCATTGATAATTGAAATACAGAAGTTCAATGAACTTCAGCTTCCTGCAGTTAGGGTAGAATACGTTTTTGAAAATTTTCGAAACAGGTTTTTAACAAAAAATTTTTTTCATGTTGATGAGATAGAGGTCTATGGAACTCTTGTATCAAATATGATACGTTTGGCAATAAAGGGTTGATTCTGTTAATATTACAACTTAAATCTTGTAAAATTACAACTTTAACATCAACTTTGAAATTTCTCAATCTAATTTATTTATTTATTTATTTTTAAATTGTGGCCCTGATTCTCAGCTGTAGAGAATCTTAAAACCACATCAAACCTTGAAATGAATCTTCCGTCTGTATTTTGTGGTCCTCAAACCTTTCCTTGGCTGGTTGACAGAAATAGGATCTTTCTCTTGCTGACTTTGACTCAGAGATTTGAACACTAAAGTTCCTTTTTGTGGAAGCGGTTCAGACGGCTGTGAATGAAAGGTGCCAGTGCTACAGCAGCATGTGTTCAGCTTTTCATCCCAGTCCAGGCCCTCTAATCGCACAGCCCCCCCCCCCCCCCTCCTCCCTCCTGTGATTTGAAGCTGCTTGTGGCTGTCCTGAGCTCACTCTGCTCCCAGCTGCTGCAGGTGAGAAGCAGCTTTAAGTAATTGTTGTCGCGGGAGCCCTGAGATGGATGCCTCTAATCCCACGATTCCTGTAAGCCCTCAAGAGTGACTATCCCGGATCATGTAATACCCGCAGCACCGTGGAAGATTGTGTCGCCACAAAAACCCGCCTCTCTGGAAGGAAGCGTGTGAAATCTGATCCAGTGGGAGCAATATAAACACTTTACCCCTCTTAGACGGGCCTCCCTTTGCTTTAATGTGTGTTTTCAAACATTCAAATTGAAATCCTGATTTGTGTTTCCTCAAATATGAAACGTTGACACACTTAATTGCTTTCGCAGCGAGTGCAACATGGCTCATTTACGGTTTATACTCGGTTTGTGGAGATTTATGGGCTCTGTGAGAAATGCATTTGCATATTTGGGGGGATTTCGGAGGAAGCTCTGCTTTGTGTTCTGATGCACTTTGAAATCAGGGAAGTTTTTGGGCAATTGTTGTGCGATAATTGGCTTTTAGTATTTACAGTCGCTAGGGCAGCTTTTGCTCCAAATCACCCAGCTAACAGAAACGACGATAGTGAAACTAGGACCCAGGCAGATTAGAAAGTAGAGTCACTGAACCTTTTTTCTTCCTTGTGTAGTTTTCCACAAGAGCCATAAGCGTAGATCATTGGTTTTTCTGATTCTGTTTTTGCCGTGACAGCAGCCAGGTGCTTCAGGGTCTTGTCATGTTGTTTTAAATGCTAATCTGGCTGGCAGAAAGACTGATGTCTGCTTCTCATCCAGTAATATTTGCACTGATAGAACACACACACAGGCCATTCCTTTGGCTGCTTTTAATCATTAAAAAAAAAAGGAAAGGCATCAAACTCTTGTCGTTTCCGCTCCGGACGAGCGGGGCTGTTTACGCAGGAATGAAACAAACGGCAGCGTTGTGATCATTTGCCAACGTAACCCTGCATTTTATCTCCTCACAGGCTGTATGAGAACAAAGGAGAGGCTGACTTCATGGAGTCCTTGAGGAACCTTTTCACGTCATTTAATGACATGATGAACAGTAATTCAGAGAACACTGGCATGGTGAAGGTAGGTGGATCGCAGCAGACCAACCGCCTGCTAATGTTCGGCTTCCGCTTCCAAGAAATATGTGCCGCAGTGTTCAAAGTAAATAACTGCTGCTGTGTGAAGAGTAAACAAATCTGCTGGGATTTAAATGGATGACGCAGGCTCTAATTGTAGATTCATGTGTCTTTAGGGCTCAACTCATACAGCAGGCACCAGCGTATCAATGAAAGGATTCTTAAAGCTTTTGACCCTTTTCTCAGATTTTCCTGATCTTTAATAAAGTTCTTCTTTAACTGACCTTGTTAGGGCTGCACATAAAACACCATAAAAGAAGAAATCTTTGAAGGGATTTGAAATAAAAAGAGAAAAAGAGTGGTCAGAACTGCTAATGGTCAATGCATTAATGACATTTTTGTTTGGACTGACTGCATGTAAAGACGGACGACACGCTCCACCTGCTCCCAAAAATGATGCCAAAATGCCTCACCTTCCACTACTTTACCGCTTTTTAAATTAGAATTTTTTTTATTGCTTTTAAAAGATAGGAAAGCTGAAGAGAGACAGATAATATGGGGAGCAAAGAATTGGGCTGACAGGTGTCAAACCATTGGTCTTCTCAGAGGGATCTTGTTTCCACAATCGTTGCAGATCGGACAACATTTAATCTCCTACCATGTCTCCACATCTCCACCCTATCCTTCATTGCAATAGTTTCTTCATGATAGAGCAACATGTATCAGCTGTAATAAAACATAACACGCTTGAGATCGCTGTTAAAAAAAAAGTAAAAAGATAGAAGGACAGGATTTGACAATCATGCAGAAGACGCTGCCCTTGTGTGTTTTGGTGGAGTACTGCGGAGCAATGCAAACACATCAATGTTTTACAGCATGGGGTCAATACAGCTGTATAAACCATACTTAAGAGTGCCCCTAAAAACCTACATCAGCCAGTCAGCAGGGGGAGCTCTAAATATTTTGTCCTTACTTTTGAGGAGCTGGGATGTCATTCACTGTTGAAAGCGACTAAAAAAAACTAAAATTTAAGATTAAACACACTGAAACAGAGACGCTGAGCTCCAACTATAATTTTCTCTGAGTTTAATTCTTTTTGTGGGGGAGCTGCAACTCAAATTACTCATATGCCCAATCAGTTTTCCCCATTGAAATTAATTGAAATGCCGTTAAACTGTTCCAGACCCCCCCAAAAAAACATATTTTTTGTTACGTTTTTAAATAATAAAAATGTACTTTTGAATTATGAATATTGTATAAAAACACAATATAACAGAATGTAGTGCAGTAAAGTGATTTTATTAAGTAGAATGTTCAGATTTTGGAGATCAGTTGACCTGAAGCTGCTGACGGAGGTGGAGAAGAAAGACGGAAGTGAATAACTGAATCTTATTGGCTGATTTTTGCCCTTTTCTCCACGCTTTCTTCACTTTCGTCTGCAGCTGTTTTCCATAAAAACTTGTCCAATCAGCTCTGTTTCATCCTCCCTTTCCGAAGGTTTCTAAACGAGTAAGCTAAGAGTTGTTGAATAGCGCCGTTGCACGCCCAACTCCACCTTTTTCTGGGTGTTTCTTGTAAATAAGTCTGAAAGTTTTGCACAAAATGGGATCACAGCACTGATGTTTTCACTGCAAGCTAACCGCTTAAAATGAACGACACTCGTAAGTCGAGGTACCGCTGTATTCTCATATCAAGGCTGAATAAATGCAGCCGCACAGACAAAATGCTTTGTTTAGTCAACTCACGAAAGAGTCAACACAGTGTTTTGTATTTGTGCAGGTATCCATAAACACAAAGTGAGAACTTAAACTTTACAGTTCAGTGTTGTGAATGTTTTCTGTACCGTTTGAAAGAAAAAGCTTTGTTTCTGTGTCACTGGGGAGTCTCAGGCACTTCAGATTGAATTTAAATGCTCTTCAAGGTGACATCCTGTATTCATTATTCATAGTCTGGGAGGAGGGACGTGTTATTAGTCAGTCAAAAGAGCTGTTATGTAAAAGCTTTTGTGTGCAGCCCAAACATCTGAAGTCTTACTCCATTTTGTGTCTGTTTGTTCCTCTTGTCTGTCTGTTCCTCTGCCTGTGTTTTCCCTCTCATTCTTCTCCGACTGTCCTGTGGTCTGCGGCTCCTCTGGCCTTCTGCTCTTTAGCTGCTCCTCAAGGTATTTGTTTCTTTCTCCTCCTGCCTTCAATCTCTCTCTTTTCTGCTCCTATTCTTTTGTCCTTGACCTCAAAACTCACTTTTGAAACACACCCACCAGTTGGATTTGTGTTACTCTGTGCGGGTTCAATCACACATGTGCACACACACTCACGTGCGCCCACCTTTGCTTTCTGAGATAATATAATCGCAGTGTGCATGCACCTTGGCACACCTACAGTAGATCCATGAGCACACTCAACCATAAGAGAGGCTCAGGAGTCAATTAGGAGTCAGCTGCTGTGTAATTGGGTGAGATATTAGCTTTACTGTCAGTAAATTAAAAACTGATCTTGAGGAACGGGCAGGAAAGCGAGGAATGCCGGCGTCTTCCCAAGTCCGCCCTCAGTGGGAGCGATGTGACAGGTGGAGGCTAATGAGCGGCACCATCGTAACTCGAGTCATAACTCTGATAAACATCTGGGGAAGACTGAAGCTGCTTCGAGTTAGTTTGAAGCAAATCTCTATTCAACTGAAATACCTCTCTGAACAACTCAATGAATCGAAATAAACATGAAAATGAAGACTGAGCGCAGTGTTCCCTCATTCAAACACTTGTGATTACCTTCACGTATTTTCACACACAAAGCTTTCACAACAACAACAACAGGTACATTGTACCCGCTGACTTCCAGTGTGCTACATCTGTAAAGCTAATCAACCTGGAAGCTCCTGACTGGCACTGCTGCTAATTCGCACAGATGTTGTATAAACAACCTCAGCCTACCTTGGCCGGCGTTTCACAGCAGCCAGTGAGAGAGTGAGGTGTCAGTCTGGTTAATCATTCCCATTATTAATGGATGGCTCTGTAATCAGCCGGCGGTTGCTCGCTCTTGATGACTTCATCATGATATTGATGGGTGAATGTAGAGCTCATCAGACTGTATCTATCAAAGGATCATTATGGATGGTTACGACTCCCTTTGCTCTCAGGTTATTTATGACACGTTTTAACGCCACACCCCCAGCCCTCAGGTCGACAGAAGGGAATAAATGAAGATGTACAGATATAGTCAGAGAAGAACTTCAGGGTATTGAACTTGAAATTCTGGGTTGATTTTTAAACACGTGCCCTTGTGAAGAATTTTCTGGGATACATTTACAAAGCATCCGGGAAGTATTCACAGCACTTCACTTCCTACTGATTCTCCTTAAGATGCTCCTACAGCTTCATTGGAGTCCACCTGTCTCTATGAGCTCACACAGGTGACAGTCCATGTCAGAACACAAACCAAGCATGAAGTAAAAGGAACTGTCTGTAGACCTCCGAGACAGGATTGACTGGATTGACAATCCACCAATCAGGCCTGTATGGTAGAGTGTCCAGACAGAAGCCAGAAGTTAAAGGCACGTTGCAGCCCACCTGGAGTTTGACAAAAGACCCCTGAAGGACTCTCAGACCATGAGAAAGAAAATTTTCTGCCCTGATTGAACTCTTTGATGTGAATACCGCATGTTTAGCGGAAACCAGGCCGCTCATCACCTGGACAACACCATCTCTACAGTGAAGCATGGTGGTGGCAGCATCATGCTGTGGGGATGTTTTTCAGCATTTCAGTTTCAACATTTCTAGAATGATCTATAAACGGCTATGCACTGACACTCCCCATCCAACCTGATGGAGCTTGAGAGGTGCTGCAAAGAGGAATGGGCCAAACAGCCCAAAGATAGATGAGCCAAGCTTGTGGCATCATATTCAAAAAGACGTGAGGCTGTAACATAACAAAATGAGGAAAAAGTGAAGTTCTGTGAATACTTTCTGTATGCTCTGTAAAACTATGTGATTGGCTGGTAACCTGCCCAAGGTGTGCCCCGCCACTCGCCCAATGACAGCTGGGAAAGGACCATTAGACCTCCACAAACCTATATGGGAAAAGTTGTATGGGTGGTGTTTAAATAGGCTGTTAATCTCCTGGGAAGAGTTTTTATCTGGCTGTGAAACAGACTGTAAAGAACACATGCTGATTCTATGGGAATGTGGTCCAAGAAGTTTTAGAGTTACTTCAAGCTTTCATAAGATATTTGGAAAGATATGTTGTTGGTGATTTATGGACAAATCAAAAATAAGCAGAATGAGGGTTTCTATTTGTCAGAAAACCAACTTTCAAATGTTTATGTGACAATAAGCAAAGATTAAAGACGAACCTCTTTGGTCAGTCGGGGGCACCAAAGATAAACACAATCCAAAAATTCCATACTGTAGCTTTAAGACATGTTTTAGAAAAATCAAACAATTACAGAAATTAAAACTAAGAAAGGGTGCTTTTTTTTGCTTATAATGTTCATTTTTGTTGTTTTATCTCATGTAAGTCAAATTTGCGGCTAACTAAATGCTCTTGTTTGTTTTTCAATGAGGGAAGTGCAAGCCTGATCCCACCACAAGACTCATTTACACTTCACAGCACAGAGAAAACTCCCACTTTACCTCTGTTTTACATAAATTTACGAGGTATCTTTTAAAATATCAGGAAGTGCTTGAAATGATGAATTCTTTTTTATTTGTCTGGCACAGGGTGCAGCACTGAAAAACATCCCCACCATCGTCAACGATGTCAAGCTGGTCTTTGATCCAAAGGAACTCAGGTAATTGAAGTTTGTCCCTTGCATGATCCCATCCTTTTTTGTTGTTGTTAAAAAGAGTTCCTAAAACAGGCAAAGTTTTTCAAACCAGACTTGAATTTATATTTCATCTGAGACAAATGCTTTAATCTTTTGATTTTTAAGAATCTGATTTACATTTCTTTTTCCTTTGATCCCTCACAAATTAATGAGATTCTTTTTTTTTCTGCTGTTAAGACTGAGAAGCTCCATCTGTTTTTTCTTTTGTTTTCTCATTTTTGAACTGGCGCTCTACGTCTGTCTGTTATTATTCAACATCTCAACATTCAGATGGTGTTTCTGCTCTGGTTAAACAAGCTCAGGTGGCTGTAGGAACCCTCTGACTGCTCCACTGAAGTGTTCATTTTAGTTTTTGTCGTGTAACATGAGTGTCATCGACTGTAGCTTGATGCTCGGCTTGCAAATGAATGTATTCTAAAGTAGCATTTGCTCACACTTATATGACACTCAGGCAAATATTTTCATGTAATGTGGAACAAAATAGAGCAAAGATGGCTGACCTTTTTTTCAATGAATATGTCTTTCACATAATTTCCATGGGTTTTTTTTTGTTTTTTTTTTATAACTTCTGAGACATGAAGGAATGCTGCATTTATGATGAATGCCTCGTAGGCCTGCCCCTGATTTCTGTCCCATTTGAGTGTCTCTGATCTTTTATGCTGAAAGGACAGAACACAAAAACAAAACATGATGGCCTCATTCAGGGAACATTTATCGACAAGTATGTGGAGAAAGCTTTTTCTAAAATGTCACCTGGAAATTAGAATTTGAACAAATGTCTCACTTGTGTTTTGATCTTATACAATGAAATATGAACAGCGACACTGATTAAAGTAGGAAGGACACATAATAATCTTTGTGTTAGTCGCTAGTGTTGAAATCACGTCGATATCTGCACCGAAAACAAGCTAGTTAGCTAGCTTAATAAGGTCGCATGAGGCTACATTATATGTGCTCAAGGTTGGGTGAGTAAATGATTATTTGTCATTTTAATGTGTTCAAATTTGTTTGGTGAGAAACTTGAAGAACAGAACAGTTTTTGGGGGATACATTTGTTTGAGTTCCCAGAGTTAAAAAATAGATTCTCCAGATGGAACTACAGTCTGTTTATCATCTATGACGTGTGCTGCCGCCTCTCTTGGCCAGGTCACCCTTGTGAAAGAAGTCTGGATCTCAATGGGTCTTTCATCTGGTTAAATAAAAATAAAATAAATCATCTGAGCTCAAGCTGTTACCAAGTTGTAATAAATCGTTAGAACTACTGAAGGTTTTAAAGCAAATCTTGAAAAATGTGTTTGGTGACACGGGTCTTGTCTCACCACCAGAGAATAGAGCAGTATTGGTAGTGATATCAATGAAGGGATCATTAAGCAGTCTCGCTTCAACATTACAACCCAAAGCTCTTAAACACCGCCAGGTTGTGAAAGCATCCTCCCATTGAGGAAACTCGACAACCTGTTGAGCACTTAAATGCAGCGTTTAATCCTCTAAGACACTCTTGACACTTGCTCCTAAAATACAGGCACAAGTAGCGCCATTACATGTGGGTATTTTCTCCACACCTTGAAAAAAAAAGGGAAAAAAAAAAGCCCTGCCTGCTCATTTGTAAGCGCTCAGTCAGGAGTCACTTCTGTTTGCAGCTGCCAAGGCCACAGCCACGTTTATGGCTGGATTCCTGTGGGATGTTTTGGTCAGAGGTGGAAGCATAATGTGTCCTCCAAGCGTCATTTCTCTCTTTAGCTTTTAAAGCTCCCAAGTGTGGCTATTTTTAAATTCAACAACACCTTCCTTTCACGATTCCCTTTCTGAACCAAGTCAAAGGATGAAATCTGAATGGTATCAACATTTTAAACCTGAGGCACCACATGCTAACCAGCTTAATAGCCAATTTGCAGTAAAACAACACCTTGCTTGTTGAAGGGTGTAGTGTGCTCGGAGCTCAATCTTTTGAGAAATGTTCATTGGACTGTTGGGTTCCACCTGTCTTTACTGCCATTTACAGCAAAGTTAGAACCAAACTGTACTTTTTGTTAAACTTTTTTGGTCTATAGATGAAGTTAAACTCCAGAAATGAAGTAAGTACACACCACAAAATAATCAGCCCATGCTCCACCATCAGCCATCATTCCAGCAGTTTTGGCGAGAGAAAAGCTTTTGATTTGAGCTTTAATTCTGAAAGCTGTGCTCCTTTATGAACCTTCACTTAGCTGTTAATCACAGGCCTGGCTCTTTTCCCTGCCTGAGCGAAGGTGGCATCAGCTGCTCCTGCTGTTAGCACAAACCTGGCTGAGCGGCTGAGCTGGAGGCGACTAAATTGAAGCCTCGGGGGCGGGGGTGTTTCATCCCCTGCCAGAACCTTTTTCTCTCCTCCTTGAGCCCCGGCAGCCAGCATAACAAGCAGCCAGCCTCGTCATTGAGGAGGAAAAACCTGTCAGTGATGGGTTCGTACATGATTGTGGATTTATCTCTTCGGCTCTGTTCTGGTGAATACTCATTGCTTGATCTTGCTGAGCCACATGTTGGGTGTCTTTAAGAAAATGACTCATCAGAGGAAAACATCCTTCTGAACAACATGAACTGTGAGAGAGAAGCAACATTTCAGGCGACTGAAGCCATTTGAGGTGAAGGTTGATTAGTCTCATCTCAGGATGGGTTGGGTGCAAGGATGGCGCCACGTTGGCTTAAGCTTGAGTCGACTTGTGTGTTGTTCAGACTTCAGGAAACTTTCAAATTTCTCTCAAGTCCAACCCACAATCCCAGCCCAACGATGGTGAGAGATACAGATGTTAGAAATGCTGAATCAACCAGTTTTTGAACTCATCCATAATGCATGTACCTCTCATCATTCTCATTTTCATTATTCTCATAATTTTTGTCATTCTCACCATTCTTGTCATCAATCTAAACATGGTTCTCATCTTTCTCATAGTTTTTATCAATTGCATTATCATTCTTATAATTTTCATCATTATTCTTATCATTATTCTCATTATTCTCATGATTCTCATTAGGGATGCACGACATATCGGCATTAACATTAACATATATTAACAACCGATGTTTATATTCGTCTAGTTGCTGTTTGTGTTTGTGTCTGGAGGGGGATTGCCATGAATACTGGTCAGTTTGTTAAGGTAATTTTGTCAGGATATTATTTTGATTTATGATTCTTTTAGTAAGTTATGATCCAGACTTTCTCACAGGAGTTTTGTGGGTTGAGAGTTTAATTACACACTTGCTACAAGCTGTGAAGGTTGCTAAAAAGTAACACTGTTGGTTAATTGTGTTTATAGTAGCCCTGTTACATTCTTATTTGAAGTTGAAACACCTTTTGAAAATAAAGGAAGACATTCAAAATTCAGTTTGCATGATTTTCAGTCTGTACAAAATTTTATCATCACAGAAACTTCATCTTTTTTAACACATATCGATATCGGTAAATATTTTTTTTTTCGACTGTAACAGAAATACTGAAATTGAATATCAGTATTGGTCAAAATTTCCCTATCAGTACATCCCTAATTCTCATCATCATTCTTATCATCATTCTCGTGAGTCTCATCGTTCTCATAGCCATCTACTTTTTTGGCTATATTTTTATGCTTTTATCCCTTTGTTTGGAGAGAATAGGAGAGTAGATCGAGTGAAAGAGAGAGGGGACTTACATGCATGAAGGGGGATCGAATCCTGGTTGCATTCTTGAGGAAACTCCTCGAACCCCAGGATAATGTTTGCATAACTTTGACCCTTTTCATTATCTTAACAGATGTCTTACAAAAAAAATCCACCACTGTTGTCAGTGTGAATAAATAAGCTAGCCACATCTCCCAAAACATTTCGTAATCCAGGCTGTTAACATTTTGTTGTAAGTATTGGTATTTTAACATTGGACCTATTCCAGATTCCTTGGCTTTTGGAGCCAACTTGAGGAACTGCAGTTTTTTTTTGCAATCCTGCATTTGTAGAACCCCATATGGAGACGCTTTAGACTAAATTCGAAAGCAAAATTTTGAATCCATCAACAGCGGTTTCCATATTGAAAATGAATACCCAAAGGAGTGGCAGAGATAAAGATGAGGTGAGCTTTTAGCCTCCTTGCTAAGAGCTATAACAGTTTTTCAAAATAACTCACCTCTGGCACAGTGTGTTGGAGTAGAGAAATGATCTCTTCAGACCATAATCATTTTTGAACCATTTCAATGACTGCAAAAAAACTTGTATTGATAAGAATGAAAAAGCAGATAAAAATTTCTGAGACAACAGAAACACAAATATGAAACCCAGAGTTCCTCTGAGGTCAGATCAGCCAGGTGGGTGTAAAAACGGCTCCATCCAGAGTATCAGAAAAACCACTGTGTGGGTGTGCGGGACCTTTAATTGTGTTTTAGGTGACGGCTCACGATTGGATGCAGTCAAGCAGCCCAAAACGCCTGATCAGTTCTGACCTTTGTCTTTATTGTCCTCCCTCTGTCTCCACAGCAAGCTGTTCACCGAGTTCATCCTGAAGGTTCCTCTGGGTCGCCTGGTGAAACCGAAGCTAGATTGTCTTATTGATATTGTCCACAGCGATCTCTTCAGTCATCACGGTGAGGAAAAAAAACAAACAAAAAAAACCAAACACACACACACACAAATATACGCTCAGTTCCTTGGTGCGCACCTTTGGTCACGGTGCAGTAATGTAGGCAATCATACCTGCCACCTGCCGCCCTGAGGTGAGCCCACAGTAAATGTCATCTGTGAGTGCAGTGGAGAGCCCCTTTCTTTACTCAGAGAGCTAAAAAATGTAGAGCCTGCTGTATCTTATCTACCACACGGTGTTGTGTGTCGGGCATCTGATATAATCAAACGAGCAGAGGAGTGATATAGAGATGCTTAATGAGAATCCGTTCCCTTCTTGCACTGCTCTCAAGCCAGCCTATAATTTCTAAGTCAGTCATTTTTCTGGACGGAGCTGTTCTCTAAGGCCATGTGGGGTGAGGTCCTAATTTAGAGACAAACACCCTCACACACACACAGACACACACACACACACACACACACACACACACACACACACACACACACACACACACACACATATACCACAACATTTCGTGCTGGTAAATGACATGCAAAGCTTCTAACCTAATTAAACAGCAAAAGTGATTTAATGTGGCCGGCAGGCACAAAACACGCCTCAGAGCAGTTTACTAACGGAAGGAAGTGGACAACGATTATCCATTTGCATGGCTGCGCTGCGCCTCACGCATCAGCAGATGTTCAGTTTAGCATGAACATAGAAAACACGACTGATGGCGTAGAGTTTGGAAGTGAGAAGTTTGCTCTTTCGAATACAAGCTGATACGTAAACGTCTTTGCATTCAGCTTTTAATGATGCTCTCCTCTTTGGCTGTAGAGAAATGTGTGCTTGGTGTTTTGACCACTGCACAGAGCAGGGCTCAGTGTGTGGTCCTCTGCTCATTATCCTTGATCTGTTAGTGTAATCGTGGGCCGTCGAGCCTCCCTGGTGCTTGTGAATAGGCTGACGATCAGCAGGAAGACTTGGACGTATTTGAACCAACCTGCTGCTTAGTTCTTGTAACGGCTCAAAGATGCTTTAAAAATGTGCAAAAGCAGAGATGAGGAATACTTGATTGGTACATTTAAGTGTCCATTCCCCATGAGTATTGAGCAGAGCTTCACTTCATGTTGTTTTAATGTTGAAAATAAAAACAGCAGTGGCCTTAACAGTCAAATAAACTGTTTTAAGGTGTCAAATCAGCTGTTTTAAGAGTCTGCTTGTTAGAGACTCGCTGTCCAATAAGTTCTCACCCTGAGGTGTTCCCTGAAAGGTCTGCAAGGGTTGTGAAATGTAGTGGAAAACTTGAAGAAAATTGATGCCAAGCAAAAAGACTCTAGACTCTGATCATGCTCTAAATTATGTGTACCTTTACATTTTTGTCAAACACTCAAAAAAAACAAAGTACATCTAGTAACATCTCACTAAACTCCATTTGGACTTTGTATAGACTACTTGTATAAAGCTGAAGCTCAGCACATTCTGCAGAAACTCAACAACTCTTACAGCTGATGTTTTGATTGGATGAATGGATTTATAATTTTAGGTCAAAATAGTCAGAGTATGAAAAACAATCCTGATAAAATTCCAGATCCTGATCCAGCAATTAAAGAAATCCCTGACATATTTTCACATGTTGCGTCAGACTGTAATGCTATTTTTTTTTTTTTAAATCTTGCCTATTCAGCTCTACCTGTGCTCTTCTTACCGTCCATATTCTTGTGTTTGTACCATAGACCAGTGGCGGCTAATGAAAAATATTCTAGGTGGGGCTGTGCTGTGCCATACTTAGAAAATTACAAAGAATTTTAACCTAAAAACTCAGAAAAACTTCATCAAACTAAACAAAAACTGACTTTCTGCAATACATTTCAATGGATGTTTGAGCAGAGACTGTCTGAGTGTATGGGAATGGCAATACGCACTGTGATTGGCTCATCACGTTTGAGGGCGGGACTTAGCCATTGGTCAGGTGACGGTTTTCTTTTTTTTTATTAGTAGGTTTGATGTCACTTTGTGAGTGATATTTCCCAGAAATCACTAAAAGAAATATCAACTTTCATGATTGAAATATGTCAGTAAGAGCTTCTGGCTCATATCCCAACATGGGGTTCCAACATATTCATCATTATTCATTGAGAACATTGAGTGATGGAGTTGTTTCTTTCCTGAAGCCTGCACTGTGATTAACATATTAATTGTTTCTGTGTTTAAGCATGTCTTACATTAGAATTTTCCGCTTCTCTCTTCCTGCCTCAAACAATAAGACGACTCCTTTCCCTGCTGATTTTCACTCGTACCTTCACCACTTGAAAGCCAGTGCATTGATTGGTATGTATGCGCTGCTGCGGAGGAAGAATTAATGGACTCAGAAAAGTTTATTGTTTGGTTTCTCCTTTTGGAGGAAAAAGCGTTGTGTCACCTTCACTGTTTATGAGGTAAAAGGAGAGAGCGCATAAATCACTGTCGAATGGGCTCGTTGTGAAAGAACAAACATGTCAGCTTCTTCCTTCCTGGTTTGTGTTAAAGGGGAAAATCAGTGTAGCGTCTAAAATCTGTTTGCACTGAAAGTTTGAGGAGAGCACTCATGGCCTGGCTTGATAGTTCCAGTCTGCTTGTCTCGCTCTAGGCCTGCTTTCAGTGTGTGTGTGAGTGTGTATGATGTGTATAGTTATGGCCCCTTTAGGTGTGTGTGTTGGTGTTACTGTCTGTGTTTATACTGCCCCCCTCCTATAAAAACAAGGTGTTAAACTCCACACAATGTCAGTGCCCTCAGATAGCAGATCCGGCTATATAACACACACACACACACACACACACACACACACACACACACACACACACACACACACACACACACACACACATACATAGAAATACACACACTTTGCCTTAAGCTGTATCATGCAGATAGCTTGGTGCTCTTTTCCACAGCACCCAAAATATTTCTCGGTGGACATGGTTGTCACTTTGTGTGAAGGCTAGCTTGCACTTGCCTCGGCAGATTCCAAACACCCAGAAATGTCTTTTCAGGTATTTGCCGGTGAAAGCTTCATGTGGATACTCGCTGTACTGTAGAGCAGGCGCTGCACTCAGAGTATCTCAAACCTGAAGTCTGGCAAAATGACAAAAAGTGCTAAAAATACATCAGTGCACTCACACCAGACTCAGAGGGAGTGAGGTTAGTTTTAACAGGGCTCGGGGGATAGCAGGGTGATCCGAATTGAAATAACTAAGCTACAATATCGCCTGTTGAGAAACACTGTGTAATCTTGGTCCTCAGGGGATATGCTTCCCTGATTTTGATGACCTCCTGCCCTGTTCTATCACAGAAGAAAAAAAACATCTCACACAAGGTGCCCTGAAAATACAGGAGAAAAAGTGTAATGACTTCCTGTGCGATACTGCCCTCACTTTCTAAAAGGATCAAACCCCTGTGACTCTGATTTCCCACTCAACCTTTTATCCTGCGCCACATTTTACTTCAAAACTTGTAAAATTTCTTGTGTTTATAAAACAACTTCCTGTATGAAGCTCATGTAATTTGGCCACTTTATTACTTTTCATTTATTTGGTACAACTTGTTTTTCTCATATTTTAACTAATACAAGAAAAAAATATACCAGAATTACAAACACTTGATTTTTATGCTCTTCAGATGAAACACTGGTTGAAGTAATGACTTGCATTAAGCTTTAGCACACTTTTCTTTTGTTGACAAATTTTGTAACTTTGGAACAACTTTTTTCATGCTCCTCAGAGGATACACTGATTCAGACAAGAACTCAATTGTGGCTCTACCAAACCTCACCTATTTTGCTCATAAATTTAAATAAATCTAAAAATTTTGTACCAAATTTACAACTATTATAACTTTTTTCATTCTCCCCAGAGGATACACTAATTTTTGTGTGGCTGTACTGAGTCTCATACATTTTTGTACCAAACCTAATTTTTTTCCTCACAAGACAAATTTATACCAAAATTACAAATATTGTAAATTTTTCAAGCTCCTCAGATGAAACATTCATCAGTGTAATAATTTGCTAGTAGCTTCATCAGACTTCAACCACTTTCCTCACAATTTTAAATGAATCATAGTTTTATTCAATTTAATTTATTTTTAGCAAAACTTCAAATAATGAAACTTTTTTCATGTTCCTCAGAGGGTTCACCGACTAGGACAATATCTTGCTGAATTAATCAAGCCGTTTTGGTCACGCCCATGAGAGATGCTGAGTGGGTGTCTTAGGTTCAGATCCAACCCTTCAGCCTCCTCTCACTCCTGACTCTCACCCTGTTTCCTGCTGTATCCACGGTCCTGTCATCTCTAAATAAAAGCATAAAAAGCCTGATCTCAAAGTTTTTACCCTTTTCATGTATTTCTTACAAATTTCTCTGAGTATTTCTTCTATTACAGAAAACACTCTTGAGTTGGAACGTGTCATCAGCATCATTGCAAAGATTTACGTTTTAGACTCCTTAATTAGTTAATTTCCTCATTTAAAAAGGATCTTCCCTGTAATTATTTTTGCATCAGGATTATAAAAGCAGTTAAAACCAAGCAGTCAGATATTTCTCAGATTGCTCCTTAAGAATTATTGTGTAATTGATGAACTAATCAATGCCTGGGCTATTAAAACTGAAAATTTAAACTCTCCAGAAGTCTTTACTCATTGTATTTCTAATTGCCACGTTATGCATTCATTACCCTCTTATTACATTTTCTCTGTCTGCCATGCTGTCTAATGGTTTACGGTTAATTCCAGTAATAGTGGCAGTAAAATGGATACAGCTTCTCAGGCTAGGAAGGCATTTAAGCCAGGGAAAAAATTTATTGTGTGTGTGTGTGTGTGTGTGTGTGTGTGTGTGTGTGTGTGTGTGTGTGTGTGTGTGTGTGTGTGTGTGTGTGTGTGTGTGCATTGAGACATGGGAGCTTTTCCTTTCTTCATCTACTGTCACAGAATCACTCAATCCTGTTTGATTTTCTGTGTAGGTTTGGCAGAAAGGTAGGAGAATAATAAACACTGCCTGAATTCATGATTCATACCTTTGTGGTTATTATTTATGGAGAGGTCATCAGAGTTCATGCTGTTTATCAAGCCTTACATCCTCCTTTCTGTCGTTCAGGGTTGAGCTGTATTGACATTTGGCAAAGCTTTCAGTTTGTGTTTCGATGACTGATGTTTTATTTTGCGCCCATTCGAGCTTAATGAGCTTCTTTCATTATCTGTGAAGCAGAGAGGTTGTATTGATTGTAAATGGAAATCCATATCTGGATGGTGATTTAGCAGCCGTGTATCTGCACCCTGTCATTACACTGATTGTTATATGAAGGGGACTGTTTTCACTGCATCTGTTCGCCTTTTTCTTTGACACCATGGTGGCGTTGATCAATACGCTACCTTTGTGTTTGACAGAGTGGCTCTGCACGCTGCATGGGGGCATTGAGTGGTGTTTTGTTTTGTAAATTATTCTCCTTTGCTTTCCCTGAAAACAGGTTAACAATTCATATTCATAACAGTCATAGCCATGAACAGACATCTGTTTTGCAATATTTTCTTCAATTTTTTTATTTTTTTTTGAATAAACAGAAATACATGTCCAGCAAGTTCCATTGCCTACGAAACGGCTCTTAGTGGCAACCATAACCTAATCAGCATTGTCACCTTCAAAGGATCCAGGCTCTGTTAATGCATGCTCTAGGTATTTACAACTTTGGGGCTTGGGTAGGCTGAGTGCTTTACCTTTTCACACCCTCCAGAATTCATGAAAGAGACAGAAGAGAAATGAGAGCTAAAAGATGGAAAGAAAGGTTTAAGATACCTAAGAAAAAAACAGGAAAGACAGAGCCAAAGCGAGGGGCCTGTTTGGGCTTGGATTTACCCCCACTGATACCCCTTTTCCATCAAAAGAACCGATTGATTTTCCATCATCAAGGTGCCAAGTTGGGGCCACGTCATTGCGTCAGCGTAAAACATGGGCACATCACTGCATACTGTTACAGACTTGGTGTGTTTTTCGCATTAGATAATGGGGATGTGTTACTGTTCATATGAGTTAATGTGTGCTTTAGAATTACAAGGCTTAGTGAATGCATCACCAGGGATCTATGGTTCAGCAGCCCCCATCTGTTTGTTGTGTGTATTTTTCATCTCTGAGTTGTGGGATGTGTTCGTACGAGAGTTACACAGAGAAGGGTTGTTGTTTTGTTGCCGTGGTTATGGCTAACTGTAACCAGTGTTGAATGTTCCTATAAACCATTAATATCAAACCTGGAAGTTTTGAATGAGAAACTCCAACAAAACAACAGACGACTCACTCGGCAGCTTTTCTTCCTAAAAATGTTTGTTTTCCCTTGCTGATCATTGGTCACGGTAACCCTGCCCCCTGTCCCCCTGTCATACTCCATACTTCGCCCTGGCCTAGCCAAGAGTTGGTGCTTGCTAAGTACCGGGTTCTAGCATCAGGAGCCAGTGCGTGGAAACACAGAGAAGTAGTGCTGACCCAAGCACAAGCCTGGAGCTGGCTCTAGCACCAGCGCTGTTGAAAAGGGTGTGAGTAGGGCTGAATATCCTAGTCAAGGTGAGGAACCTTTTAGGGCAAAGTTAGGCTGAATGTTCTACCTTTCCTCTCTGCCAGTTTCCTAAACAAAGAGAGGAGAGAAGAGAGGGAGAGAAAAATACAGAAAGATCTTTTGGAGCATTAAAAAGAAGACAGGGAAAGCAGAGTCAAGGCGCAGGTCCTGTTTAGGTGAGGGCGTACCCTGCTGATTGAGGCAGAATGCCCTACCTTTATCTGCTCTCCCAATCAGATGAAGGAAAAAACAAGGGAGGAGAAAGAGGGCAAAAAAATGGTTTGTAGGAATAGTTTGAAAGATGGCAGAGAAATCAGAGCCTAAGCGAGAAGTCTCGAATGCTCTACCTTCCCTTTCTCTCCAGATTTCATGAGGGAAGAGAAGAGAGAGAGCTAAAAGACAGAAAGAAGAGTTGGTTGTGGTATTAGAAAGACATCAAGACAAATGGACGGTTTATGCGGCTGAATGCTCCACCAGCCTTTATATTAAGGAGCAAAATGGGGCAGAGAGACCACAAAAAGATGAGTCTGTACAGAATTTTAAAAAAGATGGCAGGGACGGCAGAGCCAAGGTGAGGAGCTTTTCTAGACTCAGGTAAGCTGATTGCTCTACCATTCCCTAGGAGTGAGGAGAGAGTGCAGAAAGAGGGGCCTGTAGAGATTGTTAGAGAACAGAGGCTGAATTATTTCCAGGGGCCTGTTTTGGCTCAGCCTTACCCCTATGGAGTAAGTCTGAATGCTCTACCTTCCTCTACTCCTCAGTTCCTTGGAGGTAGAGGATCAGAAATATGTTAAGCAGTCACTTAACCCTCTTTTCCTGTGACCTGCTTCACATAAAAAATGCCTCAGATTGAAATCAGAAGGTTTAATACAAAATATGGTAATTTTTTTTTACTTCCCTTGGAATCCTTCTCCTCCCATCAAGCTGTCCTGCATGCTAAACAGCAAAAAGAAAATAAAAAAATAAGCAGTCTGTTCTATCTTGATCTGAAATTCACTTTTTAGTCTGTCTGTCTTCATTTACTCAAGTCTTGTGGCTTTGTTTGCTTGCTTGGTGGTGAAATGCTCATTTTAAAAGGCAAAAAAAAAAGGGGACGGTATCATAAAGGGATTTTTCTGGTTAATTTGGACTCATATTTCAACATCTTTTTTAATTGGCTTGTATCTGAAAATGATCATGGCACTAATTTGCTTTTGTCTTAAAAGTCGAGCGGTTGTAATGATGTCGCTCCACGCTTAGTTTTGGAGCTTTCCCACCTTTGATTTCCTTAGAAATAAATGAATTCTGTACACTCTTTGTACTTAATCTGCTGAGCTCTTAGGAAACCATTAACAAGCTGCATGTGTCTTCATCCAGACTGTGTCGAGAGCATATGCTGCACCGCCTTGTTCCTTGTTTGGGATCTGCTCCCTTTTTTCGAGCGCCGTTGTGATTGTGTGTATTTGTCATGTCCCTGCAGACTGCCGCGAGATCCTCCTGCCGCTGATGACAGAGCAGCTGAAATTCCACCTGGAGAAGAGAGAGGAGCTGAAGGCCTGCTGCCAGCTGCTCAGCGACATCCTGGAGGTGCTCTACAGGAAGGACGTGGTGAGGAGCGCAGCGCCGTGTTCTTTCTGTTCTCACCTCTGGGACAAACAGCAGCGGAACAGGGGGATTAAGCACATTTGAAGCACAGTCATGTTTATTTCACTGAATAGCTACTAATCAGTGTGCTCTTCTTGATTTATTTTATTGCCCCACATGCCCTGGAAGGAACACATTTAACAGCAGTGTTAATTCTCTCACCTGTAGAGTTGGCTGCTCTCAGTAGTTCATTGCTCTGAGTGGCTAGAGGCCATTTTCAGCACCATGACGGTGTTTGTTGCAGCTCTGCTTTCGTTTGCAGACAGAGGGATTTAATGTAGCGGTTTTGTTTTTGAAAATGGCAGACGATACCTCGGGTCTCTCTGAATATGTGAGCTGAATATGCGGTTTGGTTCAGGTAATGGGGGTGGGGGGGGGGGGGGGGGCAGCTGGGTGGTGTGTGCAGGAGGAGTGGGAGTCTTTGGTTTATGAGACTGTTTCTGTTTATTGCTACATCATGCATAAAGATGAGTGTGCAATATTTAACATGATGCAAGCGGTAAAGAGTTCAATGAATGCCAGGCATGAGCTCCTTGTTCATGATGGTTTCTTTAGACTTAGCAGCTCCATTCACACATCAGCTCACTCAGACATCTTGTAAATATTTCACAAAAAGGCTGGCAGGTAAAAGTCTGGATGAAGTCAGGATGAATAATGGAATAATGAAGCCATTTATTTTCACAGATTCAGCCCATCGTGATAAAATGTTCAAAAGTGAGATGGGTTAGTGCTTCTGAAAAGGTTTTCACTTTGAAACGCTAAAAGAACTGTTTAACGTAATCAAACATATTGTGAAACTTAAAGAGGGGTATTGTGATTTTTCACAAGGCTTTATTCTGTCCCTCTGGTGACCCGGTAGTAGTGTTACAGGATTTACAGCAAAAAATAAAAACAATAAAAAAATAAAATCCCTTTCTTTCCCTCAAACTAGTGTTTTAGAAAAAAAAACAAATATGAAATGCATTTTGTTTTTATTATGTTTTTGGGGATTTTTTTTTTTTGCTGGTGTCTCTTTAAACCATTTAATCTTCGGTTTTGTCTTGCAAAATAATTGCATACATTTCACACATATGTATGAGTTTTTTTTTCAAATTTTTATGTTTTATTTTATATTTTGTTTATAATTATTATTATTATTATTATTATTATTATTATTATTATTATTATTATTATTATTATTATTATTATTATTATTATTATTATTACTGTATTTTTTTCTATATTCTTTTAAAACCTACATTAGCTACCCAAAGTCACACCAACACGAGATTCCAGAAGTAAAAATAAAAATAATATGCAACAAGTTGGATTACACGGGTTGAGGCCCCCTGCTCAACAAAGCCCCTTACCTCTGATGGCCAGCCTTTTGGAGGCCTGTCACAGTTATGGGCAGTCCTTGGTGTTTGAGGGCCCCACCTCCAACATGTTGTGAACATCCAGCTTTGTTACTTTATATGCTCGTGTAAGGTATGGGATAGCATGATACCCCCTCTCAACCGATCAAGCAACAACATATTGGTTTTGGTACTGTTTAAAATTTTCCCAGGAACCCTCACTCTCAAACATTAGTTCTGAACCTCTCATGCAGGCATGAAAATGAAAAACACACCAAAACACTCAGCCGCTTAACAAGTGTGTTTCATCCGTTTCCATGGCCAGACTCCTGAAGTCCTCCCTCAGGCCCTCTTGAGCCCTCCACATTGATCACCACAGCCAGGCCTCCCACACTCCACTCAGCGAGGGGATTATCCACCTCTTCCTCTACCTCTCTCTCCCACTCTGCCCCCTTTTCTCTTTGTCTTTCCATGCATCCCCCCCTGTTTGTCTTTTTGCATCTCCCTCCCTCCCTGTCTTGCTCACTTTACTACCTTTGCTGCAGTGCACATTTTCATAGACTTGCATGCACACAAACGTAGGAAAAGATTCTAGATTCAGTTAAAAATGCAGACTTTTTTCATCATACACTGTTTTTTAAAAGAAGTTTAAACAGGCCAGGATGTTCCTCTTAAAAAAAAGAGAACTCTGGGATTCCTGTTGGTTCACACATTAAATGTGTGTCACACTTACAGCGTTGGAAGGCAGTATCTGAAACTCTCTCCTCAGATAGTTTATTCTCCCTCAGTGCTCCTCTGGGTGTGTGTGTGTGTATGTGTGTGTGTGTGCACAACATGGCGTGCACTAGTTCTTCAACTGCAGTAAGAGCTGTGTAAATTATTGAAAGTCTAGGTTGATGCTGCAGAGCTGGGCCTGCTTAGAAGATTTTCCTCACAAACAGGTAGAGAGGCTGAAAAACAGCCCAGCGCTCACTCTAACTCACTAATAAGCAGGTCCAAGGAAAATTGTCCCGCTTATGATAAATGCGAGAGTGCCCCTTGGGTGTTTACCTCTCCAAAAGCGAGAATGTGCAATGTATAAATCATTTCAGCTTCATCAGTCATACTTGTCAGGTCTCCTGGCAAAAATATTTCACTAGTGTATCTCAAGAATTTGAAGTTTTGAAAGCAGTGAAAACATGTGCTATCATTTCTTGTCACATAAAATTGATGGTATGAAGTTGTTTTTTGACTTCAGGAGAGGCAGTAAATAAGTATTTTTTATGTTAACCACAAACCCATGAGGAGATGTCAGTAACTCGTTGTAGATTAATGTAATTGATGAATCAGAAAGATGAAGCCACTGAAATAATTCTCTCTAGTTGAAACAGAAATTATGCTGAAATGCTAAGCACAGCATTTCAATGTGAAGAAATCTGACTTTATTTTTGAACCTCTTATTCTTCCATCCGTTTTTTTGGCTTGATACTCCTCCAACAATTATTCACAGATGTTCACCATTCAAATTTTAAAATGTTCAGATTGTTCAGAAGTTTGTATGATTTTAATATCATAACCCTTGTACCTTTTAAAATATTCTGCATTCTCTATTTTTTTGCCCATTAAAATGAATTGAAATTATCAGTCACCATGGAAACCACACAGGTGATGATGTCTTAAAGGGGTTGGGTTAGGGTTCCAAGCTGAGGGTACAAATGGGACTGGTACTCATAGGGACTGTTAGGGGGTTCTGAGGTTATAAATTGGATTGATGCAGTTAGGGTTAGGGTTAAGCATTTCAACTTTCAACATTTGCTGCTAGAAAATTGCCAAAAGCTAAAGAGCTCCGCAATAGGCCCCATGTTAAAATGTTAATTTTAAAAGCAGAAATAAACATGTTGGCAGCCTGGTGCTTTGACCCTGTAGCTCATCACTTTATTACTCCACTTTATTCATAGAAATTGTTCTGGATTTAATTTATTTTCAAAAAAGCAAAAAAGTATGCATAATTGGGCTTACCTATGGGTGTGGCAGATTGGACTGAAAGTCAACCAAAAGGTATTATACTGTCAGTAGGTGACATTCTTGAGAGACTAACAATTGTTAGTCTGAATTTGTGCACACACTTGTCTAGAATCAAACGAGTTATCCACCTAAAACAGAGTGCTTTAGAAATCTATATTGACTCTGAGTTTGTCTCTGACATTTATTCTTCCAAGAGCTTTTAAAAAACCAATGACGCTGTCAAATTTAGATTTAAATTTAGCCCTGGTAACACTGAATCCACAGCTGCACTGCCTGTTTTGTAAGCAATAGAAAACCTACATAATTTCCTTTTTTTTTTCAGCCTTTTTTCAGCCTTCAGTCTCCTGAATGACTCATGTCAAAGAATAAAGCCGGGTAATTACAGTCATTGTGGAGGAAAGGAGGACTTGGGTAGATAAGAGCAGCAAAATAAACCTTTTAATGCATTGATCACCACCAATTTAAATGTCAGATGTAATGACTTTTCTGCTGGCCTTATAACCCTTCTTTAACATGATTGTGTCAACAAAAGCCACAATAAAAAGACTGATGATCTGAAAGCTCTCTAAGGTGAAGCCAAAATATTCAGTACATAGCTTAAACTTTACAATTAAAGTACACCTCAAACTTTTGTCAAACATGGGTTAATTCATTATAATTAGCCCGTATCATGTTGATTGAGAAGTTATTTGATGCTATAAAAAATAATATAACGCCTTGATTGACAACTTTTAAAAAATGTGGCCTCCACACTATAATGTGTGCACTGAATTAGCCATGTGGAGGAGAAACTGTGAACAAAAACATCAAAAAGACTAACACAAAGGTCACAAGTGTACACCTTAAGCTAGCTCCAGAAGCTTCTACACAATCGACGTTGCTAGCAGGAGGGATTAAGGTTGTGTAATTGGTGAGTTAAATGTGTTTTTGGCAGTTGATGATGATACTATGACAGATTCCTTCTCTTGCTCCAAAAACACCACCAGTGGAAAAAAGTCCCTGTCATGGAGGGTATTTTGGCTTCACTTTTGTACAAATAAAACAAGCGGATGTGTCGTCCATCATTATATAAAGCCAGTGGATTTAACATACGCATGTTTATTTTGTAGGGTCCGACCCAGTGGCACATCCAGATCATCATGGAGAAGCTGCTGAGGACGGTGAACAGGACGGTCATCTCCATGGGCAGAGATTCTCCTCACATTGTAAGTTTGTCTGATCTCTGCAACTACTAGCTGTACACCAATTATCCTCCAATCTTTCTCTTTTACGTCTTGTTTTCCACACACGTACACTTGTATACACACACACAAACACACACTCAGTCCAATTTGGAAGCTCCTGTTCCGCAACTAGTTTGACTCCCACGGGCCCTCTGCAGCTCCAAATCTGCTCCAAAGCTATCATTAAAGGTAAAGTCTACCTTGGCAGAAAGCTTTCACAAAACCTCAATCTCAGTCGCTTTGATCTGCTCGAATCAGTCTCCAGCCAGCTGTTTGTGTTCCAATATGTGTGTGTGTGTGTGTGTTTTGTTTTGCTGTTTCATGGTTTTGCTCTGTGTGTGTGTGTTTGTGTTTGATCCCTCATTTATTAAAACATCTCTGAGACTCCACACTGCAATCTAATCAGTATACACCCCACTATTCAACTGCTGTTAGCGTCTGTTCTCCAATCTCTCTTTCATCAAGATGTTTTCTGTCTGTGTGACGCAGCATCTATTTTCATGAGCCCAAAGGATCCAAGGAACGACAAGTTCTTTATTTTCTGATGTCTTCTATCATGTCCTGTTGATGCTTTAATTCATTAGCGCTGCATAAGCTAGTGATGTGACTTTCAGAACCATCCCTGGGTAATAAGCTTGTGTCGTTTTTACTCAACTTTTTATGACGGAGAATCCTCAGAGGGCTCTTAAAGGTATTTTTACAGCCCATTTAAATACAGCCAAGTGATGAGGGAGACAATTTCTTTTGACTTCAAGCTGGGAAACATACAACATTCACTGATTATATTGACACTCTAACTGTTTGGCATCCTTTCTGCTCCTGCTCATAGTTATTTATCGCGTGCTCGAGCATGCACGCACGGCTCCTTCTCCATCTGGGGAGCAGCAGGAAGCAGCATCACCTGTTTAAACGGAGGCTTATCTGCTTTTATTACCCGTCACTGAGCCACACCAGCAGAAAGTGATTTAATATAGCCAACAGTACCCTGAGTTATCACACACTAATCATGCCATGTGTGTTTGTGAGAGTGTGTGTTATGTCATTGTGCTATAATACGTCTATGACACTCATCCCTTCGTCCCCTGTGTCCTCTTACTCTCCCTCCCACTCACACATACTCTTCTAAAGTTGCGGTAAAGCCTGTATATCAGAGGGTTGGTCTGGCTGTTTCTTGACTCTGTCTCCTTCTGTGTTTGGTATTTCAGCCATGCAATGAACAGACGTATGGATGGGAAGGAAAATGAACAATATATAACTGTTTTGTATCACTCTGCATGCTGTTAAACTAAAAAATCTGAAAGTTGAACCAGCAAGCTGCCTGGATTGATCCTGGACTCCCACTTTTACATTATTTAGTGCCTCGACTTTCTTTCTTTGTCTCTCTTGGTCAGAGAGACTCAGTGCTGTTCCTATTGTGACGATTAATTTTTACCCTCTCAAAAATTACATTAGCATACACTTTAGGGTTGAAAAATTCTGGAAATTGGAAATTGGAAACTTTCTACAGGAATTTATTATAAGGAACTTACTATTGTTAGAGTAAGTATATTGTAGCCTAATTTTTGCTATACAAAACAAAACAGATTTAATGCAAGTTCACTTGAACATCTTAGCTATTCTTTGACCACATAGCAGCACTTTGCTGACTGCAGGCCTATTGAGGCCACACTCATAATGCACTGTACATGATGCCCACAGCACAAGGTCATTGAAGGCACCACCTGAGGACAACATAAAGTCAAGTGAGTTTTTATAAAACAATTCAGAATATTTTTAAATTTCTCAAGCTCACCTTCCCATGGAATGTTTCTGGAATTTTACTGGGAATTTTCCACCCCTTTGCAACCCTAATACACATTAGTAACATAACAACATTGTGATTTTTAGCTAGCTACTGCAGTTTGAGAGGGAGAAATACCAGCAATAACCATATGGTATCAACATAAGTCTAAAGATAAGTATTGTCAAGCCTATAATACAAGCCTGTTGTCAAAGGGAAAAACAACAAATATTAGCTTACGTTAGTAATGTTACTGTAGTCACTTTGTAACTAATATTCATTATCCACCCCCATATAAAACCTGTTTTATCTTCTTGTAACAGGAGCCTTGCATAAATGATGTAAGGCTGTGGCTGGGAGCTACAATTTCAGAGCAATAGAGCTTCACAGTAGAGTAGTACCAGAATAGAGTCAAATATTAGCTTTAGCTAGCAACTTTACAATGATCACTATTTTCCTGACATTCGCTGTTGTCCTAAAAGTCTGATTCTCCTTTCTCTGAAAATAGCCGACACATTATGACTGCAGCTACCAACAAGCATTGAAGAGAAATAGCAAAAAGGGGAACACTAGCATAAAGTCAAGTGTATTTTCAGAGCGTTGCAACCAGCAACAGTGTAACACTAGCATTTGGAGATTGCTTAAGCTAGCAAAATTACAGCAGTCATCGTTTTCCCTACAGTTTCTTGTTAAAAATCAAGGTTTCACCAACACTCTTTGGTCAACACAAAAGTTTGGAAGGGCCACATAAGTAACTTCAGATCAGGCAATCCGCTAATGCTAGCTAAGCTTGTTCATTGATGCTTGGCTTGCTTGAAGGTTAGGGTTCCAGCTTTTTACCAAGCACTGAAATAAGAAAGTAACTATGAAACAGAATCACTGGTTTACAGTGTAGCTGTTTAGAATTTGTATAGATTGTTTCTGTCCTATCGATGCTGGAAGTATACTCAGCTAATGCTACATATTTCAAGGTGTGTTAAAGGAAAGTGATGTTGTGACAGCCATATGTGCATATGACCTCTCTGCTTTATTATACTAAGTGCATCCACTTTTGCATCCCTGCTGAGTTGGGGGGGGGGGGGGGGGGGTAATGTTATATACTTCCTGCAGCAACTCCTGAATGGCAGGAAAGCAGGCTGACGTCCTTTCTGGTTAATGAAACTGCACTACCCATGACCTGTAGCCATTATTGAAACTATCTCATTTGTATACTTGCACTCCTTGTCCTCTACGTTACTGCATTTCCTCTATACAGTTTATTGTCCTTGCTGACCTCTGCCTTTGTTAGCTGCAGCTCCTCTAGGCAGCTAGCCACTGTACTTGAAGTAGCTGCATAATTTTAGTACACAGTGTCCTTTTTTCGTGTTTGAGGTCACATCAAAGCCGTGTCCTTCTGAAGCATTTTGAGACTTTTACTCAAAGGCATTACATTATACAGTAACTGAATCCATTTTTAATGATCAATAAGGTGAATTTTGAACAGCTTTGAGACCCCTTCATTGCTGCAGGAAGTGTCATAGCTTTCTAATCAGGGGACTCCTGTGGCTTCTGCTGCCTACTCTGCAGGCAGATTGCGCACCGCAGCTCACATAACACCGCAGCCAACCATCGACCTTGCTCTTCTGAGTGGCAGCCTCTTACATTTAGATTTATGCATTAATGTTCCACTCTCTCTCTCTCTCTCCTCTCTCTTTTCTTTCCTTTTTCTTCTCTCCTGGCAATGTTGGACACAGAATGTTGATGAGAGTGACCACAGTGACGGCTTGCGGGCATTGGGTTTTTTGTTGTGCGTTGTCACTGCAGTGCTACGCCTGTTGGCGACTAAGACATGGCAATTGCAACACATTTGCATTGCAGTACATCCTGGCTGGCTGTTTTTTTTCAACATTCCTGCCCACCCTCACTTAGGTTAAGACAAGTCCTTGAGAGTACATTTACATTGGGATGGTAACAGAAAAATTCTTGGGTGCCTTCTTTTTGTCCTTGAATTGACTACAGTGTAAGATCTAAGGGATGCACTGCAGATTTACATGAATAGGAAGATAAAAATTGAAGTGGACATAGCAGCACCTACATTTTTATTGGTTTCCAGTTCCCTTTCAAAGCATGAAGTTTGGCATCTTAGACAATAGGGTTGAGATTGAGGGTTGACTGATATTGGTTTTCTAGGGCTGATAACAGAACCAATATCAGGTACCAAATGTTTGTGAGACCAATAACCAATATTTTTACCAATGTGCATTTACAGCATAATCAAGAGGTTTTTGTAAAAATTTTGGCGTTGTGGGCAGGACATTAGGTGAAACACGCAAGCAGCCAAAGTAGCTAATTTTAAGCAACAATACAGATCATTGGCCAGTGCTGAATAGCAACCATAAAGACTGATGGTCAGTCAACCTTCACACAAAAGAAAAAAGAAAAGAAAAACTAAGGCACGTACAGTGTGTTTTTGCCTCCCAAGATGGCAGTTTAGCATGTGTTTCGGCTCCCAAGTGGGCACTCTGCCTCCACCATGCACACCACTGGTACCCACCCAACAGATCTGAAAATACACACATCACCAGTCAGAAATCTTAACCTCCGTTTTGTTTATAGTCATATTTTGGAGGCTAATCTGTCAACAAGTTAGCAGCAATGCTTCTTGGATGTGTTCTCAGCTGTGTACAGAAGGAATGAGGTGTAAAGCTGCAGGGGGAGGACTTCTATTGTTGATTGACAGCATGAGGCTGACCAGCCATAGGGCTAGAGTGTGGCCTCTGCTGCGTGCACTCACTGATTGAACATATTGCAACAAAGCCATCTCAGCGATGTCTGTTCAGATCAGAATCTTCTCCTCTGTCTGTGTCGCTCTGTATCAATCACTCTCCTTATCTCTCCATCTTTATATCTGTGGCTGTCATTATATTCCTCTCAGCGTCTCCCCTCTCTTTCTGTCATCTCTCTCCCCTTCTTTCTCTTTCTCTCTCTCTCTCCTCTGCTGGCCAGACTGCTGCAGAGCTCTTTCAGAGAAGAAGCATAGTGAGATATGGCACTGCATCATAATGCCTCCAACATGCGCTTATCACTCACTCGCTGCACCTCTGTGCTCCTCTCCTGTGCTGATGCTCTAACTCTGAGCAGCCTCTTGGGTTTATTGACCCTGCGACAGCTCATGTCAGGTATGTGCTCGCTGTATAAAAGCCACTGGGACTTACATGGTGATGCTCGTCACTTTCAAACCACACAGGACTGCGGTTGAAAGGTTCGAGAATGTGATATGTGAAGATGCTCTTGTTTGTACCATCAGCACTGTGCTGTAAACATCCACCTGAGGGAAGCCCTGTGGAGATGGCCCTTTGACAGGTTAGAGGACAGGAGTGGGGGGAGTTGGTGTTGCCCTGGAGCAAAAATGGCTCCCGCAGCATCCTGCATCTGGAAAACGGTGACTCAGCACCTTTGGGGCTTTTTCACTCAGAGCTTTGTCCCTGCTTTACCTCATGGTGTTCTGGGCCAACATCCGTCAGGTGCACGTACCGGCCCAAAGCGGAAACGTGCTTCGAAGTCAAAAAGCAGCATTAAAGTAAGGATGACTAGGGCACGAAATGTGCTGTGAGTGTAAGCTTTGGATCAGACACTGGTTCTGAAGGCAGGTTGACTTCCTGCACTGGAGGCCCTTAGCTGCTTATCCCTGAGGTGGAGTCTGCTCTGGTGTTGTGCTACACTTCTACATCAAAGAGAAGCGGATTTAGTGGGATTTCCAAATTTATCTCCTGCTTTTCATTTCAAAAGATTGTTGCGCTGATTGGTTTGCATGCAGAGTTTCCAAATTTAACTCGAATGAAGTTCTAAATTGCATGGTTGACTCACCCATATTAGGAGTAAAGCAAACAAAATTAGTCACTTACTGCTGAGTGTTTAGCAATGCAGATTGTGCTAGTTTGTTTGCCCAAGGTCTGAGGTATTTGTGTCAGTTTTCTGCTGATGTCTGAGTGCAGCTGATGTAAGTTGTATTGTATTTGTTTTGCTCTGAGCGCTGACCGTGACACTGAATAACTCAGACCTCGGAGTCAAGGCTGAATCTATTGAACCAATTCAGAGCTGTTAGGGTAAAAAAAAAAAAAACAGACAAAAAAAAACCTTATTTTGAACTTTTTTCTCAGTTTTAAGCAAAAATGATACCCAGCCTCCTTCAGCCTTTGAGAGCTCTGTGGATGTTTGTTTTTATTTTTATACTTTGCATATTAAATATCTTTATTGTTTTCTCTTTTTTTTTAAGAAAAACAGTATAAAATACACAGTATTGCACATAATAAATCAATTGCACTTCTTCAAGGTACAGATCAACATCTAGTTCTCTCTCGATGCTACAGCGGTAACTACTGAAAGAAACCCCAAAATGTACAGGAGTGATGGTGTGAGTCACATGAAGCCAACAGAAAGCAGCATGTTGGAGCCTGTGAAGGTCAAACCAGTGATCTCAAGTAGTCTGCTCCGTATTGATTGTGAAAGTAGAGAAACTGTTTTTTTATGCCCTCCAAACCACTTTAGGTACATTTCCTGTCTTTCGGGCAGTGTTTTTGGCTCTGAGAGTGACTTCGTTGTACTGCTCTTGCAGGCGTTTTTTTTTTAGCATAATGCTGTTTTTTTTTATAGATTTTGGCTGCTTTCCCGCTCATTAAAATGTTATTAGCCCTATTGGATGCTATACAACATGTATTTATATATAGTAAAAGCAAATATTCTTAGGCTGTACATAGTCTTAGATCCCTGTATGGAGTCAAATGAGTTTTACTTTACAGTTGAATGGATGGGGAAGCAATGAGCAGGAGCTAGTAATTAAAAAAAGGGGGGGAAGATTAATTGTTCTCTTTAAAAACTGTCACTTCAAAAGCTAGAAAATTTCCTGCAAAAATCCAGCGGGTGGGTTGTAAAAAGCATGCAGGGCGAAGTGCCTGCCACCCTGCACCGGAGGAGCCCTGGTTGTGATCAGAAGTGGCACATTCACTCTTTCTAGCTTGGTTTTAGAAGCTGATGCAGGAAAACCTGCAGCAATACAATCGCAGCTATCTTCTGTGACACGTGCTGAGAGCCAGCGGGACCTTTTAATGTGTGGTGTTGTGACTGAAAGGGATAGTTTGGTTTCTGAAGTGGACTTTTTGTTAAAGTACTTGCAAGCAGCAACCTCAGGTCATAAAATATGAGGCAATGTGAAAGTGCTCAGCGGCTCAGAAGATATTAACATTGCGAGTTCATCCAATCAGAGGCACAGCTCAGATGACTGACAGACAAGCACCCTATTTATGTAAGTGAGGAGGCTTTATGCCCGCCCCATGTGCCTGAAACTTGCTTCAAAACTCTGTATCAGAAACAAACGGATGACATCACCGAGACTACATCCATATACATTATTTTGCCAAAAGTATTAGGACACCCCTCCAATCATTGAATTCAAGTATAAATACTGTACATGGCCATAGGTTTATAAATTCAAGCACCTGGGCTGCAGACTGCTTCTGAAAACATTTGTTAAAGCATGTTTCGCTCTCAGGAGCTCACAGAATTTAAGTACAGTACCGTGATAAGTTGCCACCTGTGCCAAAAGTCCTTTCATTAAATTTCCTCCTAACTAATTATTCCACCATCAACTGTCATTGGATTTATAACAAACTGGAGGCAATTAGGAACAACAGCAACTCAGCCACGCAGTTGTAGGCCCTATTAAATCACAGCGGGGTCAGTGCATGCTGAGGCGCACAGTGCACAGAAGTCGCCAACTTTCTGCAGAGTTTATAGCTACAAACCTTCAGACTTTGTGTGACCTTGAAATTAGCTCAAGAACAGTGTGTAGAGAGCTTCATATTTAATTTAGTTTATTAATTTAGCACATATTTACAAGAATGGGGTAAGAAGAGAACGAAACCCAAAGGGCTTGTACAGGAGTTCCACCCTTACCTCAATAATCGGAGACATTTCATAGTTATAAGGCTAACATGGATTGGTCTTTCATGGCCAAGCCTTTCATTGCAAAATGCAATGCTAAGTGTCAGCTGCAGTGGTGTAAAGCACGCCGCCACTGGTCTCTGGAGCAGTGGAGACCCGTTCTCCAACCAATACATCCACCATGGGGAGCAAGGGATGAATCATGCTACACTGTCTGGCAATCTGATGGACGTATGGGAGGACGGTGCTTGCCTGACTAATTATGTCGAGTGTAAAGTTTGGTGGAGGGGGGATTATGGTGTGGGGTTGGTTTTCAGGGCTTGGCACCCTTAGTTCCAGTGAAAAGAATTCTTGGGAGCGCAGATGGCCTAGTGGTCTAGGGCTCCGTATGGCCAAAGCCCTTGCGCGAGCAGCCCATGTTCAAGTCTGACCTGTGGCGACTTTCCCGAATGTCACTCCCCACTCTCACCCCATTCCCTACTTTATCCAGTGTTCTGTCCTCACATTAAAGGCATAAAAAGCCTGAAAAAATAACTTACTTAAAAAAGTAAATAAATAAATAAAAAGAACTCTTAATGCTTCAGCGTAACGAGACATTTTTGACAATTTCATTCTCCCAGCTTTGTTGGAACAGTTTTGGGGATACCCCTCATCCTGCTCACCGGTGCACAAAACAAGGTCCATGAAGACATGGATCAGCAGATCTGTACAGAGATTGACCTCAACCCGACAGAACACATTTAGGATGAATTAGAGTGGAAGCTACAAGCCAGGCCTTCTTGTCTCCCATTAGTGCCTAAACTCACAAATGCTCTTCTGGAAAAATGGTCAAAATGTCCCATAAACAGACTCTAAGACCTTGTGGAAAGCCTTCCTAGAATAATTGAAGCTGTTATAGCTGCAAAGGTTGGCCAACTCCATATTAAACCCTACAGATTAAGAATGGGATGTCATTTAAGTTCATGTGTAAAGGCAGCTGTCCTGATACTTTTGGCAATACAGTGTATTATACAGTCTGTGGGTACGTGTTGATAGTAAGTGTGTTACTCACAGGAGATGCTGTCAACTCAACTCCTTTATTGAGAAACCAGTTGACAGCTTCTCCAACAACCACTGAAGGTTATAATTTCACTTTAAAAATATTTTTTTCAACCCCACTTTGAAAAATCCAAACTGTCCCTTTAAAAATAAAAATATAACCATATTTTAGCCATTTTTCTTGGTTGGGCCAGAAACTTATATTTTCATACTTTGACGGTCTGGATTTCTTCCTTTCTCTAGGTTGTATGAGTTTATAAACAGTAGATCAGCAGAACTGAATCCAAACATGGAACAATTTTAAGAGTCCTAAATTATTCATATCTTTTACACTCTAGCTGAAAGGTGCAGCCTGCCCCTTCACAGCCACTCAAATATGTATATTCCTTTAAATCTTAAAGTGAATGATATAGATATATATATTTATATAGAAAATAAGTACATTGATGTCTAACTTTGCAAATGTTGATAAGAAAATAAGTGTAATTTATTCATTCTTTACTTCAAAGTCAGTTGATTCATGGAGACATTTTAGCAATGGATAGAAAGTTGATCATTGTATTCCAACAAACATCTCTGACTTCTTTTCCCGCTCAGTCTCTTCTTTACATTATATGAAAGTCTTCAATCTGTCATGGTTAGTAAGTGATCTAGACATGTGAGTTAATACTCAAAATAGTTCCTTTGAAAGGTTGTGGAGAAAATGTATCCTGAACAGTGTTAATTGTGCTTTGCAGTACTGTGATATGCTGTAGACCTCAGGGCATGGTGGAGTCACCGGCCTCTCCTGGAGGCCGCTGAGGAGAAGTCCCAACTGGTGATTAGAAACGTGACGATTGCTGAACCATTATCATAGAATAAATCCCCAAAGACGTCGGCTAGAAAAATATATGCAAATAGACAGAGGGAAATCAAATTCGTCTCCTCACCTTGCTGATCTCCGAATACGTCTCCCTGGTGTAATTTCACACCCTGTTTGAAGGAATTAGTTCAAAATAACTGAATCCTTTTTTGGTAAGCGTGACATTTTTTGAAATTTTTCATGGAATCCACTCGTGTCCCATTACACATCCTGTCATCTCCAAAAATGGGATCCAATGGGAAAACTCTCCATTAATCGAGACAAGCCAAGTAGCCGGTGTGATCAAACAGAAAATGACGGATAGCCCAAACTGTATGGACGACACATTAATCCTGTGCAGTGGTAGCAGATGGAAAAGCCAGTCTTGTGGTTTCATAAGAACCAAAGTTTCCAGCGAGCATGCTTCTTGGAGTCTGATTTGGACTTGCGTTTGGGGGTGGAGGTGAAGGCCTCCCCCGGGTAAGTCAAAGGGGGGAAGTGGGTTTCGTCCGTGGGGCAAAGCCTTTTCATGAGCGGCTGCAGCTTGTCCTCCTGCAGCTTGAAGTCCAGCTCCACACTGCAGTAAAGAAACAGAGAGACGCAGTGAGTTCACACAAAAGCTAACTGCTGCGACATCAGGCATGACATCAGGATTTTCTACTTCCTATTAACTTTGTTCATGCTGAGTGTTTTCATGAGTCACCTTGGAAGAGTTCCTTCAACAAGGACTATATTGTAAAAAATGAGTAAAACAGACCAAAATGGATCAATCGTAACAAAAAAGTGTTTGCAGTGCATGACTGAGGAAATGTTTAATGTTCATTAAATGTTCATCTGAGTCATGAACTTTTTCCCCTCCAAACTAATTTTTCTTGCATCAATCTCTGAATTCTGCACTGCAAAAAATCATTTTATCATTTAGAGCTGAAACCACCAGCGTACCTTTCCCCTTCACCCTCCTTTCACACTTGACACATTTTAGCTCCTGTATTCCCCTCTCACCATACTAAGCATCTTCGTTTTGGCAAGAAGCCACTTGACCCCTACCCCTTCATCTGCCACTGCACCGCTCGGCCTGGTAAGGCGACCTAGATATCACTTATTCCCAGTAAAATCTCCCATTTCAGGCTGCTTTTTCATCCCATCCGGCTGCTGCCTCCTCTGCTGTGTTTTTTTCTGTTCATTCTTACTGTGATTCATAAAGCGAGAGGGAAGCCCATTAGTAGTTTTCCTAGTGAGTAGGAGTGCTGGGTCACTGGCGGGGGTGTTGAACCAAAGATCATTTGCTTTGCTAAAACTGAGATCAGAGTGTCAGTATTGGTGTGAGCCTTTTGGATTTCTGTTTATGATTTGTTGCTGTGGTTCCTGCTTGATTCTACAACATCAGCTAAAAGGTAATGAGGATGCAGACGATTTAATTTGTAGGATTTTATTTATTTTTTTACACACACAGCCCTAAACACATTAGTCTTTTCCGTCTTGTTGTACTCCACATTTCCCCAGGGTGCAAAAGGATTTATGTGCACCAGCCATCATTGTAATCCCACGCTTGTGCACATCTGACTGCTAGGTTCTGCTAAGTGAAACCTCAGATTACAGACTCAGCCGTGGTAAGTGTGCAGGGACTTTAATCTGCTAAAGCTTCCTCCAGCCACCAGCCTGAGTCGGGGCTGGTGGGGACTCTGACAGACAGACTTACATAATGGATCCGGCTCGTGAACACAGCAGTTTGTCCGGCCATTTACTGCTGGGAGAATTTATGCAGAGTCAAGGTGAGGAGAGGCTGTCAACTGCCTGCTTTGACTGCAGTACAAGGCCTCTGTGATGATCGCCTGTTGCAACACTAAGACGTCTTTCCTGAGGGGGTTTCAAAGAGCAACTGGTTTGAAAACATCAGTAAGTTGACAAAACCCCATCAATATAAGCGCTTTATTTTGGTCATGGTTTGTATAATATAATTGGCGAATGAGAGCACTTGTTTTCCAGCGTAGTGTAGTCTTTACAGCCTAGTTTGCAACAGGAGAAGTGAAGCATGTTTAGATCAAAAGAAACCAAAATACATCCAGACATCTCTGCCAATCAAAGACCACAGTTCACTGGTTTCTTACATCCCTTTAAGTTGCACTCACTTATCTTTTTGTGGCATAGTAGATTACACAGCGGCTGCACTCTGGCTTACCTCAGCAGTATGAACACAAAACATTTACGTTTCTTGAGATTTGCTTGCAAATGACAAATCTTCACTTTGCTGAAACAACATTTCCATGATGCTTCAAAAAAGGATTTTTGTTAATTGGAGCTCAGATCACCAAAGTATGATCCAGGCCACTTGGACTTTTTTCTGTTGTTTTGGCCTTAAAAGAATCAGAGATCATGCCCAGAAAGCTCATCTTCTCTTCTTTCAGGAACTATTTGATTTTTTTCAATGGCCCAAATGGTTGAAGAGTTACGGTAATTATAAAAAAAAATGTAATATGGGATTCCAGCACCCCGATAGGTTTTAAAACATTAAAAAAGCATATCTTTTAAAGAAGGATTATAGTTTGTATAACAGTTGAGATGGAAGTGTGTGTAATTAATTTTGACTATTGCTGCTCAAAAACCGTTTAATAATAATTTCCAGGTCAGACAAAGGCGGCTTTTAAAGTGTGACATTAGCATCAGGAGTTCTTTATAATATACATTGCAGTTGGCATTGATTTGAAGAGAACAGATGTAAATGTGGGTGTCTGACAGTGACTCAAGTGAACGTTGGGTGCTGAACCAGACACTCAGCACTTTGCATTTGTTTGACTCAGGCTTTTACACAGGGCCAAGAACTCTGCAGCTTTTAGCAATAAATCACAGACTGGTAATTATACCAGTGTAAATCCACCTCACTTTGTGTGAAGTCTGCTAAGGCGCAAAATTTGTCTTCTATTCCATGTGTAGTTCAAACCTGTTTTGTGCAGCTTAAACAAACTGATACACAGATGAACACCAATGTATAATTTTAGCGCTACTTTCAAACCACCAGATTCTGTTTTTTTATAACATTTATTCCAACTCCCAATCTTGTTTTAATAATTTATCTTGAATTAAAACTGACAATTTTATTAGTCATTAGATGACACAGGAATGAACGCTTTCACGCCTAGATAATGAAAAGTAACCCATTTGGTCTCCAAAATCCAGTATTGATGTAGAAGACTTAGAAAAAGCATCATAATTTAAGCCTGTTAACATTTTACTGAAGCTACTGCAGCTGTTTTTGCTCGAAATCAACCTTTTTTTTAAGTCTGCCTGGCAAAGAACAGTTTCAGAAATCTGCAGCCAGGTTTCAGTTGGAACGGAGACTCCGTTACTGCAGACTGGAGAAATATTAAGAGGATTTTACAACCCGATGTTGCACATTTGAAGTGTTCAGTTTTGCCAATAAGCTTCTTTTATTTCAAAAAGCACCTTGTTTTAGAGGATGGTTGCACCGCAGAAGTCAGTCAGTCTTTAAATGTTTGACTAAACCGATAAAGTTGCTTTTACGACTTCAATACCAGTTTGAGATTTGTTTCATGGTGTCCTCTGATGTTCAGTATTAAATGTGGTTCTAACTCTGCTGACTCAGAGCAGCTCAAACAGACACAAAGGCTTCTGTGATCAATGGCTGTGTGTAATGAGTGTGTTGGTTTCATTTAAGAAACGGCATGATGACTCTTTTCATTATGCCTTTCTCATTTTTAATAGGAACTTCAATTAATAACGATTAAAGTCAAACTGGCAGATATCGCTCTCTTATTCAGGATCTTGGGGGAAATACAGCAGATTTCAGATTTCAAATTCTGTCAGTTTCTCTGTCACACACATACACACACACACTTTGTTGATATAATTATTCTTCCTTGAATATCCAGGAAGTGTTATATAAACAGCCTATTAATGCATCCCTCACTTAACAAGTTTACCCTCTTCTACGTAATTGTCCCACTAGTTGTAACACATATGACATAGGATTAGTAATAAACAGTCAGCTGTCAAAATGTTCATGTCCTTTCCACTTCACAGTCTGAGTTCATTAATGCTTCGTCACTTTGTTTTTTCAGGCTTAAAAGAAGCTCCTCTGCTGCGCTGTAGTCTGACTAAATCCTTAAACAAACTCTCCAAAATCCTCATTAAACATATTTGAACAACCTGTGGTTGAGTCTTGCTAGCTGTTTGTGTCATCTTAGGTGGAGCTGAGCTTGTGAAACTGAAACTTCATGTCCATTAAAGCTCCTGTGAGGAGATTATAGCTGGTTGTCAAACAGACTGAAATTAAAACTGATGCCTCTTGAGGAGCTGAAAGAGATAAGATGAACTCGGCATAAAGATTGAATATTTCTTTAAAGTTATATTTGATGTCTAAAATAAATGGTGGGGGGTAGATGCCACTTTGAAGGCCAATTCATTGTCCATTTACACACAGGACTGTGTATGTCTTTTTCAAACAACGTTAAACTGTGTAGGAGCTATTGATAATGTAGCTCTTGCATTAAAAGACAAAAAAGTGGCAAAAAAGTGCAAAGTATTTCTTCAAAAAGTTCCTTCAGTGTTATTTCTTCTTCATGTCTCATTAGAGCTACATATTGGGTGGTAACAGCAATACTGCCCCCCACGGTTTCCTGTGGTTCTGCTTAGTTTGGTCTGTATCCGTAAGCTTTATAGAAACGTGCAGAAATATGGACGAGATGAACACAGAGTACGGACGGAAGGCTGCGTCTGTATCCGTATTTAACGTTGAGCATAAATGAGCATAAAGCATAATTGTCCAAAGCAAAGAAAAGCAGGTTGAGTGTTTTTTTTTTGTTTGCTTTGTTAAAACAAAACTTTCTCATGACCACATTGTCCAGAAGGAGCCTCAGAATCTTTATATCTACTTGTCTTATCCAGTCATTGCTTTCTATCTGTGAGAGGGCTGATAAAAAGTAGAGTTGGCCCAAAGCAAGAAAACCTCCCTAAAAAAAGTAAAAGTGAAGATTATGATCTAATCTTCAGGACATCCTAAAAAGCCCTTTTTAATGAAAGATTTATTATCCACTGCCCAGTCCAGTTATCAGCTCCTCCATGTTAAACTGTCCCGGCAGCGTCGCTCCACATTTTGATTTTCTGCTGAAAGTGAAAATTGAAGCGTTGTTGGCATTTCTCTGTCCCCTGGCCGCCGTTCCCCTGACTGCGTTGTTGGATCAGAACAAATTGAAGACGGCACTTTGGACCTTGGCGGTCTTTAACCTCTCTCTTCGTGTTTCTACTCTATATAAAGTTCAGAAAAAAAGAGTCTTGACTATTTCTGTTGACATACCTTCCCTTCCGCCCTCTTTTAACCTCAGTGTGTCCTTCTCTTTGTGTCTCCTTGTCTTTCCCCGCTCTCCTTTTTGTTCCCTTATCTTGCCTTTGGAGTGTTTATGTGCTGACTGTCCTCACTGTCCCCCACTTACACTGTCTGCCATACAAGATCATCCCTTAACCACCATGTTGGAAAAGATCATTATGCTCACACACAAAAAGAAATATTGTCTCCCAGCAGAGTGGTGCTGCGGGGCAATCATTTCCATATGTTTATAATGTAATCCACTCTTTAGCCTTTAGCCACGCTTAATTGATTTTCACTGCGTCGTATGCAAGATTGGAGATAATTTGCTGTTTCTAAACGGCCACTCCTTTGCTCTGTTTGTATTTCCTTTCATTTTATTACCTGATTTCATTGCATGCTGTTATTTAAAGATGTTGAATAAGTTAGTTTAATGACCAGCTGCGTTTTTTGATTTAATCACAACAAGTGCAAGCTATTGGCGAAGTCAGAATGCCTGGAAATAACTGCGATCTATTGTGAAAAATGAGAACTGTAGATGGGACTGATCATTTCCTTTAATCACCACCACTTAAATCTATCTCTCAGTTTGATCAGCACATTAGCTCATATCAGTGCAATGTGAGGAAAATGAGATTACAGGGTTTCTGCAAGAGATTTCTGCAGCACGACTTAACGGCCTTGAAAAAAGAGCGATGCCTTTTAAATCCCCCCTCTTTTTCTTCCTCCTTCCTCTCTCCCGTTTGTTTCTCTGAATACTCCTTTTCTTCCCCAGCGTCCTCAGTGACAGACCTCACCTGGCAGGATGGAAAACACTGCAGTAGTCTTTTCATCCCTGTTCTGCTTCACTGTCAAACGATCAACCATACAAATCCTAAGTTCATTTTGATGCACTGTAAGCAGGAGATAACACTCTCTGCAGAAATGGTGAGATAGAGAGACGTGGAAGTTACCGAGGGAGGATAAAAGAGAGCTGGAGTAAGTTCAAGATGTTTCAAAAATTGAGGAAAGTGGGACCAGACAAGGACAAGACTAAAGCAGCTTGTGTATTCTCTTTGAAGTTCATGGCCATGGACTACAGCACCCTATTGATCTGCTGCTGTTGTTATGCTAAGGATGGGCTCTGAGATGGTGCCATATATGCTTGGACAAATTGATTATTCTGAAGAGTGCGTGGCTGGCTCCTGACTGTGCTGCGTTAAAATGATTTATGGACCCATATGTCCACTCCGGTCATGGGAGCACCTTCATCATAAACGAAGAGTTAGGGTTTTGGCCGGGGCACAGAAACACATCGTGAGAGCTCTAATAGATATTCAGTGATTCTTTATCTGTTTATGTTCTCCCTGCCTTCTTCCCTGTGTTCCCCCACCTCCCGAGAGGGTGCTTTCATGGAGATCTAACTAATTAGATTGCCATTTAATCCCTCTGCCTTCGTGAACGCAACTGCTATATTTAATTCTGTGTCCAATGAACACAATTCACCACGCAGAGCGAGGCGCTTTAAAGGAGGACTTGCATCAGTTTAACAGCTTTCAAACATCTCACTGTTTAAAAATTCCTGCCCTTTATCAAGCAGAAACCAAGCCAGGTACCGGCAAGGTTTGTCGAAGGCAAGCTGTCTGTTTGCTATTGAGCTTTTGTTTATCTACACTTCCTCCGCAGGTGAGGTGTTGCAATAGATTGTGGCAGATTTGGGCAGCCTATTGTAGAGCTGTGATGTTAATGTAGCAATGGTTTGAAGACGTTTGTCACCGTGTGGGGATGATCAGCAGCGACCAAGTCTGGGGACAAATTGGACTTGACTTTCAGTGTGGGTTCTCTGTGGAAATGTTCAAGCACAGGTAAGAATGATTGTGCTGGAGATAAGATGGATTTCTCTGAGAATTCACTGACACGTTTCTAATTGGCTTTAATCCAAATGGGCAAACTTAATCACAGCTTTTAGTGCAGCCTGCGTTTTGCATAATTCAAACCCTTGTTAGGAATTCCCGTCTTGGGGATATTTAAATGAAACACCTTTCCCAACACCGGTGATGTGTGCAGGTATGAGTAGGGCTGCCAAGAATATTTTGACAAGGATATGCTGGTATTCTTTAAATTTAGATGTGTCATCACACTTTGCTCTCACCGATACAGAGGGATGGTTAATGGATTCAGAAGCTCACACAGCAGGGCAAGAATAGAGACAAGACGATCATCAGCATAAAGACTGAATTTTTCTTTAAAAATATATTTAATGTCTGAAATCAATTATGAGGGGTAGGTACCGATATGATATAATAAGCAGATCCAAAATCTTGCACAGGGGGACAAGAACATTTAGCTTTCATTTAGGCAGAGGAGGCTGATTGAGAGTGAGAATGTGTAGCTTTCCATTTCCAGTGACCAGATTGCAAAGTTAATGTTAAATGTGAAGCTGACTAATCCATATAAGATAGTTCCCACTACCTCTGTCCCTGGTTCACCCTCCACTCAACCCATCCACCATGCCATCTTTGCTCTCCCAGTTCCCCCACTCACTCACGCCTGCTGTCATTGATTTACTATAAAAGCAACCATTCTTGTCATCCATCTAGCAGTTATGCAGAGCCATTTGGATTTAAACACTCAGCTTCACCAAACTGTGCCTATTTTTCAGCTCAGTTATCACTGAAAACAGAACTATTCCTCTCTCCTTCATTTTCCCAAGCCCATTGAAGTTTGCCCGCTGGCTTATCAGTTATTGAGAGCAGTGGATAGGAAATGATTTAAATGTCTCTTCAGGGGTGAAATGCCGACCGAGTAAGAACAGCAGTGTCCACTAAAAACCCTTTTATTGATCGCCTCTCACCTTCCTACTCTTTAAATCTCCTGTCTCTCTCATACATCCTCCCACTCTGTTTTTTTTTTTTTTTTTTTTTTTTTTACAACCATTGGAGTTGAACTTTTTTTTCTGAGCAGCGAAGAGTGACACGCACATGTGCGCACAGGTTGTTTCATGGGATCTAGCTCAGTACAAAGCTTTCACAGAGCCTGTTGACTGTCAATCTCTCAAGTCTGACAGAGGTTTCATGACCTGAGATGCTTTGTTGGAGTGTCAGCGCCTCCAGCTGAGACTGCACACTGACCCCACTTAAGGGATTGGAGTGTATGTCCGAGCGATAGGTTCATACGCTGACATTTCTCAACAACTAATGGTCGAATTGGCCTGAATTTTAGTTTAAACATTCCTAGAAGATTTCCCAGAGGGTGCATCCCAAAGATGTGGATGACATTTCCTCTTAGACGTTCATGAAAGTTTTAGCTCAGTGACTTAATCCCGTACATCATGTGCTGTCAAGGCTGTAGTCCATAAAGCAGCAGCTCAGGGTCGATTCCAACACATGACCTCTCCATCTCCCCAGTTTCCTTTTTGGTCCATAGGATTATCTTCTCTTGAACATTTATGGTCCCCAGAGGAGTCATCCATCCATTCATCCACCCAGTATACTGCTCATTCTGTTCAAGGTCACGAGAGACTACCTTATAGACAATGAGATACACTCATGCTCTAGATAGTTAGACAGTAACAATGCATGCTCAGGAAGACCATGCAAACTACACACTCCCCAGAGGATGCACCCTCAAAACTTGGATGACACTCTTTGGTTAAATTTTTCTTCAGACTTTATTCAGTCCAAATTTTCATTTTTCCTATACTTGTCTGATGACATTACACCCGCAATACTTGCAATTCAATTGCAATGCACCCAGTGTACAGAGGTTATGGTACTGAAAGGGGCGGCCTTGGGATCACATATAACCTGTTGCCTTTAGCTGTTTGACACCCCTCTCACTCTTTTGCCAGTATCCTGTTCCATTCAGTGTAATATAATCTTAGTTAAGGCATCAAAAGCTCCGAAAACAAGCAAACAAAAAAAAAGACTTCCACTGAGTATTTTTGGCTCTTGCGTTCAGACTTCCAACATTTTGCACTGCTGTAGTTCATAAGTCTACACAAATAAACTTGTTTTTTTTATCTTTGTGACATTTATGTGGTAAGAAGTACCATTTAAGTAATGACTTGTAACACTCAAAATCTTCAGGGCCATAAAGGACCATTAGCCAAAAGAACTGAGAAATTCAAATTATAGCATCATCACATCTGAATAGACAGATTCAGACTCTTTCATCTTTTTCCTTCATGAAATACTTAAGTGAAAATTGATAATGAAAAGATTTAGTAATTTTTTTTTGTCCCAGGATCACGTAATGTATGCGAACACAATCAAGCTTTGGCAGTCAGGATTTCATAAATAGGGAGAGCCGTCTACCTCGGTTGACTAATGACTCTAGATTCAAGTCTGTCCTGGTTGTCAAATTAAGTGAGTTGAATTTAACAGTTTAAAGGGTCTCAGTTGGCTCGACAACAGCACACAGTGATGTTGTCAAATAGTGTTTTGATGGTAATTAATTTCACCTTTAATGGCCCCTGAGCTTATTTAGTCCAAAGAACATATCATCTCTGCTTTCAACTTGTACCCTTGTGTTTCTGAAACTAATGCTACACGTGTCACACAACCCTTAGTGAATGGAAGGGTGTGAAGACGTGTGCATTCAGAGAACCAGGCGTGAAAATGTCACACGTCTGCGTGTGCTCATTAACAGCATCCACATTAGTCTTACATCCCTCGGCCTCTCTAATGTCCTTTAGCTTCCTGTTCACTTTCCCTCGAGGAAAAGAGGGTGGCACATTTATATCACCGTGTCTTTGAAGAGGAATGGCCACTAACCTGTAAATAATGCATGCGCTGTTCCGGCACGTGTCGCAGTTGGCCGTGTCCTGTCCGGTTCGATAGGAGAGTCTGCAGGGAAGATAAGAGTCGTTGAATGAGTAATTACAGGACTCGTTAAGCTGCCCCCTCACACCCGCTTTTCTCATCTTGTTTGTCGTCCCTCGTTAGCATGGCCGGAGTAAATGAGGGCAATGAGAAGTCACACTGCCCTCCTGAGTGGCCTGTGTCCGGCAGAGAGAGCAGGGTGTCAGCCATTAGCGGTGGTTGACCGATTGGAGGTTGCATAAGGGCAAAGTAGCTCTCTGAATAAATTTCTGGCCTGCATTGGAAAGTACATCACTTTGAAGGAAGGACTGGTGCCTGGATTACTGAACAATTATGTTACAAATGTTGATGTGACAGGATGAGAAAAAAATGCAGAACGCAATTTCCTTGTTCCCAATATAATGCTCTCCATACACTGTTTTATTTTCCAATAACATAACAATGACAGCTTTTTTACAAACCAGAGAAAACTCAATGATTTTACATTTTGTGGCAAAGCAAGATTTTGAGTTATTTGTAGCTTAAAACATTTATCTGAAAAAGCTGAAAACTGTTTAAAAAATAAATGGGCTTCCCAAACTAATCAAGTTTTATGTAATATTGCTTTGCCTTTACAAACCCAGACCATCTTGATTCAATTCTTGGTTTTGATTGACCAAATCCAATGCATCAATATGCAATTACACTGTATCCTTAGTGTCCTTTTTTGTTCTATCTTTGAGATAAAGTATCGACACTGTAGAGCCCTCGTTCCACGGGGCAGCTTAAGACCAAGTGATGGCCTTGAATGAGACAGTGTGCTGACATGCTTTAAAGGCTCAATGGCTCTCTTGTTGGATGAACATGTGGGAATGTGCATATTGATTGACAGTAACTGTCTTCATTTAATTTATGACATGTTCCAGTGGACATACTGTTGGCTTACTTTACCGGTGACATGGACACAGTGCTTGGATTTATGGCTGTGAGCTGCAGTTCTCCATTAACACACAGCAGGCTTGTAAATTTGGTACATTTGCGAGTGTTTTGTAGCTTTTTGTCCCACATGAAGTCCTCTCCTTCACTTTCAAGTGGTTTAATTGAGGCCTACAAAGCTGCAGCCATATATTAGAGGCAGGGCTCTAAATTAATTTTTTGACCACCAGCCAATGTGATTGGTAAGTTTCTTAAGTTACCAACCAATCAGAATTTCCACTAGCCAATTTTTTGCTGTGCAAAAAATATAGATTATGTGAGACTATTAATATATACCATTTTTATTATTTGTAGAAATGTCTCTCAAGACGTTCTCGTTCAGAGGCCAAGCCCACAGATGCTGGCCCCACACAGGGAATTGCAGAATGTTCCCATCCTGCTGGTAGAGTGTAAGAGAATGCATCTACTCCCAGCAGCGGAGCTTCCTGTGCATTTATTAGGAACCACAGAGTGTTTTCCTGTGAAGCCAACACAACTTCAGGCAGTTTACGTGAAGAGAGGGAGGAGAGGGCCACTCTTCTCCGACAAGTTAGGACTGACACATCCTGCCCCACCTAAAAGGGGTCACATATGTGTAAACTAAGGTGTGCGATGATGCGTTTCCATCGGAACCTTGCTCACGCACCCCGTGAAATAGATGGTAAAGTGCTATATTTATCCCTGGCCAAACTGGCTAGTGAGTCTTTTTTACTACCCGCCAAAATGAATTTTTACCCGCATTTGGCTAGTTGGTGGATGTTGATTTAGAGCCCTGATTAGAGGTATTATGATATCATATTTTCCTTTGAAATGCTAATTTTGAACATTTTTAGCTGTTCCTATAGCCCTTTATCCTGCAGTTTGGAAAATAAAAGAGCTGAAACCCCCCTCTGTCTGTCACGTGAGTTTGAGCTCCCTCCTTCTGGACTAAGGCTCTCAGTTCCAAAGTGCAGGACAAAGCAAATCACATACAGTCCTTTGAGCTGCACTGAGGTGTGTGGATATTTTTGGCCTCTTTATAAAAGTTTGAAGAAATCTCCTTTTGAGATGACTGGTTTCAACCCATTATAATATAGGTCACTGGAATTCCACCTTTGCTGCTCACAGCAATAATAAAAAAACAACCTTAAAAAGGATGACCAGTGAGGTTTCTTCCCAAAAACAATGCCCCCTCTCTGTCTGTGCATGACCTAAATTAATGGGGACACTTTTTCCTGAAGAGAGATCATGGTCTTGAATTTTTCAGTTTTTAAGCTTTTGAGTACCAGTTTTAATAGGTCAGTTCAGAAATCAATGTAGCTGTTTGCTACGTATAGCAGAGCTGGTTTTCCATAAGCATGGTGAACTGTCATAACTCTAGATTTCTCAAACGAGCGTTGCTGAGAAAACCACCGTATTTTTCTCATCATTCAAGCTAATGTGCTTTCACTTTTATTTCTCATCTCTCATCTTAGCAATTGCAGGGACACATTTTTCTGATCTCTTTCAGGGATTCTTGTCATGCTGCCCACAAATTGCAGTACCTATAAAAACTAAACTGCTGTTATAAATTCCCATTGCTTATCTATGACTCTCTGCAGCATACAGTCTGACATGTATATCACAGGTGCTGATATCATTTTTTTATATATATAATTTGTCACAGTATGAGGTAATGGAGCGTGTCTGAGAAGAGTACTTTGTTATGAGGACATTTAAATGAAGGTTGCAATTTGGATTAATTGGACTTAAAGTGCTTCCCATTGGAGAAGGGGTCAGAGTGCAGTACAGTCGGGAGCACAAGGCCATCTTGACTTGATGATTCAATCAATAACCAGCCTATTGCTCATCCCCTCATAGATAATTATCTTTCTCTTTTCTTCCTAGAGATCGAAGCTGAAAGAGTCATTAATAGCATATTACCACATCACAGTTCTTCTGGTCTGCCTTGTCTGTTTCTGCTCCATCCTCAGTCACAGCCTCTATGTTTTGACTCTCCTCATTCACAGATTTATTTAGAATTTCTTTCAGTTTAATGTTTGCAAGGTTGACATTTGTTTGTTTTTTGATGACCAAGAGTTTAATTTTGAAACAAGAAAACTCTAGCTTCTGCACTGAATTCTTGTCTAGTTTTTGATAAACCAAACATGGTTGGTGTCTAGATTGGTTCTTAGTGTGTTTCAGCTTTGATAAACTCCTGGTTTCTTTATCTTACAAACTTTCCTTTGAGGAATCATGCTTTCTATTTCAGATTATTCAGGTTCTTGTTCTTAGAGGAGGACATTTTTGTTCCTTTTCATTGGAAATCTTTTCATATTCTTTTTTTCCTGTTTTTCTATTCCACACTTTTGTTGTCATTCTCCTGAGGTCAAATAGATCAGAGGATCAGGTGGAGGAATAAAAGTGAAATTTGAAACTTCATTACTTATCCAGTTCCGAGCTGAAATGACTTTTGGACCTTGGCTGATTTTGATCTTGGTTCCTCAGTTTGATTCAGCGGAGATCAATGGATTTTTGCACTTCTTTGCAGCAGGAGTACACCCGCTTCTCTTTGGCTTTTATTTTTTTCCTCCACATGCACGTTTTGTGCATGTGTGTTGGTTGTGTCTTTTATCAGTCTCAGCACATTAGCCATCGAATTTCAATTTGTGCCTGAGCGGCGTGTCATGTCACCACATGGTTTGTGATGAATGCACAGTGTTATGATTCCATAGATGAAAAATGAACGTCATGCAACATAAGCAGTTATATATCAAATGTAATTGGACTCGTGGTTCACCTATAGCCTGTGGGCACTCCTATTTGTTGTGTCAGTGACATTTATGTAAGGAGAGTTCAAGGCTAATGTTCTGTGACTAAAGCTGCTTAAGAATTTTTTTTGCTTGGCTCAACTTTAAAAATGGGAATTTATATGTGAAGAGAAGGAACCTGCTCGTAGAAAAAGTGGAGGTTGAGTTTGGCTTGGATAGATTACAAGAAGCTTATTCTGCTCATTGACTTTAAGTCAATGTAAGCTTATGTAATTAACACACGCAACACAATGCGATTGTTTGTTTCTGCATTAGACCAGATGGCACCATTAAACAGCAGTCACTAATTTCCAGTCACAAATTAAATCTCTCCTCGGCTCTCTTCTTTCCTCTCCCACCTGCCAGTTTAGACACACCAGATAAGCCAGATGTGCCTCTCAACATGCTAAAGTTGGCTCCCAATGTCGCACCACATGTTTGCTTACTTCTCCACTCACAACATGTTTTTACCAACGGGACGATAAGGAGATTAAGGATGCCTTGTGTGAGATTGAAGGGAGATAATTGCCTTTTTGGATGGTGTAAATGCAAACTGTTGTAAGATCTGTTACCGCTGAAGAGGACTTTATCCTGTCATCAGTTAAGCTGGAATTGAGAGCTGCTTTTTTAAACTTAAGACACTGTTCCTCCGAAAGGGGTGTATTTGTGTTCCCACAAGTTTTACACCCCAGGTTGGCATGACGTTGATTACATGAGTTTTCTCTCTCTGTACCCCAGCAGGTAGATTGGGATCTGAGTGCAGAGCCCTTCCAATTCACTCAACAAATTGACCATTTTGTTTGCCTCATCTCTTTGGATAGACACTCCTCTATTGCAGCAGGCTAGATGCTATCTGCTGCCCTTTTGTATACACTCTATAACTGTTGGACAGTAAATGGGTTTTTCACAGGCCATGGCTTTTTCAAAGGCCTTAGTCTTACTGGGTAAACATGGTGTGCAGCTGGATAAGGCAAATTATGAAATGTCACTTTGGTTAAGCAGTGGAAAAGAGCTGTTCTTTTAGTATTTGCCTGAGAAACTCACTAAATTTCTTTATCCAATATAAGGGAATATGCAATCTGCCAGTACACAATTAGTAGAGGGTAATATGACCTTTTATTTTTATCAAAACATTAGTTTGCTTTCTACAGGGGAAAAAAATTGACAAAAATGGGTTACTTACAAGGACCTTCCTTTCCTCCCTCAAACAAGCCTGCAATGTGAAATTCATGTCTTTCGATTTGATTCACTATGTCACTACTTCATGAACTTAATGGTGGTGCTAATGATATTTTTAGGGATATTTTTGTTGGTCAGTCACATGTCAGGATTAATTCACATAGAATTGTCTTACAGTTTATCAGATATCCCAGAGTATTTACATTGTGCTGTCATTGTTTTTGGTATCATAACTTAACATATATCTTAATGTATCGCACCACATTGTATCACATCTCATTGTATTGCACTCCACTAATCACATAGCATTGTATCGCATAGCATAGTTTTGCAATGCATTGTATTACACTGTTTTATTGCATCACATCCCACAATGCACCACAATGTATCATGGAGCACAGTATTGCACTGCACCACATCGCACTGCAAGGTATTGCACCATATCGTTTTAGACCACATTGTAGTGCACTGCATAACCACACTGCATCATATCACACTGCAGTGTATCATATTGCATCATACTGCACTGCACTATATCTTACTGCATCATATCGCACTGCACTGTATCCTACTGCACTGTATCCTACTGCATCGTATCACATTTCATCGTATCCTACTGCATCATAACGCACCTCACCGTATCTCAATGCATCATATCCCACTGCATGATATCACACTGAATTGTATCACAAAGCATTTTATTCCATTGTATTGTATTGTATTTTAGTGTATTGCACAGCAATGTATCTCACAGCAATGTATCGCACAGCAATGTATCGCACGGCAATGTATCGCACGGCAGCGTATCACACGGCAGCGTATCGCACGGCAGCGTATCGCACAGCAGTGTATTGCAAGGCACTGTTTGACACTGCAGTGTATTGCACCTCAATATATTGCATGACATCATATCGCATCACATTGTATTGCATCACATCGTATTGCACTGCATTGGTTTTGTATGGCATAATATTGCACTGCAATATTATGTACCCCATTGTATTGCACCACACTGTATTTCATCTTACTGCACTGTATTTTATGTCATATTCTGCCCTATCAAGTTGTATCATATGTAATTGCACCACACTTTATTGTATTGTATTGTTTTGCATCGTATTTTATCTCATATCATATCAAATTTTATCATAAAACGTTACCATACATTTCCCAACTGTAGTTTTTCAAGTTATCCCATTAACCAGAAAACAGCCACATCTTACTTCTTTGAATCATCTTGTTTTCAAGAGGAGCTAGTTACTAGTCAGGTATATCTGATGTAATGGAGGTGCAAATTGCCACTGCTCTGGACTCAAGCCAGACAGAGTCAGGTCATTCAAGGACATGGCCGCCATGTGAAAGCCCAAGGACTGCCATAAAGGATGTACTGAAAGCAAGCACGCCTACATAATGCTGCTGTTATTTACTGACATCAAACTTGGAGATAACATCAGAACATCTGAAGGTAACATAATTTGAAAGTTCTGCTCCATGATTTCATGTCTTTTTTGGATGGATGCTGTTTTTTCAGCTCTATAATGATAAATCTTGTCTTTAAAGTATACTTAATAAACTATAGGCGCATTCAGGCTCCCATAGAAGTCTCATACACAGTGACCTCATCAGTTTCATGTGTATTTGTTTCCTCTCCTTGGGTTAAATGTGACTGAAAGGCCACAGTGATAGCAGCAGTCTTTCATATGATGGACCATCGAACCTCCCCAGGCAAAACTGAGTGAGACGATCGTCTGTAAATAAGTTCTGCAGCAGCTCTGTCATATCTGGAGGGAAATCATTACAAAAGGACATTGTGCTGTAATAGCACTGCAGGGAACATCAGGTAGCTGGTATTATCCCTGCTACATGCCACTGTGATCTCCTTTTTAACACTCTGGGTGGTTGAAGCACTGAACTGGTGCCACACATACAAGCTTGTCTTTAGATGCAGAAATAATGTGACTCATCAAGAGGGTACTTTTATCATTCATGCTGAATCATGAATGTGCTCAGTTTGTCTGATATTTTCCCCTGAACACCATGCCCTTTTCTTAAATTTGATTTATAGGTACATGACATTTCTTTTTTTCCCAGTGTATGCTTGACATCAGAGTAAAGTCACGAATCCTATTTACCTAATCAGTACGGATCCAAATAGAGGCCATATTAAGTAAAACAGGCAGCAGAAATTGACAGTTTCTCTGTCAGTGTCCTTGTAAAACTCAGCATGTCGGCTATTTGAGTTTATCAAAAGATTTGCCAGAACCTCACTCTTTTGTATGTCAAGGAGAAACTTGGTTATGAAACAGATTTAGATGAGTTCAATGCAGTGAAGTGAAGTGTTCAAAGTACAGATTTTAAGAAAGAAAGCACTTAAATTAGATTGGTATTCCGTATCAGAAGGTATTTGAAGCTAGGAAAGTGTGTTAGAAGAGAAACAAAACTTGTAGTTTATATCACAGGCTAAAAGTAGCAGTCTTACCCTTCTCTGTGGGCCTCCCCCTTCTCCAGTTCCTGGATGACCCCCAGCAGCACCTTGATGGTCTCCTGGCTCGAGCTGATGAGATTTTCCATGGCCTGGAGCTGTGCTTTAACCTCCCCGTCCTGATTCATAGGCACTATTTGCTTACAGGCGTCCTGTGTTTGGTCAGGCGTTGCCCCGACAGCTCTGCCCCCACTGCAGGGTGACAGAGGCTCGTCCATGCCCCGCAGAGGCTGGGCAGATAACTGTCCCGTGTGGCACTGTACCTGTGTCGTACAGCCTCTGCCGGGACGTGGTAGCGTTTCACTCTGCAGCCCGTTGAGCTGCAGCGCTTTCTTCCTCCGCACAGACGGACTGTCCAGACACTCCACCTGGGTGAGAGAGTTCCAGGCAATGGGGCCTGTAACCTTGGAGGCCCTGTCCGGCAGGGTTCGGGACGAGCCCTCCTCCAGATTCAGCAGCTGCCTCCTGGTCAAACGGTCCGTGATGGCCTCTGTGTGTTGTAAACCAGTCCGGGCTTTGGATGGGGCGCTGCAGAGCTGGTACTCCGCCTGTGCTCCGGCTCCACTTCCTCTCTGTGTGTCTGCAAGGCAGTCTGTGTCTGCAGAGCAAGCGAGCAGCAGAGCGTCAGAGCACAGGCCATCAGGTGCAGTGTGCTGCTCCACTGTGGCAATGCACTCATTAGTATGGAGCAGAGCCCTGGTCCTCCGGACTCCACTCCCCCCACAGGCTCCCTCCTCCTCCTCCTCCTCATCTAAACCCTGCTCAGCAGCTTTGGACTGCTTCACCTCCATGGCAAAACCGTTATTCTGACCTTTATAGGTTTCCACAGCCGCCACGTGTTTAAAGGTGTGGCCTTTCTTGCGCTCAAAAGGAAAGGTCTGATAGCGTTTCTTCAGGTCAGGCGACGTCTGAACGCCTGTGCTTTTGGTGACATTTGGGATGGATCTGCGGGCAGGGACGGTCATGTACTTTCGGTATGCCACTTTGTACGAGTTCGGCTTGCCACCTTTCCCCGCCGCTTGCAGCTCCGCCTCGCGTTGCTCGTTCTGTGCCTCGCAGATATCCTTGAAACGCACTTGCAGGGCCTTGTTCCTCTTCCGCACCTGTCGACTGGCTTCCAGGGAATACTTCACCTCCAGCGCCAGCGAGGTGGAGGGCAAGGGTGCTGCTTCCGAGTCAGACTCTGAGTTGGTGAGCATGCATTTGCCACCCTCCTTGCTCACCATGTTTCCTGAGAGGCAAAGATAGAGAGAAGTGCTGTTAATCGTCAGTAATGAATGGCTTTGACAAAGAACCCTCGCCTTACATTGACATCCTGCTTTCTCTAAGGCTGGACCCTGTGCGGTGGTTTAATGAATATTAAAAAAAGACGTTGTCAGACAGATGTCATTATGCATGCTAATAGCATAGCATACATGAAATTTAAACAGTGCATTAACATATAAAGTCACTTCCCCGGATTTTCAGCAAACCAGGACTTGTAGACTTTGACATTGAGCATGAAGTAGTTTCTACATTTGACATTGAAGAGGTGATATTTTACAAGTTTCCAAAAATGCTCACACAACATTTCCATCATTGCCTTTATTTCCATTTTCTGATAAGTTTTACTGTGCTATTTATACTTGAAAATCTGTCTGAATTTAATGACTAAAACTAAAAGAGTTTGAGCATGCCATGAAAGTAATCCAAGCACATTTCCATGATGAACTTAATCTCCCTCCCTCTGAAACCAATAACTCCAATTCCAGCACACTTATAATTCGTTTATCGTCGCCAGTGAAAGCATCCAACACTCCCAGAAACTCCTCCTCCCCCACTCTTTCCGTCAAATATCTGAAGTCATGATGAGTGTTTTTTTTATCTCTGTTTGTTTGGGAGCTTTGCCGTCCCAATCGGACACTTCAATCCCACACAAAAACACACTGATTCAACAGGAGCATTAAACCGTTGACTATTTGGGAGACTCTCTGTGTGGTCTTCTCTGTATTTCGATGATTCGTCGGGTTCAGCAGGACTCGCTACTCTCTGACCTTCCTCTGCTGCACATTATAAACAAAAGTGAAAACAGGAAATTGAGCCCATTTGGAAGCACATTTGCATTCGTCTCATGCGCATGAGAGAGGCAACTCTTCATTTTCCATTTTCTAAATAGACAGAGAAGAGAAGAACAGAAAAGCGAGGAAATGCATTCTTTCAGCAGAGATAGTCGGGATAGTTTCTCTCGGCTATCAAAGGTGTGATACAGCATCAGCACTTTGCATTTTGCCTCTCATGCTCTGAGGGGAAAATGTGTTCTTTTTCTGCCCGATGATTTACAATAAGCCATCACTCCATGTGCCCATGTAGATGCTAAATCGGATGGAGCAATTATCCTGTTCCGTTTATCCGCCCTGACTGGTATCTGTCAACAAAGAACTGTTTGCTCACCTCGGAGCCATCGAATGAACATTTTGTCTCACTGTCTTATAAAATCATCTACTGGCTCTGAATTATGGAATTCTGGCCTCTGTTTCTGGCTCTGTTTCAAGAAAGCAACCCCGAAACTGTGTCCATCTGGATTAAGGCAACCAACACGATCTCAGCGATGGAGAATTCTCATGTTTTCCACAAATGAGCAAATCTTTGCTTTTCACATTAAAACCAATTTTTCAAGTCCTCTGAACACATCTCTTTTGTATTTAGACTTCCACTGCTGTCATGTTTATTCAAACTCTGTGTGCAAGTCTTTCCCAAAAAACAAAAAAATTTCTCTTCTAAATTCAAAAGTCCCGTCGCAGGCAGACGGACCCCGCAGTGTGACAGATTGATGGTCCTCCCCTGAAAATGTCCAAACACTGCTCAGAAGTGTGGCTGAAAACAGTGTGTAAGAGCAGCACAGCATGCACACAGTGACAGGAGAGAGATGGCAGTTCTCTGCTGTGCTGGCAGATGTTTGATTCACGACAGGCAGGAGATGACTAAAGTCACAAAGTGACTATTTAGTGGAGCGCAGCACAATATGGCGGCCACAAGAGAGGGGTAAGGTATGTAAGTACAGACATTATTGCTCAACATCAGAACTAATCTATATTGATTGATTTCACTGAAGTTCACACATGAAAACATTGAAGACAGTGTGAACTTTAACCTGCCTTCTCTTGCTGCTTCCTCTGCAAACCACTTAACAACCCTCCTCCACCTCAGCTCCTCCTTTACTGCTGTGTCTGATTTCATGAGTGTCATACATAAAATCGCTGATGCCAACTCTGTTTTGTCTTTGCTGATGCTCTCCCTGCCTTGGCTTGCTGTGTATGCACATGAAAGAGAGGGGAGGTGTGCTCTCCCCATCTCAGGCTTTGGCATTCCATGAAGGCACATGGAAGGGCAGGAAACTCCCAGAACAGAGCCACACCACAAGTTTTATTCTCTGCATGCGGCAAGTTATTCATTATTTTGATGAAAGTGGTCCAGACTGAATTAATATTTTGCTTCTGGAAGGGCCTGTGTCCACTTACCCCTCACATGCTGGTAGCACCTGTTTTCTGTGGGACCAAATAAACCCAAGACCTCCCTTTGCTGTTCTTTTTTTCTCAATGGCTGTCTAATAAAAATCAAAGACAGGTGTGAACTCTGCTTATGACTGTCAACTGCAGTGGCAAGAGATTTCCCTAAGAGACTTATCTCATTTGATCCTAATTTACTAACAAGTGTAAAAGAGAGATAACACTTAAAAAAACAGCCAAAACTCAGCATTATTTATTTCAACTAAATAACCACAGAGCCACAGGTTCTGAGGATGAACAATGTGAAATTGGTTTGTGAAGGGTCTCTAAAGTTGGCAGAGCTAGCACTATCTAAATCAATGCCAGTTAACGTGGCACAGCCTACATACAACTTAATTTCTCTGTTCTGGATCAAAACCCCGCCACAGTTTACATCTGTGCATTAGAGCATCATATCAGTTTTCATTAACCAACGCTACAGCTCCTCTAGTGGTGAGTAGCTGCGCTGCAGCTTTGACACAAGATATGCCTGGCATTTGACTCACAATAATCAAAATATCACAGACTTGCTTCAGAGTCTGGTAACTTGCAGAGAAGCAATAGTGAAAAAAATTAGTTTCTTCATCATCTAAACTGCAGTGTTATTAACTTAGTGACTTCTCAGACCCCTCAAGCGACTCTTCAAAAAAGCAACCAGCGACAAAACCCAGAGGTTAAGGAGGAGGGTTTTATTTTGAAATTGGGAAAAAAACAAGAATCAAAAGGAAAAAGTTAATTTATAGTTATATATTTATAGAGTGGGATGACATCCATTTTTTAAAAGTCTATGACAAAAAAATGCAAGAGACACATTATGCAAATAAGGTGATGCCATCATTTAGCGACTTTTGGGACAGCCAATAGCTACTTTTTTTACAACTTAACGCACACATTGATGATGATGGCAGAGGTCCAGAAGCTAACCAAACATGTATTCAGAATATAATTTCAAGATTGACACATTTTCTATTTTTTTTCCTTCAATTAATTAATTAATTTAATAATTTTAAATACCATTGAAAAACTGTGTTAATGGACACACGCCCTTAATGCCATGAAAACTGACAAAACTTTTTTATGTTAGATATTTCTGCTTTATTCACTGCAGCCATGGTCGCAGGAATGTGAACATGAATTATGAACTCAGTATTCAGTGAAAACACAAAGTAACAGCTCTACACCTGGAAATCTTTACAGTCTCATTGTTTGTTTAGTGTTTGATTACTTAATGACTCGTGGATGTCAAGATGAGAAACGTGCACTCTGTAAAGAGAAATGATCACGGCTTCAGAGAGCATAATTCTATCCATTAATTATCCAGTAAATTCATGCATTTCACTTGAGGACAGACTGGCGTTTCCCTCCTCTGACAGTTCGACCATGTGACCTTTCTGCCCAGACTATTATCTATTCCCCAGCCTTGCTGTGCTCTCCCAGTCCGTCACTGCCGCTGTCCTCTGCATGTTTGTTAAAGGCTGACATTTTCAGCAAGACACTGAACTGTTACTCCACGTTCCACCTCTAAATGAGGTCGCTGAAATCTTCCATGATATAAAGCCGACAACATTAGATTTGTGTAAAGATCTGTCTGTGTTTGTGCATCAGATTCTGAGACGTGAATGTTGTTTGTCAGCCCAAACAGCTCCAGTGTTCTCTCATTATTTTCCATCCACACACTCAGGCTTCACAATACATACACTCACATAGCTTCCCATCATATCCTCATTTAAAGTAGATCATTTATGACAAATCAGCGCCGCAGGCTCCATCATGTGTCCCTGGTTCCACATATCTCATTTGTTACCCATTGGGTTCAGGCCGGGGCGGCTGTGGCCGCGCTCCTATCTCACCTCCGGCTGGAACGCCACCCCTTCAGCCTCTTGCATAAACAGCATGACTCATCATGCAACTGTCCCCCTTTTTTTTAGTGTGGACATGATCTCTTTTTATTCATTTAGGAGACAGTTAGTGAAGTGAACTGACCCACTATTTTCTACCCAGTAGGACCAACCAAACCTTAGTGGGTCATGGAGGAAAACATTCCCACTGACCCTGTTTCAGCGGCACTGTTTTCAGCACACTGACACCACTGCTCTCTTTTTTCATTAGGACACTCAAGCCCTAATGAGAGCCTGTCAAAGACATCTGCTTCTTGGGTGTATTTCCCCTCCTAATCCAGACTTTTTATTTTTTTTTGGAAATGGTAAAGCTCTCAAGGACAATCCAGATTGCTGCAAAAAATGCAATTCATTACTCTTTAATGGAACCAGAATGCTCATTTAATGGCACACACCTTGAATTTAAAAATCACTCCTCATTATGTGCTTTATTTCAAATGGCGTATGAGTCAGCAGCTCTGTGAGTGGCAGTTGCCTAATTGAACTTTGGTTGCTTAAAGGGAAAACGTTCAGAGGTGGAAGTTTCAGTGCCCTGATTCAACCTGTGGTTTGGATGTTTACCCCAACTTTGAGCCTGACTAATTTTGTTTTATCGCTCCGGCTCCACCGAAGGGAAAATTCATTAATATAGTACGCATCACAAAACCAGTGAATTGATTAACGCATGCATCACAAAACCAGCGAATAGATTAAACACTGGGAGTGTGCTGTACATGTCAATTAGCAACAGCTGCATAATCAGCTTTTCTTGTTCAAGCATCTAACAGGTAGTTTCATTGAGCTCCTAATTTTTTTTACATGAGTTAAATATTCTCTTTATCAGTGTGAGGTGTTTATCTGTCTTTTTAGTCATACGTTATTGGACTCAGACTTATTTTAACAACCCTTAAGAGTGGTCAAAGCCTCATCACTGTGGCAAACTTTACTAATCCTTTTGTGGCAGCCCCCCAAAGAGTGTGTGGCAAATGCTTTTGATTCAAGTTTTGTGCGTATTTGCTCACAATTTTAAGGGTTAACAACAATATTATTGTCAACAAAGAATATTTCAAAATATTGAAATACACTGATAGTATAACGCTGTGTTGTACGTCTTTTTTTCCATCCAAAATTCAGTACATCACTGAAAAAAGTTTGGCTCAAGACGATGGCAGCACTACAACCATAAATTTTCAGTTAAATCAGGTTTAGCTTTTTAATTCTAATAAAAAAAAATTAGATTAGAACTGCAGCTCAGCTCACAGCCTCCACAGCCCCATGAAATATCATTAAAGAAATACAGACTTTAAGAAGAAACAGCTTCAAACAGTATTAAAAAGAGTTTTAACTACAAGGTCTGTCTGTTTTTGGGTTAAGGGAACCTCCGATGATAACTCGGCTCCCACCCCGTCAATCAAAAAAGAAAGACAAAAAAACAAAACCTACAAACGAGATTGAAGCGGCTCAGCTCACAGCCTTCTCTGAAATCCCCTCAACACTACTGCACAACCCCAAAACATTTTAGCGAGTCGAATGATTGACAACCTAATTTTAGTCTCTGTTTGTGCTACGGGATCAGCAGAAAAACTCCTTCTCTACCACTGCTGCAGTTTTACGGTGTTACAGCTCATCATTTCTGCTTCAGCATCATCACAGTCACAGTACTTCTAAACTCTACTGTAATCCAGCTTTATCTGCTCGTGTTTTGTTTTCCTCTTCTCTCTCCCGTCAGCTTCCTCTCATAATTACACGGGGCTTAGTCCTGTTTTGAAATGTCCTTTGATCTGTCTCTTAAGAGCACCCTGATTATGCAGTTTCAAAAAAGACATGCAGACTCATGGGTTACTTTCGATTGTTGTAAAGAGGTCATTTACTGGTGCAGGTTTGTTGTTGTATTTTTATTTTCTGTTTGTCTCCGTGCTGCTCTGTGTAAGCAGGCTTGGTTGCACCCGTGCTCCCAGGGTGTGATGTGAGGGTATATATAGCCGAGTGATTGACTGTACAGGTCAGCATTGAGGGATAACAGCAGTGCAGTGCATTAGGCCGACACCGAATGCAGCAAATCCTTTGTCAGTTAATGGTAGCTTAATGCTGTGAGATGGACTGGCACTGGAAATGACGGGATTTGAAGGGATTGTCTTTCTAGTAATTGTTGCTCAGTCATTATGGACCAGGGTGCCGTGGCACAGCACCGTTTTTAAGAAGAACGTAGTGTTACTCGGATGACTGAACTCAGGAAGATTTCATTGCATATGACTGTATGAAATTTTCTAATTGAATCAGAGGGTTTAGGAAACATTTATTCCCCATCTTTATAATCCATGTACAGAGAAACCGACCAGATTTAAGCATTTTATAATACCAATACCAATTTTGATAATCAATGATAATCATAGGGGGCAATATGGAGAACGTTTAGATTTGAATGAATCATGACTTTGTCTATCTATCCATATCATTCTGCAAGAATATGTCCTTCACTCAATTCTCAAGTTCAGTTGCATGAATCATTAAAGACGATGAAGTAAAATATGCTCTGATACAGATATCAGCCTGATGATACTAACAAAAATGTATGTGTCTAGGTTCCAGTAAAACAACTTCTACATCAAGGATGGGTGAAAAAGATGTTCTCCGAGAAAACATTTATATAAACAGATATTTGAGGAAATTTTAACAGATACAGATGGTCTGATGGTACTGACCAATAGATCTATAAGTCAGGTTCCATTAAAGGACGCATCAAGAATAAGGATGAAAGGTAGCTTTGCTGCCTTACAGTAGGAAGGTCGCCAGTTCGAATCCCCATCAGTTAAGGTGTACCTTTCTGTATGGAGTTTGCGTGTTCTCTTCATGCATGGGTCCCCTCCAGGTACTCCGGCTTCCTACCACCATCCAAAAACATGCTCATCAGGTTAATTGGTCATTCTAAATTGCGCGTAAGTGTGAGCATGAAAGGTTGTCTGTCTCTGTGTGTCAGCCCTGTGACTGACTGGCGACCAGTCCAGGGTGTACCCCCCCTCTCACCTAAGACAGCTGGGATAGGCTCCAGCCAACCATGACCATGAGGATATAAGATGGAAGATGGATGGATGAAAAAATTTAGGGGAAGAAAAAAATAAAAAAATAATTGGTACAGATATTGGCCTGGTGATATCGACCTAAAATATATATCTGGCCTATAAACAAGATGTTTATGTCAAGGATAAATAAAGTATCCATATCATAACGTTTACAATGGCATAAATTGGTAAAACCTATGCAGGTATCATTCAAATCATGTTAGCAAACAAATATATCTGTCAGGTTCAAATGAAACCACAGATACATCAAAAGTTAACGTTTCCTGTATCAAAATGTTTACTTTGGAAAGAATTTCATAATTTGGAAAGAAAATTTCTGTAGATGCTAATATGAGTCTGAGGATATGGCCAACAGGTGTATCTGTCAGGTTCCAGTAAAGACTACCATGTTGACCCGAATAGAAGACATGGTTTTCATTGTTGAAAATAATGTGAAAAAGTGGAGTCGTCTTATAATCAGGGTTTAACAGCTGATAGCAACAGCAGAGAGTACCAGCTGTTTGTAAAGATAGCGACCTCACTGTGGCAGAGACGAAGTGACAGGAGATGAAAAATGGAGCGGTGCTGTGATCTTCTAGAGCAAAGAGGATCAAAAGATGGGCAAGTTCACAGACAACTGAGGTGAAGTTACGATACTTATTTTAAGATAATGATGATCAATGCAGCAGACACGTTCAACAACTGTCAGGCAGCTAAAATATGTGGAGTAACAGGGTGTAATGTATGAAGATAATGCATGAAAAATACAAACTGTAAAAGAAAAGCTTATCTTGGTCCTCAAAGCGGCTGTTGGGGAATGGCCATTACCAGAGCTTTCATCAGCATTTAAAGTACAGATCTTAGTGATTGTATTTATAGCCAAAAATGAAAGCAGTCTCTATTAATTCAGTGATTTTCTCAGAATTAAAAAAAATAAAATTAGTTTCTCTAAACAAGGTAAATTTGGTTTGTCAGTCTTTTATGAAGATTGGTCTTGAAACGAGGGGGGTAATAATCAGGAACGTCCTATATTTGGGTCAATAGAGTACATCCAGATTATGGATGTTTGAAATGTTACGTCCAAACTATAACTGTACATTTTTTTCTATTTATATGTGGAATAATATTAAAACAAAATATTTATTTACTTTAGTAAAATTCTATATTTATACAAACACGTTTCTCTTGAAGTCAAAGGTCTAGTACTGTGACGGGATGAATCCAGATTTGCTGCTAATCCGGAGCACTCAAATGTTAAGTTTCTGCCATATGCACAGCATTAAGTGACGGCCTGTGTGGGCATTACACACACACATATATACAAACACACATATTTATTGAAACATGTTTGTATTGCTCTCTTGCTAACAGTCTGTCGTTGAGCCTTTGAGCTTCCTAACAGTGTAGTTTTCATTCTCAGTCGTTTCTTTCGTCTTTGTGTATGCTGCTAGAAGTGAGGATCATGAAACAACTTGTTATACACGCCGCTCTTTTCCTCTTTGGACTGCAGCCTACAGACAATGCAGGCCTTATTATTCTTTACTCACTTTGTCCCTGCTGAATTGCTCTTGCTGCCTTTGTTTCCTCGCTGTCTGTATTTTAGCGGCTTTGTTTTTCTATGCCTTGACCCAGGTGGCTCAGTGACTTCACATGAAGCCTGTAACCTGTGCGTCAGTGAGCACACAGGCTGGATGGAGCTCAGACCTGAGGAAAGGATGTTTGCTGCAGAGGCTGCCTGCTCTAATCAGGATGCATCGGATCACTCTCTGCTCTCATCTTTCTACAGAACATAATATGCCTCTTTTTTTTTTGTTCGTCCTCGCTCTCTTTCTCTTTTGTAGCTTTCTCTTTTGGTGTCTCTCTGCCTTCTAGACATGCTGAGGATTCAAAGCTGATGGGTAACTCGAGAACTCCCCTGCTGCTCTCAGATTCCTTCCAGTCATCCCTTGCAAAGAGAAAAAATAGACACACACAGCCGCACACTATGATGGAAGAAAGAGGGGATAGACTAGAATAAACAGGGGCAGAGAGAAATGATGTCGTCGAATAATTGGATGTGAAAGGGACAGGGATCGTGATGAGGAGGAGCAATGAAGTTATGTAAAAGTAAACACAAACAAATGAAGGAAAGGAGCCTGGAGGAGTGAGATGGAGAAAGCCAAACTGTTCTGTCGATAAGATGTTTCATTTTGTCAAAATCCTGCAGGTAACACAGGGGGCAGGCTGAAGAAAGCAACTCAAAACCAGTGATTAATCCAATAATCCATCGTTTTATAAAGTTCCTCCTCTGTGAGGAGTCTTGTCTTTGTTCTAAACGACAGAATTCCACTCAAAATGTCATTTTTCTGTCCATGCAAAAAAAAGTATTTAAAGATTAACTGTAGAAATTAAAAATATGGCCCAAAAAGAAAATAATTTTTCTGCATTTTCATGTTTATTTTTTTTGATGGCCAATAAGGAAGCAGTTCAAAGGCACACAGAGCAGTAAATTAACAACAGTGCAAAATATGAATGTTTTAAACCTAAATGTAAAGTGACATTTTAAGTACAACTTAAAGCTTAAACTTAACTTGGTATACAAGAAATGGATAAAAAGGGATATAAAAGTAATTTAAATTGACAATGATCAGGCTAACAATGGAACAGAAGTTAACAAAGTAATGTGCATTGAAACAGATGTAACACTTGAGGCTGGCTTCAAAACCAAGTAAACTCAACTGGGTCTCATGTTAAAATGTCCATAATTTGGGGGACTTCTTCCAATATGGTGACCGCCATCATTGTGTCTAAAGAAACCAATGAGTGATTATGATAGTTTTTAAAGTCAATGAGTACCTAAATACAGGTTGCCATCCTTGGTTATGAAACCAAGTATGATTGCATAGTAGTCGTTTGACAGCAAATTACAAACTACCCACAGGAGATACTGCGCTTTTTTAAGTTTTTATTCTGCCCTTCTGGTACTCCCATAGTAGCTTTACATGATTAAATCTCATAAAAATCCCTATTTTTCTCTCCCTGGGGTTTTAGAAAACTATTATTTCAGCCTATATATGAATTGTTTGTTTGAGCTGCTGTCTCTTTAAGGCTCCCTGCTCCACAAATCCCTACCCTCTGATTGGCCAGCCCTCTGGAGGCCTGTTGGGGTTGGAGCTATGGGCAGACCTTGATGTTTGAGGCCTGCCCCTCCAGTGTGTTGTAAAGCAGTTACGATATCCTAATGTGATAACGTCAGCATTTATGAAAGTCTTGTAAAAATCTGATGCTATTTCAAGGACAAACCATTGCAATCAGTTTACAGACAGTTTCAGGAATTTTGACAAGATATGAATATGTAGAGGTTTGAAAATCTGCACACGTTGAGTCAGAACATCTAGCATTGTTACTTTCAATTCATGTTTAAAATATGGGAAAGCATTATACCCTCTCTTTAAAGCTAATGCTGCAGCTTCTCCCAGTTGGCCATAAAATGGATCTCATGGTGTATGGAGGACTACATGAAATTTGGGTTCAGATAATGTCCCAGGACTCCAATGAGCAGTTCTTTGGTTCAAAAACATCAAATACAACAGCATCTTTTGTTTGTTTACATGGGGAACAAGCACAGAGCACCTTCAATGCTCCAGATTCCATTTTGACCCGCATCAGAGATGATATTTAGTCTCTTCATCTAAACCTCCCACTGCTATAATCATTTTTAGTGTCAAAAAAAGAGTCACAACATTATTTTCCCCAACTTGGAGCCACATGTGATAATGGCTGAATGATTAGGCATCCCACAGACACTCGTTTGACAGCACTCATGGTTTAATCAATGAGTGGTGTGACAGTTATCAAACAAAAGTACAAAACTCTTGCTTGTTAAAGCTTCCCAAACGTAAGAATTGTTTCTATTTTTCTTCTTTTATATAATTGGAAATTGAAATCTGTCACACAGAAATTGTTGATGGAAGAAAGATTTTTGAAAGCATTGCCGTGGGCTCACGGAAACATTGGACGTTTTTATGTAATGAAAGAATCAAATGAAATTTTGATAAAGGGATTGCTTCTTTAGGGCTTTAAAGTTACGAAAAAGAACACTTCATGTGTCTGTGGACTTTTTTTTCCCCTTGCAAACATCAAACTCCTCAGTTCTGCTCCTGGGCCTCTCGAAGCCCCAGCTGACTGGGCCCCAACTGCAAAGCAATGGGGAACACATGCTTTTAAAAACACACACACAAACACACCGTCACACACTAACAATAAAAACCCAGGTGGATCAGGTGCAAAGAGACTTCTTCTGTATTCAACAGATGTACAAAGGCACTCTCACAAACACTCACGTGTAGGCTGGAGTGGCGTTGTCTGAAGGCTCCCAGGGAAAAAATGTGACTCTTAACGAATAATCCTGTTAGCACACCGAGAATAACATCTGGTTTGTTCCAAGAACAAGACAGTCTTTTGAGTGAATTTGTTTTCTGGATGAATGAGGATCCCCTCCCAGCGAGCAGGGCCACAGGAGGCAAATGCCCATTTCAACACTTTCCCTGGAACACCTTGCACTCGTGTTTTCAAACTCGCGTTCTCAGAAAAGTAATAAAAAAAACTCCCCTTTACAGTCTTTTGTGTGCGTGACATCTCGGTTAGAAAATGCTTTTTTGTTGCTTTGTTCTACGTTGATGCACAATGAATCACAGTGTCTTTGCCATTGCATTAAGGATGAAGCCATGTGTCAGTTGAACATCGGTGTCAGACGATGTTTGCCCTGTTGACATGGACCAATCAACGATCAGTGAGTCATTCATTAGGACTCAAAATAACTCAAACAGACACTTTGATCAGAATGAAGCTGATGATCCAATTTGAATTGGGATAAAGTGGTGTAATATTCCTTTAGTTTGCTATGTATACACTCATTAAAGATGACAACAGTTTGAAACAGGGCCGTGCAAGACTAGTTGGAGAATGAAACGTCCGTGAAGAATAAGACAACAAAAGCTTATTTTTCACAAAACAGACGCACAACCTTCTTCTCCACTGTTGCTTCCCGCTAGGTTACCTATACAGTGGTTCCTCAATTTAAAAGTGTCCCAACTAACAAGTTTTTTGAGATACGAGCCAGCTTCAGATATACCGCCCACCCTCCCGTGTCTCACTCGTTCACTTTAAGCGGTTAGCTCACAGTAGAAGTATCAGCATTGTGCTTACATTTGTGCAAAACTTTCAGACTTCATTCAAAAGTAACACCCTGAAAAAGTTTCAACTGGGCGTGCGACAGCATTATTTAATGATGTTTGCCTTACTCATTTAGAAACATATGTAAAACAGCTGCAGATGAAAGTGAGGAATGTGTGGAGAAAAAAGCAAAAATCAGCATCTTCCAGTCGTCTGATCTCCAAGATAAATGCTGAACATTAGACTTAATAAAACCAGTTTACTGCAGTACATTCTATTAGATTATATTTTTATGCAATATTCATCACTTATAAGTACATTTTTCTTATTTAAAAACAAGCAAAAATAAGAAAATTTTTGGTGTTTATTGGGGGGGTCAGGAACAGATTAATGGCTTTTCAATTGATTTCTATGGGGAAAATTGATTTGACACACAAGTAAGTTGAGTTGTCACAGAACAAATTAAACTCATAGGTCAAGGCACCGCTGTACCAGGTTCCTGTTAACTCAGAGAGCAATAAGCGACATGCAGTTTTTTAAAAATGTTCCAGTGCCATTTTGTGAGCACTAGCATGCTATTGTATACACCAAATGTCATGGCTCGCTTGGAAAAAAAACAGTAGTTTAAAAATTGACTGATTTTGGCTTAAACATCAGGTTTGGATCAGTATCAACCCTGATTTTCACTATCTGTAATCCTCAGTTTCAAAAGGAGTATTTGCAAAAAAAAAACAAGACAAAGAATTCTTTTATGCTCTGTGCATACATTATATCGATTGGATGGAGGATGGATCTTGTGCCTGCACAGTCCACCGAATGTCAAATAATTGGTTCAAATGGAACATTTTTGTTGTTTCATTTTAGATCTTGGAAGGAAATGTTACACACCACACTGCGTGTTTTGTTTTACTCAGAAACTAAATGAAATGAAGCCAACACTGTAGTAAAGTAGACTGCAGTTCCTCAAATGTCCACTTGGAGCTGGCTCCAAAAATCAAAGAAACTCCATGAGATCCTATGTTAAATGTCAATCAATCTCTTTGCTCTGCAGAATAACCAAAAGCTGCGTGGAGAAAGTGTTTCTAACATGACGACAATAATTGGTGGGCGTCTTGATTGGCCTTCCTCAACTCCACACGCACTGTGAAGTTAGGTCTTAATTTCTAATATGGAGATTGCCATCCTTCAGCATTTTCAGAATGTATCTACGTTTTCTCCATGCAAATCAGAGTATGAATATTTTATAACTCAACCATTAGAGAATATAACAACTCGGGGTTATTCGAAATTCTATGTCATTTGGGGGTTAGCTAATTTGACTGAATGGTGGGCAGGTAGTAGCTGTATGCCAGGCGCCAAGGCTGTGGCCTCAACTTCACCTCCTGGTCAGTTTCTAGAAAACAGAAGGTTAGATGGAGTCATCATTTCCATTGAGGCGTGTGCCATCTATAGGCTCCTCCGAAACCAATGGATGATGTCACTCAGACTAAATCCATGTAGTAGAAAGTCTCTGGTTCATCAGTCCAGCTGTAGCACAGTTTGCATTGCCATCATAAATTCCGGTAACGTCTTTGCACATTAAATGTTTTTCCCATACCCTGCAGGCCTAATTTGCAGTGATTCTACACCTTCTTACGCATGCATGCGAAACATAACAGTCCTCCTCCTCCTCTTCCTCCCCCTCCTCCTCCCTGCAGACTGATATCTCTGATTCCTAAAAATAAAGATAAACTTTAAAGCGGTGGGCCTTCACGTCCATCACTCCTGAGCGGACGTGCCTAGTGCTCACAGAGGAAGGTTAAAGGAAGAGAGGCGGTGACGCAAAAGAGGAAGATGTCATTCTGTTTCCATCCCTGCTCTGTAATTCAGTCTCATTGTATGTATATACCGTGATAACTGCAGGTGTATACGTCAGTTCGGAGTATACTACCCTCAGATCTTGCTCCCCACTTCATCTCTATCTCCCTCTTCTCATTTTTCTCCCACTGTTCCCTTCATTCCTCCTCCCAGTGAGTGCAGAAAGTGAAATAGAGCAGAGAGGAGATGGTATCAGAGTGCTGGTGTGAGATAGGACCGAGGTGGAGACACACGGAGAACGATGGATGGATGGCTGGATGGCTGGATGGATGGATGGATGGATGGATGGAGGTTTGTCGGGGAGAGTGGGAGTGACACACGTTTTTGTGAGTCTGAAGGACTGGGAGGATGTGAAGAGGGTACCAGGCAACCAATGCTTCCTCTCTCACCCCCTCAAACACACACACACACACACACACACACAAACACATGCTCCAATAATCTGTGACTTTGTCTAGTCCATCCATCTAGATTACTGTTTTAGTTCAGGTCCTTTATCAGATGCAGACGCCCAGCTCTCTTTGCCTATCCCTCTGTACAGCTTCCTTTTTTTTCCTGTCATGCAACAATTCTGTCTCTCAGTGGAGACATCAGAGTGTTTATGTAACGCTAACTCAGCCGCAAAACTGAGAAGAAATGCAGCATCATGCAAGCCTTTGATAGAGGCGAAGAAAGTCAGGTTCAATCTAGATTAAAAACACCCACCAGGAAGCAGGAAGATGTCACCTTCGGTTTTAAATTTTCATGTTAAAAGTTTCCAAACTGACAGAGAAATGCCTCCAGCACTCTCCAAAGCCGCTGCCCCCACCACTTCTCTACATCACAGACAGCTGAGCTGAAATCAATCAGAGATTTACCTCCTGTCATCCGCCACACGTCTTTGATATCTGATCACCCGGCTAAAAGGGAAAATCTCCATGGAGCACGTTCCCTCCTGGCTTATCCCAGGCTCAGCCCCACAGAGAGCGCAGCAGATCCCCTCAGATTCCCTTCCTCCAGAGGTTATTTGGAGTGACTTTCTCTGCGTGCAGCTGCAGACTGAGAGGTGAAGCAGAGGAAAGAAACCGTGACTCACCTCAGACTGTGAATTACTGACAAGTAGGACGCGATAGCCTGGATCCCTTTTTGTGCCCATGCATGCCTGTTTTCCCCGCTGGATCAGAGGCGAACTGGATGAAGAGGTTATGCCATGGCAGAAGTTAAGAGGATGGGCGTAGAGGCAGCAGTAGTTGAAGGAGTTGTTGCACATCGGCGTCCACTCATCCAGAGGCGCGAGGTTCCAGACAACACCCCCCCCCCTTTTTTTTTTCTTCTTTCCTCCTCTCCTCTGTTCCTCTTTCCTTTCTCAGCACGACTCAAATAGAGGCTCTCACTCACTCACTCACACACACACACATGCATGCATACACACACTCACTCACTCACACACACACACTCACACATACAGCGTCTGAACTCCGGACGCCTCAGCGACAGAGCCCACGCAGGCAGAATATCCCCATCGTGCCGCCAGCCGACGCAGTTCTCCTCTCCGGCTTTCTCCACTGTTCTGTGTGTGCGACTGAGTGTGTGAGGAGAGAGAGGGGAAGAGAGAGAGAGAGAGAGAGAGATTAAGCACAAGGGGGAGGGAGCATTGAAGAGAGAGAGAGGGAGAGGGAGGAGGGAAGGTTGCAGTGTAGAAAGTACTGCTGTGAGGTGTTTTTTTTTTTTTTGGTTACATCTGGCAGGTTCATGCATCATCTCTTTATCTCGTCATCACTTACAGCAGTTTGAGGGACCTCGCTTCACTTCACGGCGCAGGCACATCAAGAATGCTGTAGTTTCTCCATCAGGGGTGGAAGGATTGATTTCCAGCTTAAAATGGATGTGTTCAGGCTCCATTTTTTACCACAAAAAAACTTAAAAACTCATGGCTTTGTCGCCCGGCGTCTCTTCTAAACGATTATCCTCTTGTGTTTCAACCTTCAAAGTTTCATTCAAAGTCTGCACACTTCCTGGCGTCAGCTTTGTTCTTAGTGTGGGATGATTCCATCTGCTTGTTCGCCTAATCTCTGTCTCGTTTTCATCCATCTGTCTTTGGTTGGTTATTAGTGGTAAAAACTCTTTTTGCAGGCGGGGGAGTTATTTTTAATTTTTTTTACTTCCTTCTGTTTGATTGGTCGTGTGCCGTTAAAGTGTTCAAAGAACAATGCAAGTAATTGTTGGCTTCACTTCACACCTTCATCGTGTAGAAGTGCAGCCGCTAATGGCTCTTTGGATGTTTTTGCAGTCGTGGCTCACCCTCACTCTCTCGCAGGGAAACCCCGAGTCTGTCTTTAAGCCTCAGGTACCATGGTAATGAGCTGCAGCTCTCCAGACACCAGCTGCACCTAGGTTCTGTGAGTGTTTCTCCATTTGTGTGTGTGTGTACCTCTGCCTCTACTTCTGATTGCCAGTGAAGCAGCAGGTGAACACCACACCGCCAAAGATTCGGTCAATCTGACTCATTTACTGTAACTCAGAGCTGAGGGGAGCTAGCTGACATTTTGGTAGATGATTAAATCTATTTGTCAAATTAGGGAATGTTAAGACTCCACAAGTGGCAGAGAGAAAAAAAATATTTCAGCAATTAGAAAAACATAAAAATGAAACTATTACAATCTTTGGGAAATCAGCTTTAAACCCCGATGGGGTGTGTATTGTCTGTCTTCTGACAGCTGTTAGATGAAACAAAGCACCTTTTTTGAAAAACATTTGTTACATGGTGACAAAATCTCTCCTCTTTCTGAGCAATACTTCTTTTAAAAGAACATTTCGGTATCTTGTTTGACACTTTTATCACATTGTTTTGTTTCTCATCAGTTTTGTAACAGAATGCCCGTCTAAACTCAGCAATCAGGGGAGAAGGGTCTTAGTCAGGGAGGGGACCAAGAACCTGATGGTCACTCTGTCAGAGCTCCATTGGTCCTAAATGGAGAGAGGAGAATCTTCCAGATGGACAACCATTTCTGCAGCAATCCACCAATCAGGCCTGTATGGTAGAGTGTCCAGAGAGAAGCAGCTCCTTAGTAAAAGGCTCGTGGCAGCCCACCTGTTTGCCAAAAGCCCCCTGAAGGACTCTCAGACCATGAGAAAGAAAACTCTCTGCTCTGATGAGACAAGGATTGAACTCTTTTGTGTGAAAACCATGCATCATGTTCTGAGAAACCAAACACCGCTCATCACCCGGACAACACCATCCCTACAGTGAAGCATGGTGGTGTCCGCATCATGCTGTGGGGATGTTTTTCAGCTGCAGGAACCGAGAGACCAGCCAGGATTGAGGGAAAGATGAATGTAGCAATGTACAGAGACATCCTGGATGAAAACCTGCTCCAGAGCACTTTAGACCTCAGACTGGGATGATGGTTCATCTTTCATCAGGAGAACAACCCGAAGCAAACAGCCAAGATATCAAAGGAGGGGCTTCAGGACAACCGTGAAGGTCCTTAAGGGGCTCAGCCCAGACTTTCATCTGATCCAACATCTCTGGAGAGATCTGAAAATGTCTGTGCACCATCGCTCCCCATCCAACCTGATGGAGCTTGAGATGTGCTGCAAAGAGGAATGGGCCGAACTGCCCAAAGATAGGTGAGCCAAGCTTGTGGCAGCATATTCAAAAAGACTTGTGGCTGTAACTGCTGCCAAAGGAGCATCAACAAAGGATCGAGCAAAAGGCCGTGAATACTTATGAACATGTGATGTCTTAGTTTTTATTTTAAATGAATTTGCAAAAATTTCAAAAGGCTGTAATATAACAAAATGTGAAAAAAGTGAAGCACCGTAAATACTAAATACTTTTTGGGTGCTCTGTAGCAGCCTACAGGTGGCCAGAGATGCTCATCCAACCTGGGAGTAGCACATGGAGAATTTCACTCTAACACCTTTAAAACCAAGCTGTTTGTCTGAGTTTGTGTTTATTTCCTTCACAGAAACTTCAGACAACTCAGGTTTCATTGCCTATTTTTGACTCGCATCTGTCTGCAGGGAGACAGCTCGGTGACTACTAAGCACATGAGACATAGAGACGTAACCAGTCCCGTTCACACTTTCATCTCTAAAACATCTTCCCCTTGTTTAGTATCGCTCATTTGTTAGTCTTCACTCTCCCAGTCACCTCGTCTTGTTTTGACAACATAACATACTGTAGAACACCGTGCCAACACTCACAACATGCTTTTTTGGGACTTGCATATCTGCTTCACAACCTTGTTTTTTCTCAGCAAGGGGACAACAAGCTGCAGGTTTCACACCAAACGAAAGCTGAATAATGTTTGCAAAGATTTAACCTTGGAGCGTCTTTGTGCTTGGCAGGTGTTTGAGATTTGAACCCAGGGTTAGTGGCATTTGTTTAATGGATAAAAGTCCTCTGGGAGACGTTGTCTTCCTGTACGTGAGGTTTGGAATAGGCTCCGTCGTTTTTCTTTTATTGAAATCTGCTTAGTGATCTGCTTGTGTAAGCAAACTGTTTCTCAGATGGATAAACCGATGGCAGCAGAGGAGTCACTGGAGTGACTCTCCTCTCATATCGATTTCATTACCTCAAAGCGAGCCCTCGGGGGACGTTTATTTGATGTCCCTTTTCCCCGCTTGTCCAGTATACACAAGACTGAGGTCTAAGAAAAGTTCACATCTAGAGCCTGCTGGCATTTTAAGACTCTTTGTTCAATACCACAAAATGGTCTCTACTGCCACAAAAATCATTCATAGACAACCTTTTTTTTATACAGCCTCAAACCAGGGCAAAGGTTAGCTAATGGTCTTATATCAGACCTGACTTCAACTGCAACATTATCAAAACATACTAGAATATAACAATATGTGAAATATGCATCAAAAATCTTCTTTCTTCTTGTAATATTGATGTGATGCTCACATCCATGGGGAAAGAAGGTGTCTGAGCTGCTTCGTCCAAAAGCTTTATGTCAAAACAAATCAATGAATATCAAAGGAACCGCTGCTTGATTGATAATGAAATTCTGCCAATTCCCTTAAAGCTCCTGTGCAGAGTTTTTAGCGAGCTATAAAACAGACTGAAATTAGTATTGATCCCTCTTTATGAGCTAGAAAAGCAATCAAAACCATCAGGATAAAGATGGACAATGCCTGTGCTGTTATTTCTCATGGTGAGAAATGCTGGCGGGGGGTAGGTGTCAGTGTCAGGCCTGGTTTATAATCTACGCAGCAGCACATACTGTAAGCTTGACCTCCTAACCCACACTGAAAAATGTTACAGCCCTTTTGAAATGAGTGCAAACACTGTGACTGGTCTGCTGGCAAGCAAATTATTCAACTGTGTTCAGATCATTCTTCCTCTGGCCAAATACACTAATTCAGCAGCTTCTTTTGATCATACATTTTACTTTTAAAATAAATCGTAGTGAGACTCAAAAAGATAAACAATATTAAACTTACACATGGAATTTTTTTTCAACCTTTTTAAACATTTTTACACACCTTTATTCAGAGAGGATTGGACTGTAGATAGAGCCGTACACAAGGTGAACTAATATATAGCCCCCTGATTATTAAAAGTATTTTAAGTTCTTTATCTCAATAGTTATGTGACTTGAGTTCTTTTAATGAAGCTGAAAACTGAATATTGTGCTTTTTCAGAGGCTTTGTTGATTTGATACAGCCTACCTACCACACCAGATGAGCCTCCGGTCTTGCTCCGCTCCATTGCATGTTGACTGCGTAGGTCAACTCTCATCAGCTGTGTGTTCAGTCTGGCACCTTACAGGACACCAGACAGCTGGAGTCATGAGAAGGAGGAGTTCTTGTGCTTCCCAACCCGATGATGATCCTCTCCTGTTTCATGTGTAGGCTGTAAAACCTCAAACCTGTTGACTGGTCCTTGTCTGGCTCCGCTCATTGTGTCAGTTTGTTGTTACAGTCAAGATAAATACCATCAGGTTTTGACAGGGTTTGTTTCATTTTGAAGTCACTTGTTGTTTTTAGGCCCCAGCATCTGGCAAAAATTAGACAGTTGGGTATCTGCTGCAACCTGCCGGAGCAGGGATGCAGTCAGACTGGGGAAGCATCTGGTGTATTTTGGTCATAATGCTGTCTTGCTTATTGCATTATAGGCACTGGTGAAGTAAAATATCCTGGTATCCCCTGCATGTCAAAAGTCATGTAATCAAACACTGTAGTGAAATCTTTGTGGTATATTTGTTAGTACTGAAGCATGCAAACTGGATTTTCAGCTCGGATTGTCTTTGTTTTTGCATTTATAATGAACCTGATTAATGTTGTCTCAGCTTCCTGAAATTAAACACCATAAATTATCCATATCTGGTAAAATATTCAGAAACTACTCTCACAGATAGCATGAGTGTGCTATCGTTTTTAGTACCTTCGCTGTTGCCACTCCAGTCCGTCCTCTGGGATAGTGAGTGCATTCATCCACACATAGAACATTAGAGTGTGTTGCATGGAGACACATTACTAGACAGGGAAGAGAGCTGTCAATTTATTGTAGCTTTGATATCTCCACAATCCTAATGGAGAGAGAAAGTTTTCCGTGTGTGTGTGTGTGTGTGTGTGTGTGTGTGTGTGTGTGTGTGTGTGTGTGTGTGTGTGTGTGTGTGTGTGTGTGTGTGTGTGTGTGTGTTTCATCTGACAGCCTGATATGATGTGTCTGCCGTGCAGCAGCGTTGCCCCAGCAAGTCTCAGAGTGAGAATGTGAAATTGTGCCTAGCAGATACGTCAGCGAGAGTCTGTCCCCATCTGCTGCAGTCTTTTGGTCTTTTCATCAAACGTGTGTACAAAGCAGAGCCGCAGAGTCTGTCCAAAAAAAGCATCGAGAGGATCAGACGGGTTAAACAAAGCGAAGCTCGGCACAGGAAAAGCGTCATGCCAGTTATATAACGGGGGAAATTTGATCAAAATCTTAGCGGATTGGGGTACCTGCACTGCAAAAGAAAAGGAGCATGTTTGTAACATTGGAGGGAATTTCCATACAAACTCTATTTGTGTTTTGTCTGTCATTTTTGTAAATCATTCATTCATTCATTCATTCATGTATTTATTAATTATACTTTGTTCATCCCTTTGGGGAAAATTCAATTTTTACATTGAATCATGCTATATATACACACACGTGCACAAACAGCACTTTTGCACAGAAACATGCTCTAATGGAGAGCGCAGAGTGATGGCGCTGCACCCTCAATGCACACCTGAGCAGTTGGGGCTTTGGTTCTTTGCTCAAGGGTACCGCGACAGTGCTCAGGAATTTATGCTCACACCTCTCCAGCTATCAACAGAAATTCCAATCATGGTCCATGTTGGAGCTTGAACCAGCAACCCTCTAATTGCCAAGCCAAGTCCCTATGGACTGAGCAAGCAGCAATCTGTTCAGAAGATATTAAGATCACAAGTTTGCCCAATCAGAGGCACAGGTCAGTTCATGTGACTGTCAGGCACCTTATGGCTGTTGGTGTGGAAACTCAAAGCCGACCGGCCGATTTGCTTAAAAAATTTGTTTCAGAAACAGACGGGTGACATCACGGAGACTTCGTCCATTAATTATACAGTCTATGGGACTGAGCCACTGCCACCCTCATGCAGTTTGTGGGAACTGAATTCGAATTTTATTCTTTAACAGTTAAAGAAGGGTTAAAGCAGGTTAGCAGGCCACCAACAGTTTGTTAGAAATAGACTTTGTATCCTCAAATTCAGCCAACTTGTGAAGTGCCTCCAGCCACTTTATTTTAAGCTGTTTTTGACCTTTGATAACAACTTGTCTGTGTTATCTGGACAGAGTGTTATGGCTTCAGGACATGACAATACAACGCCGACAAACACAAAAAACTCCTTGTCATGCTCCAGTCCGTCCACACAATGTGCCACATTCACCGGGCAGTGTTCAGAGAAATCTATTTTCCTTTCAGTGGGGTGTGCTCGGCATTTGGCAGACAGACTTTCTTTGAAAGAAATGTCCTTGGTTCAACGGGGTTTCCTGTATAAATTAAGGTGTCTGTTCAGGGGAGTATTATGCTTTGATGTGTTAGAGTGTGAAAGTGCCTCCTGAAGCCTGTCTAAGTTGGATTGCTGTCAGAGTGAATGGCATAACGGGTCACTTTCATGGCCGGCTGCCCAGGTCCTCCATGGTTATTATTTATCCTTATGTATTCTGAAGTGTTTATTTGGACGTCACAACGCATTACGCCTGACGCTGCTGAAGAAAGAAAATGAAGTGTGAATGGCTTCAGCTGGCTGCGAACATGTCCTCCTCTAGTTTCCGTTGGCCGACCTGCCTCCCCGCCACCTTGTTGGCCTGATGTGGGAGCCAAATGGGCTCGCTGTTGAATCCTGTAGCAGCAGCCAAGTTCCTCTCACGCGTCAGCTCTGCCTCCCCTTGACAGGCTTGTGTGAAAAGTGTTCAAGTGTAACTGCTGTTCCAGTGTCTTTGTTGGTGCATATGTGTGTGATAGCAGGCTTTAGGTTTTAGGGCGTTAATTCTTCCAAAATAGCAACAACTCCATAAAGAAAACCAGCACAAGTCTCTTCTGCTTGTTTGATTGAGGAATCATTTGGTTCATTGCATTCCCAAGAAGAGATTTCTGGAATGACAACTAGCAAAGTTTTTCTAGTACAGTTGGATAATTTCTAGAATTTTGAAAGCTAGAAACTTTCATTGGGAATTTTTTGGAAATTAACTTGGATTTTTGGGTAATTTTTGAGAATTTATATGCACTCATTCACTGCTAACCATTTTCAGACCTTTTTTCCCATTTCGACCAGTCTTTCAGGATCTACAGAATATTGTGTTCCATGACTATATAAACTCTGAAACTACCAAAGAAAGAGTAGACTCTCCTCTTTCATATCTCTTCTTGTTTTTAACAAAAAATGGACAAAACAAGCCTTTTAGACAGCACTCCTCCCTGAAGCTCGATCCTTTGATTCGTCTTTTCTCATGATCGCGACACATTCTCTGTTCGAGTGTGAGCCGCAACGTCTCACCATGTCTGTGTCATCTCGCATCTTCTTCTCGATCTCTGCTGATCTCTCATTCAAAGACAGCACTGCTGCCACCTAAAGTAGTTTACAAGCCTGATATTGATGGGAAAGCCCCGCCACCAACCAATCCTACCCACTGGAATATATCACATCTACAGACACATTCAATTGTTGTAATCAGATTGACTTCAATAGCCGCCAATGAGTTAACTGCATTTACCAGGTCATTTACATGTATAAATATATTAAACATTTTTGTTATAAACAGACATGCATGCAAACATGTCTAATGTAGTATTTTTAAATCAAGTTGATGACAAGAAAAAAAAGCAAAAATTTCCAAAATTTTGTGGGTAGTATTTGAAAATCAATTTAGTTGACGGCAATAAATCCCTGAAAAGTTTCAATATACCTGAGCTAAAATTCCCATGAAAATTTTGAGGCAACTTTCCTGAAATTTACAGGAAATTTTCTGCCTCTTTGCAACCCTAGTAGTGAGTGTTCATTGGTTTACTCTAAGGGCAGCGATCTTTTTCGCAAGGGAATATTTTCTCTGGTGTATTTTACAATACAGAAGCACAGCAAAGATAATTTTTAACATTTGGAGGTTTTTGATTGACAGCTCTTTTAAGCTTTTTATTCTCCTCTTTTTTTTTTCCTTTTTTTTTACCATGCCATTTCACCTTTTAATTTGAATTCTCCTCGTGCAAATCACCTCAGTAGAATATCTTGAATCTCAGCTCTTACGATGGAATAAGCTCTGTGTGAGTGACGCGGCAAAGCAAGGAGAATACAAATTGAGATCTAATTGTGTGCTTCCAGCTAATCCCGTCATCCTATAGTCAGTGCTTCTTTTTTTTTTTTTTTTTTTTTTTTTGTCTAAACCTCTGGAGATTTTTCTGCATATGTAAACCCAGGCTGTGTAACTCCAGCATGAATCTCTTGTGCTTCCATGGGAGTGTCTCCATATGTTTCACTGGCCATGGGAGGTTTTCCTTATGTGGTAATTGGTCATAATGAGATAGCAAATGTATATTTCATCAGCCTGGTAGCTAATAGAAAGAAGTAAGGAAGTAATTTAAGTCCCTGTTGGTCATCGCCCCTCATCTTCTCCCTCTCTTTTCTTTGCTTGTTTTTTCTTCTTTGGTTTTTCTCTTCTCCAGAGATGCGAAGAGGCTCGGTCTGCATCCCTCCAGAGACCACCACATTGTCTCCCCACAGGCTTAATTAAAGCCTCAGAACAATGCTGTGTTTATAAGACGACCCCTTCACTATGAGAGCAAACATCAATTTCTGCTTCTCTTCTGTCGGGCGCTAAAGTGAGATGAATTGTCAAAGACGTGAGCGAGGGAGCGGCGTATGATGGATCTGGGCCTGCTCTCTAATCACTGCTTTTTCATTTCCGATAAGATTCTGCCTCATTTGCTTCTGAACAGAAGATGGATACGTGGGCCGGGTTCCGGAAATCTGCAGCATCTGGACACTGTGATGGATATCGATTGTAAAGTTTCAGTTGATTGTTGATTGGCTTGGAGATAAGTCTCCAGATGGACGGCTCAATTGTTGTTTATTAAATGATTGACTTCAGGATGCAGTCCAGCATTTTTATCCTGTACAGAATCAATCAAAAAAAAGAAGTCTGTCTCACTTTTCCTACAGTCCTTGTCTTGAGGTCATGAGCTTGGCCTCAAGTCGCTGCCACTTTTTATTTCTTCTTTATTTATTCTCTGTTTCCTCCTTGACAAACACTGGATAGCGTACTTGAAAGTGCTCGAAAATTGCAGTTTCACTCACTTATCATCATTTTGCATCATTTCCGACAAGTGTGGGTGTTTTATGTCTGCAATTTATGTGCCTGTCATCTCAGAGGGGAAAGCAAAGAGGAATTGGATTACAAGACTTTGGCGAGATGTGTGATAAATGCTTCGGATAGTGCATTTCTGGACACTCCATTGGATATTCCTTGAGTGGCTTTACACTTTAGCAAAGTTGGCATATCCCAGCAAATAAAAAGAAAAGAGGTTGACCACGATTGGACAGGTTTGCCTTTGGAGTCCCTCTGGTTCAGGACTCACTCAATGCATGACAGCAAAGGCCGTCAGACATCGCATCCTTGCACCCATCAACTAGGAGCGGGAGACCTCATCGGAGAACACCTGAACTTTCCCGCTCACCGTCACGCCTCGCGTCAGAATTTCTCATCTCCCTCCTGAACAGCTGGTGCGGCATGTGTTCCTGTTCCGCATTTAGCTCCTAATCGCCGCACAGTCAAAGATATGAATCCCTCTTTCTGGGAGGGGGATCTCTGTCTGTCTGCGAGTCTGAAACCGAAACCAAGGAGGGATCAAGGAAGCTAGATCCCTTTACCTCTATTTAATTTGCCACCAGGATTTGCCAGCTCATGCTACCGTCTCTGGCTACAAATACGTTTGTTTGCAGCTTAAGATTCATTCATGAGCAACGCATTACAGCAATAGCAACATTGGCGTGTGCATGCTTGTGCTGTTGGCAGCCTTGATTGAACATTGGGAGTAAGCTTAAGGGGCTTAAGCTACTGTAAGAGGCGCTGGAGCCTTATGGCGAGTCCCACTCTGAAGCTTACAGCATGTAAAGTTTGCTCTGAAGGCTCTTTATCTTGAGGATTCATTCACAGCTGAAGAGATACAAAGAATGAACGAACTTGGGATAGCCTCCAGCTCGTGAAGCCTCTCTTTAGTCTGAGCGGTGAAGGAAGTGCCGATGACTTCTTAAGACTGCCGCGTGCTTTGAAGCTCCTTTTTATTAATAAAGTGGCTTCCCAGTGGGAGGGGAATTGCACCACCCTTATGCCAATTACTCTTGAGGATGTGGGAAATAAGAGCTTTAATGAAGAAAGATGAGTTCAACAACCTCCATCTTTTACCAGGGAACTATAAATCTTCTGCTGCTAACCTTCCTGAAACCAGATCCTTGTAATCAAGCATCTCCATCCTTTGTTCTCCAAGAATTTGTCCCTTCACACACTTGTCGTTGTGCTTCTTTTTTAATCAGGCTCCATCTGAGTTTGTCCTCTTTGTGTATTGCTTGAGAACTGAGGCTAACTGGGGCTTACTTGCCCTTGCAGATGAAAGAGTCCAGCCCTCTTTGCTTTCGAAAACATTTCCATATTCATTTAGTCACACTGCTTTCTGTGAAGCAGTCATTTGTGTGACGTGTTACAGGAAAGACAAGGGGAGTGACACATGAATAAAAGATATTTGAATCAGCATGATATTGTTTGCCAATCATAGCTACGCATTTTTTGTTACAATGATAAACCTTTCTTTATGACCTGACATGGCTTTGTGGTTAACCAGGCGAAGAACAGCCACAAGAAGAAGAGAAAACACATCCGTAGTGAAGGTTCAGGTGAGGTAAAAGTGAGTGTGCAGCGTCGTTTCAGCTCTGCTGTGCTTTGGTGGGTCAAGCCTAATTACAACTCAAGGAGAGGTTCTCCAGTGAAGCAGAGTGCAGCATGCGGATTAACTACCATGAAGCAGCTGAGTTATATCAAACGCACAAGAGCTGCACTAACAACATCCTGCCTGAAAGGAGGAAGTTATAACTCTGATGCAATAAACAGATGGAGTCCGTTTAAGCCTGGGAGGGAAAAAAAGTGTTTATCATTGTTTTAAAAAAGGCCAGCACCATACTTAGAAAGATTCTTGACTCCACCGGTTGTTGGATTGGTGACACTCAGACCCCCTTTAATGCTCCCGCATCTAAATTCTTATCAGATCTAACACTCTCTCATCTGGATATGCTCCCATGCGTTCTGTGACAAAGCAATTTTAATTACTTTCTCTTATCTGCTGAAAGATTTTCAGCGATTATCATGTTGAGGTAAAACTGTCTGGGAAGATTTAAATGATCACCCTCTGTGGCTTCATTCCTAGCAAGTATTTTATGCAAATGATTACTTATCGTTGTTTAGAGTTATTGCAGATAAGCCCACTACATTCAGCAATGTGTAGTTTCTCTGCAGATGTGTAGCTCTTTTTAATATCATCCATTGCTGACATCTAGCTAACTACCCTTACAGTAGTCAAGCTTAGCCCATGGCAAGATTGATAGCTGTAAGGTCCAGACAGTCCTGTGACCAATTCACTAAGTTTCACACCGACAACCTCTGGTGTACAGGACGCATTCCACTTTTAAGATTGTATTAGAGCTAGCAAGAGGACTAATTCTCAAGTCGATTGAACAGTATCTGAATACCTCCTCTTTGACTTTTCTCTCTGAGTGTCTTGGTCGTGGATTATGACTGTTTTCTGCAGAAATGCTTTGTTTGAAGCGCCTGTTAAAACAATAAGTTTGGATTGATTTTGGCGACCCCTGTGGACAAAGTGGACTTTGATTATTCTGTCCTATACATTCTTATGTGTTGTCCTTTGACCAAAAAAATCTCACCTTGTTGTTCTTTAACATTCAAATGCATCTCCTATTTAAAGTCCTTTTTTGCCTTTATCACTTGGTGTGACACCTACCCCCTTGCAGCAGTTTCAGACATTTAAAATTACCATAAACAAATAGTTAATTTTTATGGTGATGGTTTTGTTTGCTGTTACAGTTCATAAAGAGGCACCATAATGCATTTTAGTCGGTTTCATAACCAGTAAAAAACTCCCCACAGGAGCTTTAATTTTTTACTCCCCGTGAAATATTTGCTTGTATTCATGGGATAGACTGCGGTCATGTAAATTCTCAATAAGGGCCTCTCTTAGCTCCATGTCACTACATTTGAAGTTGTTCTCCAGCTTCTTTGCTCTTCTTCGTCTCATCCTTTGTCCACACTCATCACTAGAATGTCACTTTACAGCGCAAATCCCTCTCCATCCAGCCCTCCACACGTTTCCCTCTCCTTATCTGCTCCTCTCAGCACATGTACAGCCTGCCAACCAGAGCCAGGATAGTGCTCTGCAAAGTAAAGACAGCACTTCAGGGACCTCACAGGCATTATAATCAGTGGAGACAAAGAGCTGGGGAGTGCAGGGCAGTAGGTTAATGAGATCAGCCACTGAGAGAGGGCGCCTGCCTTTCCGAACCTGGGAAGCCAGGTCCGCTTCAGCACTCCGATCCAATCAACTCAGCTAGTCAGTATCCATCAAAATCACGGGCACACAGTCACTCCATCCTCATCCTCCAGCTTGAACCTGATTGTGTATTGAATCCATTTATTTTTCTCTTCCAGGGGAGCTTCGTGGCTAGCATGACTGCCACGCTGAGGCAGATGGACGACTATCATTACGCTCATCTGATCAGCACCTTTGGCAAGATAAGGAGTGATGTGGTGGTGAGTGCACCTTATCTGTATGTCAGCTGGATCAGATACTCCGGCCTTCATTCTAATGTAATAACTTCAAATGTGGCCCCATATTTTCCTTTAATGCTGCACTTCTATTCAGAGAAATCAAAAGTTCGATTAAATCTGTGCAGAAAACGTTCAGACTCCACATTAAGGCCTAAAATTGAAGTTATTTGAGTGTTCACTCTACCCTTGATGATAGTAACTCCTAAGGGAGGCAGATCACACACTGCAGCCAACAAGTTGAGGAGGAGGGATAAATCTCATTGATGTTATGGATTTTAGCTCTGAATAATTCTTCCCTCAAAGCGGTATTTCTTTAGTAGCTGCTGCCAGATTAGCATTATGTTGCTCTCTCTGACAAGTAAGAAAATCCTACTGTTTGCCTTTTACCCTAGCAAAAGGCTTTTTGAGCTGCTTAGGATGGGCAGCAATCTGATTTAGATTACAGGTAAAGCTTTCTAATCTTAAATAGACAGAGAATATGGCTTCACTTGCAGCACATAGAGCTTTTTAGTAAGTAATAAATGAATGAAAGCCCTGTCAGATTTAGCTGGATTACTTCTTATATTTACAAGTTGCTCAATCAAGCTAAGCAATGTTTCTTTACCCACATATTTGCTTTTATTATGACATTAATTACATTTTCCCTGTAAAAAAATCAACTTGAAATTGTGACCTTCATGGGGCTCGTCTGAGCCTGCCTGTCTAGTTCCCACAGCAGGACAAACAATCACTGTGATGAAGTTGGAGTTTTATACCGATTTATTGTTCCCAGAGCCAGCATGAGCTATAGTCACATTTCAGAACTGGCTGCAGCCCAAAGGACTTTGTTTTTCTGCAGCGAACGCTATAGCACAAAACACAAGGATTCATCCAGGGATGAATCACCAGAAAGAGATGCAAAAATACATTTATGTACAATGACAGAAATAGGCAATGTTTTCAAAAAGGTTGATGAATTTCTGCTCATTTCAGGTTGTGGAGTGTGAGGGGTATACACTGAGCTGTCTGTGTTGAGCAATTATGTTGTAAGTTGTTGCTTTGGGACTGTGAAAAAAAAAAATTCAGAAACAATTTAAACATCAACCAGAATCCACTGGACCCAGTGACTTCAGCTCTTGGCTTAAATGTTGGTTTGCTGCAAATAAAGCACTCATTTGACTGTTTTTTTCTCAGCTGCCTGCATTGTTTGGAAGCTTCCTTTCAATATCTGGGAGTATGTTTAAAGCACTACTATATGTTCAAAGACAGGAAAGTAATTTTGAGCCCATGAGGTGAATTCCACTTTAGAGTCACGTCTGTTTTTAAGCTGTCACGTGGGGCCTCTTAGATCACCGCCTCCCAGTACTGGTTTTCTTCCTTGTCCATTTTAGGCAGAGATTTTGTTCAATCCTCCATTTTTTTCAATGTTACTATGTACAGTAAGTAATAAAATTAACAAATTGTTTTTCATTTTATTATCTAACATTCTGTAATTGTTGGACCATTTTCTCACGCAGTCTCTCACAGAATATCAAGTCCCTGTCCATCTTGCCTTCTGAGGGACTCTGCTTTTTTTTTTGGAATACCCTTTTTATTACTAGTTATGATAGTTATTTGTTGCGAATAGATGTGAAATGATCTTCTATGTGTGTTTTCTTAGGGTTACACAACTTTTTCAGTGATTTGTTGTCTATTTCTTAACTTTTTCTTTTTAACTGTATCACCCACATCAAATTCAGAATCACTGTTATTTTAACAAAGTTTTTCAGTTTTAGCATTTGATACGTCTTTGGAGTTTGTTTCATGAACATTTTACACTTTTTTTTGGAATTGATTTTGTGAGCACCAAAAACAAGTCGTCTGGTTATCTACTGTGAACAAATGAGTCCGGGGGATTTTGTGCAGCCGACATGGAGAGTAGATAATTTCCATGTATTATCCAAATTAAGGTAGAGATGATTCAAAGTTCCTTGTTAAGAAATTGGAAATGAGAAACTATTCATAGTGTAACTGGATGTTGTTATCAAGTTGTCATGTTCTGCTTGTAAAGCTGATTATTACATGCCTGATTTGTTATCTGAACATTTAGGAGAACTTTTCTCTAAAGCAGCCGTAATCGTATTAAAGTTCAACATATCAGCGTTAAAATCGCTGAGTTATTGGTTGAAATGGGGAATATGTGAGTCAGCTTGACTTAAAAACAAAACATCTAAATGCTGCTTCTGGCTAAAAGCCACAAACTGAACAATTCATGCAGCTCTGCTCTTATCTTCAGGTAGAATCAAACAGTTCACTCTCTGAAAACTTTCTCCCTCTCACAGGATTTCCTCATGGAAACGTTTATCATGTTCAAAGACCTCATCGGGAAGAACGTCTACCCATCCGACTGGGTCATAATGAACATGATGCAAAATAAGTAAGTGCGACATTATTGGACACTCAAACACAAACACACGCTCGCATTAAGCATTCAGCTTTACGCCCCTACCCTGTTGTTGCTAAGGAACAGCAGTCAGAAGTGGGTAAGGGTGTTTTCTAATGTTTTTCTCTCCATGCAAATATCAGCACAAGGCCTCAGCAGTGTAGCAATCAGATGAGCAGTCAGCGCAGCCGCAAACAATCACATGAATTATGGATGCTTGGCTGTTTACTGCCTGCTAATCTCCAAACTTAGTCCCAGCATCTCTTTACTTTGTTGCTTGTTGTGCTGCTGCGGTCTTCTGTTTTATTAATGTGAACCTTGCCTGGTTCCATTTTTGCCAAAAAAGAAGAAAAAGAGAAGTTCACTTTGCAGTTGGAGAGTTGAGACAAGAGCTTCTGTTTTGTGCTCTTTTCATGCGAAGTCAGAGTTAGAAAAGTGTTTTAAGGTTTTACTTGTGAGTGTGTTTTATTCTTATTTGTCTCGGTTTAGAAGAAACACAGACCTGGAAGTGCTCCAGTGCTCAATTATGCAACAGAACAGCAACATCTGTCAAATAAAAACCCTAAGTCCAATTTTCAGCAACTTAAAACCAAAATGAACTCTTTCCCCCTCAGCATCCATGTATTATTGAAGGTGCAAAATGTGGTGTGAACTGTGGTCAAAGAGCCGTGGTCGCTGGGAAATACGCTTATTTCTGAGAAGAGGACCCCTGAGATTTTAATTTCTACAAACTCAAATGGAAAAAAAAATATCTCTCACTTGATTCATTCCATGTGTTTAAAATATTAAAATGTTGACTTAAATCAGGTGCCATCATGTAAACAAGTCAACGGCATCAACTCTCACTAAGCTAAAACAGATTTTTATAAACTCATTTTATTATAGGTGTGCAATTTTCAAGCAGACCTGAAAAATCAGGTCAGGGCTCAAAGGGTTAAGTAAATCTGAGTGTCGTCTGCGTAAAGAGTGTTAGCAATCGTTGTTATCAAGTTATGCAGCTTTAGAGTTAAAAGAGCAGTTCTAAAGACATCAGAAACAGGAAATGACCCTTTATTTTGCAAACGAATGAGTTTTGGCCCAGCTGGTTTATTAGACTGTGTGTGATAATTATATGGCATTTGTGGCACAAGCAGTAATCCTACCCAATTTTTATATACATACTTAACAGGCTATGAAATAGTTCATGAATCAGAGAAAAAAAAACACCAACGTTTTTAAATCTGGACTCTTCACATTTGAACAGAGTGTCTGGAGCTATTTCTGTTGGCTTCATGCTCCAAAGTGTCCATTAACAGCAGGTGCTGGGCTTGTAAAGGAGGCCCTGGTAGACTGTGAGCAGTTTAACAACCTGCCCACTCTTTCTGAAACCATTCCAACATCATCACCTGCTAGGATATTTGACTGGAGATGGGAATGCTACTCAATTTTGGCTGTACTGCTTTCATCAGTCCATTTGATTGCTACAAGCCTCTTGGTATTCATCTGACCCCTGTGAAAACAGTGTCAGCCACTTGGGCGACTGGTGCTGGTGCTCCCATGTGCCCTGCAGGTGTGCAAATCACATCTCTTTACTTGGAGCCTCAACTGCACCGTCACGGACTAACGACATGCAGTCCCAACAGTCTTGAAACACACAAACACAACCTCTGCCCCCACATGCACGTCCTGGACTAACAAGCGTTCTCAAACATCACATACACGCTGTGCGTCTGCGTCTGATTGAGCTGCTGTAGGGGTGGGATAAACATCACTGTGCTCCCGGCAGTTCACTCTCAAATCATGTAGAATATTTTCTTTCGACTTGCAGACCAGGCCAGTGTGTCGTTCCCCTCACCGCAGCAGGATCTATCACAGACAAACCTTTTGTCTTCTTGCGCTTGTTTGTGACAGATGCGTTCCATACTCTAGTCGAGCCTCTGTTGGGAGTTAAATCATCGCTCGACTCGATGAAAACAAGCCTGTCAAAATCTACACTCGAGTCTGTTTGGGTACTGCAGATGTTAGCTGAGCATCAAATTAAGTAAACTCTCTTATGTCTGGCCATCCACTACACTATGTTTTGAGGTTGGTTTTTAGGAGTGAGCAGTAAAAGTGTTACATCTAAGTGCATGCACACTGTGAACATGTGTCATGCTCTATTCCCGTGTAGTAAGTGATTGTCAGTTGCAAGTGCATTTATTCTGTTGGAGCTTGTTTTAATTTTGCCTTGTTGCTGGGCATGAAAACATAGAAGAGAAGCAGATGAAAAGTTTTAAGTTATTAAGATAATCTTTGTCCAAATCTTTCATCTGCAGAGTCATCACTCATTTTAGAGCTTTTCCTTTAAACCCCTACACATTCAGCTCACATGTAGCCACCCAGAGCAACAGCAGACACTTCCTTTCATGTCCACACATTACGACAGCTCTGCTAATGAGATGGGCATCAGCTGTAGCTGTAGTCGTTTCCACCCACTTCTTCCTCTCCACCCACTGCCTCTGACTCCCTCCAGGTTGTAAACGGGTTTATGGGCTCTAATTGCCCAGAGGACTGCAGCATCAGGACAGCTAGCCACTGTCTGCCATTTCTCCCACGTCAACAGGCCATGAGTCCATCATAAATGCTAATTGGCAGAGGGGATGGGCTTGCGTTTGTTCAGATTGTTCTGTTCTTCAGCTCTCCAAATTCTGATATCAAGATTTGAGTAGAAGCTGATATGAGCAGAGATGATCTTATACACTCTGCTGAACTTTGTTACTGTGAAATAAAATTTAACTGAATATATTTATAATGGCTAACTGATAACAGGACTAATTAGGTGTATTGATTGGTGGACTGGCTTAGACCCCAAACCAGGTTTTAAACATTATGGAAGATCATTATCAATATCAATATTGATATTGATACTGGAACAAGTTAATCAAAATGACAAGGAGACATTTGTGTTTAGCAGAAAGATTCATTATATGAGCCTAATGAGGCGAAACTGAAAACTGTTCCCGATATCAATGTCAATACTGGATCAACTTCATTTACAATGACATGGAGGCATTTTGCAGAATAAGGTTGTGTCTGAATGAAAATATGAATATTTATATATATATATATATATATATATATATATATATATATATATATATATATATATATATATATATATATATATATATATATGTATATATGTATATATATATATATATATATATATATATATATATATATATATATATATATGTATATATATATATATATATATATATATGTATGTGTGTGTGTATATATATATATATATATGTATATATGTATGTATATATATATATATATATATATATATATATCAACGACATACAGCCATCGTTGCTGTGTAAATGGGAAGCTGGATTTTTCAGTGGAAATGCTGCTGAATCTGCTGACTGCCTTTCAACAAATTGTGTATCTGTTGCTCCACTTCTGCACTCAGATAAGACTCATTCTATATATTTACCTGATGATCAGCCCACCTCTTCTTCAGCCTAGGGCTACCAAAAAAAAGACTCTACAGTTATATCGCAAACTACAGGCCTGGCATCCATACTACAGCATTTTCAGTCCCTCAGCATTTCTGTGTAAACGCAGATTTTTTTTTTTATGCATTTTTTTGTTTTTTTGAGTGTAATGTTGGGAAACCTTGTTGCGTAAACAGGGCCTAATACCATTTTATTAGAGGCTGATACCTGAACCTGATACCAAAACCAATACTGAACAGTTTCTAAAATGACAGGAATTTTTCATTTTTTATATTTCATGTTTAGCTGAACGCTTCATTAATCACTTTCCAACAAAGACATAAAAAGGAAGATTCTGTGTATTTTATTATGATTCACTTATTTGTTCATATTTTTATCGTACTCCAAAATGAAACAAGATTTGACTCCTAATGCTCGCAGTAAAAATTAACAGCTTTAAGAAATCTCCTCTTTTTGTAGCAGTACCTTGAAACTGATGAAACCAAATATGCAGCTTTTGATTTAAATTCATGTTTATTTTTTTAAAGTGGTACAAGTGCATTCTGGGAGCACTTTCTAAATTAGCATAAGTTGGCTTCTGTTTAAGCACTGAAGTCACTTTTTTTTCTTCTTGGGATGAAAAGCTCTGCATCACAGTCGCATCTCCACAACAGCTGCTGAACGCTTTAAACACTCAGCAAAATGTGCTCCTGTACAAATCAACGTGCTAAACTTTCCAAGAGCATCGGCACGCTGAAAGTTATCCTGAACTGATTTCATCAACAGTCTGGTTACTTTTAAACTCCTTTTTAAGGTGAAGTATTCAAGCAGCTGTGGATACCAGAGAAACAAACAAACAAAAAAGACAGAGTAAAAAATATTTTTGATCAGCTGTAATTGGAGATATTTTCCACTTTAAGGGTTAAGTGGTTTTGTTTTTTGTTTTTTTTTTACTACAGAAAGAGTTAGGAAAGGCATAAGAAAAGACATGATTAAATTCAATTGAATAAAGCCCTTAACAGAGAAAATAAATAAAATGAAGTACAAGTTGTGTAGACAAACATATCAGAGAAGGAAGATTTTGTTTAACTCTGTGTATTTTGCAAACAAAAAAAAACAGTTCTTTTTGTAAAGTCCAGGAAACCCATTTTAAATGTTAAAATCAAAAACCTAATATTTGTTTTAAAATCACTTTATTATTAGTTTTTTCTTTGTATTACATTGTTTAATGGCTTTACACAAGCAATTAAACTCATGATATACATTAACTTATTTTGCATCATATGATTTTTTTTTTTTTTAAATAAGCAAGTTTCCCTAAAGAATGCTCAAAGTTTCCACTGGAGCTGATGATGAGAAGATGGAGGCAAACAGGGGGATTCACAGAGAGCCCAGAGTATCGATGAAAAGATGAAAGCCCAGATGAGCAGGAGAGGCAGCTCTTTAAGTGGATAACCCATGCCACCGCTCCCTCACAGACTCATTAGTAGAGGCTTTCTGGATCTGGCTGGCTGCCGTTTGGAGTCGTCTCCATGACTAATCCAGGACCTGCGGGGCAGGTCTGAAGGCAGGAAGGAAGAAGGACTCGTGGAGAGCCGAAAGACTGTCGGTGTTGTTGCGATCCTGTTTGGCCTTGTGCTGCCCACCTCCCACTGAGACGAGACACACAGACTGTGGGCTTCTGGATGTATCTGATTTAATGTACGGTCCAGAAAGAATGCGCTTATTAAAGGACTCTGTGGTCGTCCTTGAATGAGTTGTGATGTGAACCATTTGGAAAATTCACAGAGTTGCTTCAACAAGATATACAAATATTTGATGAAAAGGTCTGCAAAACACATCAAAAGAAAACTATTAAAAATCAATCAAAAGAAAACATTTTGGTTTAAGCAAAGAAAAATAAAAAATAAGGTCAATACACTTTGAAAGTGATTTTTTTAAACATAGGCTAATGCAGTTACAGTGCAGCGTTGTGCAAAAATATAGATATTAAACAATTTGTTAAAATATTCGAATAAAAGCAGCTGAAAAAGGTACATCTTGACCTGGATTTAAAGGAGCTGAGAGTTTCAGCAGAACTGATATTTTCTGATATTTGGAGCATAAAAACTAAAAGTGGCTTCTCCATGTTTTGTTCTGACTCTTGGGACTGAAGTAGACCTGTTCCAGATGACCTCAGTGATCTTGATGGTTCATACTGGATCAGAAGATTGCCGATATATTTTGTCAAGTCTACTGAAGATAAATACATGGACCAGTTTTCCAGGACCTGCTGACACATTAGTCTTTTAATCCTCGACTCATTCTTATAAAGACAGTAGGCGGACTTTGTAACTGTCTAAATGTGTTTGTTGAAATTTAGGTCCAAGTCCATGATCACACCCAGATTTCTGTCATGGTCAGTGGTTTTTAACCTTTTGGCTCTAAAATCAACAACCGCTTTTTATTTTTGTTCAGTCGGAGAAAATTTAGTCTCATCCACGCATTGGTTTGTTCAATACATTCGCCCAGAGCCTGTATGCGGCTGCAATCACCTGATCATAACGTATAACCGTGTGTCGTCTGCATAATGATGGCAACTGACTTTGTTTTCAATAATCTGAGCCAGTGGGAGCATACTTAAACAGAAGAAGCCCTAGAATAGAGCCTTGTGGCACTCCATGTGTTAATTCAGTTTGCTCAGATGTACAGTTTCCTATAGACACAAGCTAGGCAGCACCTCTTTGCTTCATGTCAGGACCCTGCTCACCCTGTTTGGGTTCTAGCTTGCATAGCCACCCATTAGCACTGCAAAATGATTCTTAATTTCAAAGAAACTGACTTTAGAAACCAGTGGTTGACCTCACAGAGGCGACGTCCATGTTTTGAACGATCTAAGGTCGAAGTGTGGTGTATTTAATGGTCAGGTATTTATGCAAACATTTTATTCTCAAGCCTCTGTTACAATTAAAGGATGAATACTCACTGAAGCTTCAAAACAGGTTTGACAATAAGAGCGCTCCATTTAACACTTCCTAAGCCTCAGCTCTTCTGTATTGAGAGCTGAAAAGAAAAGCCTGACCTTTCAATGACTTTCCCACTCTACTGCTTTGTTAACACAGTGACAGTTGTCTGCTCTCTCTCTTTGGAGTTTGGTTCATTGGAACCCTTATTTCTAATTCAACAATAATGAGATTAAGACACAGCCTTACAAAGGGAACACTGGGACGGCTGTAAAACATAGCTCATGACATAGTTCTGCACGCCAAGCTGCATCACCAGCTGCTGCTGGATGTAGGGGAGTGTGTTTGCCAACAGGTCTGAGAATGTATGCAGAATGGAAGATTAACTTTAAGCTCCTGATCTAAACAAAGCGCCCTGATGCAAATGCCAAACACAAACCCATCCCAGACCCCAGTCCGAGGCTACCCCTGTCTGCGTTTGTGTTCCTATCTGTCGCGTTGTGTGTTTCAGCATGACACACAAGCATGTTAACGTTGTTTTGTCCACAGAGTGCCGTGTTCTTCAGCAACTGTGATTGTTCCCTGTCAGTTGGCCTTTAAATAGTGCCCCCTGAAGCGCGATAACATCCGATTTGATTTCCCTCCGCATGGTTTTTATCAAAGTCATTATCAGAAGGCAGCAGGGTGGCTCACTGTGCGGAAAACTATCTGTCAGCTGGACATAATACACTGGAGCTCCCAGAGGAAGTATTCAGATTACAGACTTAAGTCAAAGGAACACTACAGCTCGGCAGTGCTGAGATCAGACTGGAACTGATTTCCTCACACAAAGACCACAGAAGTTTTTCCAAAGTTGTTTTTGAAAAAGGAGAGTCAGTGCAGTAAGAATTCACAGAGTTTGTCGTCATATTGCTGGGTTGTATATATAGTGTTTTACCCAAACAACAGTTCTTGTCTTATTTTTTTAAAGTCATTTTGTGACAAATCATAAATGCTTAATTTGTAAAGAATTCTAAAATCTTAACTTTGAATCAAACCAGTATTTCAGCAAATCCTGCAATGTGAAGTTTCAGTGCAGCCGTGCAGCTCTTTCTTAAATGCATGATTTTTACCTATTGAGGCTGAAAATCAGTTAGAAGTGGTGCCACTTCTTTGGTTCATCCAGTTATTTATCCATCATGCTTTGCACAGTGAAACAGCCATTTGTGTTGAGAGCTCCATCTTCTGGCAAAGTTCCTTAACACAGTAAAAAGAGCCACAGAATTTGTTTTACAATGGACTGTGAAGCCAAGACATTTAGAGCTCCCCCTCTGGCTAGCTGCAGAATAGGTCACATTTTCAAAGTTTGATAAAAGACGGTGCAAGACCGTAAATAAAATACTTAGTTGTTTAATCACTGAAGTTTGGCAAAACAGAAAATAATAATAATAAAAAATTAGTAAGATTAAAATAACAGGAAGTGAAATACTTCAGATATTTCAACACGTCATTTTTTTTCTTGAGTACCTGAAAACAATTGCTGTCAATTACGTGAAGAGGAGCAGTAACGAGGTGAATAAAACGACACAAAAGGAAAAAAATACCTCAGATTTGTCTAATAGTTAACTTTTTTTGCCAGTCATTTCTCCATGACCTCAAAGCTGCATTTTTGTGAAATTAAATTTTTCTCTGTGGAGCATTAAAGGAGGTTTATGTGGAGCGGAGGCTTCACTGTGGCATTACAAGCGCATTCATTGCATTCAACACATATCAAGACAAGCAGAAAGTATTGATGATTGAAGATTCCTCTGATAACTTGAAATAAGCTTCATTATCTTTCATCCATCCTGCAGCAACACTCTGAGTCCTGTGCAGGAAGTGGGAGTTTTCCTACCCGCCATCATTTGGAGCCACTGTTGCCTCATTAGCAATCTGCTCACCTCAACGCTAACTTTTAGCCTGGATGAAAAGCTGCCTAAGCTGTCATTGTTACAGCTCAGATCTCTTTGTTTGCAGGCTGGAGGAAGCGAGCACATTTCAGCCCTGAAAATGGCCTCACTCTGCCGGGTGCTGCCAAGTCAAAGGGGCTGCAGCTCTGTTTTATGCTCCTGTATCTGAAGGACAAACAGGGTAACAAAGGCTTTAGTGATTCATCTCTGACACCTTTTTATTTTTTTTACTACTTGAGCCAAATTTTGGGACGATTCTTCATGCATCAATAGTGAAATAACAGACCCAATATAACACTATTTGAGGTTGTTGTTATTAGAACTAGAAATAATTAATTCTCATTGCAACATGTAATTTTAGGAGCGTAAATAAAAGCAGAGTGCAGAGCTCTTTATGCTGAGTGTTTAAATGTCAGAGTGAAGTGATTTTCTCCCCCTCTATGCATGGAAATGTCTAACTGATGAGAGTACAGTCCTTTGACTAACCTTTATGATATTTTCAAGTCATTAGAGCTTCCCTTTGGGCTCCTCAGGGTGCTCTGCTTAGTATACGTGCTTTGCTTATCTGGGAAGTTGGAATAAATTTCATCCATGCTGTGCTGTTTTCCAGCAGAAAAGTTGGTCATACAGTCGTGAGAATTTGATTGAAAACATGTTGCCTTGAGGAGTGATCTAATATTAGATCAGGTGTCTGGAACAAAAGTAATCTAATTGAATAAATTGGGCTGATCATGAAGGTTTTCTGACCTTGCCTTATCTCTTAGCACAGGCAGATACGCTACGCCAGCTATTCAGCAATGGTATGCAAATATATCCCGATCATTATCGGGGGATGCTCTCTGAACTTAATTAGCAAGTATGATGTGCTGATAACTTTTTATTAGCATACATGCTATTTGTGAGCACAGATCTGTGTAGCACGGCTGCAGGAAGTTAGCTGATTGGACGAGAATGAATAAATAAGAAGTAAAAAGCAGCCAAGGTGTGAAAAGTAAATCCTTTACTGTGTGAGCAGGAAAGTAAATGCGCGGTACAGCCATCAGTCAGCGGTAATGAGGTGATTTTTCTGACACTGACAGTTTGATGGAGCATATTTATCATAATGATGCCATATGTGTACCATGTCGAAGTCAGCCTTAACGTGTAGGAGGTGCTCTGCTCCTCTTGGACGGCCTAATTAACAAGTTTAAGCAAATCATTTTTTTTTTTTTTTTTTGTCTCCCTAAGCAGAAAATAAGGACGCCTGCGATATCCTGAGATGGTTAGAGCTACCTTGATTTCCCTGCTGAAATTTAAAAGAAGAAAAACAGAGATCATCGAGAGGGCAGGCTGTTTTTAGGAATTACAAAATCCAAGGGTGTCCCCAGAAATCCTTGATGTTTCAGCTGAAGGCCTGAAGCAAACACTAAATCCGTCTGATAAGTCTTTGATTACATTTATAGCAGGAGCCTAATTTTCCCCAGTCATTAACATCATGCTCGTCATGTTATGCAGAAGTGGTAGGCCACTGTCTCTCTCTTTCTCTCTTTGCATGCGAGCATCTTATTTTCCCTCTGCAGTGTAATGACCGGCCATCCCAGATGTTTCAAGGCAGCCAAGCTGCCTCCCCGTGGCATTTGGCTTTGTTAATAATGCAAGCTCTAAGGAGCAGTAGCACACAGAGTGAATTATGTTTAGTTAATGTCCAATCTGCAGACAGTCGGGATTCACACTCACATTACTGGATCTGTGCTAAAAAAAGAAAAAAAATAGTCCCTGAAATCCATACAGGATTTAAAGGCACTATGACTGATTTTTAAGTGATCTTGAAATAGTCTCACTTTTATACATTAAACTGTTCAAAATTTATGATTTAGAATGAGATCATCAGCACCAAAATCTGTTATTTCAAAATGTTTGGTTTTTTTCAGTATCCGCAAACAAGTCTTCGTTCCTGCTCGTTTTCTGTACAAACTTGAGAGTTTATCAATAAAATGAAGAGCCAGGTTACATTTTCTCTACCCGGTGAGGTTGGACTTGGTAGATGAGCCCTTGTAAGCATACCTGCCTTTATTTTTTTAACCTCCATGTTCTAATGACACGTATCCTACACAGTACTTCTGAACGAGTCTCAGGATCCCAAACAGTTTCTGGTTGTTTCTTTTTTTGCTTCAGTCACATATTTACTCACTATGGTCTCATTTTTCCTCTGCAAAGAGAAGTCCTGCCCCTCTATAGATTCAGGACAATCATGGCTACAGGCTGATGTAACTCAATCATGTCTTCATGCAGTGAACAGAATTTAAAAGCTATAAATCATTAAGGGGAAAAAATACAACAGAAATTAAATTTCTCTGATAAAATCATAGAAATTTTAGGACAAAGATAAGGAATTACATTAACAGGCTCTCTTAAGCCTAAGGTACATAGAAAAAAATATTGCTGGTGGTCAAAGAAGCTACAAATTTTAATGTTTGAATTTTTTTTTACTCACTTTGTTCTCATTTATCACTGCAATATGAAATCATACGCCTCTATGGGTTCAAGCAAAATTTATTTGCTTTTTGAAGCGCGATTACAGAGCGTATGTGGATCATTCAGGGCTTGCTGAAAACAGTAAGGAGTGTAGAATTATTAGTTTTATTTACAGAATTTATCAGAGCAAAGGGTTTATGTCTTCAAATTTTCACAGAAAACATGAGAATCAAAGTGATGTCAATGGAGTTCTCCCATCTTCTCCGGTCTGTTTAGACATTTTGCTGACATCACTTGTGATGAATTCAGTACCCTCAGAAATTTGAGAATATGACAATTTCACCAGTCCATTTGAATTGGACAAAAATTTGGAAATGCCAGTCATTTAAAAAGAAGCAGTGTTTTGATCCTTCCAGCAGGTTTGGGATCCAGAGGGTTAAATTGGTATCAATGTAGAGATTTCAAAAAGTTCAGCGGGAGAATTCCAGAGAAATCAGGAGTGTTGGCAGGTATGCTTGTAGGCTGTAACTAGAACGGGTTTTAGAAAGATAGTCGGCTCATCTTCTGTACACTGAACTACACTACAAACTGAGTTTCCAAAGTTTGATTCTTGGCATTTTTTTAAAACTCTGTATAACTACAAATAAATACATTATCTCGTCACTTTGCAATAAGTGTCAAACGAAGATCTACTCGTCTTTCATTTGCTTTCAAAACAAATGCTCCCCTTAGTAAGAGTCAACAACAATGGGTGATGGTGCTTGTGGGAAATGGGGTTTTCTTCCTGAAAATGCACTACCAATTCCAGACACAGGTGTCACTGCAATCAACCCAGAAATGAATCGTCCACACGGTGCCTTTAATTATCCTGATGAAGTATTATTATGAAAGGTTCTTCCCTAAGTGATCAGTTGTTCTTACTTCATGGTTATTCCTTAACCACACATATATTTAAGAGTGTGTAATCTTCTGTGAAACAGCCTTTTGGAGTGTATCAATCAGAGCCCTCTGTGAAGGAAAGTATAGTCTATTTTCATCCACCTCATTAAGTTTTTCACTTTAATTAATGTCAGGATGTTCTCACAGAGGAACTGTCCTGTCTGTTCGTAAGAGCCCATTATACGTCTGAGCTCAGGCAGACTGCTGCCTTCAAACAGCTTCTGTGTAACAGAGCAAACATCAGCAGAAACATGAGGCCGAGCGGCTCTTAAGAACAAGTTTGTGAGTATCAGATTACTGTACAAATACTGCAGATCAGCCATGCAGACGGTGCGGCAGATTTCATCAACGCGCATCATCAACCAATCGCAGAGGAAGCGTGAAGGAGTGCCGCTGCTGTGGAGGCCGATCAGGCAGAAATGGTTGATTGTAGCTCAGCTGATATTTAGCCAGAAGCTGTGAAGAGTATTGATTTCAGTATTTTCTCCTCACCATGTGACCTGGCAGTGGGAAATGTGGGTTTACTGGTTTCATAAGAGAGAGGTTTAGCTGTTGAACCTTTGATTGGCATGTGTGAACAGTATGCAGCTTCTTCAGATCAGTAGTTTCATTGATTTAAGACTGGTTCACATTTCTCTTTCTCAGCTGTGCCTTTAACTTGTTGTTTTTCTTGGTCCAGAAAGTCTCAAATCAATATTTTTGTGAAAGCAAAATGAAATATTTAAAGCTGAATATTTGTACTAAAAACAAACACAGTCTCCCGTGGAGTTCTCTTGTTTTTGAAGCAGTTGTTCTTATTGTCTTCCCATTAGGGATGATGCAAATTATATTTTTGTGAAAGATGTAAAGCAGCTTGCAGTTAGTTCCTCTTTGGTTTGAGGTTTACACAAAAGGACTAAACAGCAACAGAACTCAGAAAACTCCTGTTTTTAACCATCACATTATGTTCTCCTTTTCGAAGAATGAACCATTTTCCCTTCAACGTTTCAGTAATTAAACCCAAAAAATAATGATCAGCACATGTTTAGCAGTAATAATTCTAAGCCCACAGGTGCAGTGGATGAAAACACCTTTCAGAATTAGTCTGGTGTCAAAGCGTATCAACTATATTGACATGTTCACAGCTGCAGAAAATTGAGTGAGGTGTGTAGACGGAGGGGGGGCTGTGCTGGTGTCGACAGGATGGTGGTAATAGGCTTTCTAAGAAGAGCGTTTCCCACTCGAAGGCCACAGAGCCAGAGGAATGGACTTCTAATGACTTATCCAAAGGTGTTAAATGACAGTTAACCTTTCCAGCTAATGATTAAGGTGACTTTTAATATGTAGCACACATCAGCCTCAGATAGCATTTAGTCAGCAGTGGAGATAAATGTGGGGCATGAATATTGTATGACTTTAAAATATCTCAGCTCTCATAGTTATTCAGTCACTGGCAGCATTTCCACTGCGGGCACCGGGTTCTTATTCTCCAAAAGGTTCCTGTTCCAGATGCACTGCTGTAAGTGCAGGGACTTAATGAGTGGGTTACCCAGCTCTAAACATTTCATATTGGTTCAGTACCAGCTGTATCTCAACTGCAGGATATTAGCGACTTTGGAAATACTTGTCACATTTCAACTGCAGGGACCTGGTTTCTATTCTATCATAAAGGTTCCTATCTATTAAAGGACCAGGTTTTTATTCTTCAAACGGTTCCTGTTCCAGGGTCTTTGCTGTTTGTAAAAGCAGGGACTTTAGGAGTGGGATATGCAGCTCTGAAGTTTCCTCATTAGTTCAGAACCAGCTGCCTTTCAACTGCAGGAACCTTCTTTAGATACTAGTGACTTTCAGAAACACTCATCAAATTTTTTACTGCAGGAACTAGATTCTATCCCCCAAAAGGGTCCCTACTCCAGAGGTACTACTACCCATTAAAGCAGGTACTGAAGGAGTGGAATATACAGCTCTGAACATTAATTTCTGGTTGAGTACCACTTGCATTTTTACAACAGGAACCTTCTTTAGCTGCAAAGGACTGTTTGAGTACTTGTTGTCTTGTTGGTTTCTTAACCCACCAATAAATGCCACTCTCCAGAGGATGTCTGCTCCAAAAGAGCAGGACCTTTGAAACTAGGACTTGGAACTCTTAACATTTCTGATTGGTTAATTTTTTCGCTGCATTAAGAACACCGTAGTCAGTACTTTGTCCAGTTAACATATGATGCTAAAATGCTCTCAGGAAATAGTTCCTGTAGCTCTTGCTATCATGAAACATTTAGCTCATTATTTGAAGCAGACAAACTCTATGAGACAACTGCCTGGAGAAACCTTCCTGTGTACCTAAGTAGAAGAAAAGATCCTGGTACTAAAGACCTTAAGTACTTTTGGTGGAAAAGCGATTTTTGCCTTACATATAAAAGAAAAGACAAGTTATGGTAAGCCTTTCTTAATCTGGTGCCAAATGGCTCCAACATGTGCAGAATAAGAGTTACACAAAGAGCATCAAATTCAGATATCATGAAGTGGAAAATGAAATATAAGGTGATGATAGTTTAGTAAAGAGAAACTGTGTTTAAAGGACATCAATAAAGGATGAAAACGGTGTACAAAGATGTGTGCATCCACACAGACTCCATGTTTAAGTCTTGGGTTTACTTCGTACCATGACAAAAGACAGAAGGTACTGTTTGATCTCCCCATGCGGCAGATGTCTGCTCACCTGCCAGTGCCAATTACGCGAGTGCTACATCTTAATGCTGCTTTATTGCCTGCTCATGAAACCCTGATGCAATCCACTTAGGTGGCATAACCACTGTCCTTGTTTCACCTTGCAGTTTTCTTACCTCACATTCTTATGTATCTTTAAATGCTGCCTTTGGCCATCATTTGTTGCTCTTCGCTCAGTTGTTAGTAGTTTGAAAATCCTCGCTCGGCTGAGATTTATAAACCATGAGAACCTGAGGTGATTCTTCAATAAGGTAAGCCAGGTTATTGAATGTGCCGTGCTGGATCGTTTTTCTTTTTCATTCGCACACATGATAAGGTTTATTTTCTGATCCTCTGTGCATAACGCTCCAAGATTAGTCCTCACATTGTTGTATAGCTGGTTCAACCAGGGAGTGAAGTTAAATAGCGGATGGGCCTCTGACTCTCTAAGCAGCAATCATAATTCCTCTCTAAAAGCTTCATGCCACTTAAGTTATTAACATTTAATTTTGCAACATCAGAGTGGATTAACCCATCAGACAGTGTTCTCATAAAGGTCTACCCAACACATCAGAGTTTTTTCTTCTTTTTTTTGGAAGTGCCTGAAGCTCTTCGGCTTCTTTCTGACAGAGAGAAAGATTCAACCTTTGTTTCACCTCTTTAGGATGCACATTTTTCCCTACAGGGTCAAATAAGTTAGTCTTAATGGAAACCACTGATGAGTTTCCGTGTCTTATTGCAGCTTTCAGACTACTTCCAGTTTACGTCTGGAATCTGATGCATGAAAATCAGCTGTAGCCTTCAGATTTTTGACATTAAAAGCTACAAATCTCATTCATAGCCATGTTTTTTTTCTTTACAGGAAATCAGTGTAATAAGTTGTATTTGTCAAATTACAGTATTAGACAGTGCTGTGAATTAACATTAATATGATATTGGGTATTGTCTACAGCTTGGAATAATTTTGCTGATTTTTGTGGTTTCTGATCTTCGTGCTCCAACAACATAAAAAACACAAAAAAAAAATCATTTTTAATCATTTTTTTTTCTACGATGGGACATTGAAGGGTTAAAAAAATAAATAGACTTCACATCCCTTTCATTAAGAAAGTGAAAGTTAAAGGGTTAAAAGAGATTTAAAAAAGGACAGAGACAAAATCTGTCATAATAATGTTGAATAACTCTAAATTCAGTGTAATATGGATTTATGTGGAAAAAATAATCACTATTGATCACAATATCCCAAAGAATATCCACAAACCAGCTTAAAAAGGTTATTTTCAAAGCAGTCAGACAGACAAACAAAACTCTGGATTAATAGACTGAAAAGCTTGCAGACAAATGTTTTATCAAATCAACTTCTAGTTGACAAAAATGAACCATGTTTCTTTTGGTTTAAATGTTTAAAAATTCATTAAAGATAACCGATTAATACATTTAATACATTCCAGGTAGATGTTATGCAAACACGAAGAATGATAAGCAAAAAGGTACAATTTTTTTCCACTTTTTGGCACATCTGAAATGAACCCCTGAGCTTTTATCTCTGTATGTTTAACTTGATTTGGTGTAAGTTGCTTATAGCAGAGGTTGAATGAGGTTTCATGTTCCAGAGGGCGACATTAATATCAAAGTGGTTTCAGTTGGAAGCGCACAGTCTTGTCTGCAAGGCGCTCTAACGCAAATGTAATTAGAAGCTTTGGAATATAAATACCTTTATTATAATGTGGAATAAAAGCCTATTTGATCAGTGAGGAGACTTTATCGTCTTATCTTTTCAGAGTCTTCCTGCGGGCCATTAATCAGTATGCAGCCGTGTTGAACAAGAAGTTTCTGGATCAAACCAACTTTGAGCTACAGGTGAGCGCTAAACTTTTCAAAGACGTCTCTTTTACTCTGTGATTTCTTTGAAACAGCCTTGATACCAGCTGTCCCGGCCTCCCAGAGACAATGTTCTTTCAGTCGATTATGTTTTTAAAGTGTTTCTATCAGCAGTTATGGAAAAGATTTGGGGTTTTTTTCACTGCTGCTTCACATTGTGGCCTTTTTTTAAAATGTGCAGCTTTGCTGGACATTTTGAATAGGAAAAAAAAAATCTTACCAAAGGCAGACGGCACAAAGCCGGTGGAGATAGAACATCAATTACTGTGTAATGGGCTGCAATTTGATGTGCATTTCAGAATTTTTCACCTGCTTCCCCCCTTAAAAAGCAACTCTCTCTGCATGCTCTGTGAATGTGTGACATATGGAAAAATGTTAATGCTTTCAGCAACTACTCCGAGCTTTTAAAGCTTTTACGGAGTGATAATTTATGTATTTATTTATTTTATTTTGGCTTATGGAGCGCGGAGATCTCTTAAAGCTGATGAATAATGTGTTTCGTTGTCTTGTTTTTGACTACAGCTTTGAGGTGTGGAGTGACTTGTTTGGAACAATCACATAAATGTTTTTTACTGTTTTGGCTGAAACACATGCAAAAAGACAAAACACAAGCAAATTAAGAAAACATCTTCATCAGTTTGACAACACGTGCAGCCTTTAGTAAACGCGCTGCTTTTGATTTAATTTAACATTGTGATCACATGGTTCAGATATTAGCATATTGCGGAAATCTGAGGCCTGTACTACGAAGCTGGATTAGCACAACCTTGATCTCTCTGTGTGCATCACTTTTTGTGGTCTTTGCGGCACGTTTTTTTTAGAGTCCCAGTTTTTAACATTTAGGAGTCCTGTTTTTAAACTAGACCTTTGTGACTATAAAGTGTTTTGTCTTGCAAGTCTCCCATAAACTGGATTTTTAGCTTCTCCACCAAAGCTATCAAGAGGTTAAATTAACGTTCTCGGTCTTTTCCATCGTCTTTTTGATCTAAACTTTCTCTGATGATCCTTAAATCTTTCCATCGAGAAGACTTTACAGTTGTTCTGAAGGTTTTTTTTCTTTCTGTCATGATCTTCTTACAGCGCTGCCTCTCTACTTTTATGTGTTCACAGCTTTGGAACAACTACTTCCACTTGGCTGTGGCCTTCCTCACCCAGGAGTCTTTGCAGCTGGAGAACTTCTCGAGCGACAAGCGGGCCAAGATCTTCCACAAGTGAGTGCGAAGGCAGCCGGAAAGAGGCTGCACTGATGGGTCATGACTGACTTAAATTTCGGGTGTTTGACAAAGTTTGTTCTTGAGGACGATGTCTCTGCCTTATGATGTCGTCATGTTCTTAAATTTTTTTGTATTTCCACCTCGTCTCTCATCAGAGAGAGGTTTTAGAGGCTTAACTTTTTAAATCCCAAAGAAATCTTCTTGAATCTCAGCCAGCTTTCAGCTCCATGTTCAGAGAGCTGGTTCCCTTCTTCTTCTCATTCTCATTCTCATTCTTATTCTCATTCTCATTCTCAGTCAGTGCTTTGTCATCAGCCATGATAAACTCCTAAATAAGCCCCGCCCCCTTCCTCTGACTGCCTGCACTTGTCAGCCTTCCCTAGAAAAACAAAAACTGCTTTTTTATCCACATTCACGTCACCTACCATTCATGGAGTAAACACAGAACAGGATGTATGTAATTTGTATGTATGTATATACATGTATGCATGGTTGTCATTCAGACTAAACCAGATACCTTCTACAGCAAGCGACAGTGATATTATTCAGGCTTTGTCAGCTTCTCTTCCACCCGCCCAGTCGCCTCCTCTGTCTCTGTCTGTATCTCCTTCCATCTACCTCTCACCTTCTTCTTCTCTTCTACCTCTCACTCTCTGCATAGCGTTTTCCATGTGTGCTGGCGCATGAACTGTCAGCGCTGCCTGCAATACCAATTATTGCGCCGCACTCTGGAGCAGAGAACAGAGAGGTGAAATCAGAGAGGTGTGGAGCACGGCTCCTTAGAGCTCGACATCAGCTTTCCCTCTGCGTCACACCTGTTTTCTCTGAGCTGCTGTGTTAAGTTCTGGTGTCTGTGTGATTCTCATTTCCTCCTCACACTTCGTAGAGATGTGCAAACACAATTTTTTCTTTAAGGACACAGATTCAGGTGCCGAGACTTATGCATAAGTCCATTCTGACATCATTGGAAACATATTTCCTGGACTGTTCATGAAGAGTACAGTGAACTATAGCTGCACACACACACACACACACACACCTGATCAAAACTTTAAGACCAGTTGAAAAATTCCCCACGTTGAAAACGTTGTTCCAAGTGATGAAGATGGCTTCATGGAGGGCATCCACTGTCACCATTTTTGTAAATTTCCCTCGTCATCCATCACCAAATGTTCTCATTGGGATTTAGATCAGGGGAAGACGCAGGATGGTTCCAATGAGTGAGCTTATTCCTCTGGAACAAGTCCTTTTTCAGGTGGTCATTGTGACCTGCAGCGTTGTCCTGATGAAAAACCCAGTCATTAGCACACAGACCAGGGCCCTCAGTTATGAAGGACGCCCCCTGCAACTTCTCCACATAGCCAGCTGCCGTTTGACGCCCCTGAACAACCTGAAGCTCCATTGTTCCATTGGAGGAAAAAGCAGCTCAGATCATGATGGCGCCCCCTCCACTGTGCCGCCTAGAAAACATCTCCAGTGGGATCTCCTCGTCATGTCAGGAAAGTTTGAAGCCATCAGGACCATCAAGGTCACATTTTTTCTCCTCAGAGAATAAAACTTTCTTCCTCCTTTCAGTGTCCCATGTTTGCTGCTCTTTTTAAAGTCCAAACAGGATTTTGTGGCGTTGAAGGAGACGAGGCCTCAAAGACGTTTTTTGTTCTTAAAGCTCTTCTCTCTCAGACGCCGTCTGATGGTTATTAGGCTGCAGTCCACACCGGTAACGGCCTTCATTTGGATCCAGTGTTTTGATGGACAGCCAATCGCCAGTGAAATGTTTTTGGGTCTACCAACTTGGCTTTTTTGTTCCATCACCCTCAGGATCTTTGAAGAAATTCAAAATGTCTGTCTTACTCAGCAGTGATGGCGTGTTGTGAGAGGCGTTGCTTATGCAGCTCAACAATCCGACCACGTTCAAAGAGAGAAAGCTTTTTAGCCTTTGCCATCAGGAGGTCATAACAGAGTGAAAACCTGACAGAAAATCACACTGAGTCCACATTTTGTGTTTTAAAGGCTGTGGACTTAAACTTTTGATCAGATGTGCACACATGGGAACCTCAAAAAAACCCCAAAACAAATAAAAAAACAGCATGCAGGAGTGTCATCTTTAGTTCACTTATCTATTTTAGTTTCTCTACCCTCTCCCTCCTTTCTCCTCCAAGTCTTGATCTTTATCCCCTGACCCAGTTTCATTACACTGCTCGTAGAAGCCACAGATCCACACCCCCACTGCGCCCTCTGTGGAGACTTTATTCTTGACTCCTGCAGGAGCTCTCCACCCTGTCGCCGACAAATACGGCTTGTGGGTCCTGACAGCCGAGAGTCATAGCTGCTTGTCTGGCTGACTCCAGGAGTGTGACAAGAAAACACCCTGCATCTGTCTCGCCTCAGATGAAGACGAAGTGCTTCCTGAGCGAGCGGTCTGTGGACATAGAGGCACTAAAACACACACACGTTCGTGCAACAAGCTCACAAATGGAAACAAGTCTGATTTAGGGGCAAAAAAATGCTGAACCTTTTCTGTTTTTGTTTCCTGCAGTAATTTATATCAGCAGACCTTGTCAGTTCTCTGCCTCGTGATTAATCCTCCAGTTTGACTGCTTAATATGGTAAATTGTCTTGATCAGGCCAAACAGCAAAAAAGATGACGTGGCGTCTTTGTCAAGGATTCTTTAAACGCTCTACTCCTCTGCGTCCAGAGACATTATCTTGTTGTATAATATTGGCAAAACAATCGATCGTGTTTCAGGATTCCACCTGAGCTCCAAGGTGCTCTGAACTGTCACTGGAGAGGTGTTCGCAGAGGATGGCAGGATCAGGATGTCTCGCCATCATTGTGCTCCATCAATCAATCAATCAGCGCGACGGTGGGATGTGCTTCGTTTTAAATCTCCATCAACTTTTTGAGAAACTCTTTCTTCATTTTCCGTTTGATTTCTCCGAAACACGTTCAAAAGGTTTGGATGAAGCAGAGGATTTTTTCACACATTCATATGTGAACCAAAATATTACAGCTCAGTGCAGTTATTCCCCGTGGTGATCCAGCGAGAGAAAACACATCTGACTGCTTCTCCGTATGCAATGAGGCGGCTAAAGTGTGCTCTCATACAGACCAAAGGAAAATGAGTAGAGATGGTCAGAAGGATCTCTCTAAGGACGAGGACTGCTATCTTTATTCTGTCCTCTATATTCTTGATCTTAAAACAATTTCAGGCTTGAGCTTACTCTCTTTTCTTATCAAACGTTGAATCGCTTCTCAAAGAACTAAATCTATTACTTTTGTTTCATGTGATCGCTTTCACAGGACCCGTCTCGCTTTCTGCCTCCATGCCCACAGTTTCCAGTCCTCTTAGTCCCTCCATCATTCACCGTGTCTCTCTCTCTCTCTTCTTCCCTGTGCCTTCCACTTCACACACATTTGTCCTCTCTGTGACCTGGCTCTGTGTGGCGGGCGGAGGGACAGGCTCCAAGCCGCTGTGAAGATTGGTTCATGACCCAGACGTTGCGGAGCTGATCAGCTTATACGCCCTCATTCGTACGAGAAGAAAAAAAAAAAAACACAACGCTGGAAGTCAGGATGAGACTGATCTTTCAGCTTCAGCTGCAGATCTTTGTTTTACATAAGAGCCCTCGACTTTTAAAGACAACCTCTGAGAAGGGGTGACAAAAACTGTCTGATCAAACGCTTTGCTTTGTGTTGTCTGATCTCTGTCTGCTGCGGGTTCAAATCCAAACACAGAGGAGAGGGATGACTGTAAGTGACAGCCAGGTGACTGCTGGGATCTTTCAAAGTGGAAATAACTTTCACTACAGAGAGATAAAAACAATATTTACTGGAGACAGAGTGTTTTAAATTGGTTTTATTAGCTAGTTGTCTGATGCATAGTGAAAGGCTAACTTGTTGCACTAACTTTATTGTGGCTGATAAAGGATGTCTGTAAATCAGCTCAGAATTTTGATTCCGGGGTGATTTATTCTGCTTAACCCTTTAAAACCTAAACCTAAAATTTCTGCCTGAATTTTTTCTGCTTATTTTGACTGCAAAAAGTTCAGAAAACATGCTTTGAGTAAGAGCTTTGGCCCATTTTGCTGGAATAAAATATCAGGGAGTTTTTTCTAATTTACAATTTATATGAGAGTAAAACCGTTTAAAATGAAGAAAAACAAAAATAGAATTTGATTTTAGAGGTTTAGTGAAAGAGAACACGCTGCAATTGAACTTAAATAACATTTTATAAGAATTAAATTTAAAATTTGATCAATATAAAACATGTAATAATAACATTTATGAGTCTTTGTCTCTTATTTTGTAAAAACAAAAAAAAACCCAATAATAATTATGTTCCCTGACATCATCAGCAGAACCTCCAGCATCCTCACTGCCTCTCCCTCCCCGAGCACACAAACCACTTGAAGATGTCCGCTCCTCATCACGAGACAAACTGAAAGTAGAAGAGAAAAAATATTCAGGGGCTCACTGCACGTTTCTAAAATAGCACAAAAAATACACAAGCCATGTTAAACAGAATAAACACAGCATGGTACACTGTTCTAAAAAGCTTACTGCATATTATAAACATTGAATTACTCACATACTGTACAAATAAGACTTGATACACTGTTCTAAAAAAGTCACCACACAATGCAAGCCTCAACCTACACAAACAATTAAGTTAACAGAGTAAAAACTAGACAGAGAGCTTCATTCTTCCGCAAATTCATCCATCCATCTATCTTTACCTTTTTTCACATGAAGTTGCTCCTTTGTTCTCAAAATCATGCAGAAACCTCAGCGGAGGTATATAATTCTGGAGGATCTTCTTTTTTGGCATTTTTGGAAAAACTCGGCTCCATTTTTCTCTACTTTCTTTAAATGTCTGAGTGAAATTACTGTAATTACCACATATTGGCTGAAGGAGCAACATCTCAGCTTTCAGAAACTGTTGGAATTTTCAGTTGCAAACCATTAAGGAATAACTGTCATTCAAAGTGCGCTTTCGCAAACGTGTCAGTGCCGACACATCTGGAGATAAAGACTTCAGAAAGATCTTTAGACTCTAAAGGAGTCTGCCTCCACAAAAGCAGTAAACTCCTGTTAAAATCAACTTTTATTGGTCACATTAAATCAAACATTCCCACTGATGGTGAAGAAGAGCATGTTGAGACATGTTTGATGTTTTTTTAACCTGGTCGCATTCAAAATCAGTTAAGAGCTGAAGGGCCAGACACCCAGGATTTACAGTCCTACAGTTCCTCTTAAATCTAGAGTGATATTCCGGGGCTAGCAATCTTGAAAACTAGCTTGCAAATGTAGCTGTATAACCATTGGACATGGGGGGCACCACCTTTCTACTTGGCCCTGAAATTTCAAAGCAGTCATCAGAGGATGACCCATGGCTCTTTCCACTTCCATTCGTAGTGATTGTTGCTAAGTATGCTTTATATTAGCTTTGGTTCAATGACATTTTAACGACGGACTGCAAAAACTGTAGCTCGATATTGTGCCGTAGCATCAGTGAGACCGGCAGTGTCCCAAAAGTTAAACTGTTTTAAACTTTCAACATATGGACATTGTAAGGGAAATGAATACTTGCACAAGGCGACATATATTTGGCCTGAAAGGAAAGAAGAAATCTCTTCACTTCAGCATCCATCTTTCATCTTTAGCACCTTGCTTCTTTCTTTGATTCTGTCTTTATTTTTTTACTGGAAATCTTCTTCTATGAGCAGCAACATTGACTGAGTTTGATTCTGGCATCTGGACAGATCTGATGCTTCACCCAGCTGAATGTTACATCAGCAAACAGTCAGCCTTATTGTATTGCGTTCGCTCTTAACACATGACCTTTTACTGAATCAATGGAGCTTTAAGTCTTTTGATCCTGTGTGCAATATTCTGACCGCAGCGTGAATAACCTTCCATCCTCTTTGTGTTTCAGGTACCAGGACATGAGAAGACAAATTGGCTTTGAAATCAGGGATATGTGGTACAATCTAGGTAACTGAACACACTCCCAGCATCAGAATTCCTTCAATCTGCTTCTGACTGATGTACGAATGTAATAAATGTGTTATACAGACTCTGCAGATACACACCAGTGGTTAACACATGTTGAAGTGTTGTTTTGCCAGTTTATGTTGACAATTATCCACCAGCCAAGTCAGCTCCCACTCAGTGCAAGGAACCCAGCAAACAACAGCAGCTAAATATAGACAATCATGTGTTAATTAGCTTTTTGTTGTGTGAAGCCACAGAATCAGCAGTCACGTCTCGATGGAACGAGATTGTTGTGTGGCGATCAGAGTCTCAGATTTTGGCACCTGTGCCTCCCTTTAAGTCTCCTCACTGTGACCCACACCATCTGATCCCTTAATTAGAGCTTTCTCGCGGATTAGATTGACTCATTCATTGGGTTTCTTAATGAGCCTGCTGCTATTTTGTAGCTCAAGTGTTGGCTTGAGGTTATTTAAGGGTGGTTTCCACAAAACATTCAGATAAGATGAGGCTTGGAAAGCTACTTTTCAAACTGTCACACTGTAAGAAACAGGCTTAGAGGTGGAGCTACAGACTATTAAAGACTAGACCAGAAAGGACAACAACTCTGTTTCTTTGATAATGAAGTGCAACACCAAAACACCACCTCAGTGACTTATTGTTCTGGTGAAGCTGAGAATGGGGACTTGGCAAGATTAGAGTTGTAAATTTAGGAGAGTAAAGTTGTCATTTTACGTGATTAAAGTTGTAAATTATGAGAATAAAGCTGTAAAAAAAAAACATTAAAGCTGAAATGTTTTGAAAGCTGTGGTAGCAAAATTAAAGCCGTAAAGTTGCAAAATTACAGCTGTAAAGTTACAAAACTAAAGCTGTAAATATGTAAGATTAAAGCCGTAACGTTGCAAAATTACAGCTGTAAAGTAACAAAACAAGAGTTGTAAAGTTGCAAAATTAAAGCCGTAAAGTTGCAAAATTACAGCTGTAAAGTTACAAAACAATAGCTGTAAATATGCAAGATTAAAGCTGTAAAGTTACAAAATTAAAGCTGTAAAGTTGCAAAATTAAAGCCGTAAAGTTGCAGAATTACAGATGTGAAGTTACAAAACTAAAGCTGCAAATATGCAAGATTAAAACTTTAAATTTACACAATTAAAGCTATAAAGTTACAAAATTAAAGCTGTAAATTTACAAAATTAAAAACTGTAATGTTATGAGAGCTGTAAAGTTGGATGACTAATACTGTAAAGTGATGAGATCAAATCTGATGAGGGATTTTAATACCTTTAATGTTTGAGGACAGGACAGTGGACAGAGGAGGAAACAGGGGGAGAGTGGGGAGTGACATGCGGGAAAGTTGCAACAGGCCAGACTTGAACCCAGGCTGCCCGCTCAAGGGCTTTCATCATATGGAGTGTGACCTGGACCACTAGGCCATCTGAGCTCCTTACGGTTGCAATGTAACAAGACCGAAACTATAATATGGCGAGATTAGAGAAATCCCCTCTAGTGGACAAACAAAGAACTGCAGTTTCAAGCACCTCTACATTGTCCTTATTTTCAGAACTCTGTGTATTTTAGAGATAGCTGCTTCATGTGCATTCAAATAATAGTGTGTTTCCTTGTTTTAGGGCAACACAAGATCAAATTCATCCCAGAAATGGTGGGCCCAATCCTGGAGATGACGCTGGTCCCTGAGATCGAGCTGCGCAAAGCCACCATCCCCATCTTCTTCGACATGATGCAGTGCGAGTTCCACTTCACGTGCAGCTTCCAGCGGGTTGGTTTCCCTCTCACACACCACATAACTAGGGGCCTTTTTGAAGAGCCGCGAGAGAGTACGGGGAATGAAAAAAACGGGGTGAACAGTGCAGAGGGATGGACAGTCTGGGGAAGAGCTCTATAGCCTTAAGCATACTTCACATCTCATTTTGTCGAGCTGTGATTATAAACACCCATGGTGAGGGGAACTTAATGTAATTCTCCTTTAAAGTGCAAAATCAAACTATTCACATTAAGAAATCCATTTGAATACAGCTTTTCTGCAGTAAGATGTTTATGCATGCAATGCTTTTTGAACAAATGTTAGAGCAGCAGAAGGGCTTTAAAATGTCTCTGCTTGGCCTTGTAGTCTTGTGAAAACAGTTGTAGTTCAACCCAACCCGCTCTCTGAAAGAGCGACTCAGCCCCTGCTTCTTTGAAGATGAATGGCACTTTCCTGCTCTGAAATGTGATCAATTTCACTTTGGCCGGACCCTTTAAAGCTGTAAGCCTGTAAAATTCCCTTTACTGGCTCTCTGTCTGTATCCACGTGTGTTATAAATCCTTGGTTTAACAGAGAGCAGCCGACTTAGCTGCTCCCTCCTCTCCTGTTCTGTGTTTTTGTATGACCGGCCAGTGCAGGAGAAAATCGAGAAGTCATTGAAAATTGGTTTGTTTCAGGACAATAAAACCTGCTTTTTAAACAACTGCTTCATAGAAAAATGGGAGAAATAAGAGCCATGCATCACTGTCAGGAGCTGCAGCTCCAGCAGTGCCAAAGTAAAGAGGAAATGTCTCATGCTGCAGCTCGCTCTGTGTCCTAACCAAATTTATCCAGATAAAGAAAATCTTTAATAACAAACAGAAAACACCAGCTGAGCTACTCGAGGGAGACGATTAGAGTCAAAGCGTGGATCCTCTCTGCCGGCGCCTTGATGCACAGAGAGGGAGACTGAGTCGAGGAGATGGCGTTAATGAATTGAAAAATTAGCCGCGCTGATTATTTACGCCTGCTCCGTCTAATTGCAGTTTGAGAACGAGATCATCACCAAGCTGGATCACGAGGTGGAGGGGGGCCGCGGAGACGAGCAGTACAAAGTCCTCTTTCAGAAAATGTAAGTGCTGATTAATGGGCAGGATTACGGCCCAGCCCCTCGCAAGTTAGATAATGTTAATTGCAACATCGCACTCCTCAGAATAATCACAGAGTGCTGATGATCACAGCTTGCCGCTGTGATATTTGCTTTCAGCACAGTCAGATGTTAAGTCTGCTTAAAAAAATAAAAGAAAAAAAGAGAGAAACCCCAAGCAGCTGAAGATTGAGGGGGAACCTCTTGTGTTTACTTCCTAACTGTGGCTTTGTTTTCTCCAGTTTGCTGGAGCACTGCAGGAAGCACAAGTACTTGGCCAAGTCGGGCGAGACTTTTGTCACTCTGGTGGTTCGTCTGCTGGAGCGGCTGCTGGACTACAGGACCATCATGCACGACGAGAACAAGGAGAACCGAATGAGCTGCACCGTCAATGTGCTCGTAAGACACTTGACTCCTGATTTTTAAAGCACTGTTTAGAATAGAACAGGAAACTGAAGACGTGGCCACCTTCAAAACCTAAAACTGCTGTGTGCCAAAAGTAAAAACCAATCCAGCCCTGTGTTGACCAGGCTCAACCAAATTAGACTTAGCTGGTGCTAACCAGACACCTGATTGGCAGCACCTGGGGGTACCAAACAGCCGAACGGAAGTATGTGCTGTTTGGCATCGGCAGAGAAGATTTGGAAAACTTTTCATGCAACCCCACACACTCAACTCTGCTGCTCACCCCACAAATGCATGTTTCTGAGAAGTGGCTTCATTTAAAGGTAAAAGAAACAGGCTTTACAACTGTATCAGATTTATTATCAAGAAGCAACAAAGAAACAAAACCACAGGCTTTAGCAGTTTATGTAGTTTCGAGTAAAACAAAGCGTATAGATGCGTTCACGCTATGATGCTGAGCATGTGTGTGTGTTCTGGTCTAAACATTGAACGTGAGTTTTATTAAGGTTTGCATGTAACTGAAAAATGGTCAGTTTTGGCCACACCCATGGAATTACCAAAAAATATTGAATAGCTTTTCATCAATATTGTGTTTATAATACACTTCAAATGGTTAGAATCAAACATTTAACTCAAATTTCCAAACTTCTTGTTCAGATTTCACCATGATTATAAGAGACTTTTTTTGTAGGTCATGGCATGATAGTTATGCACAGAAAATTACATGCATGTAGCTCAAAGTAGCTGGAGGGTCTGCGGTTTTTTCAGGTAGGGGGTGCTGTGGGGCACGTATCTGCATGAAAGCACTGCAGGTTTAAAATTCCACACATGACTTAATTTCGTGACATTATTGTGTTACATTGAAAGCAATAATTTGTGGTTTGGGATATTTTGTTCCATTGAGCCTCAGCTGTTTTCTGTCAAAACAGGAGGGTGATAGAACATCTATTATTCATAGGGCTTTACATGGGCTGAACATGAAACAAGCTAAGCTAACCTCTGTGACAAGTCAGCACATCTTCTAAAGTCCTTTGTGGAACAAGAAAGTACCTAATTACTTTTTCATACAGTAATAACTTTCATGCTAAACTCATATGATGCACATTTTGGGCATTTTGGCAGCATTTCTGATCCTGATATTAGCAAACAAGAGGAAATCCCTCAACAGCAGATATCAGCCATGTCTCTGTAATGAGCAGCTGAGCGGTGTTCTCAAGCTCAGACAGGCCTTTCCTTTTAAAGGAACCAAAACAGCCACCTCCACATGTCAGCGTGCATTGAGGTGTTATCAAAGAGTGTCACCTGAAACAAGAATGTCAGTTTTGTCTCCTGTAACTGTTGGCATTGAACCGCCGGCCTGTGGCCTCCATTCAGGGTTTATCTGAGTCATGTTCTGTCAGAGCTCTGTCGGGTTGTGGAAGATGTTACTCTTAAGTTTGGCAGCTTGACTACGAAGCTGTGATGTCAGCCGGCCTAGTTTGATTTTTACTTTGAGGCTCAGAACTTAAAAACACAGAAGAAGAAATAATTGTAGACAAAAAATTAAAAAATAATTTTCCTTTTTTTTTTTACTCAGAACTTCTACAAGGAGATCGACAGGGAGGAGATGTATATCAGGTGAGAATAAATCATATCTGTCACTTTCACTCAAGCTGTTTTTTTTTCTTACTTTTACATACCAAAGACTTCCGTTTGTACATTCTGGCTCCTTTCCCACCAAACTGCACGTCCCCAGAGACCCAGAATAAAATATTAGATTCTGTTAAAATATATTCCTCCTGTGTCAGTCTGTCAGGCTTTATTTGAGCAAAAAGAGGCTGTCAGGATGCATCAGTGTGGGGAAGTTAACTCTCTTTCTATTGTTCGAGCACAAGACGCTCGCCCTGACATAACCCATAAATCATTGCTACTTCCTGCCAGGTACCTGTACAAGCTGTGTGACCTCCACAAAGAGTGCGACAACTACACCGAGGCTGCGTACACTCTGCTGCTTCACGCCAAGCTGCTCAAGGTAAACAGACACAACACCGGCAGCAAATAACTGCACAAATACACTCTCTAAAGTACTTCAAACAACCCCAAAACACAGCAAAGCTGTTGTCAGGCAGATGGCATTTCACCTCAGGTTTCAGAAATGTGTATTTGTGAATTTAAATGTGTTTGGAGAGATAGGGCGGCATCCCTTTAATCCCAGCATGGCACGAGAGGGCTGCTGAGAGGGCACACTTGCTGAGCAGCGTCCTGTTCTAGCGTGCCTGGTCGATGAAAGTGGCCGTTATTATCTTATCTGTCCTGGAATAGAAGAGCCAAGACGCTGCTCTTAAAGAGGAAGAAGCAGCGGAGATAACGGTTTACTTCCAGTGTCCTCTACAGCAGATAGAAAGGAAGAATCCTCACACAGGAAGCTTTTCTGATTTAAGATTGGACAAGGAACACTTTTTAAACTCATTGCATGAGTATTTTATAAGCATTGAGAGCTTTTTAAGATCACACTTTGCTGCAGGGTCTATTCCTGGCTGTGCTGTAGTTTAACCTGAATCTGGAGTCATGCCTCTCTAATTATTTATCCAAATGGTTACATCCAACACCTCATCTCACATTTGCATAAATATAAGTCTTCTTCAGCCTTTGTACGTGTCCCAACAGGGCGGGCAGGGGGAGGGGGGGAGCAGGCTGTGACTAAATCCCATTTTCCTTGCTGAACAGTCGCAGCAGCATTTGCGCGAGTTGTTTTTGTTATTATTATTTTAATACACCTCGTCTCCTGGCAGCTGCGGCATTCCTGATCAGGTATCAGAGAGGGATTCACTATTGTGTCCTGGAAATTGGTTCATTTTGTTCCAGTGGAGCCTGGAGGAAGCCTTTCTTTTCCAATAATCTTTCCCCTGTAATCTTTGAAGTGTGTGTGTGTCCTCCTCTTGTATCCAAACAGAGGACTGTGGAAACAAGCTTGATCCAGGATGAATGATGGATGCACGAAACTGCATCCACCAGCAGTTATGGAGTAAAAACTGGCTCCTGTGGTAATAATTACTCCTCCAGCCGAGTGTCAGCGGCGGCATTATGGCGCTTGATGAATTTACAGCGCTTTGTGTGTTGTCAGAGATGCATCAGCACTTTAGTTCTGTCGATGCAGCCCCGCCAGCCATCCATGAATATAAACGCAGATCCTTCTTAGCATGTAAATGCTGCAGTCCAGCTGTAAAGAAATCAATATCCTGCTCCAGAGCCTGCCAGCATCCCTCTTCATGCCACAGCAGCAACGTGCAGAGCTATTACTCTCTCACCCATCTCTCGCATTCCTGAGCTTTGCTGTTCCCTCACAAGAATCTTAGTCAGGTTTTCTTACAGTTTTTAACTCTTCAGGTTTCTCACAACACCACAGGAAGTCCAGTTAAAAGCATCCAGTAATGAATGAGGATTATGTGTCCTTGACTCTGAGGTCAATCAGATTGTCCATGTCTTATTATTTTTTGATTAGTCGATTAATAACAATTATTTGGTGCACTATTGTGGATCCCCGTGTTACCTCACCTGCTTAACCATGCACATGCACATTTCAGGCGATCATGCCATTGTCATCATGCTGCCATGGAAGAAGTTTGAATTAATACAGTTTTCACTTTAAAGTCCCTGTGAGGACTTTCTAAGTGATCTTGAAAAAGTCTCACTTCTAGATATCTGCCTGATCCTAATCCATAACTTAAAATGAGATTTTCAGCACCAATATAGGTTATTTCTAAATTCTATTTCTTGGCTTCCTGATCGGGTCGGACAGGACCAGATTGATTTACAGCACGTTGAAGTCTCTATGACAACACCACGCCGGCTGACAAAGTTTAGTAGTGAGAAGAGAGATATCTGTTTTTCTCTGCTAAAAACGATCTCTGGGATTAGTTGTGTATTGATGGTGGACACTGGAGCAGAACTGTCGGACAGAAAAAGGACAGGCGAGAAGACGAAAGCTTAACAGGAGAGTGAGAGCATGGGCTAAAGGCTAAAACACAAGCTAAAGGCTAACCCAAAAGCAAAAGGCTAAAACACAAGCTAAAAGCTTAAACATGAACTAAAGGCTAATCCAAGAGCTAAAGGCTAAAACACAAGCTAAAACATGAGCTAAAGGCTAAACCTAGAGCTAAAGGCTAAAACAAGAGCTAAAGGTTAAACCACAGGCTAATCTGTTTGTGATAATGTTCATTCCAACCCACATGCAGCAGTTATTCTGCAGTGATCTGATCAAACTTAAGAGTCTGTCAATAAAATGAAGAGTGAGGTTATATTAACTCTGATTGGCAGATGAGCAGGACATAAGGATTCGCTAACGTTACACGTTAGCCTACTGATACATCTCAGAGCACCTAGCTGAGAAGAGTGCTAAGTATAGGTGGAGGTTTAACTCCACAGTGTTTCCCAGATGTGTTTTCCAAAAATTGTTCCCAGACTTTGGAAGCCCTGGGTTGTTGTTGTTTTGTTTTTTTTTTTTGTTTTTTTTGAGCATCCTCTGTTCTGTCCGCCATTATTAATGTGAACTTCTTCTTAGTTATTCTGTGAATAACGCAAACAGTTGGAGCGATACTGCCCCCACCACTTCCTGGAGTGAACTGCAGAAGACTTTTTATTGCCAGTATTTGATTTTAACAACAACAGAAATAATAATACCATACATTATGTTTTTATAGTAGACATATTCGCTTGAGTCAACAAATCATTGCAACCCTGTTAAGAGGATCATGACAGTGTTGCATGACTCCAGTGTATTGTACACTCACATTAAGATCTAATCCTGTTCACTCACTGCTGCTGGCTGTGCCACCGCAAGGAATTTGGGGTTTCATGTCTCGCCCGAGGACACTTGGATCTGCAGGATCAGGGGATGGAAGAGCCAACTTTTCAACTCATAATTGATCGGCTCTTCCAATCTCAGCCAAGAGGCCCCCACATGACAGGAATGAGAGTGAGGATGGGGACAAATTGCTTATCACATCTGACAGGTCGGGGTAAACTGAAAAGAGTATTATTGGCACAAAATGATTTGAAAACTGGACGTCAATATCATCCACAATAAGATAAGATGTGATCAAAAATAAGTACTGTAAAGTCCATCTGTTCGATCTGCTTTTGATGCAAATTTTACCATCCATATCCAACGTTTCCATCACAGCCTGGCAGAATGTGGTCCACCTTAAAAACAATCACACATCAGTCACACCTATTTGCATCAGCCATAAGTCAGTTATTGATCTCCTGTCGCCTGTTCCCCTTTTGGCTCTTTACTGTATTGCACCTCGTTGACCCCTCCGCTGTCTCGTCCTCTGCAGTGGTCGGATGAGGCCTGTGCAGCCCACCTGACCCAGCGAGACGGCTACCAGGCCGCCACTCAAGGACAGCTTAAGGACCAGCTCTACCAGCAGATTATCAATTACTTCGACAAGGGCAAGGTGAGAAACACACACGCACACGCATACACATTTTGGCACCTACTCACACGCTGAAGAGTGGCCATAATCATGATAAATCCTGGACTCTTAGGGATGCTATTTTTAGATCCTGCCGTCTCTGTTAAACACCTTTTCTGGCATGAGACTGTAGGTGTGCAGGAAGGGAAGGGCTCGGATGGAAGTTATATTCTTTTCTGCAGACTGCGGATTGTAAATAATCCTCTTCTTTAAGCCTATGTTCTTATGGACCGTATCAGACCACACAAGCACTAATGCAGCTCTTTTGTGCTCTCATGCCTTTCATAAAACCCTTTTCCTTCTTCCTGTCCCTCTTTTTCCATTTCTTGCAAACCACTTCAGCCAAATACTTGAGATTCATCTTCGTTGTGACATGAAAAGCCTTCCTATTCCAGTTGCGAGGGACCCTTTTACTGTTGTATCCTTCCATATTTTCTCTGTTTACTCCAAAAGTACAGAACTGATTTTTCTCCTGTAAGTGAGGCTTGGAATGGATCCTCAGCTCGAGCTTCTCAGAGATGAAGTCCGGAGGCTTTTGACATGTCATCAGTGTTGGTGTGTTGCCACCGATCTTTCCTCTGTAGCCAGTGTTGCTCTGCACAGTATGGCTGAGGAGACGGCAAACTGAACGAGATTTGGCTCTTGGACGCACACACACACACACACACAAACAGCCCAAAGTGATCAGGAAGTGTTACAGTGGCTCTAAGAAAACATCAACACTCCAACGACGGAGCGGGCGGAGCGGGTATCAACAGAGGACGGTTTCTCAAAGTCCTCCAGATGGTGTTGCCATCACCACTCTATCTGATGGCAGCCTGATCTGAGAGGCAGTCTGGACCCAGTCCACCTTCAGTCTGGCCCAGATCAGCCAGACTTGATCTGGTTCATCAGGAAGCCACTTAAAAGCCTTTCAACATGTCTGAGTGGCTCCTGTCAATCTGCTGGACCAGCCGCTGGAGGAAACGTCTCACTGTAATAAACATTCTCTCCCCACTAAGGATGGCTTTTATGTTAACTTTAGAGCAAGAACAAACTTGTATTGATATAAACTATTAATTTCCTTTTTTATTTTTAAGAGCTGAAATTGATCCCTGCTGCCTTGGAGAAATAATTTGTTCTTTTTAGCTGGCTGAATGCAGAGAGATCTATCGAAGCTTGAATCTTGATATTTAATTCATTTACTAACTGTCTGTGTTTATGTGCCCAATAGATGTGGGAGGAGGCCATTATTTTAGGAAAAGAGCTGGCTGAACAGTACGAAAATGAGATGTTTGACTTTGAGCAGCTCAGTGCATCCTTGGTAAGTGGTGAAATTATATTTTCTAACTTTTAAATGAGTGAGAATACATTCTATTAATACTAAAAAGCCATTAAATAAGGACGAATGACTCAGGCTTTTAAGAAGAAAAAGTGTTTTTTGTTTTTGTTTTTTTTTGTTTAAATTTAGTCTTAATAGCCCGGCCAAGACAGGAAGCAACAAAATATAAAATGTCAAAAGAAAAGGTGTGAATGTTTTCCTGACACTGATGTCTTTTTCCTCCTTTCAGAGGAAGCAGGCCCAGTTCTACGAGAACATCGTGAAGGTGATACGACCCAAACCAGACTACTTTGCTGTTGGCTATTACGGCATGGGCTTCCCCTCCTTCCTACGCGTGAGTACTCGCATCATTACACTTCCCCCGCAAACTCTCAGCACCCTTTCCGTGGCTGATAACACCGAGTGGGCGAGCCACTTGTCAAAACAGATGATCGATAGGTTTACTAGTGCTCTCCACGGTCTCAGTCGCAGCCGTCGATACGTTTGTGTTTCACACGTCTCGCTCCCACGGGTTTGGGTTGTTTTGGCAGGACTCGCTTGTTCGGCATCCCACCTGGTCTGGCTTCCATCCACTTACTCACTCACAGAGAGCAAACTGTGAATCACAGCAGCTGGTCTATGTGTGGGCTCTGGAGTAGATCTAGAACAATGTGCTGGACAGATGCCCTTCAGTGTGGGACAGCGAGTGTCTTGGAGAAAAGTAGGGAGCTGTGAATAAAACAATCGTCCTCCCACCTCTCTGGCCTCATATTTCCTCATTCATGGTCAATTTCTCCTCCATGTTTAATCCATGTCCTTATTCAGCACACAGTATTTTACTTTACTTATTTCACTCTCTCTGCTGCTCACTCTTTGTTATCAAACCTTTGGCTGATAAAGGATCCTTCAACTGGGGCTTGACATTAACCAACCCACCAAATGCAGGTGAATTTCAGCAGTGGCAGGTAACACCACCACTCCCACTAGCCACTTTGACAGGTTGAAGTTTATACATACAACCCCAACTCCAATTACAATGAAACTGGGATGTTGTGCAAAATGTAAATAAAAACTGAATACAGTGATTTGCAAATCCTGTTTAATCTATATACAGTTGAGTACAATACAAACACAATATATTTAGTGTTCAAACTGATAAACTTTATGTTGTTTTTGTAAATTTTCACTCATCTTGAATTTGATGCCTGCAACAGGTTCCAAAAAAGTTGGGCCAGGGGCAACAAAATACTGGGAAAGTTGAGGGCTCAGTTATTCACAAGCAAGGATGGGGCTAGGTTCACCGCTTTGTGAACAACTGCGTAAGCAAATGGTCCACCAGTTTAAGAACAATGTTTCTCAACATACAATTGTAAAGAATTTGTGGATTTCATCATCTACAGTCCATAATATCAGACGATTCAGAGACTCTGGAGAAATCTCTGCACGTAAGCAGCAAGGCTGAAAACCAACACTGAATGCCTGTGAACATGCATCGCGACCAAACACGGGAAGATGGCGGGTTCATTACAGGACAGTGTGGCGTTGAAGTCTCTGGCCCTCAAGGAGTCGACTAAGTGTGATAAGCTGGGAGTGCTGTTCCGAAACATACATGCTAGGATTTGCACTGATGTACTTGCTAGTTTTTTCAGTTTAGTTTTTATTTTTTCCAATTAATCTCTCAACCCCTTTATTTATTTCTGTTTTAATAGACTGCATATTTTCATATAAAAGGAGCACAACCTTATTGGAGCTGAATGTTTGATTATGACCTGTAGCTTTAAACATTTATGTAGTCTGGATTTGAGTGTGCAAAGGGGTCATTTTCATTTACAAAGGTTATAAATCTAGTTGAAGTCAACTTTAGCATGCCATAGTCAGCTTTAATCATATTAAACATGATTATCCAACAACTGTAGTAGCTAGTAACTCCTTGAAACCACTAGCCTCAGTGGCTGGTGAGCAAAAAAAGTTAATGTCAAGCCCTGCTATCAACAAATGAGCTGTGTGTCTTTGTTTATTGTGTTTTGAATTGTTGATACTGTCGGCTGCCTATCTCCGATATGTGTCAGCTTTTGGTTGAGTTACATTGTGATACAGTGAAGAGAACGAGCACCATTAATGAATCCAAAGCAGTGAAACAAAGAGATGTGTCTCATCATTTGAATAACTTTATTTGACCCGAGCTTCACACCACTTAACACCAGAACACCCAGGCTTCTGCTTAGTTAAACCTTTACCTTTAATGTTCCTGCAGCTTCAGCATCGTACAGCCAGAGCCCTCCCAATTTCTGAAATGACCACGATAAATTGGCCGCTGATTGTTATGAGTATGACCACTTGATGAAACCGAATAATCTATTTATAAGCACTTACAAAATACTCTTGGCTGCTGAACCTGAACTGATGTGTGTTTCCCCTCTAAATGTCCTGGCTGGGCTTGTGCCAATCTGATGGCAGCTTATCACAGATTTAATGTGTGTTTAACAGCCGTTTGATATCTCCTCATGGCCTTATTCAGCGTCTGAGGTGCTTCTTTTGCTCTCTGTCTGTGAAGGGTGCCCTGTTCAGCTGACATTATCAGCGTTTTTTTTTTTTTTGAGGAGAATATTAAACTGATGGAGGAAGGGTAGTGTAGCATTTATATCTGGGAACGATTTATCACATAAGAGGAAAAACAGCGTTGCTGATGGAGCCTTTGTTTGCCTTTAATAAATTCCCTCTTACAGCTGTCTTTAGGCTCTAAACTGCGAGCTGCTGAAGGTGTTGTTTTTCCTGTCTAAAAGGGATTTGAGCAGTTTTTTATCTCATAAGCAACGCTCTAAATGCCCTTAAAGTCTTCAGGGGATAAGATGATGTAAAAAGTCCACTTCCAAGAACAGTGATCTCCTGATCATACCCTTTTTTCATTTGATTATGAAGAACAGCCTTTTCGCGGGGGTCTTTTGCTTCCCTGTGATCTCTGTATGCCCCGCCTAACCCCTTTCATCACGCAGGGCAGACACTCCATTACAGACAGGGCAGACTCTGCATTGGCCTAATCTAACGGGCCTATTAAAGAGCCTCTGAGGATGGATTTAAGCTCTTTTTTTATCATGCTGGATTGACTTTACCTGAAATAGCCAAGGCAAGTGTTTTGCAGTAATCTGTCGAGAGAGTTTTATTGTCTTTCAAAATCAGGGTGGTCCTTGAAGTGGTCATAGGCATTCAAAACATCCAGGAGAGCTCTTTTCAACCTGTTTTTCACAGTTTTTCCTACATTTATAAGAACAGAAAGACAGGAAGGAAGGAAATAAACGCAGGGCAGGTTTGTTGTATTTTAGCCAGAGATGCTAAATTTGGATTTTATTTGAGTCACAGATGGTCTCCTGTTCCTGATGGCCAGTTACCATCATTAAAATTCTTTGTACTTTAAAATGTGATGTTTTTACTCACCTGAGTGTAAGAAAATCTGAGATTTAGTGAGAAAAGATGCAGATCTATAAATGTGCTGTACTTACCAACCAAACCGATATCAGTTATGATTCTACAGCTGTCATGTGACTTCCATCAGAAAATCACGTGTCTGTTGTTGTTGTGGATCAGACTTAATATGTGTTAACATCAATTCATACAGGGCAGATACAGAGACGTCTGCAACAACTTGATAGCCACCTGTTTCTTCAGAAGCCTATGGGTGTCGACTTCTGTCGGCGGTTGTCGACTTCCGTCGGTGGTTGTCGACTTCTGGTTGCCTTGCAAATATGACAGACTGCCGCTGGCAAGATGGGTTAAAACAACTGGTGTGAAATCTGGTTGGCAAAACACACTAAACTGTCACCATGGCTGGTTAAAACATGATAGAGTGCCCTCTTGGGAGGCAAAATTGCACGGTAATGTGCCCTATAAAACGTGGAGCTTGCTGACCTCTTCAGTGACGTGAACACTCTGTTTTTATATTATTTTTTTCTCCCCTGCTCTTCTAAAAGTCTGTTCATACCACTGCTCAAAAGTTTTGTTATGTTATAATTGTAGGATTGTTTTCCTACTCTCAGAATACTGGTGTCACGTGGTCTTGTAATCCTTTAATCCTTGAAAGAGTATCGTTCGTCTTCTCTTCATGTAACTGCGAATCACATCCCCCTCACTGACTGTGAGAAATGCGTCAGCTTCTTCATAAATAAATGAAAGCAGCTGTTGTCAGAATAATTCATATATGCTGTAAGACTTTTATTTTCATACGCCCCCATTGATGATCTCCACAATGACGGTGAAAGATTTTACACATCTTGGAGAATTTTCGATTTTGTCACTGAGAAGATTGTAGTTAGTCGTGTTCTTATTTCACATTCAGCGTGGCTATTTCTATCACAGCATTGTCGTGTCCTCAGGGGAGAGTCAGTTATGTGAGAAAATCAATACTAGAATGAAGGCGTTTTGTACCCACCCCCCTCCAGGAATTGATTTTATGCAAGAGTGCTTTATTCAGCTGCTTATGATGTATTAGTTGTTAATTTTCTTGGACACAGGGGTACTTGCTAATTAAAATGCTCTAAATCAAGTCATTTGTTTGGATGTTTGTACACGAGTTAGAAATTGATCCCACTTGTCTTCCTTGTCATGTACGTCTGTGTAAAAAGACTTTTTTTTTGTGTGTGATTCCATCTGTTGATTTTGCTGAACACTACCAAAACAAGCAGGATCTTTAAAGCCTTGTCAAGAAGTTTCTCTTCTACTCCGTCAAAGTTTCTTAAAGCTTTTTCGACACAGTAAAGGTGTTTGAAGAATTTCCAGGACACTTTTCTTCTGCAATTGTCTGGCGTGCTTTACATCCAGCCGGCGTATTTCCCCTCCTCTCCCTTCTCTCCCTATCAATCCTAAACTCTTCTTAATCCCTGCATTGAGTTTCCTCTGAGCGCTCAGCTTAAAGAGCGGCTGAGGTTTTGTGTGAAAGTCGGTCTGAAATATGTATCCCAACACACACCGCATCCAGAGACGCTCGGTCGTGAGCTGTCATGTTGCATCAGTCTGGATGTTCCTCAGACGGGCCCCTGAGCACACTCAGGGAGACGAAGGAACGTTTCTGGCTCATGCATTTTTAGGAGCACTCTTCTTTTTACTTCACTCTAACAACTTATTTTGGTAAAAAGATAAACAAGATAACCTTTTTATCATCCCTGTGTCTTTAAAATCAAATACTTCAGGAAGAATTTTTAAACCTTTTTTTTGTTATACGTCTTTCAGTTTTGCTACTAGCTTGTCAAAGAAGCTTAAATCCAGGCTGTGTGCTTCAGCTGAACTCAGTAACTTTGCAGTCTTATAAACTGTTGCTTCTTTGTCCCTCAGCTGTATGAAATTGCCTTTTCACCCTGCAGCCAGGAAAGAAAAGCCTATTTTTGCATAAATTATCTTCTCAGTGACAGTCATTTTTTCCGCCAGAGCTGGCCGGTGTAGGTTTGGGGGTAATGACAATGAGAGCCTCCAACACTGAGATTACCGTAGACACCAGCAGAATTCTCACAAACGTGATGAGAGTCTGCTGCGCTCTTTAGAAATAAGCATAGACCACGCTGTGATGGAAAAAGATTACACAGCCGGGTGATGAATGATCTCCCACTTGTTCTTCAGCTGAAAAACGCAGCTTTGAATCGTCAGGCAGATTCTCCTCTGGTGGGATGGGACGACTCTGAGAATCAATGTGCTTTTGTCAACGAATCTGTCAAAGCAAATTTGAAAACGGCCCCCAGGCACATTTTATGTCTTGCAATTCCTTTAATTAATTTGGGAATTGAGATGTACAGGAGGAAAAGAATTACCAGCTGCGATGCTTTGTGAAGTGAAAGAGGGAAGTGTAAATGTCTGCACTCCTCGGGATCCTGGGGCCCTGGTTCCACATGGTGGTAAAAGTCGCTGCCCTATTTATCCAGGCTGAAGTCCTCACTGCAGCGGACCATGAATTCACTCCCAGTGCAGAGGGACGATCATTTGGTGTCTTACAACACTGATTTAGAAACACCTAAAGCTTCGGGCCGGTTGATGAGCAGCTGTAGTCGGTAGCAGCCGTTTGTGAAGCGGCCCCTGGCAGAATGGTTGTAAACCTTTTCCAATCTGTCAGTCAGCAAAAACAGAAGTCTCCTCTAAAGCAAGCTCTCTCTGAACTCGGCTGGGACTGACTAATGGCTGCATCAGTGCCAAGAACTTTCACTCACCCTCATTTCCAAGTATTTAAAATGGAGATTATGATAATGTATTGTAACCCTGCCACAGAGCCGGGGCCAAGTCGATTTACAAATCAAAGCCTCTCTCCTCCACCTAACTTTTCCTTTATGTTACAATTTTGTCACCGTACCATGTCTGTCCCTTCAGCCATCTTCGATTAGATTTTTGCCCCTGCTTCTCATCTTGTGAAATGGTCTATGAAATGACATTTCCAGTACTTCCATATTCATAAAAATGAACGATGTGTCCTTTGTCCACAGAGTGTGTGAACAGATGCTTCCATGTTCACATCCAAGGACTTACTGTTTTTCGTTTACTGTCTTTTAGAACAAAATGTTCATCTACCGAGGGAAGGAGTACGAGCGCAGAGAGGATTTCGAAGCACGACTTCTCACACAGTTTCCCAACGCTGAGAAGATGAAGACGACCACACCGCCCAGCGAGGACACAAAGTGCTCTTCTGGACAATGTATCCTCAGCTGTAATCAGAGTTTTGTTCAACTGACTTTTTTATTTTAGTTTGTTTATCTAGCTTTTTTATCTGTTTTAGCTCTGTGGATTGAATCAGGGTTAGTGCACACTGGCGAAATGTATGCACAGGAGGCGGGCAGAACAGCAGGACAGAATTTAATTGGTTTAATCAATTGGACTTTAATTGCTAGGATTGGCTGGTGTTTTCCCAGGTTTACTCCTGCTGTTGACAGGAGATATTTTTCACTCTATTTTAAGAACACATCATGCACTGATTGCCATTGAGACATAAAGACCATTTTAACCAGTATAACAAAAATTGAATCTAAATCTGATTACCAACCCTGCCTTTAAAAGAGAGGGCAACCTGATAATAGTTTACCCCTGCTTTCTTTAAATAGATGATTATGATACCCTAAAGTGTTCTTAAACAGTGGCTCAACCAGATCAGTCGTGGTGGACCAACTTCACACTCATATTAAGCTCTCTTTATCTCATATGGTGTATTGGTAACACCAGTTTACTGGTTGGCAGCTCACTATTTATGACACCAAAGGTAAAAAAAAAAAAGTGTCTGCGCTCAGTTTTATATTAATTTTCTTCCTTTGTTATGAATTGCATAGGACAAAGTGTTTTGCATTCATAATACAAACTCCAGTGACTTCATTTGTTAGTTTTTAATTGAACTTCTCTCTAAAAATAATTGCTCCAGCTTGTGGAAACTTCTGGAATTAACGTGTTAGCCCTCAAACATCTGTTTACACTAACACAGAATCATCGTGAAATGGTAACTGTGTTTCATTCATGTGAGTGACTTCACTTGGTGATCACCTCCTTAATGCTTCCGCTGAAGACATCCAGTGTTTTACGGTGAAACCCATACTGGACCTGCCTGCCAAGTTCCAGAACAAGCCTGTCTCTGAACAAATAGTGAGGTAGGCTGTGTATCCCTTGCTGCACACACACATACGCACACACATTCTCATTTCTTTACAATTACAGAGTGTGTTACTCAAAGTCACTCAGCATGCATTTCAATACAAGGAGCTGAATTTACTCTCCTCAGTCACTCAAAAACAATTTAGAGAAACTGGGATGACACACAAAAGCACATTAGCATTTTTTAGAGTGGACCGCTGTGGAGGAAGTGATTAGATCTTCATGTAAATGTGCGTCTGTAAAGAACAAACAGCGGTTGACCTTCTTGTTGTACTCCGGGTTATTAACTTGTGCCAGCCATCTGCTATTAGTCACCGAGCCAAGTACAACAATGTTCCTCTGACATCATTAATGCCTTTGTGTTGCGTACCGGGACCACAGCAAACATTGCGGGGCCCCTGCTCTCCCTCTTATTTGCTCAATCTGTACGCCAGCCATAACCCTCCCTGCTGCAGCATTCAGCTGTGCAAATTCACTTTGATATGCCACCAAACGCATCACCAGACATAATTAAAAGAAGACTTTTACCTGGAAAAACCTTTAGGCAAATATACCTGGGCTGTGATCTTATCAAAAGCCTGCACTGGTGGTCACATCCTCCCTGCAGCAGCCTGCTGGCTTGTTTGCTGACTGTGTCTGATTGGAATGTGTAACTCTGTTAATAGCCAAGATTAGACAGCCGTGTTTATATGGCGATGCAGGATTGTTCCACACCAACTGTCTGTCCTTCTCTCTTTCTCTGCCAACACTCACTGTGGTTCCCTCGATCTCTCCCTCCCTTATTTGTTCTCTCATTTGGTGCAAAAGATCAACTATGCATAGCAATGAGACTGAGCTCTTTGAGCTAAAGGGTCACGAGCAGCAGGCAGTGCACACACCCCTGCTTCTGACCTTGCTTTGTCCACACCATGCCGGTGAATCATCAGTCGCCCGCCAGCTGATAACATGTTAAAGGCTTAATGAAGGGAACGCAGCTGATTTATCAAGCAATTTATGAGATCAGAAACTCAGCAGCAGAAAATTTTTTAATTGAAGCCACGTTTTCTCAGCTTATTTGGAGATGGTCATGTTTAATTTGTAGCATAGGGGCAGAGACTGAATTTGCCTGGGTTGGCATGAAGTAGGTGATCTCACATTTAGACTGAGCTTATCAAGTTTCACTCCTAACATTTAAGAATCCATAAGAAGTCATATCTCCACTTCAGATGTTTGAAATTCAACAAAAAAAAAACAATTAGAGCTGCAAAATTTCCGGAATTTCCAAAGTCAGAAACTTTCCACAGGATTTTATGAGAACAAACATGAATTTTTAATGAGGAACTCAAATAATTGTAATAATTGTGGTGAAAACAACCAGATTTAATGCAGGTTCACTTGAATATCTGTGCTAGTCCTCAACCACATAGCAGCACCTTGCAGACTGCTGGCCTATTGAAGCCACACTCCCACAGCACAAGGTCATTAAAGGCACCACCTGAGGACAACATCAAGTCAAGTAGGCTTTGATAAAACAATTCAGAATATCTCCAGATTTCTCAGTTTCCCAGCTTTTCTGATGGAATTTCACTGAGAATTTTTAGCCCTTTTCCAACTCTAATAGCAGTATTTAAACACTTTGAAAAATCTTGACTCTTTATAGACTCAAAAAGATGTTATCCATTGTAATTCAAAATTTACAGTACCAACAATCGAAAATGTGCCATACTGATTGAAGTCCCGCCTCTGACAAACTTAAAGCCATTCAGAGCGTAGGATATTAAAGGTGCTGCTGTGGTAGCCAATCAAAGTTAGGGGATACCCAACGCTACGACCCACCCCTGCAGTGATGTGGTTTCTCTTTTGAGACAAACGTTAACATATTGTATTCATAAAGTGCTGCTGAACAAAAGTAAAATCTTAAAAACGTGGCTAAAAGCTACGCTAGTGCTAATTTGGTGAGTTCCATTGTTCATCTACCATTCTTAGTAATTTTGTAACTCTAATGCTAATTTTGGCTAATGAACACATATGACAAACAAAATGTACCGATGGACGGCAGACTCCCTGGAGTCTTTTGGTAAACCAAACAAAGACCACAGAAACACTCAAAAAAATTCTTTGACATCTCATATTAAAAATTAAATGTTAAAACATTTCCTAAACCAGTATTTCTCAAATTAATTCAGACCAAGGATCACTTATCCCCCCAAAAAACCTCACGGACCACCCAACTAAATAGCCGGAACAACAGCCCAGATAGCAAACTGATGTAATGTAAACTGGCATCATACATGTACTTGTCTAGTCTTATTCTTTTTTTTATTTTAATGGTCCATTTAAAACAACAACAAAAATATACTCACTTTCAAGGCAAACCCCTAGGAGGTGCTGGCGGACCACTAGTGGTCTGTGGACCACAATTAGAGAATCACTGTCCTAAACTATCACTCTGTTAGGTAAAATATTTCTGTTTTCAGTCATATGGTCCTTTACGACAGAGGATTAGGACCATGTTTTTTTTTTTAAAAAGTAAATTTACAAGAATAAAGTAATAAATTAATGAGACTAAAGCGTTAGATTTACAAGAATAAAGTCATAAATTTATGAGAAAAAGTCAGAAATTTCTGAGATTAAATTAATGAATACATTTCAATTATGTTTAATAAACAAACTTTATTCAGAAAGGTTGTTTTAGGGGGGCTATCACCCAGGCAAGGAGGATGAAATGAAAGCATCTTCTTGATTAAGTTGTGTTGAGTTAACGGTTTGACAAACAGCCTTCTTAATATCTCTGACAATGGTTTGTGTAAGAACCTGGAGCTTTCTGACGAAGGCAGATGACATGCGTAGCACATTGTACCACACTACAATGGAGTATTAGGGCCAAGTTAAAACCTGTACTAAAGGACAACTTAAGCATGACGCTAATCCTTCAGCGTTTTCCTTAAATACTTTTCACACCAAGCTAATACAAATGTATCAGCTATCATTGAAGCTATCAGCTGTAGCCTAGGACAGCTTTGAGTATGATGATAATACAAAAACAGGCTTGATATCATGTTTTGTGTGAAACGCTGTCATATTTGGTGAGATGTGTGAAACGTTGTCGTTCTTGCTAATAGACTGTTATGTTTCAACAATAGGGCCACCATACCAAAGCTAAGCGACGCCTGTTTATTTCAGAACATTAGCAGTAGCATAGGAGCTCACCATCTGCACACACTTACGGCGTCTCCACAAACATAAAAGAGCTCTGTATTTGAACAGCAGCGATTTCCTTTTATATTTTATTCATTACTGTTTGCATATAAAAGCAAACCGGAATCTATTAACCATATGGCATTCTTTTAGGAATGGGAAATCCAAAACACTGTATGAGGGTAATAGATATATATTCATTACCCCAGGAGGGTGTGAACAGATTTCTGTCTGCCAGAGAGACAGATAAAAAGATGGGTAAAGAGAGAGTGTCTATGTATCAGAGACTGTAAGAGACCAGACAGCTGTTCCCTGAGCTACTTTGCAACTCACTTCATCTTTCATCTTCTTAGTGTGAAAGTCTATTAACCTGATTTGCCAAAGTTCATCCCTACCAGTCCTCTGCCACTGTCAGGTATGTCGTTCGCTACATGTCCAGTTTTGTCGCAGTAACTCCAGGGGGTCACATGTGACGTGTGTGACCCAAATATGAATCTAATTACCATGTAGATGAGGCCCAGCTTTCGACAGCTAGTCAGAACCAACATGCTAAATGCCACCGCTTCTGGCAGAGCCTGCCTGCACGAGGCCTGTCCTGTGTTTGACCTGTAGCAAAGCAATCAACCTTTAAATCAAGCTGTGGATTGGCCATAACAGGTTTAATTTACTCAGGTGCTGATTTCTTTTTCCTCTCCTGCCCAGCTTCTACACGGTAAATGAAGTCCATAAATTCCAGTATTCCAGGCCGGTGAGGAAGGGAGAGAAGGATCCTGACAACGAGTTTGCGGTAATTGCTGCCTTTTTTTTCACTCTACCTTTGCCTGTCCATCAAGGTTTTACATTTTATTGCTTACATTAGAAAATACAAGCACACTTTTCTCCCTCTTATGAATAAAAAAACTGATTAATCCAGTTTGAATTCCTTAAAATAACCTGAAGGCTACTTGTTATTCAGCATGGACTGTTAATATGAAATGGAAGTGTCCACTTCTGCGTCAAGCCTGAGTTTTTTACTTTGGCTTCCACCATCCTGGTTTTTCTTTTTAACACTTAGAAGAAACCACTTCTCCTTTGCACTGTTTTCCTTGGTTGGCGAGCCGTGTCTGTAATTCATGGCAACTTTGAAAACAAGACAGGCCGAGTCATGTTTGGAGTGATTATGTTCCTGTTTATTTATAATCCATGTTTTAATTTTGACAAATGAATCAGACTGAAATTGGTAAACATACATCACATAACAAGGATTTCTTGTTTGTCTTACACACACAGTAACACATTTGTAAAAAGACTCTGCAAAGAACAGCCTCTGCCCCACTAACAGGCCAAACATTTACAGAATGATGTACCAGCACACCAATCAGCAGAATAATGATCTTCCTGGATTGGGAAGATAAATTTGGTCTTCTTGTTTGCTGAGATGCTGGAAGTGGATTAAAAATTAAACAAGATTCTCATTTTTATTTGTTAAATGAGGTCCCTGCTCGTTAGTCTTGCTGTTTTGCAGCTTATCACAAGATGTAGCTGGGTTGTTGTTCCAGGTTGAGTACACACACTCGTTGCTTTCTTTCCAGGAGAGTAAATCAATATCAAAACAGATCTTTCTTTTTTGTGAAAGCTGAGGATTTCACACCAAGTGGAATATTTGTTACTGATCTGTCATCAACACAGAGAGAGGAAGTGGACGCCTTCGTAACGTAACATCGTGGTGCTCTGATACAAGCTACAGGACTTAAAGCTTCTCCCTTTAAAGCAGCAGTGAGTTTGACGCTTGTTTTCTGTGCTGTTTGTTCTCATTCGGCGTCTTTGTCACTTTGTCAACAGAACATGTGGATCGAGAGGACCACTTACTCCACCGCATACAAACTTCCCGGCATCCTGCGCTGGTTTGAAGTCAAATCTGTCTCCACGGTGAGTATGAAACGCCTATGTGTGTGTGTGTGTGTGTGTGTGTGTGTGTGTGTGTGTGTGTGTGTGTGTGTGTGTGTGTGTGTGTGTGTGTGTGTGTGTGTGTTTGTGAGAGAGCAAAGCAGTCCTCCTAATCAGGATCTGCAGCCTTGCTCGGAGGCAATCGATATGATTTGTCCACTTAAGCTGTATAGACAGGCGTGTGGACGCCGGCGTGCCACTCCCCAGACTACCCAGCAGGCACGTTCTCTCTCTTTGCCAGAGGGCCTACATTGATCCAGCGAGCACTCCTTAAAGCTCGTTTCCACTGAAAACAGCCACCCAGCACAAATCCAGCGAGAAGAGAGCTCTGAACTGGCTCTCTGTTGATTTTCCTCTAAGTGAATTATCTGGATTGCTGTATTGGAAACTTGTTGATAAGAGCGTGGTCTTTAGTGTTTGCAGTAGCTCTTCTCCACCTGACTGACGCACATTAAAAATTCATTATTTGAACTGTTTTTGGTTGTGTTGACTAATGAAAAAGCTGCTCCATTGTCCTTGTTTCCATTGAAAGTTAGAGTGAAGAGAAGTAAAGTGAGTACAGTAATTTAACTGGGAGCACAATAGCAGCTCACAGTATCGCTCCGAGTCACCTGCCTGTTCTTATAAGAGATTAATTAGTTTGCTCCAAAAGGAAATGCACCAGCAAGCACTAAAAGCCTGACTAAGTATTCTGGGATAGATTACACTTCATTTGTTTCTTCTCCTTCTTTCCACACCAGACTCAACTTCTTCCCAAGAATACTTACACACACTTTAAGCACTTTTTAACAGCAAACCTGAACTCTGACCTGTGCATTTGGTTTATGATGTCATACAGATCCAGGGTGTGATTTGTCAAAAAAAAAAAAAAGAAACAAGACGGGGGATTTTTTTTTTTTTTTTTTAGTCATGAAAAAATCCAAAAATCAACAGACCTAACCTTTTTTTTTAGTTACACTTTGAACAGGTGAACATTCATCTTGAATGCAAACTAAAAAGAAACGAAATATTTAACTTTCTGCAATGTGGGAGATGACCTAATGAAGTTTCAGGACCATTAATAAGGGCCGATCACGCCAACATGTCAAAGGATTTAAGGCCAACGGGCTGTAATCAGACTGTAAAACAATAAAACTTAATCGATTAAGATTTCACATTGTTGCAATATAATTCAGCTAATTAGACGAAGTAAACAGTTTGCGCTGATGTCGGGCTTCATGTGTCCTTTTTGGCTTTCCTATTGGTGCGTCATCTGCTGTGTTTTGTCCTGAGAAGAGAATGAACGCTCGTCTGGCTCATTAACGGTGATGGAGAGGAGATTGTTTAGTGTGAACACCAGAGTTCCACATTAATTGCCAACGTGATTGCTGATTATCTCATTTTAAATGTGTGTGTGTGAAAAACCTTCTAGACACGCCCGTGTTTGCTGCGTAGCAGGCTGTTGGGTATAGTTTGTACCACTGCCCTGCAGACGCTGCCCCATCACAGAGAATTGCAGACTCTCCCCCTGCTGCTCGTTGAGAAGCAGAAGGTCCAACAAATCTGACCCTGTGCAGATCTACTCTGAGTTTGATGAGTCATTTTTGTGTTTTCTAAAAGTAATCTAAAAAGGGAACTTCCTGCTCTCGCTCTACTCATGACATTTATGTTTACACACGCTGCATTCACCGCCAGGAGAAGACATCACATAACACCTACACTGCAGGCCTCTTGGTTTCTCAGCTCACCTCTGGTCCCTCCATCCTTTGCTCAATGGCTCCACTATAAAGAATTAACCCCTCCTTAACTCTTGTGAAGTGCTCTCGTCCTTTGCTACTCTGATTGAAAGCCGAGGCCTCTTCCTTCAGGCCGGGTTGGAACATACTGTCAGGAGCAACTTGTCCTCCAGATGAGCCGAGGAGAGGCCAGGTTAGCCGACCGAGGTCACACTCTCCATTAACAGCGTAATGACCGGGCCGAAACTGGCGAGCTAAAGCCGTCCATCTGACAGCGCTCTTTATCAGGCTGGCTCGACACATACCGACAGAGACTGGAGATTTGTCTCCCTGGCACAACATCTTTATGGTTTTTTTTTGTTTGTTTGTTTTTTTTGGCTGAGCGTCTGAGTCTGACATTTACTCAACAATCCACTCATGTTTCCTCTAAATTCTTACGCTGTAGAGGAAGGAGGTGGTGTTGCTCTATTCAAAGTAATGAGATTGCCCACACATAGAGCTGGAGTTAGATTTAATGACACTATTTCCAAGTATTTTATTCATTTTTTTCTCAGAATTGCCAGTCATATTTTGTTTGACATGGGAATTGAAATCCTCTACACCAACACACTATCCATCATTATTTGACAGTCGCAGGTTTATGAATGGATGCAGTGAAAAATGATTCATTGCTCTTCTCTCATGCTTGATTTATGTGTGTAGTTAAAGGTGCCAAAGCCCCTCTTCTAATAACCTCCCCCAAGTCGCTGGACACAAATGTTTCCGCTCGATTGTTGCGACCATGGCGGCTGCAGTGATGTATGTGCATATAAAAGTTAAAACAGGTGAGTAAGTGCTGCAGATATTTGATGACACCTTCTTTTACCGCCTCACGCAGGAGGAGATCAGCCCGCTGGAGAACGCCATGGAAACCATGCAGCTGACCAATGAGAAGATCAGCAGTATGGTGCAGAGGCATCTGAATGACCCAAACCTTCCCATCAACCCCCTCTCCATGCTGCTGAATGGGATCGTGGACCCAGCTGTCATGGGAGGTTTTACAAACTATGAAAAGGTAAATTTCATCGTCTCCATTTAAACTGAGAAAATAATAAATTCACTCTGACTCATTTGAATTATTTTTTCACAGGTTACAGTACCAAAATAGTAGTAATGACAATTTAGAGTGATATAGTCATAATCAAATCACTCTTATGCATTTATAAACTACTTAAAGAGAGGGTATTGTGCTTTTTTTAGGCTATAATGCCCCCCCCCTATAATGCCGTAGTAATTTAACATGACCCAAAATTTCCATTTTTTCTCACATTGGTGTTTAGAAACCCTTATTTCGTATTAGCTACTGTGACTTTAAGGTTCTTCCGCTCCCAAACCCCCTTCTCTCTGATTGGCCAGCCCCCCTGGAGGCCTGTTACAGGTCAGTCTTGGTGTTCAAAGCCTGCCCCCTTCAGCATATCACCAGTAAGGAGCTCCTTATCAGCAGACATCATCATTTCAGCAAGTCTTGTGAAGATCTCGTGCCATTTTTAAAGTGGAGTGTTTTGATCAGTTTACAGACAGATTGAGGGATTTCTACAATATATGAACATGTAGAGGTTTAAAATTCTGCACACATTCAGTCTGAACATCCAGCATTGTTAATCTAGATCTATGTTTATAATGTGGGAAAGTACAACACCCCCTCTTTAAAGCTCTCATTCAATCAAACTTTATCATCTTGACACCTTTTCAATTAATTTGAAAGACTCACCTCAGTCTATGTTGAATCTTGCTTCTTCACTCATTTCCTGTGCTTTCACTGGTTTCTTAAAGTCACACCCCTCATCATATCTGAGTGGGAAATGAAAGAGAAACTGCATTAACCTCATATCTCCTCATGTTAGATCAAAATAAAGTCATGGCCTGAATGTGTCTTGGTCTACCAGCATATATCAAACACTAAAATAGGTTCATATCGGTCTTATAAAACACTGCAGGATGAGTCAGAGGAGGATTGACGTGACCTCTTCGCCTTAAGGTCACTTCTTCATCTCAGAAAAATAGTGCAGGTATTTTTCTGAGGTGGAAACTTTTCCCATCCGAACCCCTGCTTGTCTTGTCAGTGTTTTTCTTTCTTTTAGCTTTTACAACAAACTTCTCCACAGTTCAGATTCTTCTTTTTGTTGTGATCTGGATTTACCCTCATCTTATGCTTATTCCATTCTCACTGCAGTGTGTCCCCCTCTCTCTGCTCACCAGGCTTTCTTCAATGATAAGTACATGCAGGAACACCCAGAAGACCTGGAAAAGATAGAGAAGCTGAAGGACCTTATCGCTTGGCAGGTGAGACTGAAGTTTATCTTGATAATCCTCAGACCACAGGAGTTACAAACTTTCATTTATCTCGACTTAAATCAGGAGGAAAGGTCAGCCTAAAACCACAGAGTACAGTGAACAACGGACTCGACTCAGACTTGAGCTACGGTGACTCGACTACAACACTGCATCAGACAAAGGGGCTCTGAAAGAAACTAGCCTCTCAGCTAACTCAGCTACATTATGTCTGTTAGATGTTGATGAATGTACATTTTCCTTTTTAAATAAGGAGACTGCAGGCAGTGACTGAGAGCATCAGAGACTCTCCTTTACACACAGAGGAGAGTCTGAAGGCAGAGGGATACCTTTTCTCTATTTTGGCATTTCTATATAAAATGTTGTCACCTAACTAAAGCACCACTGCTGCTGCGAAATAAAGTCACTCTCGAAGGTTACTGCTGAAAATATAATATGCTTTGAAGAACTCGTGAGTGCACTGCAAAGAGCGTCCAATGACAGTAACTGAGGAGAGCCGGGGGAGGTGGGGGTGTTAAGAGTTGAGAGGAGATAATAGTGAGGGAGAGTGCTGAAGCAAACATTCTGAAGTTCGGGCGGATGCTCCGCCGCGTGAAGAGACAGCCAGAGATCAGCGGTGGCGGTTTTGCGAGCTCTGCATCCTCCCGGTGCCTGGGAGAAGTGCACACACAGCAGACCAAATAAGCAACACACACACACACAACATCAGAACCTGTCGTCTTAAACTGCTCCTGCTAAAACTCAACAGGTCTTTTGCTCATTTGTGTCTCATCTTTGATTAATAGACCTCTGGCTTTGTGCTAAAACTTCCTCTCCATGGGATTTTAGAAGAGCTGAACTGCAGCTTTTTTTAAATTTTGTTATGTTTTATCATCCAGCTTTGAACTGAGGGTCACTTTAATACTCTCAAGTCAACCTTATAGTTCAGCCAGGAATCCAGTACAGATACAAGAACTTTCTGAAGTAGCAGGAAAAAGGAAAGTTAATTGAATTTGCGATAGTTTTTGCTCACTTTTGTCGCTTTAAAGTAGGTCAGCTTTGTGCTCTGCATCTCTGGAAGAACTCCTCAGAATCGGGAAAGTTTCTCTTTTGTTTGTGAAACGTTTCGTCTTCATGCAGAACAATGACTCACACAGCGACGTCGATGTGATCGGCCTCTTTTCTATTTGTTTAAGGCTTGATAAAACAGTTTTTTGTACTGCATACGAGCAGGTCTCTTTCTTCTAATCACATTTTTTCTATATGTTCCGCATGTTCACACCTTCATTTTCTTAGACATGTGTGAACGTGGAGAAATGAAGGCTCCATTAGATGTCAGGGATGCTGAGGGGAACCTAAAAATAAACGTGTTGCTGCGCCATCACTCAGAGGAAAAGAAGTGAATATCACACAGGCATTATATCCGACAAAGACAGAATACTTTCACCACCCATCAGTTATTTATAAACCCATCTTTCAGCAAAGGCGTCGATGGGCTTCAGTCTTCCTCTCCTTCCAGGGAGCCAAATCCATGTCAGCATCAGTCTTGAGGTTTGGGATGGACCAAAATAGTTTTAGAAATCACTCTGCAGTTTAGAAAACGATCCTCCACCAACGCTCTGCTCTAATTAGCAGGAGCTCTGTTGTGCTCCCATGTCATATAAACAAGAAGCTCTGTCTCCATCAGCTCTGCCAGGTTCAGACTGTGGCTCTAAGTGTTTAAATCATGCTGGTATGTATCTCCTGTGTGCAACAAACAGACTCCCGTGGAGTCGTTTGGTGTCATCATAAAAGCAGAATGTCTTGAACAGGAAGCTGAAAGGTTTCTACAGATCTGACTTTGTCTCCTTGCTGGAGTCAGCCTGCTTGTTTTTGCTATCTTAAATCTGTCTAAATAAGACAAATGAAGGCAAACCTGCTCCAGCGAGCAAACTAAATGGTTTCAATGAGCACACATTGTCCTCCTCGTTGAGTAATTAGAGAGGAGATGAGCTACTGGAAATCAGGAAATAAGGTATCGTAAAAGACTCTCTGGCAAACATAGAGTAGGAGTAATGTGTGATGTTGTCTCTATAATTAGTTACCCATAGAGAAAGAGGCCTCAATAAATGCCTTAGACTCTCACTGCAGAAGCATGCACTATTTTATGTAAGGGATAATGTATCGTGAGCAGGTGGTTGTGCGGATTTGAATCCTGACAGAGCGAGCAGGACACTGGTGTGAAACACTCACCTTGCTAATGATTCATCTGCTAACTAAAGACGTAAACATCGGCATGAGTGACTAAATAATCTCCCAACACTGGCCTGAGACAAAGTGATGATTTTACCCCTAATTTAGAATGCTTTCAGGTAGGGGTGTCCTGATCAGTTATTGATCTTGGATATCGGTCCGATCTAAAATCTCTGAAACAAGCAGTCCATTCCAGGTTCCACTCCAGTTTTTCGTTGTTGTCCAAAAAAGTCCGACATTGCAGCTGAGCGCAAAACTTGTCATGAACGAGTTTCCTGTGGTGGAACAAAACTGGGGAAGTTTAATACATTTAAACTTAAACACTCATCCAAGAAGAGCTACAAATAGAGCTGAATGCTACACCATTTCTGCTGATATCATGTTGGATCTGTATCATATCGGACGTGAAAAGGTTGCATTGGGACAATACTTTAAGGTATTATTTTGCCAGAGTGTCAACAGGCAGAAACTGATGTGATACGGTTTGTGGAATCGGGTTTCCACTGGTGTCACACAGCTGGGTAATAGAAGTTCTTAAAATAAACTGTGATTGCCTGAAAGATCCAACTGCGACGAGTTCCCTATTCACATGCACATAAACAAAATCTCTCAGCTTGTCTTTTGATGAAGGTTTATATTTTCCTCTGGATCCACCTGCCTCAGATATAGCTGAGGTTCCTTTGTTCTCCTCTGAGACCTCGCTGACCCCCCTGAAAGGTCTTAATATGTCATCGTAGCCCTAATACCAGCTTTCTGTGCCTCAGTCGTCTTCTCACTGGGTGCTGGCTTTGAGAGTCAGGGATGGTATTAAAACAGGAAATGTCATCTCTCGTGTGTTCATCAGAAAACGTCAATCTGACGGTGTCCTCATGGGGCTGTCGTGTCCATACTTTCAAAATCAAAACATCTATTTGGGTTTTTTTCCAAAATCCTTCTTAGTTTACAGCATAGGGTGTATAAAATATGGACGTAGTCTCTGTGAGGTCACCCGTCTGTTCCTTATACAGTGAAGTCGCGTGAGCTGAGCTGTGCCCCTGATTGGACAAACTTGTCATCCTAATATCTTCTAAACCGCTGAATTAGAAAAAAATTAACCCCCTGTGCAGGGTGTGACGATGGTGAAATTAACTTTTTAGAACAAAGCTGTTTTTTAAACCAGGTGATAAACATGTTTTTTTTGTTGTTTTTTTTAATGCCAAGTCTGTTTTTTTTGGCTTGGTGTGTATGTGACTGCCGGTCACAACCCAAATAGATGACTTCCAGCCAGCCTCTGCAGATTCTCGTTGCCCCTCGGTTTACTCTGAAGTTAATTATTTGGTATAATTTAGACACTTGAAGTAAAAAGTTGGATCAATTGTGGGTTGCCAATCGACAAGCATTGCATCGCTCCCTGGTTTCACTGCCAGTGACACCATTTGCTGCACAGAATGTATGAAAATCAAACGTTTACACATCATCTTAAAATTGAAAATCAAACTGCAGTTCTTCAAGTGTCCACTTGGTGGTGGCTGCAGAAGCACCAGAAGCCACATACACAACCATTCAAAAAAGTAAATCTCGCTTTTTGGGGCTTCAAACTCGAGTTTTACATAAATTCAGGCATTGCTGATCCGACCCACAGTCAGGAACACTGTAGCTTTAAACAAGAAGCTAACAGGCCGCTTTGCGTTTCACTAGGTTCACCAAAGATTGCGTTAATAAAACGTGGAAGACACAGCAGCTCCCATAACTTTTAGAGCGCCCTCTGATGGTGCTTACCTCAATACTTCAAGTTAACTTTTCAGCGGCACAAACACTTTTATTTTAAGGATGCATATTTCTTAACTCTGGCATAATTCATGTTCTTACACGACTGAGTTTGAACTAAGACATGTTCGATGGAGGAGGCAGTGAAACAACACTTTCAGAGCTGCAGTGCTGCAGTATTTATCTGTGTGTTTTTTGCAGTAGCATTGTCACTCATTGTAGGTGAACCATTACTTTGTGATCTATAGTTTTATTTTTATGAATGCATCCTCAGGTCTTGTCTCTGAGAGTGCTCTGTTATTTCTGTCATGCTGAAATAGGAGGACGCCTTTTCAGAAAAAGTTTTCCAGCTGTTATTAAACCTCTGAACATGCGTTAGCAGCCTTGAGCCTGAGTGTGTTCCTCCGTGAGCTTATCTCTGCGCAGCCAACAAACAGAACTCTGTTGCCATGCCGCCACTCAGTTGCTTTCAATCATCCTCAGGTCTAAAAAAAGATGTGGGTATCCTGGGAGACGTGAATCTTCCCTCAGCTTTCACTCTCACTATTTTTTTTTTCTGTTTTGTCTCTCAACACTTGGTCCCTCGGACTCCCCCCGACCCACCTCCTGCATCTCCTCCTGACTCTTTTATGTTCTTTTGTCCTCTTGCTCCTTTTTGCTGCTCCCCTCTTCTCTCCTCTCTCCCCCTAAAAGGTCCCAGCGGTGATGATGGAGGTGTTCAATATCAGGGGAAATCCTGGAAGGGTGTGTGTCGCTGGCTCTCATTTATCTTCCTGTGCCAGAGCTTTGGATTTTTCAGAGCAGAGTACAGTAAATGAAAGTGAAAACACTGCGAGCCGTGCTCTGTGTCTGTTTTCCAGCTGATCTGCTCTTTCTGCGCTTGTCCTCTCATAGTATGCTGTTTAATCTATTAGAAGAGTGTGTTCCAACCTGTGGTTGCTGACTTTTCAATCAGTAACCTTATAGATTTGCTCTTCCCGTAGCTCCTTGTTAATAAGCCCACTGCATGTTGGAAAGTGCGTTAATAAAACATGCACCGTTTGAGATTATTGCCAAAGGTTGCATCACGAAAACTGAATTGATGTTGGTTGCCAGCTGAGTGAAGTCAGCTCCGACTGTAGCCCGCTGTGAGGGGCCAGTTTGCCCTCAGAGGAAAGGAAAAAAGGCGGGCAGTCTCCAGGGAATCAGAGGTTAGCACAGAGAGAGAGTCTTCCCTGGCTTGCGTATGCCTGACACTTCACACACTTTCGTCTACTCTCAGCTTCTTTTCATTTTTTTTGCTGCCAGCTGAGGTGAATTTGTTAGCTGTGCTCAAAACGAGACACTCGATGCTCTTTGACTGCGACCGTTAAAAAATACAAACATTTAAATTAAATCCCCTATAATGTAGTTTGATTTTTATTTATTCATAATCAAGACAGCTGCTCTTCTTTTGACTTTAACAGTATTTCTCACTCATAGCAGCGAGGAAGTCAGCAAGCCTTTTTACAGTTGCCCATGGGAGAGATGCGGCCGGCTTCCACCACTTCTGACTGGAACATCTTTGCCGGTTTCTGGTGATTTATCGAGCACTTTTGCCCAAAAAAGACAGCGGAATGCATTCAAACACCTTGCTCTGCAAAACAAAAACACAACCTGTGATTTCAACCAGAAGAGAGGGAAAATAATCCCTCATTTGCAGGCACCCCGAGGGATGCTTCCTTCTCCTCTTGCCAGGTTTAGTCAGCAGAGCTAGCTGACACTGACTGTGGCTCTGGGGTTTCCTAATTACTACTTTTCTGCAGTTTCTCTCTCTCTCTCTCTCTCTCTCTCTCTCTCTCTCTCTCTCTCTCTCTCTCTCTTTCTGTCTACCTGAGCTGCCTCTGTTTAGAATCTGCTGGAAAAGGGCGCACTGCGTCTTTGTTTGCGTCAGAGGAAAACATCCATCACATGCAGCACATACCTTTGCATGTACTCTGTCTGCGCTGTCTCATCACCTTGTTAAATTTAACAATGTTATGATGTTTGCTGTTGGAGGCGGGAGGAAGGGGAACAGGATGTCATGGCAACAGCCTTCTTAAATAATGTCTGTTTTCACCTGGATTAGGTTGCAGTGAGAAGTCCTCAGGCTCATGTGCATAATGCATGGTGTGTGTTACGGAGTCAAAGGTCATGTGTGTGTTAAATTGGATCAGATGATGAAACATATTCCTCATTTAGCCTCCGATTCTTCCGGCGTACGTTGCTTAAAGGTTTATGGCGTTTGTGTTTTTCCCCCTCCGCCAGATCCCACACCTCGCAGAAGGTGTCCGCATCCACGGAGAGAAGGTCACCGAGGCGCTGAGGCCTTTCCACGACCGCTTAGAGGCCTGCTTCAAGCAGCTTCGAGAGAAGGTGGAGAAACAGTACGGAGTTAAGACTCTGGTAAGAGCTTTTGTCTGTTTGTGACCTTTCTGTTACATGAAAAGTGCACCGAGCTGCGGTGTGAAAGATTTCAGCTGGCATTAATGGAACCTGCAGCTAAAGATGTGTGTAGCTGGAGATGTTCAGGGAGTGTAAAGGAGATTGCTTATGTTGTCTGTTTTGTTTTTTTCATTGAATGCTTCTCTGGAAATTTGAATCCACTGAGGGATAGCCCCTTGAGATGCAGCATCTCGTTTTCAAACATAAAAACAAAGGCAATACAAACTTCAACATAAACACAATCAAACAAAACTGTTTTTGTGAATCATATCATATTGTAACCAGCAATATCTTGTCAAACTAATGTTTTCTCGCACTGTTAGATGTCACCTGTCGACGTCATCTGTGCCACTGTAACAGATCATCTCATGTCATAATACAATTCATACTGTTACAACGTGACGTTATTCAATGTAATGTTATGTACATAAAGTAATGTGGCATAATATCACATATCGTATTGTAACACATTGTAACATAACACATGGTACTGTACCATAATGTAACATCATAACATATTGTAATTGTAAAAAAAACTTATACATAATGTAATGTAATTTAATGTAATGTTACATAAACTAACATGAACTAATATATCTTAATATAGGATGTTGTGGTGAAACGTATCGCAAATTAGCTTATGGTACGTAACAAAGTAACTTAATGTAATTCCATGTAGTGTCACGCAACGTAACAAAAACATAACGTAAAAAAATAAAAAACGACAAAAACATAACAACATAACAAAACATGTTGTGTAACATTTCGTAACACAGCATATCGTAAAATGAGATGTAACATAATAAAAATTATTACAACTTAGCTTATTTGTTAACCTATTATACATAATTAAATTAACTTATATTCAAATAAATTAATTTGATTAATTGAATTTCCCGGCGGGGATTAATGAAGTACATTGTATTCTGTTTTATTCTCTAACTTAATGTAACATGTTAACAAATCATGTTGTAGTGTAACATTTTGTAACATAACATTGTAATGAAACATTTTGTAACATAACATTGTAATGAAACATTTTGTAACATATCTTCATAAAGAAACAAATATTTCGTTATGCAACGCTTTGTAATCTTATATTTTATTACGTTTATTTATTTATTTATTATTAATTTATTTCAAATATGCAAATTGTACTTGGCTTCCTAATTACTACTCACAATTTGTTTGGACAACATAACATACAAATGAAAATTTAAGGAAGCCAAATTAAGTGTGGAACACCGAAACACATTTAGTAACACAATAAAGCATAACAGCATATCATAGCATAATGGATCATAATGTATCTCATCCCAACCTACTGTAATGTAACATATTGTTTTGTATCGTACCTATTATATAGTTTCTTATCATATCTAGTCATATTGTATCATAGTGTACTGGGTTGTGTCATATTCTCTGCATCATATCTTATCATAAATATTTGTATAATGTTGTATCTTATTGTATCAAATCTAACTTTATCATATTATATTGTACAGAGTGTTAGTGTTTCACATTTGATCCTGTATTATCCTGAATTACTCTAACCAGTCTCTAACCTTATAGTTCCCAGTAATATCCAATCACCTGGTATTGTAAAGCAGTGGTCCCTGACCCTTTTTTACCGCACGGAACAGTTTAATATCAGACAGTATTTATCGATCTGACCGATCTGTAAAGGTGTAGCAGATAAAGGCAACAGAATAAAATGATAAGACCAGCATTAAAACAGTGGTATTGTCTATATATAATAATAAATGTGAATCCATGCATCAAGAGTGAGTCATAGACAGATGTAATGGAGAGACTGTGATCATTTTTCAAAATAAAACATCATTCAGACTCAGACCATATATCAAATGGAAATAATGGAATTTATTTATTCTTTCGGTACCACTGTTGTAAAGTATTGCTGCATATTGTACTGCAGTATTTGGGATTCTGATTTTCTTGTGTCCATGTTTGGTCAGAGAAGCTTCTAATTTCTCTTTCTTCCACATCAGTTACAAAACGGACGCAAAACTCTTTTTAATGTTAAAAAGTTCATTTTCTCTTCCTGTTCTGAGCCACAAAAAAAACATCCTTCATTTTCAACCTTTAATGACCAGACTGGATGAACGGCTCTCTTTCAGTAAATACAGGAAACTTGATGAGGAAGTTTTTCTCTTTTATATCCATCGATTAAAATCATCACAGTTTATTTTTTTACTTTTCAACATGTCCAGACACCAGAACAGTTCAGCCTTGAGATTTTTCACATTCAGTTCCAGATCTCTCACAGACTGACTCTAACTTTCAGCTGTAGTCAGCTCAGATATCGTCCGATGCTGCCAGGGACTTCCTCCCATCTCTCACCTCCTTTAAAGATTTAATTGATGCTTGGCCGAGCTTCTCCCTCTATCTTCGCCCGAGGTAAAGGAGGCCTCGCTCAATTTGAAGGGAGAGGTTGGTGACCTTTTGCAGGAGAGAATAGCCATCACTTTCCAGGATGTGATAATAAGGTTATCCTATCAGATGTGAGATGGCCTCTATCTTCGCTCAGAGGCACTCTTTAAATGAAGACGGCTTCGTTATTGGAGCTGCTGTCACAGGATTTTTCCTCTAACAGACTCTTTTCACAGAAAATAAAAGCACCGGCAAAGTTTTTTTCAGAATTCTTTTACCTTTTTGTTAAATTGTTTTATGGAATTCAGGAATTAAACCATAAACATGTTCAGCGTCTCTTCTTTAGCCTGACTTTAGTTGTTTTGTGACTCTTGGGTAATGGTAAAACTTCATATTCCATCAAAAAGTTATGATTAGGTCACATGAGGGCTACATCAGTTTCCATCTACAGTCAATAAATACAGAAATAATGTGACTCAGAGCACATCTTATTTGCTTCATTGGACTGATTTCTTTGTTCGTGGGTTTTGTTTTCTTGCTTGTTTTTCAGCCGACAGCAGACGAACGGCGGGGGCCTCGTCCTCACTCCATGGTGCGCTCCTTCACGATGCCCTCCTCTCAGAGGCCGCTGTCTGTGGCTTCAGTCACCTCCATCTCCTCTGACAACTCCCCCTCCAGGCCCGGCTCTGACGGGTAACGCTCCATTTATTGTTCGTCCGGTCTTTAAACACCAAACGTCCTCAGCTCATGACAGACGCTTGGTTTGTAGATCCTTCTTAAAGTGCACTCGGTCTTTATTTCTGTCTGTTCTGGATTTTCATTTCAAAAAACAAGAAAAAAAATCAACTCTTCTGTTCTCTTGAGTTCATGCAGACTGTGTTCCTGTTATAAAGCAGACAATAAACACTTTCGTCTGGTTTGCTCAAACGCTGCCTCTGATGTAGGAGTGCCTCAGCACCTCCTCTGCCATGACTCAGTGTGTTACATAAAGAACAACGCTCACTGAAGGCTGCATCAAAATTAAAACATCAGCATCAGCCGGTGAAAGATTAATACGTCCGCCTCAGTGTCACAGCCAAAGAACGAGACGATCGCTCTTTGATTGGACCGTTATCTCATTCTCTTTCTGTCAGCTTTGCCCTGGAGCCGCTCCTGCCAAAGAAGCTGCACACCAAGTCTCAGGACAAGCTGGACCGCGACGAGCCCGACAGAGGGGGCAAGGAGAGGAAGAAGGAGAAGAGGAACAGCAAGCATCAGGAGATCTTTGATAAGGAGATGAAGACGACGGAGATTCCTCTGCAGCCGGCTGAAGCTGTCATTCTGTCAGAGACGGTACGGAGAAGTCGAAAACAAGTCCACCAACACGGTGTTTAACCCTTTTAGTCTGCACTTTACCTTTCTCTACTTAGTTTTTTTAGGTGGATCTGTATTCTACTATTCTTCTCTTTCCTGCTCTAAAGTTTCATTTTCTGCAGAAAACCCTGCATCATACATTAAACAGCATCAGTGATTTAAATCAGGTCCTTTTTTAATTCTTTTAAAACAGAAATCAGAAATTTTTCAATCCTCCATCATCATGGAGATGAAACCTGTGGTGGCCCTGAAGTGCAAAACACAAAAACAAAACTCCACAAAAACAGTAGAGAAAATACAATAAAAAGTGGGAAAAGCCAAAAACACACAAAAAATTGCAAGCTCAAAAAAAATGATAAAATTAAAGAGAAAAAACACACACACACAGAAAACTAACTAAAGAGAAAAAAGAAAAGTAGGTCTCGTTGATGATTTTTACATTTTCTTTTTTTTGGAAACCTTTGTTGTTTTTGTGTTGTTTTTGTGTGTGGGGGGGGGTTGTCCTTTGTTATAGTATTTTTTGTTTGCGGTTTTCATTTTTGTTTTTGCGCTTTTAATTTTTCATTTATTTACTCATTTATTTCCGATTTCTTTATTATTTGTTATTTATTTATTGGTGTGTTTTGCACTTCAGGGCCACTGTATAAAAACATTCATTTTTTGTTCTCATGGAGAAAAATCCATCAACACATTGAATGTCTGTATTCACAGCAAACATTTCAGTGTTAGTGTTGGTTTAATACCCACTTTTTTATACAAGTGTCCTACAAATTATGTTAGAAGTTATTTTATCTGCTAGAAGTGACTCAGTTTACTTTGTCAAGATGGGACCATGAATCTCTGGATTCATGCAATGCCTGCTCAACTTAGGATTGAAATTCAGCCCAACAAGACTAATTTTGACTTTGATGGTATCTTTTTTTTTTATTGCTCCTAGTTTGAGCTCTTTAGATTATTAAGATGTGCCCAGAAAATAAACGTAACACCTCGTTGAGACTTCAGGTGATCTGCACTTTGCACTTTTTCCTTTGTCTCCATTTGTCCTTCTCTGATCTTCCAGCTTCTCTGCATTTCTACCACCTCTTCTCTCCTCTTTGCATTCTGAATATCTTAACCCCCCCTCACAAACACACACACAACCCCACACTGTTGCCTCCTCTCCACATGTAAGTCTCAGGTATCCCCGCATGCCCATTGGGAATGCTTCCTGATGAGCTGCATTAAGATAAGAGCAGGAATGGGATCCCAAAGAGGCCTCTGGGTGCTGTGGAGCCGTCTAGCTCCTGATAGAAGCCTTCCGCCTCGGGGGGTCAAGTGTAGAGCACCCAGAGGTTTGCTCCCAAGAAGCTTCGGGAGCTCAGGAAATACAGGGAGAAGCTTTTATAGCCGCAATACAAACTGCAATTTTATGCTTTAGTGTTCCTTAAAAAAAGAAAAAGAGTCCCTGACTAAAGCGTTTTGTTATTTCCAGTGTGTCCCTCGTGGCTGGCTCTTTGAGTCTGGCCAATTACAGAGCTGTTTGTTAATGTAGCCTACAGTGTGGAGAAGCCCAGAGGACATTTCTTTTTATATTTAAATCTCAGCCATAATAAAGCTCCTGCATGCAAACAGTGATTTGTGACCACATAAAAAAGTGCAGAGCAAGGAGCACATGAATCCAAACGGTTTCTCCTTCAGGGATACAAAAACTTGATACGTGCTCGCAGGAGTCCCAGAGGAGACATGAAACCTGTTCCTCTCGCTTAAATGATCCTTTATTGATCCCCTGCTCTATTTTATCATCCACTGGACTCATTTGCCACAAAGTAAATGTTTTACTTCGTTCTGTTTATTGACTCGTGTAATTTGAAATGTTTGGTTCGGCCTCTCACTGCCGTTCTGCCTCGTCTTGTCTCCGTTCTGTCTCACAGATCAGCCCGCTGCGGCCTCAGAGACCGCGGAGTCAAGTCCTCAATCAGATTGGTGTCGACCGCCGCCTCTCAGTATCTCCTGGACCCCCGTCTTCTTCTTCCAGCAACCTCTCCTCCTCACCAGGACCCCCACCCATCACACCCAGGAGCAAGCTCTCCTTCAGCCTGCACACTGGTTCCAGTAAGAAAAGAGTTCCCTCCTCTCGTTGGCTGCTGTTGTCTCATCTCTGAGCTTCAGCGAGCTCTCTCTGCCTCACCCTGACTGTGTTGCATCACTGTTACCACATACGGTACTGTGGAGTACCAGAAGATGCTCTGTGTGACCTAAATCTGAGCCGTGTGTAGCATGTGAGCTTCTTTAAATGTAAGAGCAGCTCGTAGCTGTCAGGCCTCTACCCTACCTCTGAATTTATCTCCTGTCGCTGTGATTCTACTGATAAATGATCACTTATAATGGGCTCAGTAGGTTTGAGGTGTTCATTTAAAAAAATAAAGACTCTGCTCCTCCATCAGAGGCTTTGAGAGAATCATTTTACCTGCTGAGTTGCATGTTAACATTTCACAGAATCACTTCTATTCCAGCGTGTAATTATCTGCCCTCATAACAGGCACAGCATCGATTCTCTATCACACTTCTATCAAGTCAGAGGACTTGCGAGAAAATCAATTTAGCAGAGGCCATTGTGTGCTGACTTTTATGTGATTGTGGGGGTCAGTCTCCGAAAACAAAGAACATGGTTCATGACAGAGCATCTGACAGTTTCAAAAACTAAAATAAAACCAAAATCTGCCCTTATTTTCTATTTCAGGTGATTTTAAAGTTTTACCAGCAGATCAGCATTAGCAGAGAAGATTTGGCAGATTTATTGATCTGGAAAATAAAGCGTGTAACTCTTTATTTTTCACATGGAATTAAATTTCCAGCTAAGAAAAAAAAAATATTTAACTGGAAGTGGAAGTTCTTCAAAGTCCCTTTAAATTTTGTTGTTTTGGGGGCCCCATGTGGATAAAGTGATCTTTTTCCCTTTATCTTTTATGGCCTGTAAAAAGTTTTTGTCCAAAAAAAAGAAAAAAAATTAAAAACCCTCACCCTGTTGTTTTTGAAGTTGAAATAGAGCCTTTCAGCAGCAGCTGTTTATCACTTCATTTAGGCACCTACCCTGGGACAGGATTTAGAGGCAAGAAGATTACCTTTGTTGAAATAATAAATGTTACTGCTGATAATCTTGATCAATTTTATAGGTCTTATAGAGACACTACTGTTGGTTTCAGTCTGTTTTATGACCAGTTAAAAACCCCCTCACAGGTGCTTTAAGGACGTTTAATCAGAATAAACCAAAATACTGAGCCTGATGTGAAGTCTGACTCCTCCCATGATTTGATCCTTAAGTGTAAAAAATAGTTCCCTCTTGAAGTCTTGTTTTAATGATCTGATTCAGTACTTCCTGTAATGATGACCGTTCCCTCTCTCACAGGTCTGGAGCTTAACGGTATGGGCCTCTCCGACAAAGGCGAAACCCCTCCTCCGCTGCCGATGAAGGGAAACACGTCTGATTACGGCAACCTGCTCGATAATCAGGACTTGACAAGTCCCACGACACCTCCACCGCCTCCGCCACATCAGAGGGTAGGTGTTTTAATTAGGGCTGAGCGAAGCTGCACTTTTAATGAAGCTGAAGGTTGCTTCAAACTCCCCACGTTTTGGGTTAGCCTGGTCCTGAGTCTGTTACTGTCACACTTCCTGTTCAGAGTGCTCATACGTTCATGTCTGCATGTGTAAATTCATGTTCCTGTGTTTGCGCCTCATTTCTGTAATGTGTGTCACTGAAGAGTGTAGACATCAGTCAGTTAGCAGCCTCTACCCACCTGTCCACCCCACTGTTATTTACACCCCCCAGCCGGTCCGCCGCTCAGACGTGATTGATTTGATGATTACTTTGCCTCTCACATCCATCAGGAGCCCTCCTGCTGTTAATCAGCGGCTCGTCTCTCCACACTCGCCGTAGCCTTCGCTCGCCATCCTCTTGCCTCACCACTCGGTTAACTAATCTTATTTATCCGCTGTCACAGCGCCATGGACGGGTGGTAAAATGCAGCCTCTGCTCACAGAGTGGCAGCAGGCTGACAGCAGTGAAGTGAGTGCAGATGTTCTTAGACTGAGCGACAGCTGCTCTTCACTTGTAGTCCTTGAGGGAGGAAGGGGCGAGGTCACTGAAGAGCATGACTGTCTGAGACGTCTCTGTTTGTGAACTGTGTGTCAAAGAGCAGATCAAGAAAAGAACAGGAAAGATATTCTGAAATTTTTCTATCTGGATTTAATGAAAAAGTGAAAAATTGTATTTTAATGGGTTATTTGTAGTTTCAACATAGAAGTCAACAAACTAATCAGAACAGTTACTCACACTTCTTTACAACCTCTACATTAGATCTACCATGAAGTGGAACAAACTCTCATAGTTCCTTCTTTGGAGCCAAAACTTGCGCGATAAAGTTTCTTCCCAGGAGCTAAAACTTGCACACTAAAAAGTTTCCTCTTGGGAGCCAAAACTTGCGTCCCATAGTTTCCATCTTGAGAGCCAAAACCATCACACTATTCGTAGCCAAAACTTGCAGACTATAGTTCCCTCTTAGGAGCCAATATGTGCGCTATAGTTCGTTTTTGGTAGCCGAAACTTGCATGCTATAGTTCTCTATTGGGAGCCAACATGCACACTAAGGTTCCATTTTTGGAGTCAAAACTTGCACACTAAAGTGCCCCCAAAAACACGCTGAGCGTGCCCTCTTCAGTGACCAGAACACACTGTATGTGCCTTTTTTTTCCTTTTCACTCCACCCTTCAAAAAGTGTGTGCCCGCCACTGTATATAATAGGAGACAACCTGAGAAAAAGCTGAAACATTTGCTTGTTTTGTTTCTTGTATTTTAACATAATTCATATAAAAAAAAAAAACTGAAAAACATTTTTCTGAACCTTTTAGCAGCTTTTTTGTGAGCAACTCAGGCATTGTTTTTGTCTTTTAATATCTTGAAATAAGACATTTTTTTAGACTTTTCAGTGAACGTGGCTTATATTAAATCTAATAAGAATATTTACTGAAAATAAGATGAACACGAGCTTAGATTTAATTTTTTGCAGTGTTTCTTTACATCAGCTAAAAAATCTGAGCACTTGTATGATTGGTTGATACATACATAAATTGCATCGGTAATAAAGCAGCCTTGGTGTTTTGAATTATCATTCAAAACACCAAGGCTACATTATGACAGAAATATTTTTTTTTAACTGTTAAAGCTGTGAAAATAAAAGGTAATTATCTCATGGACTGGTTTAGTGAAACTCTAGTATTGGTGGACCCCTGCTCTATAACACTCGGTGGAGTCTGGTCTTTTTGTGTACCTGTATGAACACACCTGTCAATCAATCTAAGACTGAAAGCATTCTTTGTCCCTGGAAGAAAATGATGATTTCAAGGTATCTCTCTTTCTTATTTTCAGCATCTCCCACCTCCACTGCCCAGCAAGACCCCTCCTCCACCTCCTCCCAAGACCACCAGGAAGCAGGCCTCCATCGATTCAGGAATTGTACAGTGAACAAAAGACTGACAGTCGGACCAAACAACACACTGACAACACGACAAAACACAACATCAAGTGTAAAAGCTCCCCCTCTCTGAGAAGCATCCGTTTATACCCACACATTCCTCGCTTTCTGTCCCAGCTTGACGAGATGAATACCTCACTGCAGCCCGCCCCTTCTTATCATCTTCTCTCTCGTGTTGCCTTCAGTTTGATGATGATGCGGTCTGCAGCAGGGACCATGTTGCACACATAAGTCGTCACTGAATTTATACATTCTGTCTCACGTATCACTTTGAGACTCTCATCAGGACAGATAAGCTCTGATCATCAATTTTTACAAAAATGGCCAAATCTTCTGTATACGAGAGCTCATTAAAGGATAATTCCTCTCTTTTACTCATATTCCCACTATGTACAGAGGTTTGTATATAGGATTTTATTTTGTTTCAGGTTGTTTTTGTATGCGATTTCTTTTTCTTTGTATTAACGTATCATTAGCTTAAGTGGCATTTATATGAAACAAAAAAGGGCTGGTAGGTTTTGCATTGACAGAACTTCACTGAGTTGGATTTTATTGGTGAACGCTTTGGAGTGCACATACGACTAACTCCTATCCCATTATCATTGTTCAGACCTTGTCCTGGATTTGCTGTAACCTTGGATTTCAGTAATTTTGACTTTTCCCGATTCACTACTGACATGACTTCTGAATAAACTTTCAAATGTATGTATTTTTAAGAATCCTGTGTCTGCCTCATGATTGAGTTACTAAAAACTGATGTAAATGATATCCATATGGTACCCTACTTTTTCAGATGCTTTCTGAGTGACAGGCATCGACACAGTGCATGTTACACTACAGAATAACTTCCTTATAGACTCGCGCAATCACATTTACATAATGTGCCGGCACAAAGCTATCATTTCTTATTTTGAAAGCTGAAGACGAGCTCAGCTGAGCAAATGAGCCAACAAACCCACAGGAGCAAGCTTTGTCCTCCTATATGCATTTTAAATGCAGCTTCTATGGAAGCTCATACTTAAACTGTTTCTTTACTCTGCAGCAGTGTAACAAACACTCATCTTTTTTCAACGTTTTCTTTAATTCTGTTGTTCCAAAGTTAGGGATTAGTTGTGTGTGACGAGCAAGTAAGACAAGTTTCTACAGTTTTTTTATGCTTGATAGCTTTAATTTATTTTGACGCTAAATTAATGATTAAAGTTTGAACCATAAAGTTAGTCTATAATTATCTGTTGTGCCACAGCTTTAAATTGAATTCACTTTAATTAGTTTAATAATGTGTTTGTACATTACTTTGGCTGTTGGTGGAAAAAGTTCCCCGACTTAAGTTTTCAGATCAATCTGGTGTACATTATCAAACCAATATGAGCAATAAGCAAAAGTCAGTATAAGCAATGAAATGCTATAAACAAGGACAACAAGTACTTTCAATGTAAACCATGATTTAAACATATTTAGATGCATCAGTAGCCTCAGGCTGTGGAGAGGGAATCCAAGTCTTTCCAGGGATAACTGCTTGGTTCGATTTTTCCAATATATTAGAACAGTAGTTCCCAACCTTTTCCAACTCAAGGCCCACTTGTAAGTCTCAAACATTTTCATGCTCCATCTTTTATTAGTTTAGACTATGATGTGATCCTACCAAGAGTGAGAGTTCAGTTACAGGAGATCACAGAGAGATGATGCGCTTGCACAAGAAAACTGTTTTCTCCCAGGCAGTGTCAGGTGTACCAGTGCTACCTTGATGTTAGTGGCATTCTTAAAAATTTTGGTCGCATGTTCAGTACAATTTACATTTGAAACATCTAAAAAAAGATCATAATTCTCATGATATGGTGGTGTTTATTTTGTCATGGTGGTGCGGCACTATCATTTACGTGTAGCCAAAACACCATGCCATGTAATGCGCTTTCAGAGCACCTTTTTTTTAGTGTTAAAGAATGAACATAAAGGACTGAACTGAATACAGAAGTAAAATACTGGAAGCTCCCCAACCCCTGACACAGCATCTGTAACATGTAACACCATATCTATTTTCATATTATTACATCTTGGATTACAGCTGGCATTGGCCTCCATAGAGGACAATTATTTCAGAGAATTTTACCCAAAAATTGAAAGTCAGATTTTTTTTAAAACCTAATGGGGTTTTTTGTTTGTTTTTTCACAAATTTGAAAGACCAGAAACAAAGGTTGTAGCCTTCAGGCTTGATGCAGAATACATTTTCATCACACTGGCTTTGATTGGCCTCCATAGAGGACAAATATTTTAGAGAATCTTACCCAAAATGGAAAGTTAGATTTCCATTTTGATTTTCGAGGGGTGCCCCTTACTTTTTTCAGAATTTTGAAAAACTAAAAAACAGAGGATTTAGCCCCATTTCAAAAATGAAAGTCATATTTTTTGGGAAAAAAAAGGTAAGTGGTATCCCTTACAAATAGAATTAGACCTGAACATATGAGAAATATATAAGACCATGAAAAATTCCTTATAAATCATAGATATATAAGACGAATAATATAGACACATTACTGATATGTCAAATATATCAGTTTTTTTATTTGTTTAACTGAACATCTTTTAAGTTATTTATCACTTCTGTTCATCATCTATTACTTTTTGACTCAGGGCTGCTGGAAAACTGCTGCTTAACCCTCAAATTCCCACACCCTCATTTGTACATTTTTGCAATGTTTCTTTGGGACCCTTACTGGCTTGTGGTACCTTTTTCAAGTCTGTGCCCTAGGTGGCTTATATTCCTCTGCTCCCCTTTTCTGCTGACACTTTGTGAGTGGGTGTCTGCCTGAGGAGAAATGCTCAGACTTTGGCATCCTGTTGTTTGAAGGTAATTTTTTTTCTACATCTCAAGACAAGAAAGTTTGGGGGTTATTTAAAGCTCACATGTCCTAATTAGGATCCACTAGTAATGTTGTTGTTTTTTTCCACATATTCTGTTAGACTTCAAAATGTCATTAGTATGTTGGGAATAAAGCTAAATTCAATGTGTTCTTCTAATTTTCTCTAAAAATACAGGAAATAAATTCAATTATGTGTTTTGTTTGCAACTAAATTAAACCCCTCTGTGAAGATTTACAAAGGTCATAAAATCTGCAGACTTTCACATTTCCTTTCAAACTTGAATAGCACTGTTTTTACAACATTAGTGCTGCACAAATTGTGCAATTCTGATTATTTTGGACAATATTGCAGTGTGCAATTGTGATTTGTGATTATAACAAATAATATTAGACTATATGCTTTGTTATGAAGGAACATAAATAGATTATTGGTAGTTGAGAAAAATGCACTTCTTAATCAGTTACAAACAAGTACTGAATTTAAACATTTTGAATTTTAAAGTAAAATAAAGAAAACTTGTACAGAAGTGTTTTCAGTGCACTGCAGCACTGTTTCATTAAAATATTAGTTTTAAATTTTTTAATGCTTTGTTTTGGTGTGGTTTGGCTCTTAATCATTATTTATTATTATACATGTTTGGATTATTTGTTAAAGCTGTCGCCTGTTAATTTTGTATTTTTAATACATACAAATAAGCAAAAACAAATGCTGTTTATTGAAATGTGTGGGCTCACATAATTCATGACCCCCAGCATAAGTCAGTGCCCTGATCAGGGCACCCTGGTCTAAAATGTCTGGACCCACCCCTGCTTGATATGATGAGGTATGTTAAGTTGCTTTGCTCATCAATGGATGGATTTATCTTTCTGTCTTGAAACCACAGTTGGTGTTTGCCTCTGCTGCCACCCTTCCTCTGTTGGTTGCTGAAAGGCTCTCTCACTCTTTCCAACAAACCTGTCTGATCCATGTTTACCTGTGTAGGACATGCCCCCTGTCTCAGAATAACAGTTGCTGCTCAGCATTATCATCTGATGTAAACATTTCCTCTTCCTCTATGTCCAATGAATCTTTTATTATTTATGATCTATTTACAAACAAAAACCTTGAGTTGGTTGAGGAATGTGCTACCCTCTAGTGGTGCTCTGCCCACCTAACTATGACTTTCTGAATGCTCCTAGAACAGGGGTCTGTAACCTGCGGCTCTGCTGCCTCATGCGGCTCTTTGACTCCCCTGCAGTGGCTCCATGTAGCTTTAAAATATAAAACCAAAATGAAATCATGACTTAACATTTTGTTGAACTAAACATGCTTCACATCTAGCAATTATGTCTGCCACCTCTGTGCTTGCACCTGTGGCTAACCTCCAGTTTTACTCCCCTGGTAAGATAATTAAATCAACAAAAAGACAAATCTGGAAGAAAATTGAGATTTTAATTCTGTGTGGATGGATTTATTTAATTGCCAACATGCCGGCTTTACATAATATGAAATTCAAGTTTTCTTATTGTAGTTCTGCTAATTCACAAATTAAAAAAAAACTTTTGCTAAGATAATTATTCAATATATTTTAACCATGTTGAATTGCATTTGCCATGGTGTCTTTATTGTGAAGGTAAAGTGGATTTTGTGGCTCCAGAATGACTTTAATCCAGCTGAGATGAGGCCAAATGACTCCTATGACAGTAAAGGTTGCAGACCCCTGTCCTAGAATAATCGGTCTGCGGCTGTTTTTATGAATAACTTTACTTTCACTGTACTTAGTTTAGTTTTTAAATAGATTTGAAATCCTAAGCTTTGAAGTTTTGTGTGTAACTGATAACTTGTGTATTTTCACCTGTTTGATTTTTGTGCTTGTGAAGAACATTGTGACCTAGTGTTTTAAAAGTGCTACATACTTACTTCTTTGGGACGTTTCTCTGCAGCAAGGAGGGTTTGTAAAAGCAGAGTAGATCATCAGTGCAGCAAAACACACTGAAATCCAAGAAGGAAACCTGCTGAGGCCTGCAAGTCGGGTGCAATTTGGAAGATTTATTTCCCTAAAAGATAATGACCCCAAACATAAAGGCAGAGCCACACTGAAATGGCTCTTGAACAAACAGCGCTTATATCCCAAACTTACAAAAGTTAGAGTCCAGACCTCACTTCAATATATCTGTGACAGTAATAAGCCCTGTAATGAACCTTATTTATACTGCTTTATGTTGTGAAACAGTAAAGTTATTGGGAAGTAAGGGCAAACAGAGGAAAACAAGAGAGGAAATACAATTTACAAACAAAATCTGAACAGGAAGTCTTTTTGTTTTATGTTGGGTTTTTTTTTTGGCTCTGTGCAAAACAGGCGAAAGTGACTCAAAGTGACAATAAATAGAGCATAAGAGAAAGCAGTTGCGGTAAAAATAACACCTAAATTTCATTTAAAAAAAGATACTTTCTGCATTGAATGAATGCATATTTACTAAAAGCTTTGCTAAAAAAAAAAGTTGCCAAACCCGCCCAATTTATCACGTGATACAAAAAATATAAACTAAAGGTTATAGCAATATTTTTATGTGGATGCTGTTAAAAGGGTTAAAAACATCTCGGTTCTAAAAATAAATAAATAAATAAAATCTGGCTATTTTTGGATGGGTCAGACTTTACAGGGTTAATATAAAGTACGTGAAATAAATCTTCTCTTTTTGCAAAAACATTCAGCTTCATCATTTGATGTGCTGTCTATGTTATTTTTAATTAAACATGAATTTGAAATAGTTTAGAAACCATCAAAATCAATTTCATCATACATGGCGTCCCAGCCTTTTTGAATTAGGGTTGCATTTTTCCTCAACCAGAATCTGTTTCAGATGGTTTGTTTTGACTCCAGCTTTGAAAAGTTTTATTCAACTAGTTTAGTAAAATAATAAAACTTTAAAAAGTCAGATTAGAGCTTTTTAATCGTTACGTGCTGACTGAATCACTATGCTTAGTGTATTCTCTTTCAAATGTGAGGTGCGAATATAAAGTTTCATCAATGGCACAATTCACTTATCAAGGACACCCAGAGCACACTCCATGTCTTGCCTTGCAGTTGAAAGGGGATAAAGGGTGAAGCATTTCCGCAGAGGTAATATTACATTGTTAACTGGCAGCTTTTTCAATAGGCTCTCAGTGATTTGTGCTCCACCATTATGCTTCACCCTCTCTCTACTCAAAGCAAAGGGAAATGCATTGCTTTAATTGAGAGGATTTTCAGAGGTTTTGGTGGGGTAGGAGAGGCGGAGGCTGTAAAAGAGCTCCATCTCACCAGGAGTAAAATGTATTTACAACACGCTCTGTCCCTGTCCCATTTGTCATTTTAGTGTGGAATAATATGTATGTTTTCCTTCCCTCCTGAAACACTTTCATTTGCTGGGAGGCAACAAATGTGCATGCTTCGCTTTAAACGTCCCCTTCACATTATAAAAGAGGAGAATATTTCCATAAATCAACAGTGTGTATGAATCCAATCACAGTGTCAGTGGGATATCTGTTTTGCCCCCCAAATGGAGACTCGCCACCAGTAATGGGTAGAGTTATTAGTTTCTTTAACATGCAAATGTGGCGCTCCTGAAATACAAAATAGAACTTTATGAGCTGAGCTGCTCTCATGTTTATACAATTTTTTGTTTCTAATAAATGTGTGAACATGAATATTTCTTGTTAGCTTAGCAGAATATTCTGTGTTATAGCTAATATGCTCTGACTGGTCAGGTTAATTTTGACAAAGCTAGCTAGTCACAATAATCCATCTCTTAGTTTGGTGTGTTAGCATGCCAACATAAATACAGCGACAATGTTAATGTGCTAGCGTTAACTTGGTACTTATTAATAAAAAGTAATGTGCTTTGGTTTTATAATTAGCTTGCTAAAATCTTCATAATGACAATGCATATACTCATTGCCAAGTAGTATAGAATGCATACCACATTAAACAACTGAGTTTGGCATTTTAACATATTAGCATGTCAACATTGAAATTGACGATGCTAGAATACCATGATGCTAATTTATGCCATATGTGTCATCAAAATTTAGCATGAAAACATGCTAACATGCTCGAAACAATGACACAACCATGCTCAAATTAAGCTAAGACCATATTCAACATTTAACATATTAGCATGGTATGGTCCTTAAACTGACAACACTCCTTTGCTGAAGTTCAACTGAACTGATGTATATAATGTTTGATACAGTAGTTGGGTATATTGGCATTCAAATCAGCAATTTTCAAATACTACTGAGCCAATGTTAGCATACTTGCATGCCCAAAAAACAGCACAACCATGCTAATTTTTTGTACAGCTAATCTTCACAGGCTAACCAGATATTTTGAATACCATGTTTAAATCTTATTTTACTATGTTAGCATTAGGGATGAGCGAGTACACCATTATCTGTATCTGTATCTGTATCTGTTTACCCATCCATATTATCTGTATCCGTAGCTGTACTCACAGGGGCGGGGCCTAAATCGGAAGTGGGCGTGTTTTGTCCGAATATGGGGGGGGGGGTTAAATCCGAACATTATTTTAAGTCTGAAACTGGCAAGAATTGATTTGAAATGGCTGTATTTATTTTTAGCTATTCATTATGTACAACTAGTAAAATGTGTATGTAGTGGTGTGAAAGACTCTTTATTTGTGATCTGTGTAAATTTAATGGGTGATTTGTGCAAACATTCAGTGGCAAAAAAATAAGAAAAAATATGCCTTGTTGTTCACTGTATTTTCAAAATCACTGTGCTCAGAATGGGCAAAGCCTTCCAACTAACTTTCTCACCAGCCAAACTAAAATCACGCAGCCAGTTAAAAAAAAAAAAAAAAACGTGGAGAAACTTGGGGGACACGCGACACAAGGAGTTTACAGCTTTAAGCCTTCAAATGTGTTGCGTGTATGTTGCAAAATATTAAAACATTTAATCAAGTAACTTTAAAAATAAAAAAAGAACTAAAGAGATGCGAGACAACGAAAACCTTAAAAAAAAAAAAAAAAAACGGTCCCGTATGACACGAAATAAGTTCAAGAAGTAACTTTAAATACCATACAAACCTCAATAGAGACGAGCAGAAGAAAACTGAGTGAGTAGTACAGAGATTAGAGCAATGTAAACTACAGTCATCAGTTTATGATGAGTGTGTTTCTTATCTGACCTACAGTAAACACCTGCATTGTGAGTGGGAGCTGAACCTTTGATTGGGCATTCTAATACTGTTTCTCTGTACTTCCTCCAACTTTAAACACACACACACACACACGCACGCACGCACGCACACACACACACACACACACACACACACACACACACACACACACACATCACTCTTTTATCAGGAGCTGCTGTCACCACAGCTCACAGGCACTCAGGCTATTCCACAGTGGACTTAAAAGAGCAGGGGATAATTCCGTGTTTTCCACCAGAGCCTGTTAGCAGGTGTTACTTTGTGCAGCATTCAGCACGAAGCACAAAATGTTCATTCTGCACACAGGTTTATTATCCTGGTCTGATAGAGGAAGCCAAGTGCCGGTGATCTATATTAGCTGAGGCTATAATGAAGCACAGGGTTTCCCCAGGCAGTCCCTGGGATGTGTTGCTAGGAAACGTTACCATGAAATCGGGGGTGGAGGACTGGTGTGATGAGGAAGCAGAGTTTCCAGCTACTTTCAGCTTCACATGGCAATAACTGAGAAGCCGTCAGCATGCTGTACCAAAAAAGCAGACGTATCAGCTTTTTTGACCCCTGAGTTAACTCTTTCATGAAAAACATCAAAACTTCTTTATTAGATGTTTCCACTGAATGCGGTGCTAACCAGGTGTCTGAGAAACCATATTTATCACAGAGCTGACTGCTAAATGCCAAAATGTGATTAATTACCACACACACTGAAGCTTACATGTGCACCTGACGGTGACCCCCTGCGAATATCGGAGCCCTCCCTGCACGTTTTGTGTGCTTTTGGCCCAATTGAAAACAGGTTTTAAAAAAGGCCATTTTTCCGAAATTTGGGTCCGAAATCCACTTTTGAGAAAACACACTGGGGACACTCCTGGGGACCTCCCGGTGACCCCCTGCGAGTATCGGAGCCCTCCCTGCACGTTTGGTGGGCTTTCGGCCCGGTTGAAGAAAGGGCGAAAAACGGGCCTTTTCGGCCCCGCAAAGTGCCCTTTAAAAAAGGCCCTTTTCCCGGAATTTGGGTCCAAAATCCACTTTTGAGAAAACGCACTGGGGACACTCCTGGGGACCTCCCGGTGACCCCCTGCGAGTATCGGAGCCCTCCCTGCACGTTTGGTGGGCTTTCGGCCCGGTTGAAGAAAGGGCGAAAAACGGGCCTTTTCGGCCCCGCAAAGTGCCCTTTAAAAAAGGCCCTTTTCCCGGAATTTGGGTCCGAAATCGACTTTTGAGGAAAACGCACTGGGGACACTCCTGGGGACCTCCCGGTGACCCCCTGCGAGTATCGGAGCCCTCCCTGCACGTTTGGTGGGCTTTCGGCCCGGTTGAAGGAAGGGCGAAAAACGGGCCTTTTCGGCCCCGCAAAGTGCCCTTTAAAAAAGGCCCTTTTCCCGGAATTTGGGTCCGAAATCCACTTTTGAGAAAACGCACTGGGGGACACTCCTGGGGACCTCCCGGTGACCCCCTGCGAGTATCGGAGCCCTCCCTGCACGTTTGGTGGGCTTTCGGCCCGGTTGAAGAAAGGGCGAAAAACGGGCCTTTTCGGCCCCGCAAAGTGCCCTTTAAAAAAGGCCCTTTTCCCGGAATTTGGGTCCGAAATCCACTTTTGAGAAAACGCGCTGGGGACACTCCTGGGGACCTCCCGGTGACCCCCTGCGAGTATCGGAGCCCTCCCTGCACGTTTGGTGGGCTTTCGGCCCGGTTGAAGAAAGGGCGAAAAACGGGCCTTTTCGGCCCCGCAAAGTGCCCTTTAAAAAAGGCCCTTTTCCCGGAATTTGGGTCCGAAATCCACTTTAGAAAACGCGCTGGGGACACTCCTGGGGACCTCCCGGTGACCCCCTGCGAGTATCGGAGCCCTCCCTGCACGTTTGGTGGGCTTTCGGCCCGGTTGAAGAAAGGGCGAAAAACGGGCCTTTTCGGCCCCGCAAAGTGCCCTTTAAAAAAGGCCCTTTTCCCGGAATTTGGGTCCGAAATCCACTTTTGAGAAAACGCGCTGGGGACACTCCTGGGGACCTCCCGGTGACCCCCTGCGAGTATCGGAGCCCTCCCTGCACGTTTGGTGGGCTTTCGGCCCGGTTGAAGAAAGGGCGAAAAACGGGCCTTTTCGGCCCCGCAAAGTGCCCTTTAAAAAAGGCCCTTTTCCCGGAATTTGGGTCCGAAATCCACTTTTGAGAAAACGCGCTGGGGACACTCCTGGGGACCTCCCGGTGACCCCCTGCGAGTATCGGAGCCCTCCCTGCACGTTTGGTGGGCTTTCGGCCCGGTTGAAGAAAGGGCGAAAAACGGGCCTTTTCGGCCCCGCAAAGTGCCCTTTAAAAAAGGCCCTTTTCCCGGAATTTGGGTCCGAAATCCACTTTTGAGAAAACGCGCTGGGGACACTCCTGGGGACCTCCCGGTGACCCCCTGCGAGTATCGGAGCCCTCCCTGCACGTTTGGTGGGCTTTCGGCCCGGTTGAAGAAAGGGCGAAAAACGGGCCTTTTCGGCCCCGCAAAGTGCCCTTTAAAAAAGGCCCTTTTCCCGGAATTTGGGTCCGAAATCCACTTTTGAGAAAACGCGCTGGGGACACTCCTGGGGACCTCCCGGTGACCCCCTGCGAGTATCGGAGCCCTCCCTGCACGTTTGGTGGGCTTTCGGCCCGGTTGAAGAAAGGGCGAAAAACGGGCCTTTTCGGCCCCGCAAAGTGCCCTTTAAAAAAGGCCCTTTTCCCGGAATTTGGGTCCGAAATCCACTTTTGAGAAAACGCGCTGGGGACACTCCTGGGGACCTCCCGGTGACCCCCTGCGAGTATCGGAGCCCTCCCTGCACGTTTGGTGGGCTTTCGGCCCGGTTGGTTGAAGAAAGGGCGAAAAACGGGCCTTTTCGGCCCCGCAAAGTGCCCTTTAAAAAAGGCCCTTTTCCCGGAATTTGGGTCCGAAATCCACTTTTGAGAAAACGCGCTGGGGACACTCCTGGGGACCTCCCGGTGACCCCCTGCGAGTATCGGAGCCCTCCCTGCACGTTTGGTGGGCTTTCGGCCCGGTTGAAGAAAGGGCGAAAAACGGGCCTTTTCGGCCCCGCAAAGTGCCCTTTAAAAAAGGCCCTTTTCCCGGAATTTGGGTCCGAAATCCACTTTTGAGAAAACGCGCTGGGGACACTCCTGGGGACCTCCCGGTGACCCCCTGCGAGTATCGGAGCCCTCCCTGCACGTTTGGTGGGCTTTCGGCCCGGTTGAAGAAAGGGCGAAAAACGGGCCTTTTCGGCCCCGCAAAGTGCCCTTTAAAAAAGGCCCTTTTCCCGGAATTTGGGTCCGAAATCCACTTTTGAGAAAACGCGCTGGGGACACTCCTGGGGACCTCCCGGTGACCCCCTGCGAGTATCGGAGCCCTCCCTGCACGTTTGGTGGGCTTTCGGCCCGGTTGAAGAAAGGGCGAAAAACGGGCCTTTTCGGCCCCGCAAAGTGCCCTTTAAAAAAAGGCCCTTTTCCCGGAATTTGGGTCCGAAATCCACTTTTGAGAAAACGCGCTGGGGACACTCCTGGGGACCTCCCGGTGACCCCCTGCGAGTATCGGAGCCCTCCCTGCACGTTTGGTGGGCTTTCGGCCCGGTTGAAGAAAGGGCGAAAAACGGGCCTTTTCGGCCCCGCAAAGTGCCCTTTAAAAAAGGCCCTTTTCCCGGAATTTGGGTCCGAAATCCACTTTTGAGAAAACGCGCTGGGGACACTCCTGGGGACCTCCCGGTGACCCCCTGCGAGTATCGGAGCCCTCCCTGCACGTTTGGTGGGCTTTCGGCCCGGTTGAAGAAAGGGCGAAAAACGGGCCTTTTCGGCCCCGCAAAGTGCCCTTTAAAAAAGGCCCTTTTCCCGGAATTTGGGTCCGAAATCCACTTTTGAGAAAACGCGCTGGGGACACTCCTGGGGACCTCCCGGTGACCCCCTGCGAGTATCGGAGCCCTCCCTGCACGTTTGGTGGGCTTTCGGCCCGGTTGAAGAAAGGGCGAAAAACGGGCCTTTTCGGCCCCGCAAAGTGCCCTTTAAAAAAGGCCCTTTTCCCGGAATTTGGGTCCGAAATCCACTTTTGAGAAAACGCGCTGGGGACACTCCTGGGGACCTCCCGGTGACCCCCTGCGAGTATCGGAGCCCTCCCTGCACGTTTGGTGGGCTTTCGGCCCGGTTGAAGAAAGGGCGAAAAACGGGCCTTTTCGGCCCCGCAAAGTGCCCTTTAAAAAAGGCCCTTTTCCCGGAATTTGGGTCCGAAATCCACTTTTGAGAAAACGCGCTGGGGACACTCCTGGGGACCTCCCGGTGACCCCCTGCGAGTATCGGAGCCCTCCCTGCACGTTTGGTGGGCTTTCGGCCCGGTTGAAGAAAGGGCGAAAAACGGGCCTTTTCGGCCCCGCAAAGTGCCCTTTAAAAAAGGCCCTTTTCCCGGAATTTGGGTCCGAAATCCACTTTTGAGAAAACGCGCTGGGGACACTCCTGGGGACCTCCCGGTGACCCCCTGCGAGTATCGGAGCCCTCCCTGCACGTTTGGTGGGCTTTCGGCCGGTTGAAGAAAGGGCGAAAAACGGGCCTTTTCGGCCCCGCAAAGTGCCCTTTAAAAAAGGCCCTTTTCCCGGAATTTGGGTCCGAAATCCACTTTTGAGAAAACGCGCTGGGGACACTCCTGGGGACCTCCCGGTGACCCCCTGCGAGTATCGGAGCCCTCCCTGCACGTTTGGTGGGCTTTCGGCCCGGTTGAAGAAAGGGCGAAAAACGGGCCTTTTCGGCCCCGCAAAGTGCCCTTTAAAAAAGGCCCTTTTCCCGGAATTTGGGTCCGAAATCCACTTTTGAGAAAACGCGCTGGGGACACTCCTGGGGACCTCCCGGTGACCCCCTGCGAGTATCGGAGCCCTCCCTGCACGTTTGGTGGGCTTTCGGCCCGGTTGAAGAAAGGGCGAAAAACGGGCCTTTTCGGCCCCGCAAAGTGCCCTTTAAAAAGGCCCTTTTCCCGGAATTTGGGTCCGAAATCCACTTTTGAGAAAACGCGCTGGGGACACTCCTGGGGACCTCCCGGTGACCCCCTGCGAGTATCGGAGCCCTCCCTGCACGTTGGTGGGCTTTCGGCCCGGTTGAAGAAAGGGCCGAAA